>CM077185.1:16559350-17291850 GCA_039654105.1 Coreius guichenoti | reverse complement strand
CATCCCGATTCTTTTCCACCGACTATGAGGTGAAGACGACAAAACTCCCAAGATTCCGTGCTCAATCTCAGCGTCATCAAGCTACGCCTTTGTTTTGAATAGGTGACCTCTAGCGGCAAAAAACTACATAGTGTGCCTTTAAATGAGTTACAGAGTTACAAAGTATTGTACTTAAGTAAAAAAGTGTTTTCAGACCTGAAAATGTACATTTATGTATATCAAATTTTGTTAACAAAATAAAAAGATTAAGTACATTTTGTTTTTATGTAAATGCTCTTTCTCCACTTAACAATTCCAAACAAAACATTTTCCCAAAGTGAAGAAAAATCTGTCAGTGTTTCCGTATATTAAGGAGTGGAAATGTCTAATAAGTCAAATAAGTGCTCCTATGCCACCAACTACTGGTTATAGTGGTAATTTCATGTTTTTTTTTTTTTTTTTTTTTTTTTTTAAATAAAAGTGTTTTTTTGCCTACACCTTTAAACTTTTAGTTTTCCAAATAATCAAACTAAAAAATAATATTAAAATTGGATAATAGGGAAGTGCTGGGAAAAGTGTGAAACTACCACCATCTCGACTGAGATGAATAATGTAAAAAAAAAAAAAAAGAAAAAATATTCGACTATTCCTTCCACAATACCATGGGGTGTTACTACATTAAATCCATGTGAATGTTTATGATTTGTGGACTGAAACCCCTGAATTTTTCAAAATGTTTCTCCTGGTCTCCATGTCAGCTCTGTTTG
Source organism: Coreius guichenoti (assembly GCA_039654105.1). NCBI lineage: Eukaryota > Metazoa > Chordata > Actinopteri > Cypriniformes > Gobionidae > Coreius > Coreius guichenoti. The sequence continues at coordinate 17,291,104 of CM077185.1, read as the reverse complement.
ATCTGATATCTGTGGTTTAACAGAGATTTCTGCACCAAACGCATCACACTAGGTCTCGCAGTAGCGATGTTATTAATACTGTGGTGAATTCAAGTGCTTTCTTGCTCTCCCAGCGCTGTTCAGTAACGGTGTCACGTGATCGAGATCGGACCGTGTATGAGCTCGCGCTGCGCTGTCTATTATTGCTCCGAGCTGATAAACGGTCCGCGCAGCACAGCTCAAACGAGTAGCGCGGTTCCGTTCCGCTTTCGTTTCGTTTGCCGTTCGATGTTTCTCATATGTAACAGAAATGGCAGCTCTTATTAGTGCGGTGGTCGCACCAGTGCGACCTCTAATCAAATTCAGTCGCACCAGCAGGAAAAAAGGTTGCAAAATGCGACCATTTAGTCACAGTCTGGAGCCCTGCCTTGCTCCATCCATCTGCTCCTAGATCACACAAAGATATTGAAATAGATATTATGCAATATTGAAATCCCCACATATAACAAGTAGAGAGTTTGGGATTTTTTTCAGCCAGTATAGTAGCCTGCTTTCTATAAACTCAAGAAAACTAGCATTCTCAGACCTTGAATTAAATCCATAAATATTGGCCATAATAATAAAGTCGAGTTAAGATCAATGACATTACACAAAAAAATGTCCATATGAATCACAGTCAGAATGTGATATATTCCCTTTAAATGCATTCCTTAGAGTAGTAACTCCTGCAGAGCGTTCAGTTCCATGGGAAAACCAAAGGTCATTACCCCATTGTGATCTCCAAAATTTTGCATCATTAACAGATGAATGGGATTCTTGGGAAAAACAAAAATCAGGCTTCAGTTGTTTCGCAAACAAAAATAAAGCTTTCCTTTTTACAGTATGTTGTATACCCCTGACATTTAATGAAAACAAAGACAAAAACGTCAAATACAAATAATGTGAGAAGAATTGTAGAAGCAAATATAACCTTAAAGTCAAAAGCATAGGGCAGAAAGGGGAACTCCCAAACTCTGCACTTAAAACAAGAGTCAGTGTTAAGTGAACCTACTTGTCATATAACATCTTGACAAGTTCCAAACAAAAAGATGTGAACTATACTTTAAAGGATTTTAAGGCACAAGAACCAAAGTACATGGGCAGACCTGCAACAAGAGATCCTGGATTAGCCAGCCGCAAGACGACAAACTTCAAAGATAGCCATTAAAGATGAAGAATGTTTTCTTTGCCTTGTTCGGGCTCTGATGTAGTAAGCCTTTTTTCCTCCGCTCTTTCTCTCACTCTCACTCACAGAAGTCTTCAGCAAAGCGTAGTTCATTATCATGCAGATACCAGTTGTTTCTAGCAGCCTTCCAAACTACGTCACGGTGCACTCTGCTGGTGAATTGAAGTATTACAGGCCTTGGCTTGTCAGTGTGTGCATTCTTGATCCTAAGCGGTGAACAGTATGATCACATCTGGAAGCTTGATCTTTCCCTCGGGTAGCACCTTCTGACAAATTTGAATAACTTCAGCTCGTACGTTCTGATCTTCTCTCTCTGGGACTCCATGCAACTTCAGGTTCCATCTCCTGTGGTACCCTTCCAGCTCCCGTATGCGGTTCTCGAGCATGCTGCGATTAACGTTTTTCTTCATCAATTATGTTTTTCTCTTCATTAGTCACCTTCATCTTCGAGTCTACCTCTGAGGAAACAAAGTCAACAGTCTTTTTTAGTCCTTCTATTTTCATAGCGTTGCTGTTGATCAGTTTCTCCATGCTGTCCGCCCTGGTGTTAATCAGGTCAGAGAGAGTGGATATAATATTTTCACCAGATTTGTCTGTTTTTGGAGGCTTACTTGGGGTCACAGGTGAGGATGGAAAGTCTTCAGCAGCAGAGGAAAGTGATGGAGTTACATGGGTGGCATAATCATGACAAATGTCAATCTGTAAATTGCTACCTTCAGGTGATATCATAAGCTCTGAGCTAGGCGTCATACCATCGTATGCTGCCAAACTTTTTACAGCTTGATCTAGTAAGTCTTTTCTTTTCCTTTGGGACTTTGACATTTTTTCAGAATTTACACTGTACGAATAGTTAGCAAATTAAGACAAAATCAAACTTGATAAGGGTCACTAAACTTCAAAAAAGAACAGTCTGTTGCTGAGATTGGGAAAGACGACCATTCAGAGCGGCATCTTGCGTGACTCCGGATTTTGATGACATCACTCTGTACTTCAGCTTCTCATCAGATTTTCTGTCTAACCAAATGCTCTCTAGAATCTGAAGAGTCCTGCCTCTTACATTATAAATAGACGATGAAGCTGCGGCTGAAATCGGTCACTTGTTCACACATTTACTATTTTCTACATGGTGAATGGCACATAGTGCAGTATATATGGGACAAGGAATGATTCAGACAGTGTAATGCTTTCCAGTTGGGCGAATGAAGTGTGGGTTTCACGTCAGTGTCATGCGAACCGCCGCAGCGTGCGCACAGTCTGCTCCGGTCCAGAGACACAGTAGCACAGAGTGGTTCATATGCGTGAGTTGCTGCAGACCACAAAATGAACCATTTGAATTGTACACAGAACGCTATATTTTAAAGCGACATGGCAACACGTTCTCATTCCCAACTCGTCACATGTTGACGTTTGGTCAGGACCCCTCGGCATCAATTTTTAATGCACAGGGTACCCCTTTAGCGCCATTTTTCGACGCGCAGGGTACTCCATTGATTTCAGTTGTTTGCCCAATTTAATTCTTTGCATTTGTAAAAGTAGACACGATTTTATAAATATGTATAGGCTACTTTTATATTTTCAAGCAACTAACTCCACTCCTACCCTAAACCTACCCACTTCTCAACAATATAAAACACGTAATGTTAACAGGCAAATAAAAGTACAGTCACAGGTATTTATTGCAAAAACTGACCAAAAACAGTATAAAAGTATTAACTCATGTTGCATTCCAAGTCTTCTGAAGTAATATGATATCTTTATGTGAAGAACAGAGTTGATCTTAATGTTTTAATCGATGAAATGATGATCCCACCACTCTGTGAACGCACGCACGCACTCAGTCATATCTCATTCAAAAGATACACCCGACTCTTCAGACATACGAGAGCTAATGCAATTTAACTATCAAAGCTGAAGTAACGTTTCTTCAGGCGGCAATTTTTGAATGTGTGCATGATTTTCGGTGGATAGGGGATTTTCTTCACACAAATCAATTGTTTGGCCTCGGAACACATTTTTTGAATAAATTGTGCCTGGAGCCGTATCTGCCTGTTATAGCCTGTGTTTTATATCATATAATATACAAATAGGTAGGTTTAGGGATGGGGTTGGGTTACGTGTTCAAACGTGTCTAAATAGCGTAAATAAAAAAATAAAATAAAATTATGCTGGCTGATTAAATTGAGAATCACACTCCAACATGTCATAATGGCAAAATCATAACCCAATATATAATTTCATCATGACGATAACATTCCCATGCCCAAACTCGTCTGTGTATGACGCCAAAGGTTTCTCATTGAAATCAATGGTGTACCCTGCGCTAAAGGGGTACCCTGTGCGTTAAAAAATTGACGCAAAAGGGTCCTGACCAAGCGTCAATATGTGACGAGTTAGGTGTGAGAACGTGTTGGATATGGAGGAGGTTAGGAGGAGAAACGGTTAAAGTTTAGGAGGAAACTGCAGCTTTACCGAACTCAACAGCTCTTGCCGAGCTGTGATATAAACAAAACGCTACTGGCTATTTTAAAAAAGGAGAGGAGCTGTTCGATATGCCGCGCCCTGTCTTCCTGTTTCAGTGGAAATTACGTCAACGCACTGAATAGTGCTGCAGTGGGCCTTTAAAGAGGCCATATTATGCCCTTTTACAAAGTCTTGATTTTGTTTTTGGGGTCTACTAGAGTAGGTTTCATGCTTGAGTGTAGAATAGATTATTTTTCACGTGTTACATTGTTGCACGTCTCTTTCCAGTCTGTCAGTAACGCTGGGGTAACGCTCTGGGGTGCATTTTCCAAATGCATCATTATCCAACTATGGTCACAAGTTCCGTTGTTACCAACATAGTTGAATGTTTTAGCGTTTCCTGAAACCATAGTTCCAACAAACATCTGCAAATAGCAGTTGGAACTACAGCTCTTGAGCTGTATTTAGAAGCACAGTTTCTTGTTAAATGACACATGGACTTAAATAGATCTGCTCTTGGGCACAATAAGAAAGCTAACATATCTTTCGTTCTTTTTACATTTTAATAATTTATTAGCATGCCAACATTCATATACATTTTTGAGTAGTGCGCATGTGCATAAATGCACAAGGGAACCCTGGAGTATGAAGTATGAAGGAACCCGCGATGAATCACACATCAAGTAAGCAAATGACAGGGACCAAAAATAGTGAAGTAGTCATTAGGTGCCATGTTCATTACAGCAGCATCTCAGAGGTTATATACAAATAGATTAATTAGCAGAAGTTACTCCTCAGCTGCGAGTGACGTCATTAATGACAGTCCTATATGGTTAAACCAATCTGGGTTAAAGGACAGAGGTGCGACCATGTTTTTGTTTTCGGAACTAGTTGGTTATTTTCTCCAATGATGTATCGTGCTATGGTAGTTAAGCAGTGAGTTACATCAGTGTACGGGAATACACCCCTTTTTAGTTCCAGTCTCTATGATGCCCCTAGCTGTGTCTGAAACTGCTCCCTATCCACTATATAGTGCACTATATTGGGTGTCGGCCATTTTGTTGTGGTGTCCAAATTCCGAACGACTTCATTCCCTACATTTGTTCACTACTTTATACCCACAATCCACTCTGATTTCGAGTGTTCATTCGGTCGCCTGAGGGCGCTCTACAACCATATATCATCTGTGAGTGTGAAAGTTTCTAACAAACTAATTTTTTTTTACTAAAAATAATAAATACATGAAACAATGTACCGTTATTAATGTGTGTTTATTTTTGTTTGCAGTTTTTTTTTTGTAAATATTTATTTAATATTTAATGATTATGAACACAAATTAAGCATGACAATCAAATTAATTTATAGACAATCCAACCACAAAGCTGGCATGGAGGTATGTATAATTACAAAATAAAGTCTGATGAAATTATTATTGTTATTGTTATTCATATTTTTTAAAGTAAGTTACAAGTAAGATAAAACGCGTTTCGCTCATGACAAATCTGTTTCTGCGACAGCTCCAGCTGTCCGACGCACAGTGTATACGTCACCGTCCGAATTCACTCACTTTTCACTCACATTTCGTTCACTCCTTGCAGATATAGTGCACTCAAATACCATACACTATATAGGGATTAGTGAAGGAGTGAACAAGTGAGCAGTTTCTGACACAGCTCCTCTTTCCGAAACGCGCGCTGTGCTCTGATTGGTTGACTGGATCAGTGTGTTGTGATTGGTCAACCGCTTTAAGTGTGTTTCTGTAATGTCACGCCCTGTACCATACACGTGAGTTTCAACACACTACTAACGTAACTCCACCAGGCCTCTTCCCGTTTTTTGCATATGCCTTAGAATTATATGAATTATATGCATATCCAGAATTATTTAAATGAGGAATACTGTGATTTGTACATTCCTGGAAAAAAACTCAAGACTACAATCAAGGCTTTTCAAGGAGTTCAGAAACAGTGCTTACTGATATAGAGAATAACTCCCTTTGGAGTGACTTTGTAATTTTGCAGAGCTTTGTCATTCTCAAACAGCAACATTACACACTAAAGAATGTTAGCCCTAAATGTAGTAACTAAGGTCATTTGGTGGAACTGTATGGTATTTGTATTGTTTTATTTCAATATTAGTATGCCAGTATTGCAACTAAAATAATTATGTCAATATTACAATTATGTTTTCAGAGGAGAGCTGTTGTCCATGTAGGTGGTTGCCAGGGCATTGTTATGCCTTTCATATCTTTTCAGACAATTTCTTGAACTGTATTTAACAATACAGATCAAACCCTGTGTGTTTTAATGGCTACTGAATTGTGTGTGTAGATTTCATTAGAATCAGGAGACAGTAGTGAGTGTGTGACGGAGGAAGCGTCTCTGATTCTGGATGAGATGGGTCACCGCCTGCAGCTCAGTACCATACGCTTCTTCGCCTTTGCGCTCAGCAAAGCCTTCAAGAGACTCTTCCGCAGTGTGTGTGTCAATGAGGAGGGCGTCCAGAGAGTAAGTGACTCTTTACTGTCCCCAAAATACATGCGTGAAAGTCCTGCTAAAACACCTGGCTTCTACACTGTCAGCTGACTACTAGAGTCGTCTAATGTTAGTGAAACTTGTCCTAATTTAAATCATCATCCTTAATGCTTAACCTAGAGTAAGTTTACAGGGATTGAGGGGGGGCTTAAATTCCTTGTGAAACTCTCATTAATGTGATGATCTCCTATTTGTCTGTTTAAATGTGCTTATTATTATATGAACAATATTGTCTTTATAGTTCAGTCCAGCTGATGGCCCCCTATAGAGGGTATTATATATATCACTGGTCAGAAGTTTGGAATAATTACGATTTATTAATGTTTTTTTAAGAAGTATCTTATGTTCACCAGGGGTGGATTTAAATACAGTAAAAACTGTAATATTGTGAAATAATATTATTATAGTTTAAAATAACTGTTTTCTATTTTAATATATTTAAAAATGTAATTTATTCATGTGATAAATTTTCAGCATCATTACGCCAATCTTCAGTGTCGCATGATACTTCAGAAATCGTTCTGATATGCTGATTTGTTGCCACAGTTGCAACAGTTTCACTGCTTGATATTTTTGTGGAAACCTTGATTTTTTTTTTTTTTTTTTTTTTTTTTTCAGGATTCTTTGAAGAATAGAAAGTTCAAAAGAACAGCATTTATTTGAAATAGAAATCTTTTAATAAAATATTAAGGATTAAGATAGAATAAAACTATTATTATTATTATCATTTATTATTTTAAATCTTTTGAATGGTAGTGTAGTGTATTAGAGTTTCCACAAAAATAATACGTAGCAAAAACTACTTTTCATCATTAAAAATAATAAGAAATATTTCATGAATTGCATATCAGTGTACTAGAATGATGTTTGTTATCACACAAATTAATTACATTTTAAAGTATATTCAAATAGAAAACAGTTCTTTTAAATGTAATAATATTTCACAATAGTTTAGTTTTTATTTTATTTTATATTGATCAAATAAATGCAGCCTTGGTGAGCATAAGAGACTTCATTCAAAAACATTTTAAAAAAATCATAATGTTCTGCGTTTTGTTTTAATAAAGATGCCATGTAAATAGAGTTTGATGTCACAATGGTTTTGATGATGTTTTCTCTCTCCAGCTCCAGCAGGCTGTACAGGAACACCCGGTGGTTCTTCTGCCCAGTCACCGTAGTTACATGGACTTCCTGATGATGTCATACCTACTCTACATGTACGACCTTCCCCTGCCCGTGATTGCAGCTGGAATGGGTGGGTGTGAACAGGATAATCATCAAAATTGTAATGATGCAACCCTCCAAATCCATGTTGAACATAACAGTATCTTCAGAGTTGTTTGAGGTCACACTGCTGCTTTGTACCAGTCTGAAAACTATATTTAGTGTAGCTGTTATATGAATACAAGTAGACACACACTTTCCAAAAGTATTTAGACTTGCTCTCATTTGAATTAACTACAGTTAACTACTCTATAATATTTAAGTGCTGTAATTCAGACTTGCTATGAGCAACAATAATAGTACAAAATTTATAAGCATTACATGATGGCATGTAACTCATCCCACACTGTTTGTGCTACAGACATGAAGAAGGATACCTCAAATTGTGCAGTTTGTTTAGATATGGTATTACTTTTCTGAGTAGATGATGTAGCCTGAGTAGCCTGCCAGATGATACAACAGAAATATACTACATACTTGCATTGAAGAAAGGACCAGAATATCACATACTGTAGACTTTTGAGCCAGTAAGCAACCCCTAAAGTATTTTAATGAATACTTACAGTATATTCATTCATATTATATAAAGCATGATTAAACTAATTAAACTTGACAGACATGAAGACATTTATAATGTTAGAAAAATATATATTTCAAATAACATTTGTGCACACACATCACATTTTGATTTGGTCAAAACTTTCTTATGCTTATTTGAGCACAAATTTTTGGTCTTATCATAACTTTTTATGCTAGCCTCCCATATAGTTCATACCCATTTGATTTGCTTGAGAGGAGTGTTTGGATTCAACAGATGATTTTGTTGTTGTTGTTTTGTTTTATATCACGTTTTCTTGTTTTCTTAGGGAGTTTTGAGGGGCGACTAAACAGGATCTGGTTGATTTGATGTAGTTTCCTTCGAACTGAACAAATAATGCCAGCTGGAACATCTAAACATTTGAAAATGTTCCTGTATTATCTTTGCATTTGCTTTACTTGATCTTTACAGTCATCTCTAGTCATTTTTACAGCTGTCCCTCAGATTCATAATCTGAATAAAAGCCCTTAACTGTGGAAGTTAAGTTTTTTTTTTTTCTTTTTTTTTTTTCTTTGAATATATACTTTGGTAAAATCATGGTATTTTAGAAGTACTTTGGAGGACTGTAAACACTGTTATATGAAAATGTAAACCAAATTGGGCCATGATACCACACATTTTTTTGTAGAAGAATGCAAACTGAATTTATTTTTGTTTAATTTATATTTTTTCTTTAAACATTATTTATAATGAATAAAACATTTATTAAAAATAATTTACAAATTAAATAAAAAAACTGAAATATGCTGTTTGCATTCTTCCATAAAAAGTTTTCATGTAACATGGTGTTTACAGTAAAATGGTTAAAACTGTTGATTTTATATTATATTCATTACATGTAGTGTTTACTAATGTCATGATGTTTCCTGCAGATTTTATGAGCATGAAGTTTGTTGGTGAGATGCTGCGTATGTCGGGAGCGTTTTTCATCCGTCGGTCATTTGGAGGTGATAAACTTTACTGGGCTGTGTTTTCTGAGTATGTGAAGACCATGCTGAGGGTAAGACTCTTCATCCAAACAACTGAACAAATCAGCAAATTAGACTCTCCTTAATATATTGGATGAAATACAGACTTCATATTGCAGTGGATTTAAGGCTTTTCACTAGGTCTGCTCGGCAAAAATCATAATCACAATTACTTTGGTCAATATTGTAATCACGATTATTTAAAACTATTATAAGTGGACCATATGACCAAAACCTTATACGAGTAATTTATTTAACGATAGTAATATATATTAAGTATATATATGCTGGAAATAAGGTTGCTATGAAATTTAAATTTTAGATGCCAATGGAATTTTACAATGCTCAATACCAGTTTCAATACCAGCAGATTGCTAATTAATGTAGGTAAGAAGTCCCCCATAAATTATTGAAAATAATTAAACAGTCAGTAATACAATAAAAACAACAAAAAAAAATTACAAGCAATAGGACAAATACAATAGAAAAAAAAGTTTTTTGCAAGCCTACTACAGAAATTGAATAATAAAATCTAACATAAAACAGAGCATAGTCTTCACTGTAAGAATTAAACTTGCTTTGATTCTTATTGAAGCTACAGAAGTCATTCAGTCATGAGCAGTGAGTGATTTTTCTCTGTCTTTTGTTGCTTGATTGACATGAGACCACAGCAGGAATATTAGGCTGCCGTCTCTAAGAACAAATGCACGGATCTAATATACTGATACACATTCTATTTTCTCCCAACTGTTTACGTTCAATTAAGACATAACTGACTGGGTTTGAGTGAATAATTGCCAAGCCAGTCATTTTTACATTTTTGCATGTAGGCCTATTTGACTGTTTAGACGCAAACACGAAGCTCAAAGTTCACTTAGCTTGTCCGTGTTCCGCTCCATCTCTGAGCACGCACACAGAAAGCCGCCTCAGGAACAGCATAAATTCTCTTTCGCACTTTAATTAACTCTTTTTAATATCAATGTCCCATACCAAAGTCGCGTTACATTATTTTACTGATTTGCACGAGGTTTGGGCTTTTAAGGAGGAGAAAGGGTGCACCTCTACAATAATTGTTTTATCGTATTTTCATAATCGGTGGAAGCCAAAATCAATTTTGATTAATCGCACAGCCCTACTTTTCACACTGCTCTTAAAGGGTTAGTTCACCCAAAAATGAAAATTCTGTCATTAATTACTCACCCTCATGTCATTCCAAACCCGTAAGTTCATCTTCGGAACACAAATTAAGATATTTTTGATGAAATTCGAGAGCTTTCTGACCCCACATAGACAGCAATACAACGACCACTTTCAAGGCCCAGAAAGGTAGTAAAGACATCGTTGAAATAGTCCATGTGACTACAGTGGTTCAACCTTAATGTTATGAAGCGACAAGAATACTTTTTCTGCGCAAAAAACAAACAAAAATAACGACTTTATTCAACAATCTCTTCTCTTCTGTGTCACTCTCTTACGCGATTCACGTAAGCACCATAACGCATGCATGTGGTGCTCAGCCAATAGTGAGCCGCCGTTCTGCCATAGAACCTGGAAGCGCTGCACTGTGTGAATAGCCCAACAACGTGAATAGCGTAAGAGAATGACAGGGAAGAGAAGACATTGTTGAATAAAGTTGTTATTTTTGTTTGTTTTTTGCACACAAAAAGTATTTTCATTGCTTCATAACATTAAGGTTGAACCACTGGAGTCACATGGACTATTTCAACGATGTCTTTACTACCTTTCTGGGCCTTGAAAGTCGTCGTTGTGTTGCTGTCTATGTGGGGTCAGAAAGCTCTCGGATTTCATCAAAAATATCTTAATTTGTGTTCTGAAGATGAACGAAAGTCTTATGGGTTTTGAACGACATGAGGGTGAGGAATTAATGGCAGAAATTTCAGTTTTGTGTGAACTAACCATTTAACCATCTTATAAACATGTAATTGGAAGGGCTTTTTACCTTTGATCAAGACGCAGTTCAGGTTGATACTGTAAGTAGGTTTGGATATAAGTATCTGCTAACTGACTACTTAAAGGTTTAGTTCACCCCTCAAGCCATCCTAGGTGTATATGACTTTCTTCTTTCAGCCAAACACAATCAAAGTTATATTAAAAAATATCCTGGCTCTTCCAAGCTTTATAATGGGAGTGAATGACGCCTTAGATTTTGAACTCCTACTCCTACATCCTACATCATGCGTTGGGTCAGAGGTCACTTCCACTGGAACTAGACTTGCGTGCAGCCGTTACCGGAAGCCAGTGATTTATAGTTTATAAAGTTATAAATATGGATATTTTTCTTAGAAAAACGTTTCGCTTCAGAAGGCCTTTATTAACCCCCTGGAGCCGTATGGATTACTTTTATGATGGATGGGTGCGCTTTTTTGGGCTTCAAAATAAATGGTACCATTCAGTCCCATTATAAAGCTTGGAAGAGCAAGGATATTTTTAATATAACTCTGATTGTGTTCGGCTGAAAGAAGAAACTCGTATACACCTAGGATGGCTTGAGGGTGAGCAAATTATGGGATCATTTTCATTTTTGGGTAAGCTAACCCTTTTAATGTATATACTTAATGTGTATATATTCTTGACAGTTGAAAATATACATTGCTGAAAAATTATTAACCTGTTATATGTTGTTTATTCAGAATGGTTATGCCCCAATTGAGTTCTTCTTGGAAGGAACTAGAAGCAGGACGTGCAAATCTCTTACACCAAAGACGGGTAATTATACATCGACTATCGATTTGTATTTTTTATTTTTTTATACAATTTTACAAACAGCCTGTCTGTGACTTTCTTTTGTGTGTTTCATTTTGATAAAAGCTCTTTGCTGACTTCTGCATGTATTGTGCAGAGTCAAGGCTTTTCTCCACTTTTCTGCCTTTATTTATTGCTGCACAAATAAATTCAAGGTGACAGGGAACATTTCTTTGGTCTGCATAGCTTGTTCACAGGAAGTGAGATGCCAGCTAAATGAAATTTCATAGGATTTTCACAATTGAATCATAGTCCCAGAAAGAAATAGTGTCCCTGACTAATTTATGGCATAAAGGTTCAAAACGACAGCTTGAAACCTGGAAAGCCTGACAGTGGCAGCTCATCAATCAAACCGAACAAAAGCAAATTTAGATGAATGAGAGAAACAAAATGGTCCGCCTCTTTGAACACCGTTCTGTGTCAGCTTCATCTCCCACACTCTTTCTGTCTTCTTTTCCCTCAGGGTTGTTGAATATTGTGATGGAGCCTTTTTTTAAAGGAGAGCTATTTGACGTGAACCTGGTTCCTGTCAGCATCAGCTACGAGAGAATTCTGGAAGAATCTCTGTACGCCCGTGAGCTGCTTGGCGTCCCGAAGCCCAAAGAGTCGACCTCAGTATGTATGGCCTTCTTCTACGCATTCCATCATTATATTTAGCAGACATATAACAACAGAATTTAAGCAGCAAGAAATATTCTCTTAATCAGTGTCTTGTTTTCCAGTAAAAAACAAAAACAAAACAAAATGTAGTTTGGACAATAAAACAAGGTCGGTAAGACTTTTTAATGTTTTTGAAGGAAGTCTCTTATGCTCACCAAGCCTGCATTTATTTGATAAAAAGTACTGTAATATTGTGAAATATAATTACAATTTAAAATAACTGTTTTCTATTGTAATATATTTTAAAATGTAATTTATTCCTGAAATCAAAGCTGAATTTTCAGCATCATTACTCCAGTCTTCAGTGTCACATGATCCTTCAGAAATCATTCTAATATGATGATCTGATGCTCAAGAAACATTTCTTGTTATTATAAATGTTGAAAACGATTGTGCTGCTTAATATTTTTGTGGAAAACGTGACACATGTTTTCAGATTCTTCGATAAATGGAAAGTTCAAAATATAACAATGTAAACGTGTTGATCAATTTAATGCGTATTTAAAAAAGTATTCATTTCTTAATATTAATTTCTTAGTATTAATTCCAAACTTTTGAATGGTGTGTAAAAAAAAAAAAATGAAAGTATGTACCTAGAAAGAATAAATTGTTTTAATATTTTTCATACTATGAGTCCATCTAATGGACAAATATATATATATATATATATATATATATACACATATACACAGGGCCTAAAACTAACTTTTTACCACACCTGCCAATGGCCGGTGCCTTAAGAAAATTTACCGGCCAAAAATATTTTTTACCAGCCATGACACAAAAACAGACAGTTATGACACCAAAATTTGAGATACTATTGAAAATTCACAATCCTCTATTCCAATTTCCAAGAACAAACAATCAAATTACAAGCAAAAGCACAAATAAATACATACCAATTAAATAAACAGTGCTCTTCAGGCAGGTCTAATAGTTTTCAGGTACTGAAATTGAGTAAAGTAGACTAATCAAATAAATCACACTGCATAGTCTTCATATCCTTTTTAAAGTTCAAGAGCAGTGAGTGATTTATTTATTTATTTATTTTTTTTTTCTCCTTTGTCCTTTGTTTGATTAACATTAAAAATGCAGACAGTAGCAGGATTATTAGGATGCTGTCACTTTAAGACCAAATGCACGCACGGATCATGTGTTTTGCATTTGCGTTCACTTAAGACATAACCAACCATGTTTACTAGGATACTCGCCGAGACGGGCATTTTTAATTTTGAGTGAATTTGTCCATTCAAGCGCAAAAAGGCATGAAAGAGAGCTCAACTTCGCACACTGTCTGAGATGCTGCTTTCAGGGCATGAGCTTCGGATGTTTAAACTTCCCACACAGCGTGAGTAACGAATTCCCTTTCGAGTGTTCCAGCGTGAATATATACATTGGAAAGGCTGAAACGTTCGTGATGATGCAGCACTAAACCATCAACTGTCCCATTTGTTCACGTTCATGTTTTCATAACATTGCATTGTTAGAATTCAAAAAATTGTTACTGGCCAACTGGTGACTGACACGATTTCATATACTCACCAACGCTGATTTTTACTCTCATTTGACGCTTGAAGAGTGGTAATTTTAGGCCCTGTATATGTATATGTGTATGTACATTAGGGGTGTGACGAGACACTTAGCTCACGAGACGAGACGAGACACAAGATCAGGTTCATGAGAACGAGACGAGATTTTTACATAGTATTTTTAAGAAATCCTCTGATGAAATGCATGACTAGAAAAATAGTCTGCAGGTGCATTTGAAATGTTTTAACTAATCAACTTGTAATGAATGTCATTTCAGTTCTACTTTCTGAGTATGAATTATCATATGCAGTAAAAGACAACAATACTCAAACACTGTAAAAGGTTTTGCCACAAACTCAACTGACTGGCTTCTTTCCTGTATGATTGTCTCTTCAGACCTTAGAACTGCACATGATTTATGAGCTTCTACAACGTTTGACCTCCTAACTGAACTCCTTTCCACAAATTTATCATAGATATTAAGTGCAAACAATAAGTGCAACCATAATCAAAGTACTATCTCAATATTCAAAGTGCAAATAGAGACCAAATTTTTCTTCAAGCATGATACAGAGCTAAGATATGGTTACAACTACACAGCCCAGCCTAAGATAGTTTTCATATTGGGAGATATTCGCATGCCTCAGGGAGTCGCTTTCAAACAGCGGTAACGCATTGAAATCGCGTTTGAATGCGCGCTCGGGTTTACTTTCAATTTAGCGATCGCGTGTACTCTGTGAATAGGGAGCGGTGGTGCTGAATGCGAATTATAAAAGATAAGATATTAGTGTGACGCTTCTGTTGCGCAACGAATCCTCCGCCACGGTCCTGTCAGTCTTCTCGTCACGTGATCAGTGCTGCGCACTATGTACGGTTCGAACAGCTCGTGTTGGACCGTTATCCACTGGAATTAAATTGTTTTTATTTCTATAAAATGCAAAACGACAGTGGAGGCGTAATGTAAACGTCGCCGTGGCATATTCTATTCTAACTGCACATGATCTCGTCACACCCCTAAAATATATATATAATACTCAAAGAAAATATGTCTTGAATTAAGTTGATTTTCCTCACCCCATTTGCAAATATTCTTTCCGTGTTTCAGGCATAAAACCTCCCTAAATGTTTTTAAATATATGCTTGGATATTTAGGGCCAGATTTACTAATAGCTTGCGCCAGCGCAAACCCTCTTTTGGAGTTAAAAAACTACTGTCAGGATTTGCTAAAGACATGCAGTGATAAGTTAGCGCTGAAAAGACGTGGACAGGGTTATTTTTGCGGCTGAACTTATTGCATATGCATTTGTAGGAGTTTCCCTTTCAGGCACAAAATTCATGAGAGGACAGTATTTAAATGAATCATACGAGGTGATTTACAAAGGTTTGCGCTTGTCAGTTTACTGGTATTTGCGCCATTATTTACCGCCCAAAAAAAGCACGTCTTAAACCAGACGCTAACGGGTAGATTGCGCTGGTCATTATGGAAATGATCCGGCTGTGTTCTTTAACTTGCGCGTCGTCAGTTGATCACGCGCAGAACTGTCCACTCCCATCGGCCCTTTTATGGAATTGCGCTCTCACGCTAATTTGCACTGTTTAGTAAATCTGGTCCTTAGGCTTTTACTGGATTTTTTTTTTGTTTTTTTTGGAGCCAGACATTTTGCTAGAAAGACAGACCTCAGAGAGTTAATTGTTCTGTTTTTGTTGACATCCATTTCTCAACTCTGTTTCTCTCAGGGTCTGTTGAAGGCCCGACGGGTCTTGAGTGAGGACTATGGCAGTATGCATGTGTACTTTGGTCATCCTGTATCTGTGCGCAGTCTGGCAGAGGGAAAAATAAACCGCTGTCAGCACAACCTGCTGCCAAGGTATGAAACACCTGCAATCAGCCACTCTTAGACAGTTTTACACTAAAGGTCAACATTATTCACATGAAGCATGCTAGCAGACACATAGCGTGATTTTCTTACACCATGGCATGCAAAGTTTTCTGATCATTGTTTAATGTCACAGTACATTATGTTAATAAAAAATAGACTTTGTTCTCAGAAATAGTTGTTGTATATATACCCGTAGTGTAGAACAGTGTTTCCCAACCTTTTTTTGCCCCGGCACAGTTTTGACAAGTAAAAAATCCTACGGTACACCACTATATAAAACTATAACAAAATTTCACAAACATGCATTGCTTCAAATGGGATATTAAAACTGGATATTATATTAAAAGTAGTACGCAGTGAAAAACTAGCGCTGAAAAGGCGCGGACACTGTTATTTTTGCGGCTGAACTTATTGCATATGCATTTGTAGGAGTTTCCCTTTCAGATGCAAAATTTATGGGAGGAGAATATTTAAATGAATCATACAAGGTGATTTACTAAGGTTTGCGCTCGTCAATTTACTGGTATTTGTGCCATTATTTAACGCCCAAAAAAACACGTCTTAAACCAGACGCTAACGGGTAGATTGCGCTGGTCATTATGGAAATGATCCGGCTGTGTCTGTGTTCTTTAATTTGTCAGTAAATCGCACGCAGAAATTGCCACTCCCATCGGCGCTTTTATGGGATTGTGCTCTCACGCTAATTTGCCCTGTTTAGTAAATCTGCCCCAAGACTCCGCTCTTCAAATACTAAAAAACGTTAGCTTTTATTAATATAGTGTTTATTGAGTAAAGACAACGCTGTACTTACTCAAACATCAGTTCTTTATTTACACTTGCATTGCAAACAAGCAGAGATCTCCAAACTGTGCGCGGCACATTCAAAATGGAGGCGGGGTGGAGTTATGAGGTTTGACTGACAGTTTGAGGAGTCAATGGAGTTACGAGGTTTATTCACAATCTCTTTTAAATGCTTTCTATTGGTTAAGTATTTGTAAAACCCACATTTCCATTCATTTCCATCTAAAGCAACTTGCAGTGCGAGAAGAAGTCCTTCTTGGGAATGTTACTTGAAGATTAATGATCAATGATGTTCATTTTATTTATTTTTTTTGTGCATTATTTTAAATATATTAAAATAGAAAACAGTTGTTTTAAATTGAAAAAACATTATACGATATTGCATTTTTAAAAGAAACTTCTTTAAAAACCTAACCGACCCCAAACTTTTGAACGGTAGTGTATGTTTGTATTTATACATTTACATTCAATATTATGTTTATGTGTTAGTAGATTAATATTTATCTAATTTATTGACAATTTATTACTTTTATTTTCTACTGTCAGATTTCAGCCATGTGTTTAGTTGAAGCACCCTGTTCTGTACAAAGTGAAATATCTTGTTGAACCTCACAACTGACTTTAGTGAATATATATATTTTTTTTTTTAAATCAGGTACATTCCTCAGAAACCCAGCACAGACACTCATGAGTTTCTGAACGATGCTGCGTTCCGTCTGGTCCGCATACAGGAGGAGAACATGGTTCTAAAGCCCTGGGTTCTCATCGCCACACTGCTGCTGCAGAACCCTGATGGGCTGGACCTCTCCTCTCTCACGGAGCAGACAGACTGGCTTAGGCACCTGGCTCTGGCATTTGGAGCGTTCTTGGACTGGCCTGGTAAGAGAAGCACCTAGTCAAAACCTCAGGCTGACCACTTTGTAAGGAAGAACTAATCACTGGATCTGCCAAAGCTAGTGTGAGAGGTTCATGGCCTGTTTGAAAGCGACTCTTAAAGCTCTGATATACTTACGGCGAAGTTCTTTTTCGTTCTTTGCTCACGTCACATTTACTGTATTTATATAGCACTTATACAATATATTGCTGTAACAAAGTTCAAGCTCAGGGAAGAAGGAGGGGGGAAACGGCAAACGATCAAAATATACTTTAATAGTGAAAAACAAATAAAAAAAACAAAACGGAAGCGTAAAAACAACAACGTAAATGTCCTAGGTCTGGTCCTCTCTCGCCTTTCACTTTTGTCACTCCTCCTTTTCTCCTTCCGGAGCTCCTCTGTGGGACTCGAGACCGGCTCATTAACATTCGCTCCACCGGCCTCGCTCCGCTCCCATGGCTCTTGGCCCCGCCCTGCTTCATGCTACTATTGTTTTAAATTAAGCAGCTTTAGAGTATTAAACATAAAAATACAGTGTCAGTATCGCTAGCAATTAGAATTACAACTTTAATTTCTACTATAAAGTGGCTCTCCAGTGTGTTCATGTTTTTACTCATGTCTGACCTCAACGGACTGACCAGAATAAATGAACCAGAGAAGATTTACATGTCAAAGAAGTCGGAGCCTCAGAGCCACACCTACCTATTATGTAATCGCCACGGACCAATGGTAGTTCGAAGGTGTTTACTAGCTGGAGCGAACTTTTCTGGAAACTCCAGAAACTAACTTCATTGCGGCATGAATTTGTTTGAAATTATGTCACACCAGTGTATTCTTCGATTTCGCTTGAAGTATATTGGGGCCTTTAGACTATGTTCACACTGCACACAAATCTGATTTGATTTGTTTCTCATGTTTATCATGACACCTCGTTGCAGTACTAAACTCACAAGGCCCATGAGATAATATAAGCGGAATTTCATACATGTCTTGAGGCGGACAGTAGTGAAGTATTTTTAATCTGTTTAAGTACATTTTTCAAGTGTCTGTACTTTATTGGAGAGTTTTTCTTTGGAAAACTTTTACTTCACAACATTCCAAAGCATGATGTCATACTTTTTACTGCACTACGTTTCATATTGAATTTCATTTAATACTTAATTACATTAGAAATCTAGTACTTTCTTACTTTTACTCAAGTAAAAGTAATTCAAAGTTTTACCCGAGTACAAGTAAGAAAGTACTACATTTTTAATGTACTTAACTATTAAAGGTAAAAAAAAAATTTATTTATGAAATGTAGTGCAGTAAAAAGTACGACATTATGCTTTGAAATGTAGTGAAGTAAAAGTTTTCCAAAGAAAAACAATGATAAAGTACAGATACTTGAAAAATTAACTTGAGTAAAGTAAAAATTACCTCACTACTTTCCACCTCTACATATTGTGTCCGCCGATTCGTTCACTCATTCTCTGCATACGCTAGTAAATATTACATAGTTTTCTATATTAGGAAAGTGAAAATGAGTGTGTTCAGACACAGCTCCAGACACACATCCCAAGTGATGCCAAAAAAGAAATCTGTTTTGACTTTTCAGACTGAAACAGATTCCGGCCTTTAAACTACATATGGTGGATTTGTAAATGTTGATTTTTTTTTTTTTCTTTTTTTTTTTTTTTTTTTTTTTTTTCTCCAAACTTAAACGGATTTATGCTGTCTACAGCAGAAGAATGATTTTCATGTCATGGATATTAATTGCATGCTAACACTTTACAATGAGGTTCAATTTGTTAACATTAGATAATGCAGTTAGGTATAATGAACTAACAATATAATTTTGTTCAAATGTTCAGGGTCAGTAAGATTTTTATGTTTTTGAAAGAAGTCTGTAATGCTCACCAAGACTGCAGAAATACAGTAAAAACTGTAATTTTGTGAAATATTGTTACAATTTAAAATTGTTTTCTATTGTAATATATTTTAAAATGTAATGTATTCCTGTGATGCAAAGCTGAATTCTCAGCATCATTACTCCAGTCTTCAGTGTCACATGATCCTTCAGAAATCATAACATTTTTTTTATTATTATCACAGCAGTTTTGCTGCTTAATATTTCTCTAGAAACCATGATACATATTTTTAGGAATCTTTCATGAATACAAAGTAAAAAAACGAACAAAAAAAAACTGTTTTTTGTAACATTTTAAATGTTTTTATTGTCATTTAATGCGTCCTTGCTGAAAAGAAAAAATCTGTAACACTTTACTTAAAGCCTTTTATGTATAATGGTATTCATATGTATAAAGGTATTCATAATGTACATTTTAACGCATTATATCTTTTCATAAATAAGGATAACCAAAGTTAAAAAGCATTATAATATTTGCAGATTCCTTGTTGCATCTGAAATTGGTTGTATGTCATGTTTAAATACATTATACTCTCTAAAGTCGTATTATAATGTAGTATAACTGTGGTTACAATTATCCATGAGAACATACAATGGCGTTATAAGGTGTATTACAAGGCATAATTAATGCATTAAAAATACTTTTATGATGCATTATATATAAAGGCTTTTAGTGAAGTGTTACCAAAAAATCTTACTGACCCCAAACTTTTGAACGGCACTGTACATTTATAGCATTTATTAATCTTGGTTAATGTTAATTTCTACATATACTAATACATATTTAACATTATAAGTTATAAGTTATATAAATGAACATTAGTTCTTGTATTATAAACAAACATGAATTAACAATCAACAACAGTAAATAAACATTGCATTGAAAAAATATTTTCTCTGATTATTAACCAAAAGTCCTATATAAAATCATATCAAATATTTTATTACATACAGGTAAACTATATGTATCATTGAATAAAGATCTCTAAATTTGAAAGTTTAGCAGCTAGAGTCATCTGAAATTGTATCTGATTATCATATATCATGTTCTTCATATTTTCTCAGTATGGCAAAAATGATCATGCATATCTCCAGGATATGCAGAATCTGCTGAGATAAAGGATATGCGCTCGATGAATAATTCATTGCAGAGAAATCCAATAGCTTAATCTAAGCTTACTTGACCTTAATTTGAACAATCCCCAATAATATGATCTCTCTTGTCTCTCTCTAGATCACACGGCCTGCAGTGAAGTCATCAGCTGTAGTTTAGCGCTGCACAGACACCTGCTGATTGTGTCCACAGGGCACGTTCAGCTGAGCGTCACGGAGGCGCTGCAGGTCGAGACCACACCAGAGGAAGCGGTGTTTCACCGAGCCGTCGTTGTGCTCTCTTGTGCCTCCTACAGGAACCAGATCCTGCACGTGTTTCTGAGACCTGCTTTGTTAGCAGTGGCCATGCAAAGCGCAAACTCCAGTAGAAAAGGTGTGAGAGAACAAATTTTCATAAATGTTTTCACTTGTTTTACTCTGGATTAGTTTGTTACCTATCACAGAGTAATTTGTGTTCTAGATGACATCTACAACTGTTTCAGCTTCCTGAGGAACATGTTTTCCAACGAATTTATTCTTTGCCCTGGGGATTCGGTTCAGGTTTGAGCACGTTCACAAACTGTTTTTTGATTTGTTGCTGAAAATTTGAGTTTGAACATTAAGGACCGGTTTCACAGACTAAGCCAGGATAAGGCCTTAGTTCAATTAGGACATTTAAGTAGCTTTTATAAACGTGGTGTGCATCTTGAGACAAAACAATCGCAATGACATATTTTAAGATACACTAAAGTATTGGGAAACCCTTCCAAATAATTGAATTCAGGTGTTCCAATCAGTTCCATGGCCACAGGTGTATAAAATCAAGCACCTAGGCATGCAGACTGCTTCTACAAACATTTGTGAAAAAATGGGTCACTCTCAGGAGCTCAGTGAATTCAAGTGTGGTACTGTGATAGCTTGCCATCTGTGCAATAAGTCCATTTGTGAAATTTCCTCACTACTAAATATTCTACGGTCAACTGTTAGTGGTATTATAACAAAGTGGAAGCAATTGGGAACAACAGCAACGTAAAATCACAGAGCGGGGTCAGCACATGCTGAGGCGCACAGTGCGCAGAAGTCACCAACTTCTGCAGAGTCAATAGCTACAGACCTCCAAATTTCGTGTGACCTTCAGATTAGCTCAAGAACAGTGCGTAGAGAGCTTCATGGAATGGGTTTCCATGGCCGAGCAGCTGCATCCAAGCCTTACATCACCAAGTGCAACGCAAAGCGTCGGATGCAGTGGTGTAAAGCACACCGCCAGTGGACTCTAGAGCAGTGGAAACGTGTTCTCTGGAGTGACGAATCACACTTCTCTGTCTGGCAATCTGATGGACGAGTCTGGGTTTGGCGGTTGCCAGGTGAAGGGTACTCGCCTGACTGCATTGTGCCAAGTGTAAAGTTTGGTGGAGGGGGGATTATGATGTGGGGTTGTTTTTCAGGGGTTGGGCTTGGCCCCTTAGTTCCAGTGAAAGGAACACTTAATGCTTCAGCATACCAAGACATTTTGGACAATTTCATGCTCCCAACTTTGTGGGAACAGTTTGGGGATGGCCCCTTCCTGTTCCAACATGACTACGCACCAGTGCACAAAGCAAGGTCCATAAAGACATGGATGAGCGAGTTTGGTGTGGAGGAACTTGACTGGCCCTGAGTCCTGACCTTAACCCAATAGAACACCTTTGGGATGAATTAGAGCGGAGACTGCGAGCCAGGCCTTCTCGTCCAACATCAGTGCCTGACCTTACAAATGCGCTTCTAAAAGAATGGTCAAAAATTCCCATAAACACACTCCTAAACCTTGTGGAAAGCCTTCCCAGAAGAGTTGAAGCTGTTATAGCTACAAAGGGTGGGCCAACTCCATATTAAACCCTACGGATTAAGAATGGGATGTCATTAAAGTTCATGTGCATGTAAAGACAGGTGTCCCAAAACTTTTGGCAATATAGTTTATGTCAGTGCAAGTTGCTTTTCAGTTAAAACAGTTCAAACATACATTTTAGTCTGGGACTAGACTTAAGCCTTGTCTGTGAAACCGGGGGTAAGAATCATTTGAAAACCAAATCCTGGCTCTCTGGTGTGAAATTAAATCACATCATGAAAGATTCTCACCTCTAGTGTGTAATGAAAAATCTTTCTATGGCATATTATTATATGTATATGTGTGTGTTTTTGTAGGACTTTGAAGAAGCGTGTTATTTGCTCATGAAGCGGGGAGTGTTGCAGGTACTGGAGCATGAGATTGTGATGTCAGCGAGCGGTCACAGCACCATTGCTTTCCTGTGTGCAGTTCTGGACCCCTTCCTGCAAGGATACCAGGTGACACCTTACACACAATGTGCAAATGTACACTACCATTCAAAGGTTTGGGGTCAGTAAAAAAAAAAAAAAGAGTAATTATTTCTTTTTTTCAGCAACGGTGATTTAAATTGATCAAAAGTAAGTTACATATTAAAGTATATTAAAATAGAAAACTGTTATTTTAAATTGTAGTAATATTTCACAATATTACTGTTTTTATTCTATTTTAATTTGTATAAGATAGATCGGCATACCACCCAGCCCTACCTACATTATAAACCACTTGCGCCTCAGAGCGCGCGGACGAAATGCAATAATTACGTTCAGCGTTCGGAGGCAGATGCCTGATGTTTGATAATGTAACTGTGTGAGATGGTTCTGGGAGGTCATTATACTAAATCATATTGATGACAGACTTTGGCTCGGGCATTTCAGAATGACCAAACCAACATTTGAGATGCTGTGGAATGAAATTGGTTCACTGGTTAGTCCAGTTATCTTTGTTGAGGCAACGTTTTTTGTTGCGCTTTGAGAGATTTATTCAGTAAATGTGTTTCCATCGTAGTCTTTTTATCGGTTAAAACAATTATCCACCTCAATTGAGCGAATATGTTTATGCGCATTTGTAGAATTTATGCGCATCTTGGCGTTTCCATCCATTAAGTTTTTGTGTGTCTTTGTGCAGGTGGTGTGCCGCTATCTGTGTGAGGAGACTAATGAGAACCTGACGGAGAAGGAGTTTATTCCCGCTGTGAGGAACTTTGCACTGAAACTCATATTAGCAGGTAATACAGGATGACAGTGTTTTGGCTGTTTACATATCAGGTCCAGTTTACACTTGGTATTGACATCCATCGCAGGTGATCTGATTATGCATCTCCTGTGCTGTGTATGCTTGTGATTAGATTTCATCGAGGTTGAAATTGTCTCAGACCACAAAAAGCTGATTTTGAAAGCTGAGTTGAAATCTTGTTTTCTCTTTGTGTTCGTCATCATGGCATCAGGCCGCCTGAAGTGTTATGAAGCTTTATCCTCAGACCTGCAGAAGAACACTCTAGCAGCTCTCTTGAGGCTCAAAGCTGTGAGGAAGGTCAAAGTGTAAGTCCGTCTTCATATAGTCTTTAGGGCTGGGTTAAAAATATTGATTTCTCGATTTTCATTTTGATGAACTGAAATCCATTACTACTAGTTCTCTACTACTAGTTATAGCATGAAATATACATGAATGAACATCAGAAGGTACATTGAAAGATACAGTAAAGCTCACCAAAATTAATCATATCTCATGTAATCGCTGACTAAGTGTTTCAACCCCAGAAGGACATCAATAAAACAGCTTGTAAATAATGTAAAAAATAATGTGAACATAGTAATATGTCATGTAACAGCACATTTACCTTAAAGTGTAGCAAATTAGCTCAACAGGGAAACATGAATTAACTTGTTGTAATTAATTATAAATATGGATTATTATAATAAGTAATTATAACTTTCTTACTGTATACAGTACTACTCAGAGCATGTAGCTGTGATCGCATCGTTGTTTTGCATGCAGTGACCATAGAATCAACACTCACGTGAATGTGCACAAAAGTTTTGACTAAATCAACGGACACACAACTAGTCTAAACAAACACATACACACTATCATGCATACATGGGTAAAATGGAAAGTGAAAGTGAATGAATGAAACCGAGGGAATGAAGCTATAGAAGTGTAAGAGTCAGTTAACCACCTGAACAAAACCATCAGTTTCTTAGTTTTAAAGCACCTTGGTAACAAAGGGGCTACAGCTTATACTAAACCTCTGTTTAGTTAATCAAATGTACAATTGCAATGCCTTAGCCATTTAACAAGTGTCCGGATGTAGTCTCAGACGAAAGCCTTGATGGTTCAATAGTTCAATGGTGGTGAAGTTGCAATCAGGTTCTTCTGGGTTGAGTGCAAGAATGACAAACTTCAGTGATGTTAGTCTGACTCTGTTGTTGTTGGGAGAGTCCTCTCTCCTGGGTGGAAAGTTACAACATGGCTTGTAACTTTGAGGGTCCGCCATTGCGGGGATGGCTGCGTCTGAAAACTGCCTTCAGAAGCTGCATTACAAGGTAGGAAGTCATCAAGGCGTCCGAATCCAATGTTAGCTTCACTTCCTGTCTCCTGAGATACCTTCATCTGATCGATTTTTGAAGGCAGCAAAGATGTGCAATATCCCACAATCCTGTGCTTTCCATTCTGTCACAGTTGAGCTAGAAAAAGAAAGATGGCGTCTGAAAGATGTGATTAGTGATCAGTTTGTGTAAACCAACGTTTTCCACTTCTGATGTCATTTCTAGAGATAAATTACTATTGTAGTAATTAATTATTTGCTTAGTTATCACCAAAGCTCGTGCTGTTTTGCCGTGGATCATTAAAGCGTTACGCTGCCTCAGAAGCCTGTCTGAAATCAGTTTTGTGAGGTACCTTCGTGCGCAAACGCTGCCTGCAAAGTCATTGCCTGATAGGGTAGTGAGGCTAAGCTTTCGGACACAGCCGCTGTCTCCTCTTTTCACACACGAACAATCCAAAGAAGAGGCAGGGCCACTAAAGCCGCGTTTCCACCACGGGAACTTTCCCCAGGAACTAGGGACTTTGGGGTGGTACTCGTGTGTTTCGACCGCAGGAACCAGGGTCTAAATAAAGTTCCGGGTTAAAATTTCTCCCTCAAAACGGCCCTGCTTGCGAGGTAGTACTTTTTCAAAGTTCAGGAACTTTCGGGGGTGGGACTTGGGCGTTGAACATGCTGGTTGGTTCACGCAGCATTTTATTTCAACCTAAAAGTCTGTTGCAGTGCGTGCAGTAAGAGTTGTTTGCTATTCGAATCAACAATGGAGTTAAAAAAAAAAAAAATGGACTGACGACGAGGTTCAGGCTTTATTAAGCTTATATGTGGAGGACGAAATCCAGTGGGCTCTGGAAAGTCGCGCACAGTCCTACGTCACCGGACTAATTTTCACGGTACTTTAGACTGCGATGGAAATGCAGACAGCAGCAGGTCTGGGGGAAAAAGAGTTCCTGGGAAAAAGTTCCTGGGACAAATTGTTCCGGGTAATTTCGGTGGAAATGGGGCTTAAGGTAGTGGCAGACTTCTGCAGACGTCACACCTCTTGAGTTTGGCTTGACCAATGAAAAGGGTGTAATTTCAAACGGAAACATTACTTTGTTTGGAAGCTGACTCTTTTGCATGATCAGAATGGGCTGGCAGTTTTGTGTCCCTTTATACTTTGAATAATATAACAAGCATACAATGCTCATTATGAGGAGGAATTTAAACAAGGAGCATTTTGACATGAAACATGATAAGGTTAAGGTTACATTGTCTTTCGTTAAAGTTACATTATCTAATAATCATAAGTCGTGCATAAAACGGTATACAATACGAAAGACAATATACAAAACAGTACTAATACACACAATGTCATGCACAATATGCATGTTCATTCATAGGTTTGTCTATGAATTAATGGAGAGAAGTCCTCTTTATGGGCATCACATATATCGGTTTCAATAGGGTATGAGGTGAGAGTGAACTCTCCCTAAATCCCTTTGGGTTCTAAAACAGTCTTATCTTGCTGATGTGTCTTTGTTGCTATGGTAACTAGAGGCCTGGTGCTACATCTGGGGTTAGCTGCAGTTCAGAGGAAGTTCCATAGAACTCTACCTCATGGTTTGCTTGTTGGGTGAGGGGTATTGTGGATTATTTGTTAAATGTTTCAAATTGTTTGTCTGATCTGTCTCAGGAAACCTTTTTATGTGCTTTTGCCATTTATAACAACGGCGTTTTAAAATGTTAAAAATTCACGTTTTAGAAAATGGGTTTCAAAGTGCAAGTTTTTGAAAACGATGCCGTTATCGTCTCTGTGACTACAAAAACGTGAATTTGTGAAAATGGCGATGCGCATGGCTATTACGTTTTCTGTCTATAGGTGCGTAGTGTTTCTTTGCAAAGTCACACTGCCAACTACTGGTCTGGTATGCATAATACAGCGTTTTTAGTTGTTTTCATGGATCCGTGTGAACGGGGATCATTTTGACAATGTAAAGGAAGGAAAAACTTTTCAGTTTTTAGTTAGAAAAAGGAACACCTGAGAGGAACATTTTGCCAAATATATGCACTATATTACATATTCATAATATTTTTTTCAGTATTTAAATTAATCAAATTCAAATCGAATTGTGAAATTTGTGTCAATTCCCAGCCCTAATAGTCTTGTTATATGTTATGATATGTTATGGGCTTTTGAAATGTTATATTTGTTTAACTGAAGTGAACTGTCTCTCACAGAGGAGATCAGGTGACGTTGAAGGTGAACAAGATTGCAGTGAACTCACTGGAGGATACGCTGGGTAAGAGTGATGTCACCAAAATGGCTTGTGTTCAAGTTTGGCAATGTTTTTGTTAATTGAAATATGATCTGCAATAAAAAATATATATAATTGTTAGATTAAAAACTTAAAGTTAGAACTGTTGCCTATCTGAAATAAAATAAGTTATAAGTTGAAGCACTAAAATGAAAAAAAAAACTTTAAATAACTTTAAATCACTCTAAATTAAAGCTAAATAGAAAAACTAATAAAAATGTTAAAAGCACATAACAAAATTGCTAAAACTTAAACAAAAAATATTAATATATACTATAATAATATATAAATAATACTAAAATAACACACTGTGTCACATATTAGGTTTAAATAATAGTAGGCATTAAAGCTGCAAGCAGCGATGGAAGGGCCCTCGCACCTGCACCGCCACCCGGTGGCTTTAGGAAAAAAGAGCACGTTGGGCAACGTGCGTTTAAGTAGGAAAATATAAGAGGACTATGGCAAATTCATCTGTACTGGCCATGCTTCCCGCCGCCAGCTGGTGGCGCTACGACCGTATCTGAATTGTGGCGTGTAGACGTCTTCATGCCAGGACTCTTATCAAACACGTGAAGTTTGGGGCAGATTGGACATTGCATGTTTGAGTTACAACAACTTCATGTTTCATGGCATTAATAGCATGCATTAACACTTAGCTAAGTGTTGCTAGCATGTTGTAACATGTTTCTAGCATATTTAGCACTCGCTGTAATATTTTAGTATGCTGCTAGGAGTGCATCAAAGTGCTAAACATGTCACTTCCTGCTGCCAACAGGTGGCGCTATAATTGTAACTGAATATTGCCATGTAGATGTGTTCAGGACTCTTATCAAACATGTGAAGTTTGGGGCAGATTGGGCATTGCATGTCTGAGCAATAACAGCAATAATAGCATGCTTTAGCACTTAGCTAAGTGTTGCTAACATGTTTTATTATGTTTATAGCATGTTGCTAGCCTGTTTAAAACTTGTTGACACACTTAATATATTATTATATATTATATATTATTAGAAGTCCATAAAAGTGTTAAACATGTCACTTCCTGTTGCCAGCAGGTGGCGCTGTGACTGTAACTGAATATGGGCATGGACATCTGTTCAGGACAGAACTCTTATCAAATGTGTGAAGTTTGGGGCAAATTGGACATTGCATACCTGAGTTACGAAACATTGAAATTTGTCAGGCCGCCAGGGACATGCCCTCCGACGAAAACTCTAGATCTTCGCAATTTAGCGTCGCAAAGGCCTTATGATTACACTCACCAAATTTGAAGATGATCCGATAAAAACTCTAGGAGGAGTTCGTTAAAGTACGACGTCTGAAAATGGCAAAAACTGCACAAAAATCGAAGAGGAAATTCAAAATGGCTGACTTCCTGTTATGTTTAGGACTTTTCTCCAAGAGACTTTTTTGTAGGTATTGGCACATTACACGTATGTACCACGGCGCAGGAGGCGCACTACGTTGAAGTTTTATAGGTGGCGCTATCGAGCCATTTTGCCCCACCCAATTCTGAAACATATCAGATGTACATTTTCGCCAGTTCTGACACGTGTGCAAAGTTTCGTGAGTTTTCGAGCATGTTTAGGCCCTCAAAAATGCGATCCTTTTCGGAGAAGAATAATAAGAAACAGAGCAATTCCAACAGGGTCCTCGCACCAGTGGTGCTCGGGCCCTAAATATTCAGGGTGAACAGTGCCGAGCAGTATACTAGTATTTCTATTTTGAACAAAGTCCCAGTATATTGGCCCCATTCTTGCATAACACTGTTTTATTGTGTAATGTGACATTAAATGTATGTGGATTGAATTGTTAGGCACAAACACACTTTTGCTGGAGCAAAGAGCATTTTAGAGCACTAGATTATTTTATAAATAAAAACTATATTCCAGACTGAAATGGCACACACAAGACTACCAATTTATAACTATGAATGTGAATTTCCAAAATATTTTTAGAAACAGTTTACTAAAAGTTAATCTACTCATGTTTTAAGAACTGCAGTATAGTTTAGATTACCACTTACGTGTTTAGAAAATAAACATGATTTAAAACAATCAGCCAGAAACCAGAAACATCATAAGATTTATTTAAAATATGTGGAATAAAATAAATATATAACAGTTAAAGTAGTACTTTACTCTATTAAATTTGAATGTGGGTAAGTTTAATTAAAAAAAGCAATATTTTCATCAAAATGCTGAGAAAATTGCATTTTTGTCAAAGACTACATCCAGATTGGATTCAGAACGATGATCAAAACATAGATGGAGTAGATCGAGTCTATCAACTGTCCAAAACTTGCACAGTCCTATACCTGGGTTCACCTTTTCCTTTAGTAACATTAGGCAGTTTTGATTTATATGCTGTTTAATGTTTGATGATCGCGTTAGCTTACATGTGCATAAGCAATGCTTCTATTGCTTGTTTCTGCTCCTTCTTTGCCTGTGTTTTGATCCGGAGATTCTGCACTCTTTCAGAAGATTTGTAATAGTGCCCCCTACCGTATAACAGTGAAACATGCACTGCGTCCGAAATCAAATACTTCCCTACTATATAGTATGTGAAAAACAGTACAGTACAGAGTAGTGTGTCCGAGTCCAGTGTTCATTAAAACAGTAGGCAAAACCTACTCCTAGTTATGGTGCATTCAATGGAAACTTTAATATCCCATGAGGCCATGCGAGAGGATTTATGAATGGAAGTAAAGCTACGCAACTGACGCTAGTAGGTCACATGACAGTAACAACATGGAGGATGTAGTACATCTGGATTTCATTCATACTACCCATAATCATACTATATAGAACATACTTTTTTATCGGTCACAAAGTAAATTCAAATTCAAATGTAGTACCTACTCAAACAGTATGCGATTTCTGACGCAGCGATGGATTGCTGTAAAATTACGTCAAAAGTAAAGTTTTACATTTTCGGTCACAGAATTCGCTTGTGTGCCTCATTTTACACTAGCTATGTTTCCATCCAAAGTTACAAATTTAACTTATGCGCAAAATTGGAATGTCACATAAAACATTTGCGAATAAAGCACCGTTTCAACCCAGAGAGTCGAAGAGAACAAAATGATCACTTCATAATAAACTGGCACTAAATATCAATAAGAAAAATGGAAGTTGCTGCAGTAGGAGAAGCCACTGTATATGATAATTTCGTTTCTTGTTATAATAAATTACTTGCATCTCAGAGCGTGCAGACGAAACGCAATGAATTCATCTTGCTTTCTGAGGCAGATGCTGCTGTTTGGGAACACAGTCGTGTAAGACAGTTCTGGAAGTTAATTATACCGAACCACTTTGACGACTTTGCTCAGGCATCTCAGAACAACCAAAACAGCATTTCAGATGTTATGCAATAAGATCGCAACGCTGGTTAGTCCAGTTATGTCGTCCCATCGCAAAGTTGGATAACTTTTTTGATGCGCATCGTAAATGTGTTTCCATCGTAGTTTATGCGCATGTTTTCTTATCGAAAAAAGTTTATCCGACTCAATTGAGCACATGCGTGTTTTATGCGCATTTTTAGAATTTATGCACATCTTGACGTTTCCATCCAGCGTCTTTTTTTTTTTTTTTTGCGATATCCCAAAATGTGTATAAAAATAGATGGATGGAAACATAGCTACTGTGACCCAGTTCTTGTGTTGCTGTACCGTACTGCCATGACCTCCTGCTTCTCCGTTCGATTTTACAGCTCTGCTTATCTTAACTTGTTTACTTTTCTTTCCTCTGTCACGCAGGAGGTAAAATTCCTACCCATAAGCCCATCCTCGCTCGACTGTAGACGTACATGCAGAGTCTCTGGAGGGCCAAACCAAACTAAACTGCCTTCATTAACATAATGCCAAATTTTGCAAGGTGGCACGACTTCGCTGACTACAAAGGTTACCTGTCATCGAGCTTTAAAGGGACGTCACAGGTTTGCCATCTGGGATGCCCCTGCTACGCTAGAAGCACTCTTTTTATCTCTCTCCCTCTTCGACAAACTTGACAGCAGGTTGCCGTGTCTGTGATCAGCCTTCCATCTTCACCGTGTCTTTATCAGACGAGTTTTTAACTGCTCTGATGTTGCCAAGCATATGAAGACAGTGACACTTTTGATGGGTTTTTTTTCCGTTTGAACATCCTGTTACTGCCGTTTGCGTTCGTTTTAATCCATGTCAGCACTATAGAGCCTTTGCTTTGATTTGAAACACTGTTACTGTTTGTTCTCACTGGATTTTTGTTGGGTCTGTTATCTTTTCTTCGTGACTTGTTTGATTTGAATTATTTTCTTTTGCTCTCTAGATATGGCCATTTTTTGCTTTTGCTATGGATCATGTTACAAAAATAGGTCACTCAAAAGTGTGTTAACTCCTTCGGAGCTAAAGAAAAAAGTAAAAGTAAGTGTCTTCTCTCATAAGATAAACTTTTAGTTATCAGAAAGACTGTTCTAATGAGCCAAATATGGAGACGTTTCATTGCCATAACAGTGTTTACGTGCCTCTCGAAAACTAAACAGCTTTTCTGCTAATACAAAATAATAATGCATAGTGTATCACTGTATCGTTTGCATATTTCACACTGTCTTTCACTAATTATTATCATGATAACATTTTTTAATTATTAAAAATGATCAGACGATACAGAGACATGTCGCGTCAAACTGCTGAATCTCTGTTTGCTCAATTCTTGAACGCCTCTGAAATGTTTTATTACATGTAAGTATTACATCCATTCTAAGTATTACATCCATTTTTCAGAAGAATTAAGTCGTACTGACCCTGATTACAAAGATAAGCTTTTAAAATGGTGTGAAGTTTATGCGGGTTCCTGTTTTTGAATTTTCACTCTGCGGCCTAAAACTGAACTATATACAAAGTTTAGATACATTTATGTGCTGCACACTCTTTCTAGAAAAAGAAAACATATTGTGTGGATTTGAATGGGAATCCAGGTATATTTTCTATCCCTTATTTTGGACTGATCATCAGACATTATTTGTCTGTGGTCACTGCGTGGATGATGCAATTATAAAACTCAAGCCATAAGTAAAGCCATAGCGCTCATCCGCCCTGGGTTTGGGTTGATTCTTGCACAGTTCATTGAATTAAGTAAAAAGGCTGAAACCATATTTATGTTTACATTGACAAGCAGCTTTTTACATAATTAGATGAATTCGTCTTGTGGATTGAAATGGTATTGAGAGAATTTGCAGAAAGCACTCCTTTGACTTTTGGACATTTAGTTTTTTTCTATCTATATTGATTGTGTGTCTTTCTAATAAGGTTAATATTGTGAATGAACAGTGATAGTGTCTGATAAATTTTAAAGAAATGGCATTAAAGACTAAATATGCATTAAAGCTAAGTAAAACCCAAATGCTGATGTTGTGTGTTTTTATATGTAGGTTCTATATTATAGGTTCTCTAGTCGTTTTATTTGCTTTTTAAGGATATTTCACCCAGCATTTTCATGTTATAAATGTTCAAAATTTCCTTTTTAAAGAAGTCCCTTATGCTCGCCAAGACTGCATTTATTTGATCAAAAATACAGTAAAAACAGAAAGATCATGAAATATTGTTACAATTTAAAATAACTGTTTTCTATTGTAATATATTTTAATATGCAATTTATCCCTGTGATGAAAGAAATAGGCCTTTCTGAAAACGTCTAAACTAATTGTCAAATAGGCGCTATGTTTATATACAAATCGCTTATTTTAGGTCTAAACAACTACATTTTAGCCTAAAAAACACAATAACAGTAGTATTTGAATATTTAAAATTATAGTGGGTTTTCTCTTCCACCATAATGGTCACTGTGAGTAATGCTTCCAGTATAGATCCGGCAGAAACAAGCGGAGTGATACAAACTGTGAAACTGTTTCCGGAATGGCCAGAAAAGGCTCTCATCCAATCAGATTCTAGAACCAGAACGAACCATTTTATCTATCAGCATCATTACTCCAGTCTTCAGTGGCACATGATCTTTCAAAAAATCATTCTAATATGCCGATTTGCTGCTCAAGAAACATTCATTTTATTATTTATGCTGCGTAATATTTTTGCGGAAACCATATTTTTTCCCTTCAGGATTCTTTGATGAACACAAAGTTCAAAAGAAATAGGATTTTTGTGTAACATTATAAATTACTTCACTGTCACTTTTGATCCTTGCTGAATAAAAGTATTAATTTCTTTAAAATAAATAAATCAATAAAATGATGGGTCTCCCAAGATAATACTAGTCCAAGGTTTGAAACTTTGGACACAGCTACTCATTCTTTACTACTGCTATTTTAAACACTTTAGAATGCAATGTAGTTACTGAAGTCATCAAAATTAGAAAATAACACAAATGGAAATATGGGAATTATGTAGTAAATCAAAACTATATTTTAGTTTCTTCCAGGTAACTAGGCCTACCTCTTGTCTAAATTACAGCCCTGTCAATTTTTACATTGCATTGGATGTGATTCAGATTATTAAAGGAGTTTCCATTCATGCTGAACTCTTCTTTACTAATAAAATAATTCATTATTATTTTTTTTTATTTTTTTAAATACAAAAACAATTATCTTACAAAACATGTTTGCTTGGAGTCCAATAAAAACAATGCAGAGTCTTACGTTTAGACAACTTTTATTCCATCCTCGTCACTGACAGAAGACCTTGACATTGTTGTGGTTTTATTAGTGTTGTCCTCTAGATGGCAGACTTGGATGTGGATTTACCAGGTCACATCAAGCAGCCTCTGTATTTCGGACAGTTTGATCCTTTCACCAAATTTGTGCAGTCAAGCAAAACCTTTTACTCATATTTCCTTCCCATTTCATTCATCTTGTCAACAAGATATCAATCAATATGCCAGCAATCTCTTCCACTGAGCACACAGGATACAGGACACATCTACTGCTGGTTCTGTTGACATTTCCAGTGTTCATGCTCTAGCTACTGTTCAGCAAATTGTAATTGTATCTGTTTGAATAACTGTGATCCTGTATTTCTTTGCTTATTAATATATACTACTTTTATTTGATTGATCAGTCTCGTTTAGCGGAACACATCCCACAAATGAAGATTAAGCTGTCCTGCTGTTTATTCTGCCGTGTGGAACTGGGATGTACAAAAATTTTGGAATGAGCAGGTTTGTTGAAAAATAAAATTAAAAATTCAGTTACTTTTAGCCTTATCAGAGGAAGAAAACACATTGGTCAAGCTCGGGCTAGTATAACCTAATAATCCTCCTGACCAAATATTTCACGTGTTGTAGGAAATTTGTCCACTCTGTTACATGCCATTTTTACAATGCAGTGTGAAACAGTGTGGACCTTTACAGGGAAGAAGTTAAACCAAATAAAGCCCATTACTAGCCAGGAAAGAACAGCAGGCTAGCAGAAGATTAGCATTTAGGAAGAATTTGAATGATATATAAAATCTATAAAAATAAATTGACACAACAGTGTGGACATATTATGTTTTATACTATTAGATAAGTGTTGTAAAATGAGGAAATAAGAGAAAGGTTTATAACTAATACTCTATTCTTGGAATTGTTTCCCTCCAAGGAAATGATGTCACTTCTAGCCAAGTCATGTGACTTAGAGCCAAGTAGCTCCAGTGTAACAGGGTGGACTGGAGTTTGAGAGACAATTGAATGTTTTTACACATAAAAAATATGTAACACGATAAATGTATTTTCTATCAAAAAGAATAAGTAAATGTTCACACTAATAAGCCTACTCAAGCTTGCTAATTTTGAAATCTACACTGTAAACACGAATAAGTTGGCAAAACTCAAAAAAATTGAGGCAATCAGTTGCCTCAAATTTTTTAAGTTAAGAAATTTAAAGTTTAAGTAAGCAGAACTTGCAGATTTTTCTTTTTTAATCATACATTTTAATTGCTCTGAACTTGAAATATTTGAGTAAGCTAATTCATATATTTAACTTGAAAATATCATATCAGTCAGTCAGTCACCTTCATTTAAATAGCGCTTTTACAATACAGATTGTTTCAAAGCAGTTTTACAGTGATAATAAAAAATTAATGGAAGAGAGATTGTTTTGTCTGTATCAGCTCTAGAAAAATGTTATTGTCCAGCTAAAGTAAGTTTTTGATTAATTCATTTCCGTTGTAGGAGATCGTTAGCTATTTACTTTGGGGCCACTTACACGAACATCATTTTCAGCCAAAAAAGAAATGCGTTTCAGCCGCTCATCCGCATGGCAACAGTGCCCGGCAGCTAGAGAGCGCAGATCTTGAAACAGGTTTTAAAATAGTTTTGAAAAAATACCGCTATCATCCCCATGAATCCGTGAGAATGGTGACGGCATGCACGTTTAGTCCACAGACAAGCATGTTTGAATACGAATGTGCGTAGTTTTCTTTTACAAAAAGACTGCTAAATTACTTGTATGGTATGCATAATAAAGCGTTTTTAGTAGTTTCCAATAATTTTGATAACGTTTTCATCTGTACAGAGGGAAAGTGAAGTGAAGGAGGCCTTCATAGGGAAGAGTCTAGTTGACACGGTCTCTGCTGACAATTTAGGGCTGCACTGTGGTCGTGTCTAGGTGCAGGTCCACCATCTGATCTGGATACGGCCCGTATCCGGCAGACTACTGTAAACCTCGGGATATACAGAGAGACTAATATTAGCGTAGATGCCATTCTTCTTATGATGTAATGAGTACATCAGGTGTTATGGGAAGTGTTCCTGGT
The DNA here is from genome assembly GCA_039654105.1 of Coreius guichenoti. Classification (NCBI taxonomy): domain Eukaryota; kingdom Metazoa; phylum Chordata; class Actinopteri; order Cypriniformes; family Gobionidae; genus Coreius; species Coreius guichenoti. The sequence continues at coordinate 17,255,185 of CM077185.1, read as the reverse complement.
TCCGGCTGACCTAGTTAATGCAGCCTAAAACAATCATTTAACTGATTTGAATAATAGAAATTGATAATGTTCTATGTGTATGCCATAGTAAAGAGATGTGTTTTTAGTCTAGATTTAAACTGACAGAATGTGTCTGCTTCCCGAACAATGCTAGGAAGAGTTTAGGTGCTAAATAGAAAAAGGATCTACTGCCTGCAGTTGATTTTGATATTCTAGATATTATCAACTGGCCAGAGTTTTGAGATCGTAATAGACGTGAAGGACTATGCGTTAGAGCTCGTTCAAGTACTGGGGAGCTAAACCATTTAGTGCAGGGGTGGGGAACGTTGCTCCTGGAGGGCCACTCTCTTGCAGAGTTTAGCTCCAACCCTGAAAAAAACACTCACCTGCCTGTAACTTTAGTAATCCTGAATACCTTGATTAGCTTCAGGTGTGTTTGATTAGGGTTGGAGCTAAACTCTGCAAGAGAGTGGCCCTTCAGGATCAACGTTCCCCACCCCTGATTTAGTGCTTTGTAGGTAATCAGCAAGATTTTAAAATGTATGGAATGTTTAATAGGGAGCCAATGCAGTGCTGAAAGAACCAGGCTAATATGGTCATACTTCCTGGTTCTAAAATACTTCCTGGTTCTAAGAACTCTAGCTGCTGCGTTTTGGACCAGCTAGAGTTTATTTATTAAGCGTGCAGGGCAACCACCGAGTAGAGCATAATAATCTAGCCTTGAGGTCATTAACGCATGAACTAACTGTTCTGCATTTTGAATTGAGAGCATATGTCATAATTTAGATATATTTTTAAGATGGAAGAATGCAGTTTTACAGATGCTAGAAACGTGGCTTTCAAATGAAAGACTGGTATCAAAGAGCACGCCCAGATTTTATTAATCTCAAATTTTTAGTAGTGTAACTTCTGGCTAGCGTTAACTAGCTAATTGGTTACACAATGCTTTGGTAGCATTAGCATAGCACTTGCTGAATGAGGACAGCAAAATAATACATTTAACATACTGTATATCTGTTCTCAAACTAAGCTCATGCTCCACTTGTCACCATGATGGTAACCCTACAAAAAACCAACATAATGAAACTCTTCTAAACTAGCATAACAAAACATTAAACACTACTAAATCTCCCACTTAACGTTAATCTTGCACAAAAAAAACAAAAAAAAAAACAAACATAATATAACACTTAATTTTGGCATTTAGTGTCCCTTTTGAGTGTCATGGCAAAGCATGCTGGGAAATAGAAATCCCAGCCCAGTTTCGGTTAAATTTAATTTTGTCTAAATTAAAAGAAACAAGTTCATAAAACTCAAAACAATGAAATAATTCAGATTCTTTCTTTATTTTTATTCTTTTTTATTCCACTTGTCAATATGATGTTTGGTTAACATGGTACAGCTATGCATGGAAAACTATGTGGCATGAAAGTTGATTAAGATTTGATGTAAAACATATTGTTTCATGGAGATACAAAATCCACCAACCTGTAGGAATGGAATAGAATTCAGTGGAGGAAATGCTCCAGTACACGGAATAAACTGATTTTCTTTGGTAATTTGGTCATTTCTTTTGCGCCTTACAACTAATTGTCATTATGTTTAGCATGCCATATTGGGAATGAGCTATATTTTGAATCTACTTCAAAAATAGCTGTTTTATAAAATAAATTACAAATTTGCAAGAGAGATAAATTTACGGCACTGGCCGGCCGCAGTGGCAAACAAGCAGTGGTGACTTTTGGAAAACTTTGATATGACATCATGGCTTGTACATGCTCATTCAACTTTACCAACTTTTTCCAATGATACACACTCATGTTTGTCATCTCCAGCTCTAGCAGCAAATCTCTGATGAAACCAGGACTGTGAGGTCTGTTCAGTGTCATATTGCCTTAGGGTCACATCCAATTGCCACAACTCAGACTTTTTGTCCACTGTAGATTTTTCAGAAAGACATTTTTTCAATGTTTCCTTGTCTGATGATGTCAAACACATTGGCTGTGTCTGAAAGAAACACATTCGTCACATATTTAAAAAAGCGGTGCAGACAGTGGGGGTTCACAGACATGCTGGGTGTGATGTTGGGAAATGGCATTGGCTAAGCTCATGAATATTTAAAAGGTTACAAACAAATGTGACCATGATTAACATTGACTTTGCAGATATATAGTAAGTATATGAAGAATTGATGTGCAAATCAGATCTGTATAAAGTATTTGCTCTTAATACTGTGCATATGGTTTGTTGAAAATAAAAATGGCATCTTATTTTCATGCTGGATGACAAACTAGCATTTAAAATACACACACTATGGTAGAGTAGTCTACATAGTGCAGAGTTTAAGTGTGTTTTCAGTTAGCCTACAGCATACTAGCTTAGCATAGCGCTAACTGCTTAAGAAGAGCTCCTTTAATTAGCAAGAAGATATCACGTTAACGCACTTCGTTATTGATCAGGCATTAAAGAAGTAATCACTTGTTAAAACGTGACATAATATACTTTGTCTTCTACTCCGTTTTAAGTGAGAATACTCTCAAAAGCCATTTATGAGCACTATTTATTTATAACACATCTTTAAGCTAAACTTTTAAAAATTCATGATATGGACTACAGTCTTCAGGCTCACTGTGTCCTGGACACCAATATTTGAATGATTCAGAAATTATGAATTAATGTCTGTCTAATTGAGATTGTGTAGTAGGCTATAGAGATAATAATCATGATTTTTCAGTAGTACTGCAGCACCCCATGAGTGTACATTAGCAAAGCTGCTTTAAGCCTCCAAGGTTAGCAAAAAAAAGCATAACACTGGGGAAAAAAGCATAACACTGCAGTACATAAGAGAGGAGACAAGAGGCGATTTTTTTTAAAATGGATGTCAATGGAGGAGAGGCTTCACTATGGGTAAACATAATTTATAGTCACTATGAAATCAAAATGGACAAATTTTTTTTTTTTTTTTTTTTTTTTTTTTTTTTTTTTTCATGGAATATTGCAGTATTAATTATCTGTAGACATTTTTTTTTTTTTTATGAATTTGCCCTCATAATCTTTAATCAAAATAACTTCCCCTCCTCTTGCAGCTCATTCTCTTCTCTGATGGCGTGTTTACTGATGTGAGGGCAAATTTAATTTTTTCTTGTTTGCGAAGCCTTTTCACTCAGATATACTGTACATCACAATAAGGAAGAAAAATATCTGTTTCATGTCGACTTCAATTAATTGACAGCCTATCTAAAATGGTTTCAAAATGTTTGCCATTAAACATTTGTTTCGAAATGATCTATTTTTAGAGTTTACACAGAAAAGTGCTCTTTATAAGGGAAGTCGTGGAAATTTTGCAAAAGGTAGGATTCAGTTTATGGCACTTCTCATTCATTTTTATGGTACAAATAAAATAAAATAAAATACTGTTTTACAGTGATTGACTGTAGCACAGCTCTGACAGCAATTCAATGATGTCAAGATGTGACTGGTCACCAAGGCACATTTTAACCAAGTTGATGGTTAAGGCCTGTTCACACCAATAATGATAACTATAATGATAAAGATATAGATCTAAAAAAACAAAATATAAAAGAATAGCAATGTTCAGACCACAACTATAATGATAATGATAATAATCCATCCTACTTTAAAGAGCTCAAGCATTTATAGAGTCAGACGACAAAAACGCAGCGCACTTAGGCCACACTAGACGATTTTCAAATCTCAACCAATTTTAAAACTGTGGCAGACATAAGGGCAGTTTCAACCAGTTTTTAGCATTAATCATTCAAATGCACACACTAGAAGATTCGTCCGGACTGCGAGACCACACACCTGTCGATTAGTAACATTTCCACAGTGAGACGAGATCTCATGGAGACTCGCAAGATCAAACGTGACCTGAGAAGAAAAACAAATGGAGGAGGATCAACGTCATCTGGTTCTCCTGGCATGAGTTTTGTTAAACAAAGGAGAAAGAAAGAATATGGGTGATCTTCTTTCTCAATACTCCACTTTCATGTTTGTGGCTGCCAAGTTTCAGCTATAGAAGCATTCAACATCCGGTTGATGAAGCTTGCCTGCTCTCATTGGCTATCGTGGGTATCACGTCAGAGGCAGCCCGATCAAGAGTCATAAATATCAAACATGCTTGATATTTACGATATGAGATTGTGTGGGCTCTGATGCGATCGGGAGCAGTAAAATAATCGTAATGACACCACACAATTGAGGATTTTTTGAACAAAAAGTTGTTTGCAACAAGCCTCAAATCGGGTTTAAAATCTTCAAGTGTGTGGCCATGCCTTAGAATAAACAGAACGATATTGTAAATTGGTGTGGACGTTAATATTATCGTTATTGTTATCTTTATAGTTATCGCTCTTGGTGTGAATGGGCCTTTATGCTTTCTCCAATTTTAGAGGCTGGTATCTGCCCATAATAAGTCCAGCTCTGATATTAGCACCATTTGTTGTTTGCTTTTTTGATCCGATCTAGCGTTTGGACCTGGAAAATGTGACGTGTGACATCAACCAGATTGGAATCTTGCACAACGGCAGATTGTATTCATACTACACACATACTTACTATAGAATGGTTCTTCAATGAAAGGCACTTTATGAAATGCAGTAGGCCTACATTCTTGAAAAAATCGAACGCATCTTGTGACTGACTGGCAAATGAGTGTTCAAGGGCAATGTATTTCTATCCATAACAACGTTTTCATTCACATCAAATCAAATATGTCATCTAGATGACTGAAGTCCATTCTCTGCCTTAGACCATGTGCACTACTCTCCATAGTTTGAATAGGTGTGAATAGCTCCATAGGAACTTATATCAATTTCTTGGCCTTTACGTTGCTCCGTTTCATTTTCACACTTAAAAATTGAAACAGCAAAAAATAATTGGTTTTTGCTTTGCATTTGAATACTGAGGAAATGAGAGGATTTGTTAAAGCAGCCTCCCACAGTCAACACCACCAGTCACCGAATCTTCAGGGGATAATTCATCGGCCCCCTGTCGTTGGACGAGCTGTTTCCTCTTCCATCGGGAAGCGGCTCCGTCAGATGAGTGTTCAGGAGTGTCAGCGCCGTGGGAATCTCCGTCGGTGCGCTTCTGACAGTGAAATAAATAATGATTCTCACATAGCAACCGCAAAGAAGTGACAGCCTGCAGATGATTTAATAAAGTTCAATACAATCTAATTGAAGTTGTGAGCGAAAGCCTCTTGAGAGCGATCCCTTTCTGGATTTGTCACAACCCTTGAAGTGCGCATTATAGCTGTGGGAGAGACACATGGATAAACCGCACAGCTGGTGGTTACTGAACTTAAACTGGGTTCACACACTTTACACCTGCCCTCAGCATAATGTATGAACTCTTTTGGATAAACTCTCTATGGACAAATTACCTTGACCACAATGCTCCCAACATGTTTTTTTGGACATGTATGGGAGTTCCATAGATTTCAGGCATAATACCAAAGCATTATTTTGAGTGTTGTTGTTAGTTAAGACCTATTTGCATTAACAATAACTGTATTGATAACTATAACAATAGCTATATTAGAGTCCATAGCAATGGACAATAGCGTTCTGTTTATTATAATCGCACATGCTGCAGTTATGTCGTCTTCGGCTTTCAATGCTCAAGGTATTGGATTCTGATTGGCTGTCAAAGTTTTTATCATTTATCAGCTGGGAAAAAAAAAAAAAAATCATTCTAAAAGTGATTCTAACTGTATTGCTCCTCTGTTGTGTTAACGTTATAGCTGTGCTATCCATCTAATAGAATTAGATGGATTATTAAAACTTCATCATTATAGTTATCATTATAGTTATTATCCTTAGTGTGAATGATCTTAAGTTAGTTTGCAGGTCACAGCTTGTTTAAGACGGTTTAGGTCAACAGAAATCATATCATTTTTTGTTTGTTTTTAGTAGCCAAAGGTTCTAAGAGTTCAGGATGGGCATGTGAAGGTCATTTCACAGCCACAGAACAGACCTAATCAATGCAATGTACTGAAATATCTTGCATTTTTCCTCTCCCACCATCTTCCACTATATATATATGTGCCTGATTAATTGTTAATTGAGAACATTTACAAGAAAGCATTTCATACTCATTTCCTAATTCCCTGGAGGGAGGATAGCTAGAGATTTTGTCAGCTTACGAGAAAAGGATGTATTGAATCAAAGCAGAGCCCACTGATTCATAATGAAGTTGTGATATATCAGTCAGATTGGATAACAGGACTGGATCATTATGCTTTCACACAGAGAACGAAGGTCTGAAAACCCAAGACTATATTGATTTTCCCCCCCTATATGATTTGTATGAAGGTGTGCATTTCATCAGGGTTTAGTCATGAAACATCACCTCCCAGCCCCATGGGTAATGTGGCTGTACCGCCCAGGAAATTAAATTAGGAAATTAGAGCCGCAGTATTTAAATGAGACTCGCTGCCTGTGTTTTACCGTTCAGCATTAACCTCACTGAAAGCACTGCGAGGCAATTAGCATCAGCGAATGACGTTCACTAGGTTTTAACTTTTCATTATGGGAATGGTGAGTCGTGTATAATTAAAAAAAATATTGATAAACACATACCTGAGCATCAGCAGGGCACGCCGCTGCCAGGATGGCTTTTATAATTACAATATCTCTCTTCACTGAAGGCCAGAAGTGACTAAGGCTTTCTGATATGGGCTTATAAGAGAATAAGAGAGGTCATTTTAAAGCAATTACACAAAATGAGCAGACGGTTTCTATTAATCTAGGTTATTTCCTGGTTCTTAAGTAGCACACATGCACAAGCATAGTGTAATCATTACCCTTTCCAACAGGAGAATTTAGAGTGCTGTTTTAAATTTTTTCAACAAGAACTACATAGATTTACCCATTAAGTTCATTGCTCTGTTCTAAAACCTTGTGAGCTCCCTACATAGGTACTTCTGTTTCATAAACTGGGTTTGTCTCACTCAGCTCCCTATAGCTTCCTAGGTAGGGCCTACATGAATAAGGAACCTGGCTCACTACACACTGGGACACTAGCTACGTTTCCATCCACCTATTTGTATGCAAATTTTATATTTGATGGAATCAAGATGAACATAAATTCTGAAAATGTGCATACAAATTTTTTATCCAATAGGCTAATATATTACAAGGCTCTCTGGATTCTTTTAATCTGATTCAGTTGTGATATTCTGCACTCAATTATTTTTGTACGGTATAATGCCTGCTAAATGCGATGGACAAAAATAAGTCCCGTCCTATGTTTTTTCTTTTTTGAGAAATACATCACAGTAGGGAAGAAAAGACTGTTGGATCTTCCGTTTCATGACTTTAATGTCTGTGTGAACTGGAAGTTGCAACCAATTTTACTACAGTATTGGTACATGTCCAAGTGAAATGGAATACTGAATGAAAAAGAAAGACATAAAAAAACATTAATTTAATATATTGTTTGTATACTAGGGTAGGCATGAACAATACAGTAGGTTGGTAACACTTTAGAATACTGTTCTGTCATTAATGAATAACTACACAGGAACAAATGAGTAATGCACTATTAACATTCTAGTAATTACTATTACCTAACAAGAAACTCTGATTAACTAATTAGTAAGTAACAGTGCTCAGTTGAATGTGGTAGTTCACTATTAGTTAATCAATAACTACTATTTTTTCACACCTCCCAGAGGACTACTAAGAAATGTGAATAATGCATAATATATAATTAATTCTAAAGTAAAGGTCCTAGTAACCACTATTAATGACTCAAGTATTACCAAATCCTTCAAAAGGAACTACTAATTATTTGGATCAGTATTCTAAAGTGAAAAACATGATAACTCTTTAGTAATGACGGAAGTCATTGTAAGCTTTTGAGGTTTTTGTAAGGTTTTGGATAGTAATGACTGAAGTGTTGCTGCATCCTTCCAAAGGAATTACTAATTATTTGGATCAGTATTCTAAAGTGAAGATCATGATAACTCTTTAGTAATGACTGAAGTCATTGTAAGCTGTTGAGTTTTTTTGTAAGGTTTTGGATAGTAATGACTGAAGTGTTGCTGCATCCTTCCAAAGGAATTACTAATTATTTGGATCAGTATTCTATAGTGAAAAACACGATAACTCTGTAGTAATTACTGAAATCATTGTAAGCTTTTGAGGTTTTTGTAAGTTTTTGGATAATGGCTTCTGACGGATTTGGTAACACTTGAGTAATTACTAGTGGGTTATCATGATCTTCACTTTAGAATACGGATCCAAATAATTAGTAATTCCTTTGGAAGGATGTAGCAACACTTCAGTCATTACTATCCAAAACCTTACAAAAAACTCAAAAGCTTACAATGACTTCAGTCATTACTAAATAGTTATCATGATTTTTACTTTAGAATACTGATCCAAATAATTAATATTTATAATTATATATAAATTAATAATTTGAATTCCTATATCACCCCTGGTGCACCTCATCTCCATCCCTAACTTGCAGGAAACTGACGGTTGGAGGGCAGTGGTTAAGGATGTTCTGCCCTAGTCATCAAACTTACATCATCCGAGAAGGAATGCCATTCCAGAGGGGAAGCAAATTTTCACATTGATTAAAAATTACAAAGACAAACAATTTTTTTCTTGAGTATTAACTTTCATGGATTAATTGTTATTAATTGTTATTATCAAATACCACAAGACTAGTGCTCTAACAAAGAGAATGGGGTCATTTTGATTTCATGCAGGCTTTAATAAAACTAAAATTTAAATCAATATTTCATTCAATTTATTTAATTAGCCGTGTAATAAGTGGAGTACTATACAATAAGCTAGTAATTATCACAAAATATTATTCGGCACATTACCCCTTGTGTGTGTGTTACTGCATATGTCCTTGTTTACGTCTGCCGTACAGTTAAAATGAATGTAGCAGAGCGAGTCAAGCGAGAGAGAGAGAGAGAGAGAGGAGCAGAAGACATATAAAATGAGAGCGGGGCTGGAGGTTATCAGTTTGAATCTGGTCACTCAACGCCTACTGAGTGCAGAGGGCAAGTCCTGCCACAGCCCTGGGGAAGAACGGCACACGGAAATGAGATGTACAGCATGTCAGGCGAAAGAAATGCGAAGAGGGAGAGAAGACAGATGGAATCTATGAGCATCTCTGGCCTCAGAGGAGAGCTGAGAGGTCAGCTCATAAGAATTTGGCTGGTGTTACTGCAGAGGTGGTCAGCTCCCACATAACTCTCACCTCGTTCCCGTTTCTCCCTCAGTTTTTTTCATTACAACCTACACAAGAACCTTATATTACATTTTCCACTCTTAACTGGAAAACTTTGGGTGGGGGGTGGGGGGGTGGGGGGGGGTTGCATTAAAATCCAAGATATTCTTTTATTTTATTTATTTTTTATAAATCATCATAATTATTATTATTATTATTATTTTAAAGCAACAGTATACCCACATATGAAAAATTCTGTCATTTACTTAACTCATTTACCTAACTTTCTTTTATATGGCTTTTCCCCGGGAATCAGGTGAATGTCTGCAATGAAGTTCCTTCATAATTATGCAAGTATCGAAAATTAACAAACACTTGTGTGCCAACCAATCAGAATCAACAATATGCAGGTATGTGGAAGAACTTGTTAAAATGTTCAATTTTGAATATTGTTATATCTTGTTTGTCACCAAACTTGTTTACTTGCACGTTTAATGAAGTGGCACCATTTTTAGCTTTTGTAGAGAGTACTAGTGACACTTGTAAACAAACCGTTATTCCTGAAGGTGTGTGTGTATCAGCAGAAGGGCTTTGACATTAGTAGATTCTTGTCCACAGGGAGGGTGGAGTGATGTGTGTGACAGGTGTCGGAGGGATCTGTCAATACCTGCGGCTTTGACGAGAAGCACCCATCTGTATGTGTGTGTGCGTTCGTTCTTGAGGACAGAGCTTTCGCTCAAATAATCATAATGTGTTTGTTCATGCATTTGATTATGCATAATTGTGTGGGCAACACAATATTTTTCAAGGTTTAGATTCAAGGTTATTTTTCTTTTAACATTAGTACATTTGTTTGTTAATTTGACCGACGAGGGTTTCATTCAAATGATTCAAGCCAATAGTCTTATAAATAAATAGTATTTTCTGACAAGCCGATATTCCAACCCAATCTGTTTTACGAGTGTGCAATTTCGTATAAATTTGTATGTAATTTGTATGAAAATGTATGAATTTCCATCCCTGTGCTCACCCCTAAATCTCTCAGTGGTGGAGAGCAGATTGTGTGAAAACACAAATGAGGTTGTACAAATTCATATGTATTTGCAACAAATCAATATAGTTACAAATTGTTGTGGATATTAGTCATCATCAGTATACATATGTGTACAAACTAAGTTGTCAGTGATGGCAATTCCAATTTTTTATAACCAATATCAATTAGATAAGAAGGTTTGTCAAGAAGACAAACTTTGATATTGGCCAACAAAAGCAAAAAACTCCATAGCTTCCCACTGGTTCAGTATTAAGTTCATATGATAATTTTATTTGTACATCTTTCTTAAGGTTCTGTTTAGGTATAGTTAGTGGTCCTTGCTTTGGCACTACTGTTATTGTTCATGATTCTTCAGCTTCAGGATTGGGGTTTGGATTATGTTGGGAGTTGATTTTTGTTAAAACAGATTTCAAATTTCAAATTATATTTGTTATATGAAGATTTACTTCCTTTAATTACATATTAAGGCCCCGATATACTTCAAGCGAAATCGAAGAACGAACTGATGTGACGTCATTTCAAACAAAATCAGGCCAAAACAAACTTTGTTTGGAGTTCATTTTGTGAGTTCGATACAGCTTACCAAAGCGACATTTCCGGAAAAGTTTGCTACAGCTGGTAAACACCTTTGTATTACCATTGGTCCATAGCGATTATGTAATGGGTATGTATGCGCGGAGGCCCTGCCTTCTTTCACAGGGAAATCTTTTCTGGTTAATTTCTCCTGTTGAGTCCGAGGTCAGACGTCCGCAAGTGAAAACATGAACACACTGGAGAGCAGCTTTATAGTGGTAAATTAAGTTGTACTTCTGATAAAACGAGACACTGACACTGTTTTTCATGTTAATACGGTAAAACTGCTTGTTCCCTTTCAGTCGGTCACGTTCGACGTGCGTCGGACGTCACCGACGAATTGGGATCACTTCTGGGAGCCCCTATCAGCTTCGAGATATAGAGAACGGGCCAATGGCCATTGGCGTGCGAGATTTGCATCTCACGCTCTGCCCCGCACCGCGGGTATAAAGCGGAAGGAGATGCAGCGCACCTTTGTCATTCACTTCGGAGCCGAACGGCGTTGATGAAGACAGACTGTTCCTGCGCCTATCAAGCAGAGAGAGAGAGAGAGAGCGAATTCAAGAGCGATCGCCTTGTGCTGGGGAAAAGACACACTGCAGCGTGACCGAGTGCTCACTTCCGGGTTGAAAACTGCTGTTTTCACAGCATTTCCTGTTGGTTCGGTGAGGGCGTTCCACACAGTGAGAGCAGACACAGGCTGCACTATTCCCTGTGATTCTGCCGCGGTTGTCCCTGGGTGCTTCAGCACTATTAAAAGAGCGGTTTCCTCTAAAAGAGCAACATGGATGTGACACTGCGTCTTTTTCAAGATGTCATTCCACCCGTGCGTTTCTGGATGCGGTCGTTCCCTGTCGCCAGCTGACGGTCACAAACGTTGTCTCACGTGCCTGGGCATTCAGCACGCTGAGGCAGCTTTTGTGGATAGTTCATGACTATCTCGACGCTTAGGTCGAGACTCGCCTACCTTCGGGAGGGTGGAGTCCCCTTACCTATGCCTCGATCTAGTGCTATTCCTGCCCAGCAGAATAGACCTACTTCGACGAATACCCAGGGTGACCTGAGGATCACGTTTAGGGCAAACCCGGCGAGCCAGCCTCCGCGGTCCCCTATTCCCTCTGAAGCGCCGCAGCCGGTAGAGCTTCCGGAGGAAACCGCTGGCCCCTCCCATGGGCGTCCAGTGGTGAAATATCGGTTCCTGGACTCCCCCATCTCCTCGGCCGGGTTGTTCGGCGACGCGGTCGAGAGCTTTGCCCAGCAGTTCTCGGCCGCCCAGAAGCAGACGGAGGCCATCAAGCACATCCTGCCCCGGCGGTCAGCTGCTGCCTCCACCCAGCCGCCGGTCGCAGCGCCTCCGCCTGCTCGTCGCCGAGGGCGTCCACCCGCCCCCGCTCCAGCCAAAGCCCAGCAGCAGCCTCCACCAGGGGGTCGGTGTGGAGCCGGCTGTGGGAAGGACGTCCAGCCTGCTCAGGCCGCTGCCAAGCCAGGTGGCAAGCGCCGTCATAAGAGACCCTTAGACGGGTCGCCCAGAGATGGAGGGAACTGCTCTTCAGGAGGTGGTAGCAGCACCACTCCTTCTCCCGGAGAAGGGCCGGGAGAGAATCCTTGGTTTGCATTTGATTTCTGTTCCTTCGTGCCAGCAGTACCCAAATTTTCACCAAAAGCGCAGTTTCCAAAATCTCTTGGTGCCAAGAGAGCACGCTTGGCGGTGTACGACGCTCCCATGCCTTGTCACCCTCCAGCGCCTCTCCAATCGCCAGCAGGGGGGTGCTGGCTGTGCTCAGGAGTGCTGCACACAAGAGGCCTCCTTACACCCGTGCGCCCCCTCAGCGGAAGCAGGTAAGTGTTGCACTGCACACTCAGACCCCACTTCGGGCCGTTATGCCGGTCCCTCCAGCCGATATGAAGGCTTCTACAGCCCGTACTTCATTGTACCCAAGAAAGGCGGCGGGTTACGGCCAATCTTGGACCTGCAGTTCTTGAATCGGTCCCTTCACAGGCTGCTGTTCAGAATGCTAACGCAGAAACGCATCTTCAGGTGCATCCGTCCCCAAGATTGGTTTGCAGCCATCGACCTGAAGGACGCGTACTTTCATGTCTCGATTCTCCCTCGACACAGACCGTTCCTACGCTTTGCGTTCGAGGGACGGGCATATCAGTACAGGGTCTTACCCTTCAGGTTGTCGCTTTCCCCCGTGTCTTCACGAAAGTCGTGGAGGTGACCATTGCTCCCATGAGAGAGCGTGGGATTCGCATCCTCAACTATCTCGATGACTGGCTGATTCTTGCGCAGTTGTGCGAACACAGGGACATGGTGCTCAGTCACTTCAGCCAGTTGGGACTTCGGGTCAACTGGGAGAAGAGCAAACTCGGCCCCTTGCAGAGGATCTCTTTTCTCGGTATGGAGCTGGACTCGGTCGGTCTGACAGCGCGACTCACCGAGGAGCGCGTCCAGTCGGTGTTGAACTGCTTGAATTCGTTCAAACGCAGGACAGCGGTACCACTGAAACATTTTCAGAGGCTCCTGGGGCATATGGCATCCGCAGCCGCAGTAACGCCGCTCGGATTGCTTCATATGAGAGCGCTTCAACACTGGCTACACAACCAAGTCCCGAGATGGGTGTGGCAGAGCGGCTCACTCCGTGTCTCAGTTACACCGAGGTGCCGCCAAACCTTCAGCCCGTGGTCGGACCCTTCGTTTCTATGGGCAGGAGTTCCCCTAGAACAAGTGACCAGACATGCTGTTGTCTCCACGGATGCAACGGGCTTGCAGTTTCGGGTCTGTGGACGGGGCCTCAACTGCAATGGCATATCAATTGCCTGGAGTTGTTAGCAGTTCGTCTTGCGCTGGGCCGCCTCAAAGGGCCGCTACGAGGCAAGCTCGTTCTGGTCTGTTCGGACAACACTGCGGCCGTTGCGTACATCAACAAACAGGGTGGTCTACGCTCCCGTCGCATGTCACAACTCGCCCACCATCTCCTCTTATGGAGTCAGAAGCATCTGAGGTCGCTTCGTGCCATTCACATTCCGGGCCTGCTCAATCGTGCAGCCGACGAGCTCTCACGACAGCCAGTGCTCCCGGGAGAGTGGAGGCTCCATCCCCAGGTGGTCCAGCTGATCTGGAGTCGCTTCGGGACCGCACAGGTAGACCTGTTTGCCGCCCCGGATATGTCTCACTGCCAGTTGTTTTACTCCCTGACCGAGGGGACCCTCGGCTCGGATGCGCTGGCACACAGCTGGCCCCGGGGCCTACGCAAATATGCGTTTCCCCCAGTGAGCCTTCTCGCACAGACACTGTGCAAAGTCAGGGAGGACGAGGAGCAAGTCCTGTTGGTCGTCCCATATTGGCCCAACCGGACTTGGTTCCCGGAACTAGTGCTCCTCATGACAGCACCTCCTTGGCCCATTCCTCTGAGGAAGGACCTCCTGACTCAGGACGCAGAGGTTCTAGGTGGCCTACCACAGGCTATGGTAGACACCATCACTTCTGCTAGAGCGATTGAAACGTACGTCGAACGTGACCGACTGAAAGGGAACGTCTCAGTTACGTATGGTAACCCTCGTTCCCTGAAGGGAACGGAGACGTACGTCCCATCGCCACAATTGCTGTACCATCACTGCATGGCCGAGTCACTAGTTCGGCTCCTCAGTGAAAAACAAAGGTGCGCTGCATCTCCTTCCGGGCGGAGCGCGAGATGCAAATCTCGCACGCCAATGGCCATTGGCCTGTTCTCTATATCTCGAAGCTGATAGGGGCTCCCAGAAGTGATCCCAATTCGTCGGTGATGTCCGACGTACGTCTCCGTTCCCTCCTTCAGGGAACAAGGGTTACCATACGTAACCGAGACGATTTTAAGCAATCTATTGTATTGTATATTGTATAAGTGCTATATAAATAAACGTGATGAAAGTTAATGTACTTGTTTACCGAGAATTGTAACAGTGTAAGTGAAGTATGAAATATGTATATATGAAATAGTATGAGACATCTGATGTGTGAAAAATAACTTCTCTCTAAAAATCATACTTGTTAAGAGAATATTAATATTGTGAATCATTTCAAATCTAGCAGAAAGTTTGTCAACTGTATTATAAATAGCAAGACAAATGAATAATCCGGCATTAGTATGACAAATTTAAACATTTTGTAAAAAATTCCGGTAGCACTTTATTTTACAGTCCTGTTCCGCATGTACATACTATGTACTTATTATAGTAATTACAATAACTGGTTTATAACTAACCTATCCCTAAACCTAACCTTAACCCATGTAGTTACCTTATATTACCAGTACTTTCTTTGGTAACCACACTGTAAGTACACTGTAAGTACATGTACTGTAAAATAAAGTGTAACCACATTTCCTTTTAATAGTCAAGTTAATTTCTGACACAGTTCTTGAATGCTCCATTAATTGACCCTTAACTACAACCAATGGCTTACAAAACCCCCCACTTATTCTTTTTTATAATCACAGCCAAGTTTTGAAGAAACAGTGAGACTGATGTGGCAACTGCACATTTCACCTTCTTGGAAACAGCAGTGTTGTTTTTAATGCTAATTATCTTGATGTTACCTCTGGTGTCACTGGTGTGATTTTGTGCGATCACACTGATAACAGGTGGCCAGATGGCATGCCACTTCTAACAAAGTGGCAAGAAAAATGCTGCGGTTGTGTCTTCCGTTCATTTAGATCATTTGTAAGTAAACAGTAAAAGCAAATGTATTGGATAAGTCACAATATTCTCTTTAACATTTGTGCATTTTAAAGTAAATATGAAAGTCAGTGGATTGAATCTAATTAAGTGGATTCTTTAATGTGTATCACCCATGTGTATACACTGGAGGAAGATGGAACTGAACTGCACAGCTGAAATGAACAGGTTTCATCATTAACATCAGAAGGTATTTATTAGAATTAGTCACAATCAGGGACTATGCCTAGAAATGGAGATAATGTTATTGGAATGCTGATATTAGGTTGTGGAAATGTTGTTAAAGGGCTCAGGCTGTATGACTAATAATGCAGTCTGAAAAGAACAAGTGCCTGTTTGTTGTATGTGTGTGTGTGTGTGTGTGTGTGTGTGTGTGTGTGTGTGTGGTGTGTAAGCAGCATGTTTAGGTTTCTACATACATCCTGTACTATGGGGCAGAAGAACAACATGATACCACAGCTAGATTTCCGATTATCATAAATCTTCTATGCACAATGTCTACCATGCTGAATGGTCCCCTGAGACCTGCCAAGGCCTTTTGCACATACTGTACACACACTCACAACAACACACAAATTTTACCCTCAGCATGCCATTGAATCTTCTGACCTTTTCTAAATGTGTACTATATGCATATTTCAGTCATGAAACTCTAGATGGCGCAAGCTGATAGGACCTTTATATGCAGTCTGCTAGCAATCACATCATTTACTACATGGCACAAGATTATTGACCTCGGCTGTTTCTGCAAACAGTGAGACGGCTTGCTCAACATTTAAATAGTCTGGTTCAGTGTTCGCTGTAAGCTGGTACTGCAGCGTCTTATCAGAGTTCCTCTGAAACCCTCCACCTCCCCAGCTCCACCTGCCAAGATCTGCTATGGGATTTGTGTATGCCTATTCATGCACACAGCAGCATGTCAATGTCTTTTTTTGGCACTAGCAAGTCCATACTTGTTCTGCAGATCTAGTCAAATTACATTGTCATATCCATTTAACATGCTAAAACCATTCAGCATTGTCATGATTGAAAAAAAGTGATAGTGTCATTTATATTTGGTTGTTTGCTTCTTTTTTTTTTTGACAGAATAGTGTAAGAGTGGACAGATTGCAAATGAAGGATAAAGAGGAACCGGGCCAGGAAGCAAACTCGGGTCACCCACGCTATCTTGCCGTAAGTCAGAACACTGCCCATAGGGCTATGGCTACAACAAATGAGTTGTCATATCATCAACATACTTCATCAGATTCTAACTGTGAAAATTATAAATGTCATTGTTAGACTCAGCACAACCGCACAATTTTTAAGAACTGTATGAATTGATATATATTTGTACAATCTTAGTCAAGCCTCAGGGGGGAGTGAGAACAACCCCATTAGTCTAAGGGTCTGTTTATACGACACCGTTATCAGCTAAAAATTAAAAACGTTTTATGCATTTATGCCGTTCATTTGGCCGCCGTTTACATGACAAGTAATGGTTTTGGGGGCCTGAAAATGCAAACTTTTGAAAATGGGATTCAAAGTGCAAGTTTTTGAAAATTATACCGTTATTGTCCCTGTGTAAACGACAAAAACACAAATTTGTGAAAACGGTGACATCATGCAAACACATATTATGGGCCAGATTTACTAAACAGGGCAAATTAGTGTGAGAGCTCAATTCCATAAAAGCGCCGATGGGAGTTGACGACGTGCAAAATAATGAACACAGACGCAGCCGGATCATTTCCATAATGACCAGCGCAATCTACCCGTTAGCATCTGGTTTAAGACGCGCTTTTTTTTGGCAGTAAATAATGGCACAAACACCAGTACATTGACGTGCGCAAACCTTAGTAAATCACTTTGCATGATTCATTTAAATATTCTCCTCCCATGAATTTTGGTCAGCCCGCAAAAATAACCCTGTCCACGCCTATTCAGCGCTAATTTATCACTGCATGTCTTTAGTAAATCCTGACAGTAGTTTTTTAACACCAAATGAGGGTTTGTGTCGGCGCAAGCTGTTAGTAAATCTGGCCCTATGTGTTCAGTCAATAGGCGCATAGTGTTTCTTTACAAAGTGACATCGCCAACTACTGGCCTGGCATGAATAATACAGCGTTTTTAGTCGTTTTCAAGGATCCGTGTGAACGGGGATCGTTTTGACAAATGTTGCCATCTTACACGAAAAACACAAAAGAAAAACGTTTCGGTCTTTAGTACATCATTGTCGTGTAAATGTACCCTAAATTTAATTAACCTGTAATGATATTTACTAAATAGAGTCTGCTATAGAAATATTTGCCTAGTTGTGTGAAAGATGTCTTTCTGCTGAATTACTTGATTTAACACAACAGGAGTCTTTTTGTAGCTTATTTTATACAAAGTACAGGCAAAAATGTAGTGCATATTTATTTATATACACTATACTTTGGGTTATTTACCCTAGTCATTATGTTTACTAGTACATAGTGTTTACATTTTAAAATAAATTATTTTCATAATTGTTTTGCTTATAATTCATATGGGGACCAATTTATTCTTAGTTTTTAGGGTCATCTGAGTGGCATTTCTGTAAATGTTGATGTCATCAATTGGAGCAATAGCATAAAGTTTTTTTTTTTTTTTTTTTTTTTTGCAGTTTTGTGCTATTTTTTACATTTATTTATTTATTTATTTATTTATTTATTTATTTATTTATTTTAAGTGATGTGAGCACATACACACACATACGCACACCTTCTCCAGTGCATACACTTCATGACAGAGGCCAGTATTACATGACTGATAGCATTAAATTGCTTTTATCCAAGTTTTTATCAGGATTTACCGGCCCCTAGCACCATTGGGTTCCGCCACCTCTGTTTCAATAAATCACGCTGGTGAGTGGTGCAGCACAGCATAGAGAGGGAGAGAGGCTGAGATTGATGACCTGACCAAAAAACTGATGCCAGAACAGCCACACGGCGCTCTGATGGAGAAACATATGTACATTTTTAGGCCATAATGGAAAATGTCAATCTCAGCGAATGCGGCTGGAAACTGTATTTTTCATTACAGAGAAATGCCAACTCATTTCCTGTTTACAGACCTCTGATCAATCTCACAGCACAGACAGAACGACAGGCGACAGGTCAGGGGTGTCTGTAATGGAGAAAACAGGAGACTGAACCTTGTGCGCATGAACGTTTTTGTGAGTGCATGTGGGTAATGTGTGTTTAAACAAGTTGGTGTCTGGATTTTGCTGATGAACTGAAAAAAAAATAAGAAAAATTTTGAATGGGGTGACCACAGGAGCAAAGTAAAAATCCTAGGGTGGAACACTAAAACGAACACTGAAAAAAGGGTAACCTGGTAATTTTAAGGATCTACTTACACTATATTGCCAAAAATTTTGGGACACCTGTCTTTACATGCGTATAAAATTTAATGACATCCCATTCTTAATCCGTAGGGTTTAATATGGAGTTGGCCCACCCTTTGCAGCTATAACAGCTTAAACACAAGGTTTAGGAGTGTGTTTATGGGAATTTTTGACCATTCTTCTAGATCTCATCCAAATTTTATCATCCAAACATCCAAAGATGTTCTATCGGGTTGAGGTCAGGACTCTGTGCAGGCCAGTCAAGTTCCTCCACACCAAACTCTCTCATCCATGTCTTTATGGACCTTGCTTTGTGCACTAATGCGCAGTCATGTTGGAACAGGAAGGGGCCATCCCCAAACTGTTCCCACAAAGTTGGGAGTATGAAATTGTCCAAAATGTGTTGGTATGCTGAAGCATTAAGAGTTCCTTTCACTGGAACTAAGGGGCCAAGCCCAACCCCTGAAAAACCCCACACCATAATCCCCCCTCCACCAAACTTTACACTTGGCACAATGCAGTCAGGCAAGTACTGTTCTCCTGGCAACTGCCAAACCCAGACTCATCCATTGTATTGCCAGACAGAGAAGCATGATTCGTCACACCAGAGAACACGTCTCCACTGCTCTAGAGTCCAGTGGCGGTGTGCTTTACACCACTGCATCCGACACTTTGCGTTGCACTTGGTGACGTAAGGCTTGGATGCAGCTGCTCGGGCCTTGGAAACCCATTCCATGAAGCTCTCTACGCACTGTTCTTGAGCTAATCTGAAGGCCACACGAAGTTTGGAGGTCTGTAGCTATTGACTCTGCAGAAAGTTCTGCATACTGTGCGCCTCAGCATGCGCTGACCCCGCTCTGTGATTTTACGTGGCCTACCACTTCGTGGCTGAGTTGCTGTTGTTCCCAATTGCTTCCACTTTGTTATAATACCACTAACAGTTGACCGTGGAATATTTAGTAGTGAGGAAATTTCACGTATAGACTTATTGCACAGGTGGCAACCTATCACAGTGCCATGCTTGAATTCACTGAGCTCCTGAGAGAGACCCATTCTTTCACAAATTTTTGTAGAAGCAGTCTGCATGCCTAGGTGCTTGATTTTATACACCTGTGGCCATGGAAGTGATTGGAATACCTGAATTCAATGATTTGGAGGGGTGTCCCAATACTTTTGGCAACATAGTGTATCTTGTTCTATCTGCCCTGTTGCTGGGCACTTTTGATCACAGGTGACATCCATTGTAATAAATTGGTTTAAAGACCCCCATAAATTAGAAATACAAACTGTTTTAACTGGACCCCCTGTTGTGAAAATCAAGTTTTTAATATTGTTTATATGTCTATGTGGTGTTTTTAACATGCTTTAAGACAAACCATGTGCAAATTCATAAGTCGAACATCACTGTTGAGTTAAAACTTCTTAAAACTGAAGTGAAAAAAAGACTCAAAAACGCGGTTTGCAATCGACGGTGTTTCTGACGTGAGGGTTGGCTTTAGCATATCATCATTATGCTACGAAGAAAGGAGTCTCAAGAGAAGCGAGTTTATCCCGGGATATTTTTCTGTTGATATGAAAAATCCGGTGCATTAGCAATATAGCCGGTGAATTATGTCAACCCATTCTCACTCCCAAGGCGTCAAAATTTGAAGCATGGTCAAGTGCCTTCCGCGTCACAATGAAGACGCTAAAGGTACCCCTAGGCGTCACTATATCGACGTGCAGGGTACTCCATTTCAGTTGTTTGCCCAATGCGTCAGATCAAGACGCATTTGCATTTGTAAAAGCAGACATGATTTTATGAATATTTATAGACTACTTTTATATTTTGGAGCAACTAACCCAACTCCTACCCTGAACCTACCCACTTCTAAACAATATAAAACACGTAACAAGCTAATAAAAGTACAGTCACAGGTATTTATTGCAAAAATGACCAAAAACAATATAAAAGTATTAACTCATGTTGCATTCCAAGTCTTCTGAAGTCATACGATATCTTTATGTAAAGAACAGAGTTGAACTTAATGTTTTAATCGCTGAAATGATGATCCCGCCACTCCGTGAACACACACACTCCACTCATTCATATCTCATTCAAATGATACACCCGACTCTTTAGCATGACGCAATCGGTCACAAGACACACGAGAGCCAATGACATTTTACAATAAAAGCTGACGTAATGACGCAATTGGTCATGAGACATACGAGAGCCAATGCAATTTCACTATGAAATCTGACGTAACGGGCGGCAATTTTTGAAATTTGATGTGTGCATGATCTTCGGCGGATGGAGACGCTGATCGTTTTTGGGGATTTTCTTCACACAAATCAATCGTTTGGCCTCGGAACACTTGGAATATTTCTACTTTTTGAATAAATTGTGCATGCAGTCATATCTGCCTGTTATATCCTGTATTTTATATCATATAATACACAAATGGGTAGGTTTAGGGATGGGATGGGGTTGGGTTACATGTCTAAATAGCGTAAATAAAATAAATGTAAATAAAATTATGCTGGCTGATTAAATTGAGAATCACACTCCAACATGTCATAATGGCAAAATCATAACCCAATATAATTTCATCATGACGATAACATTCCCATACCCAACGCGTCTGTATACAACGCCAACGGTTTCTCATTGAAATGAATGGAGTATCCTGCAGGTCGATATAGTGACGCCTAGGGGTACCTTTAGCGTCTTCATTGTGACGTGGAAGGCACTTGACCATGCTTCAAATTTTGACGCCTTGGGAGTGAGAACAGGTTGATTATGTATATGATGTCTATTACTATGTTATGATGAACAATATGCACTGACGTTCTATGATGTTCGGATATTGATTTTTAGAAGGCAGACTGAGATGGTGAACGGGAACATGGTTTGTGTAACATTAGAAACGCATTATTAGCTGTTTGATAACATAGTCAAGCAAAAGGCTAATCATATTAATTACTGTTATGTGTCCGACGTTGTAAAGTGCGATACCATTGTGCAGGATTTACTACAGTAACTTGAGTAAAGTTGAGTGAGTGAATTTCTGAGCTGGTGTGAGTAAGTGGGGGCGGGGCTAATTCGGATATTCACGGTTCCACGTATACTAAATGAGGCAAGGGTGTAGAGTTATATTCAAGCTATTTTAAGGCATGAATAAAAAAGATTCAAAGGAGAAAACTTTTAAATATGTCATTTTGGTGATCAAAGATTTTTGAATGCTTTGAAAGAGTTTTAAGGGATAAAATTACTAATGACTACATGGGGACTTTAACTGGTTGGCCAGCTGGTCTCCAGCGCCAAAAATCCAAAAATCTAAAAATCTAAAAACCACCAAATCAAATTGGCCAGGCTAAAAGATCAACTAACTACTTAGGTCTTTTTTTCTACTTCAGGCTGTGTTTGTGACAGTATCTTCAGTGTCATCTGGTGGATGAAATGTTCTGAACTTCATGTTTTATCTTAAAGACGTGGCAGCTCTATCAGACAAGGGACAAACAGATGAACACACACCCTCCTCTTCTCTTTCTCACATCTGCACACACACAGCTCGACATTGATGAATACTTACATTGGTGTCTCCCTGTGTGCACACACACTCTATCTCTGTGCTCTAATTTAAACAGATGACTCTTAAATTGAACTGTAAATTACAACAATACACCCTCAACCACTTCCTCTGTGTGTGTGTGTGTCTGACTTAAATGCCATCAGAGGGAAATTTCCATATGAATTACACCAGTGACAAACATGTTCTATTTAAATGTTGTCATGAAGCATTTATTCCCTTCCTAAGGTGGAATCCGTGTCTCTACAGACAACCTCTGTCAAACCATTTCAGTGTTGTTTGAGTTTGTTTGAGTTGAGTTTCAGAGATTGCATTAGTAATGTAGTACTATCGTGTAGCCAGACTTTACTGGTGCACATTGCAGCTTATACTGGCCTATAAAGGTGCTCAAGAATATCCCTTTTACTTGCTGCTACAGCAAAAAAAGCTCCTGAATAGCTCTCAAAGATTTGATGCCACAAATCCAGAGATTAGTTTTTCCTAAGAAGTGCTTATTGTAGGAGGCTGGAAACTTGTCACAGCTGTTTCCTGTTGGACTGATAAAAATATTTTTATATGCAGATTTAATATGCAGATTTCACCGGCTTACCATGATGTAACTGACTTTGTAACTACATAACTCTGTGTTTATGAGTCTCGCCATGTCCTTTCCAGATGTGACTAACATTACAAGGCATCTCTACCATGCTAATTTGAGTGTTTGTTCTAACCAGCACTACCTTTTTTTTGGTAACTTGGTTTCTATGACTAAGGCCCAATCCCAATTCTATTTTATACCCCTTCTCCTACCCCTTGCCCGTTGAAACAGAGTGGCAAGGCGTAGGGGTGAAAATATTCCCCTAAGAAATGGAACACCACTACTACACCATTACACGTCATCATACCCCGTTTCTTTTATTAGTGTCCTGTAACAAGTATGAACAGCAATGAAGTGCACGTATCTAACAGAAATCAGGCACGAGCACGTTTAACAGATTACTCATTCCCAACGTTGTTTTGCGCTGTATTTGGACTAAGAAAACGGTGCTCGTTTTCAGTTCGAAAACGTATGAGCCTTCGAGTTTCGACTTTTCCATCGAGCCAACCTGTTCTCTTTGTTTAACCATTCCATTCCGTGCCAATCCGAGCCGGCCGGTATGGATATGGTTTTGTTTTCTACTGTGGTGCTGCGATAACGGAGCTCTTTGCAATGTAATACAAACGAATCAGTTGTTGCCTTGGTAATACAAGAGTTTACAGACGATACGAGATGTAAATAGCGACTGTGTTATGAAGGATGACCCGATAATCTTTTACCTGTATTATTAATTTGTGATCACATCACTCAAATAGCGTGTTTAGCAAGCTACAGAGAAACTGACAGCCAGGCAACACACAAGTGATCGATCCTGAGTAGCAACATCACTACACGCATTCTAGCAGCACGGTAGTTGGTGTATACAGGGAAATTTCTCATACTCCTTCGTTCAAAGTGTGGTCCCGAAAAAATCTTCGTTTGAAGGGCTATCTGGCCCTTCCCCTTACCCCTACCTCTCCAGCCAAAAGAGAATTGAGACACCCCTACCCCTTCACGTGAACGAGCAAAACAAAGGGGTAGGGGAAAGGGAAGGGGTAAGGGGTAAGGGGTAGAAATGGGATTGGACCTAAATTCAGAATAGCATACCACTATTACTATTTCTTTGAAATGTATGTTAGTATACTCAATTTAGTGTATACCATCTCAAAAAAATCATTGGACCGTACCGCTCCTTGTGTATATTTAAACATCAAACATGGTTGAGGAGGGACTGACTGTGGTACTGTGATATAATCAGTTATTATATAACAAATCTCTCAAATTCCACAAGGAAAATCATTTAAAGCAGCATGACCCGTAAAGCATTACAGGAGGCAAGAAAATACAAGCTATCTTAGGCCCTGTTTACAGCTGTATTAATTTGTTGTTCGTTTTGGTCGAACATAAGTAGACAAGGGGGACACATACCCGTTTACACCTGGTGTTTTAATTTGTCTCTTTTGTCCACTTTCAACCACTTGTGTCCTGATTTCTTCAAGGGGAGGGTTTAGGTGGGTAAATATAAGGTTTTTTTCAGATTTTTCAATGTAATGGACAAAATAAGCTCACGCAATTTACGTATGAATGCGCCTGGAGACTTTCGTTTCTGCTCTGACAGCCGCAAGACCAACCTGAGCGCCGTGAGTGCGTGTTAGAAATCAGGAATGGTGAGAGAACATTGTGCTTGGTACATTTTCCGTCTTCAAACCAAACTTCGGTCTTCAGCAGACAAAGTTTAAATCCTGTCTGGCTAGCGGGCTTCCCATAATGTCTACGCATTAGTCTTTTGTGGCTGTTTGAACGCATTTGAACTTTTACACTACAAAAGCAATCCTCTGGAAGTGAAAGTGGACAAGCTCAAAACCTTTTAGATCCCATTTACACGCTTTCTTTGAATACAGTGTGTTGTGAGTGTGTAGCGAGAACTATTCTGGGGTGCGTTTTCCAAAAGCATTGTTAGCCAACTATGTCGCAAGTTCAGTTGAATTGTGTTGGTAACGATGGAACTTGCAACCATAGTTGGCTTCGGGAAATGCACCCCTGATTGGCTGTCACGTATTGTGTTGCATTTGGTGTGGATAGAAAAAATGCTTGTTGCTGGATTTTTGTTGGTTTGTCTAACAGGCCAGCTAGTAAGAACTGTGCTGGCATCTATTAAGAACTGTGCAGTTAAACCTCACTCCCATGCCTGCCACTCTTACCTATAGGAATACGATACCTATCACAACATCCCTATATATAAGGTCCATTCAGTGTTATCAGCAGCTTTATCGCGTTGCTCAGGAGCTAATTACCCTCCTCCATCACATGAACGCACACAGCCAGAGCGCCACGAGAGACGGTGTTACATTTCCACTTGTTTTAAAACAAATAACGTTACAATAATAATAAACGTAAACAACTTACAGAGCTCAGACTTGTACCACCTGACTGCTGCAGATTCATTTCGGCATTGATAGCGTTGACATAGAAACGCAAAAATTTGAGTCTGAGGACGTGAACAGCTCCGGGTAGAACGTCACAGGTTTTCAGTTTTTAGTACATCATTGTCGTGTAAACATACCCTTAGATAAAGGGGTTTGAGGGAATTATTTATTTTCTTTTTGCTATATGTTAATTATCTAGGCTACATAAACACCTGTGATATCTGTGAGGTTTTTTTTTCCTTTTTTTATTTAATTTGTTTAATATTTATTTATTTTATAAGTAATTCAATTCAATATTGTGCCTTGTTAGGTTACCAGAGTTTAACTGTTATGGTTAGGTGGAGAGTTTGGGTTCCTTGCCACTGTCGCCTCTGGCTTGCTTAGTCAGGGACACTTAATATTCAACAATATTATTGATCTGACTGCATTGACACTATTATATGAGAACTGAACTGAGCTGGACGATGACATCACTGTTTTCTCCACAGCTGCTGTAGAGATAAATGAACTAAATTAGTAACTAATGATTTTTACGATGGAAATGAATCAACACTGAACTTACTTAAGCTGAACAATGACACTATTTTCTTCTAGAGCTGCTGTGCAGCCAAAACAAACTTTGTTGCATTATTTTGCTGTTATCACTGTAAAGCTGCTTTGAAGCAATCTGTATTGTAAAAAGTGCTGTATAAATAAAGGTGACGACTTGACGTTGCAGGAGCGGGCAGTAATGGTCAGAAATTCAGCGGGAGCGGGATTAAAAAAACAGTCCCATGCAGGGATCTATGTGGATGTGCCTTCTGAGGCTGATATTAGTAGTCTAGCCCCCATCTTCTCAAGTAACCAGATAAATGTGAAATTATGTTAATTTGCACCTCTCTATGTGGGTGAACAAACTGAAGTTCAGTTTAAGGTGTGGAAAATAAAAGCTTTTTTAGGCAGCTCAAATTAGAGCAATCAGGTTGTTGTTTCTTGCAAAGGTGAGGTGTGATTGGACTTTTTCATCATATCTCCTACTCCCACATTGCTATGGGACCTTCAGATCAAGTCCCAAACCAGTCCCACCATCTGTCAGTGATAAAAATCCTACTTGTTATCACTTTTTCCAAAGATGTTAATTCACTGTTAATGGCTTTCGACAGGTTCTCTGGCTCCTGGATTGAGTGTTGCCTCTTGAGGTCATCTCTGGTTCTGTTTCAGCCATTGGTGCTTACAGAGCATACCCCGTTCCTCAGCATCGCTCTCTATTTAGAGCACCTGTCTGGATAAACAAAAAGAAAAGAACAAGAAAAAGAAAAAGAAAAAGAGAGTAGGGGGAGAATGTGCAGCGAAATTGAAAAGCTGAAAGAAAATGAGTTTTCAAACGTATTTCTGCCAGGGGAATGCAGCACGGCTGTTTGTGTCCTTCAGATGGTGAATTGTTGTGGAGGTGTTATAATCATTAGTCCGGATAGAGAGACGGTCGCACTGTCTATCTGCGGATAGGGAATCTATAAGAGTATTGCAGATGTTCTTTGCATGAGGGAGACAGGTCTCTAAAGATAAGACGCAAAACAAAAGTGCTCTAAATAATCAAAAAGTCCCTGACTGAGAGAGATGCTGATTCAGTACAATAATGGCTGAGGTCTTCATTCCTGCTCCTGGAGACCCAGTGTCCAGCAAAGTTTATTTCCAACCTGCTTCAACAAACCTGCTTGTAATTTTCAAGCAATCCTGAGAGTTTTCTGAGATTACTGCGTATTCTTGTGTTCATTGGCAAGGGCAGATATACTCGAAACCATGATCAGCAATGCAGTGATTGGCTGGCATTAAGACAGCAACGTAATGACATCATATAATTAAAAAAAAGTAAACAGCCAAGCAGGCAAAATGACTTAAAACTTCTAATAAATAAAAGAAATATGTAAATGTTTGTTACACGATTCCCAATTATTTCCATTTTTCATGATTTGTAGTATTTGTACAGGCTTTACATTATTTTTTCCATGTCAAGAGTAACCTATTGTAATAAGCAATTTAATTTTACACTTGAAGTGGATAAGGCTTCCTAAGCGTCAATAACATACAAACCCGATTCCAAAAAAGTTGGGACACTGTACAAATTGTGAATAAAAACAGAATGCAATGATGTGGAAGTTTCAAATTTCAATATTTTATTCAGAATACAACATAGATGACATATCAAATGTTTAAACTGAGAAAATGTATCATTTTAAGGGAAAAATAAGTTGATTTTAAATTTCATGGCATCAACACATCTCAAAAAAGTTGGGACAAGGCCATGTTTACCACTGTGTGGCATCCCCTCTTCTTTTTATAACAGTCTGCAAACGTCTGGGGACTGAGGAGACAAGTTGCTCAAGTTTAGGAATAGGAATGTTGTCCCATTCTTGTCTAATACAGGCTTCTAGTTGCTCAACTGTCTTAGGTCTTCTTTGTCGCATCTTCCTCTTTATGATGCACCAAATGTTTTCTATGGGTGAAAGATCTGGACTGCAGGCTGGCCATTTCAGTACCCGGATCCTTCTTCTACGCAGCCATGATGTTGTAATTGATGCAGTATGTGGTCTGGCATTGTCATGTTGGAAAATGCAAGGTCTTCCCTGAAAGAGACGACGTCTGGATGGGAGCATATGTTGTTCTAGAACTTGGATATACCTTTCAGCATTGATGGTGCCTTTCCAGATGTGTAAGCTGCCCATGCCACACGCACTCATGCAACCCCATACCATCAGAGATGCAGGCTTCTGAACTGAGCGCTGATGACAACTTGGGTTGTCCTTGTCCTCTTTAGTCCAGATGACATGGCGTCCCAGTTTTCCAAAAAGAACTTCAAATTTTGATTCGTCTGACCACAGACCAGTTGTCCACTTTGCCACAGTCCATTTTAAATGAGCCTTGGCCCAGAGAAAACGCCTGCGCTTCTGGATCATGTTTAGATATGGCTTCTTTTTTGACCTATAGAGTTTTAGCCGGCAACGGCGAATGGCACGGTGGATTGTGTTCACCGACAATGTTTTCTGGAAGTATTCCTGAGCCCATGTTGTGATTTCCATTACAGTAGCATTCCTGTATGTGATGCAATGCCGTCTAAGGGCCCGAAGATCACGGGCATCCAGTATGGTTTTCCGGCCTTGACCCTTACGCACAGAGATTGTTCCAGATTCTCTGAATCTTTGGATGATATTATGCACTGTAGATGATGATAACTTCAAACTCTTTGCAATTTTTCTCTGAGAAACTCCTTTCTGATATTGCTCCACTATTTTTCGCCGCAGCATTGGGGGAATTGGTGATCCTCTGCCCATCTTGACTTCTGAGAGACACTGCCACTCTGAGAGGCTCTTTTTATACCCAATCATGTTGCCAATTGACCTAATAAGTTGCAAATTGGTCCTCCAGCTGTTCCTTATATGTACATTTAACTTTTCCGGCCTCTTATTGCTACCTGTCCCAACTTTTTTGGAATTTGTAGCTCTCATGAAATCCAAAATGAGCCAATATTTGGCATGACATTTCAAAATGTCTCACTTTCAACATTTGATATGTTATCTATATTCTATTGTGAATAAAATATAAATTTATGAGATTTGTAAATTATTGCATTCCTTTTTTATTCACAATTTGTACAGTGTCCCAACTTTTTTGGAATCGGGTTTGTATTTCAAATGGCAGAGCAGACAGCTTTTTTATGTTGCATTATTTATTTTTAAGTTATCTGCATCTTCTGCACTGCATTCAGGTTCATATAACTGTATGTAATGTGTGTAAGGCTGCAATAAAAGCGGTTTGGTTCATATCACAGTTTTGGAGCCACGGTTCGGTTCGGTTCAGTTTGGTTCTGTTTGCTGTGGAGGCAGGGTTCATGGCAGGGCACCAGCAATAATAACACTAGATTCACTTTTAACTTAATAATGACAACAACAATAATTTAACTTATTAACTTTATCTTTATTAACTTTACACATTGGCTTCACGTTTTCTTTAGAGCAGTTGGCAAACCTGAGTAAACTAAAATGAAATAAATGCCTCCACTGTAGACTAGTCAGAAATAATCTACTCATTTTACCATCTACCATAATGTTTAAAAAAAAAAAAAAAAAGCAAATTTATTTCATAATAAATGTCCCTTGTAATGTCCTTCGTAATGTCCCACTTTGCCGCCGCATTTGCGTGTGTGAGTGTACGCTACGAGCACAGTATAACGGCTGACATGACAGGACAGGAAAGCATTTTTCTGAGGTGAGAGAGATTTTTTATTTCGTAACAAGCTACAAAAATGACAATGTTGCTGGGACTCCAAGGTAGCATTTAGCCAACCTGGCTAAATGGGGAAACTGGCTCTCTTTGTCCTTCCACCACGCAACTTGAGCGATCACCCAAGTCACGTGACGCACTTGGAAGACAAAAGTTAGTGTATATTTAGTAAATAATATTATTATAATAATATTTAGTAAAAATACAGCTCTTATTAGTTGTTAAAAGTGTACTAATTACTATTTAATCAAATGTCAAGGAAGAAAACAATAATTTTGTGGCATAAGGTGAAGTGGGCCGGGGCAGCAGGGTGCGGGGCCCGTTTGGTTCGACATGAGAGTATCGCGGTTCGTACCGTGGGTGGTTTATCGCGGTTTTTCGGTTCGGTTTGAATATCGTTACACAGCTAGTAAAGGTAGCTGAAATTACGTAACTTGGTTAGTTTATGCACTCCAAAACACTGATTTGAAACAAAAGATTTATAAAAGTTCAAAGCTTCATGAAGCAAGATTTCAAAAGCACCCATCACTAGGCTTGAATTTGCCTTCCTTTTATATAAACAAACTGTTGTCATTAAAGAATCTCTGCTGCTTACCTGCTTGTTCAAACCCTGAGTTCAACCAGACCTCATTACAGCTGTAAACACAGAAAGGTGGAGTTAAAAAAAATATTATAATTAGTATAAATATTATAATTAGCCTTGGCTGCTGACTGGTTCTTATATCTGTTCCTGGAGCCCCACCCTATAGGCTTGGAGTCTCCAATAATGAGCTAATAACCTGAATCAGGTGTTTGATAAAGGAGATATGCAAAATGTGCACGGTTTTGGGGAGATCCAGGAACAGGCTAGGGTCGAGAACTTCTGCTATAAATAATAATAGTAATAGTTATAAAGAAGTATAGTTTTTATATAACTATCACTGTGATTTATGTGATCGATCTATGTCAAATTTATCTCATACCTGCCCTGACACACTTGCCTGGAAGTAATCCTGAAGACCTTAATAGCTGGTTCAGGTGTGTTTATTAAGGATTGGAGCTAAACTCAGGGTATTAGCCCTCCAGGAGCAGGCTTTACAAGTACTTTAAAACAGTGCTTCTCAACCCTGGACCTGTGGACCCCAACACTGTACATTTTGGCTATGTTTACATTAATCCAGATACATTTGAAAACAGCGTTTTCTTTTCAAAATGCTCTCCGTCCATACTAGAGTTTTCAAGCATTTTTCAAAAGTTTCTCATCCATACTGAAACGCCGGAAAACGCTAAATTCACCTTACAACATATGCATAAAACTTCATAAAAGCTCACTGAGACGATACAGACATAATAAAGCTCTCATGCTATTCTTCTGGCAGGATTTTTTCAGCAAAGTATAATTCACTGGCTACATTTACATACAACCAAGGACATGTAAACACTTGATTGGATTGAAAACCGAAACTGAAAGGACTGCATATGTGCAATGATGTAGAAATAGCGTAATGACGTATGACGCGTGGAACAAGCTGTTTTTGAATAAAGTGTCATATAAAGTGTCCCGTCATTCTAAAATTAATTATCCTTTCACTCAGCGTCTGGGGGCATTTTAACTGCGCGATGATAAATATAAGCAACACAGGAAAATGGTTCATATGCTCATTGTCTCCAAATTATGGCCAGAAATGGATAATATCAGGTCTACTGTTTAAAACAAATAAAGAAATGTAGGAGAACAGTTATTATGCGCAAACAGCGGGAAACTCTGCATATTTGTGCAGTGTGCGCATGTCAAAGAACTATTCCGATTTGAAGCTTGTGACATAAACTATATTGCCAAGTTTTGGGACACCTGCCTTTACATGCACATGAACTTTAATAACATCCCATTCTTAATCCGTAGGGTTTAATATGGAGTTGGCCCAACCTTTGCAGCTATAACAGCTTCAGCTCTTCTGGGAAGGCTTTCCACAAGGTTTAGGAGTGTGTTTTATGGGAATTCTTCTAGAAGTGCATTTGTGAGGTCAGGCACTGATGTTGGACGAGAAGGCCTGGTTCGCAGTCTCCGCTCTAATTCATCCCAAAGGTGTTCTGTCGGGTTGAGGTCAGGACTCTGTGCAGGCCAGTCAAGTTCCTCCACACCAAACTCGCTCATCCATGCCTTTATGGACCTTGCTTTGTGCACTGGTGCGCAGTCATGTTGGAACAGGAAGGGGCCATCCCCAAACTGTTCCCACAAAGTTGGGAGCATGAAATTGTCCAAAATGTATGGTATGCTGAAGCATTAAGAGTTCCTTTCACTGGAACTAAGGGGCCAAGCCCAACCCCTGAAAACAACCCCACACCATAATCCCCCCTCCACCAATCTTTACACTTGGCACAATGCAGTCAGGCAAGTACCGTTCTCCTAGCAACCGCCAAAACAGAGAAGCGTGATTCGTCACACCAGAGAACACGTCTCCACTGCTCTAGAGTCCAGTGGCGGTGTGCTTTACACCACTGCATCCGATGCTTTGCATTGCACTTGGTGATGTAAGGCTTGGATGCAGCTGCTCGGGCCTTGGAAACCCATTCCATGAAGCTCTCTACACACTGTCCTTGAGCTAATCTGAAGGCCACACGAAGTTTGGAGGTCTGTAGCTATTGACTCTGCAGAAAGTTCTGCATACTGTGCGCCTCAGCATGCGCTGACCCCGCTCTGTGACTTTACGTGGCCTACCACTTAGTGGCTGAGTTGCTGTTGTTCCCAATTGCTTCCATTTTGTTATAATACCACTAACAGTTGACCGTGGAATATTTAGTAGTGAGGAAATTTCACGAATGGACTTATTGCACAGGTGGAAACCTATCACGGTACCACGTTTGAATTCACTGAGCTCCTGAGAGTGACCCATTCTTTCACAAATGTTTGTAGAAGCAGTCTGCATGCCTAGGTGCTTGATTTTATACACCTTTGGCCATGGGAGTGATTGGAACACCTGAATTCAATGATTTGGAGGGGTGTCCCAATACTTTTGGCAATATAGTGTATAAACATGCACATCAACCCGATCACGTTGTTTAGCGTTCATGTAAACACTACATTCAGATTCATCAATCGGAATGAATTCAGTCAGGACCTGGATGTGAAGAGTGTACAAAGTAACAAATCTTTAGTAACAGTGTGAAAGTGAATAGCACATAACAGGCACAATAATGGTATAAACATACATATATATATCGGTTCAATATGTGTCATTTATACCTCCATTTTCACAGTCCAAAAACCTTGTCTCAGTGTGGACGGAAGGCCAAAACGGAGAGAAAAGGATTTCAAACGAAAACGTATTAGTGTGAAAAAAAAGTCTTTAAAAATCTCCTCTGTCTGACACACCTATTTCCTGGAGTTTCTTCTAATGAGCTGATAAGTTGAATCAGGTGTGTCTGATTAGGGAGACACACAAAATATGCAGTGTTGGGGGTCCCCAAGACCAGGGATGAGACTGTTTTAAAAAGCCCATAAAATAATATGCTAATCTTGAGAACCTATGTATAATATAACATCAAGAGCTTTTGAAATCTCCAAAAGACCACATATAAATTCAAGAACTCAAAACCAAAAATGGTTCTTTATGAAAATATTATGCACCAAAGAATCTTTGAGAAACATGTATTAGGAGTGAACCTATTGAGCTGACCCAAAGGTAAAACAAGCCCATGTTACCTGACTTTTTGCAAACACATTTCTGCAAATCTCCCCAGGGCATCATGGGCTACAAGGGCATCAAGTGCCTACATGCCCATGGACATGATGGAGCTTTTAGGAATTGTCTGGTTTTCAGGTTTCCCTCAAAAGGGACTGTGTTTGAAATGTGTTCATTACTAGCCAAGAAGCTATACTGCTACAATCACTCAAGAGCATAAACCTGTAAGCACATATTTACACCGACTTGCACTCCCAGGACCTGAAGAAGGTATTTAAGGTTTACTAGTTGGTCATTAAAGTAATAGTTACTTTAGCACCAGAACATCTGAAAAACAAAATAATTATATTGTGAACAATAAATGCAAATGACTACTTCAAAATGATTAATGAGTGATTAACTTGAATCATTCATTATACTGTAATTCACATGCTTTACACTAGCTGATCTCTATATATAATTTATAGATATATGATATCAATAATCATATATCTGTCACATGCTTGTCTGTTTTGTTGTCATCCTGTTCCATGTCACGTTCCTTTGTTCTAGTTTTCCCGCCACTCGTCGGTCGTCATGGTCACCGTCATCATTAGTTCATTATGTTCCAGCTGTGTGTTATCATCCTCGTTTGTGTTCTCTATTTAAGTTCTACCATTTCGGTCACTCCTTGTCTGGTTTTGTTTGTCCTATGTTGTGTTTAACGTGTGGCTGTTCTGCCTGTGTACTCATCTGAGAGATCCTTCTACAATAAACTCTATTTGTGAATTGAATCTGTCCTCCTTTGTCTTCCTGCCTGCGCTAAACCCTGATAATATCAGTGTTTCCACAACATTTCAAATCAACACACCCCTTCCAACATCACAAGTTGGCAACTCATGCATCACTTAGAATTCATAGTTTCTCACTCGTAAATATGACTTCGCTCAGTCATTCATGTGCTCGGAACTTGTAATTAAGATATTTCCAACTCCACTTGAAGAGCACATTAATGTCATGAAAATACCTGCTGAATGTCATTCAAGCCAAGATGGTCTATACCACCTGTTTTTGGATACAATGGTTCAATGTCATTTATTTGACTGGTGGCTGGATGAAAATGATTGTGAAATAAATACTACAGAAAAAAACATGTAATTTCTACCTGAATAAGTTAGTTCAGGCAAGAATTGAAATAAAGTAAATTCTACATCAGTACTCAATTTGTAGAAATTAAAGCGTAAATATCAACTTTATAAAATTAAGTGAAACCTAAAAACTTTCTGATACTGGTGTTCCCATCATGCACTTGGGCATGAATAATTAATAAGGTTGCATTTCACTGTTTTCCAGCTTGGCACTGTTTTATTATTGCTTTTGTTGTTAGGTTTAGTAACTTGCTGCTTTGTGACATCTGGAAAATGAAACATTCATGCTCAAATTATCCATCGAATGTTACCTTTATTGTGTACCAAGTATTGAGATCTCTGTGTTCGGGTGGGTACCATATTACTTCTATTATGTAGATATCTGCTGTATTATTTACTTAGGTGTTCTAAGTAAGGCATACACTTTAAAAGCATGGATTAATTCAGTGTTATATTGTTTGAGTAAAATGTACATGAAACAGAGTATTGCGAAGTAAACTTCAACTAAGTAGAAATTACTTAATAAACTTTAACTGGCCAAGTTAGAGTTACTTATTTTCTTTGTTAATATCACTTAACTTAGTTAAGTATATTTTACATAATTGCTTATGTGAAATTTAATTTAAAAATCTGTGTGCAAAACCTAGAAAAATGAAGTAAAATCTTTTTTTGCCCATCTGATCACATGGAATGCAATAGGGAAACACTGAAGATTCTAGATTATCTTACATGCAAATGAGTCAGCCTTAGGATGGTTATTAGCAAAGCTTGTTAACACAACTGAGATCAGGGAGGTGCAGATTTGAGCATAGTATTTTCAGCTGTTGTCTTTCCCACAAGACGCTCTCTCTGTGTGAATCTTGTAATTTGATCTCATGCAACTTTGAATCTTTGATAATTAAGTTCAAAATTATTGTAGGTAAAACAAAGTGCTTGTCTAAAGAACTGTGGATGAAATCACGCATTTACGTCTAGATTTGGTCAATGAAATCAAGTCGCACCTTATGCAAACTATCTGTTTTAATATAATAAATATGTCATCATCAGCTAACCTTTATTTAGCTCGAAATATGTATGACATTTTCTTAATTGAACATAAAATAATCAAAGCTGCCCTTTTCCATTAAAAAATAAATCTGTAAAAAAGAAAACTAAAACAGAAATCTGTAAAAAATGATATACTACAACTGGTATTTGAACCCAGGTCACCGTACCAGAAATGCCATTCGTTCCCCCTAAAAGACTAACATACAATGGTTGCAATAAATGTTTATGATTATAGTATTAGAGTATAGATTATAGCATACATTTTGGTTTTGGCAAATAGAACAGTCCAGGGTTCCCTTTCAGTCGGTCACGTTCGACGTACGTCGGACGTCACCGACGAATTGGGATCACTTCTGGGAGCCCCTATCAGCTTCGAGTGTATAGAGAACGGGCCAATGGCCATTGGCGTGCGAGATTTGCATCTCGCGCTCCGCCCCGCATCGCGGGTATAAAGCGGAAGCGGATGCAGCGCACATTTGTCATTCACTTCGGAGCCAAACAAGCTCATGAAAGACTTCCTGTTCAGCAAGAGAAAGAGAGAGAGCGAGAGAAGAGGCTTTTGTGCTGGGGAGAAGGCACGTGCAGTGACAACCGCGAGCTCACCGAAATCGGTGAAACAAACTGCTGTTTTTACAGCATCCCGGTTGGTTCGGTGGGGGCGTTCCACGGTGAGTGCAAACACAGGCTGCACTATCCCCTGTGTTTGCCGCGGTTGTTCCTGGGTGCTTCAGCACGTTAAGAGCTTCTTCTAAAAGAGCAACACGGGTGTGAAATTGCGTCTTTTTCAAGATGTCATTCCACCCGTGCGTTTCTGGATGCGGTCGTTCCCTGTCACCAGCTGACGGTCACAATCGCTGCCTGACATGTCTGGGTATTCAACATGCCGAGGCAGCGTTTGTGGATAGCTCGTGTTCCCATTGCGGGAACATGACTATCTCGGCGCTAAGGTCGAGACTCGCCTACCTTCGGGAGGGTGGAGTCCCCTTACCTATGCCCCGATCTAGTGCTATCCCTGCCCAGCAGGATAGACCTACTTCGGCGAATAGCCAGGGTGACCTGAGGATCACGTTTAGGGCACACCCGCCGAGCCAGCCTCCGTGGGCCCCTAAACCCTCTGTAGTGCCGCAGCCGGTTGAGCTTCCGGAGGAAGTCGCTGGCCCCTCTCGAGGTGGTCCAACGGTGACCTTTGGAGCTCCAGCAGAGGATAGGATGTCGATCGCTGCATCGGAGGGGGAGTTTCAGTCCTCGGGGGATGAAGACCCGGCTGCGTTGCCTCCCTCTGGGAGAGTGGCGTTGTCCGAGACGGACCCCGAGCTGACGGCTATGCTTTCCCGGGCCGCCGAAAAGGTCGGGCTCGTGTGGAACCCTCCACCGTGTCCCGAGCCTTCTAGGCTGGATGATTGGTTTCTCGGGGCGGCTCGCGCTGGTTCTCAGCGTCCTGCCCCGGTGCCCTTCTTCCCGGAAGTGCATGAGGAGCTCACGAGGTCGTGGACGGCACCTTTTTCTGCCAGAAACCGGCCGAGTGGCTCCTCCCTCCTCACTACTCTCGACGGCGGGCCAGCCAAGGGGTACGTGGGGATCCCGCCGGTGGAACGGGCGGTCGCGATGCAACTGTGTCCGGCGTCCGCTTCCACCTGGCGCGGAGACCCACGCCACCCATCCAAGGCCTGTAAGTTCTCCTCCAGTCTAACTGGGAAGGCTTACAAGGCTTGTGGACAGGCTGCGTCCGCCTTGCATGCCATGGAGTTGCTCCAGGTGCACCAGGCCCAGGCACTCATGGACATGCACGAGGGTAGACCTGACCCAGAGCTCCTCCGGGAGCTCCGTACGGCGACGGACCTCGCCCTCCGGGCGACGAAAGTCACCGCCCGTTCCATTGGTCAGGCGATGTCCACTCTTGTGGTCCAGGAGCGACATCTCTGGCTCAACCTGGCCGATATGAGGGAGACTGATAAGTATCGGTTCCTGGACTCCCCCATTTCCCAGGTTGGGCTGTTCGGCGACGTGGTCGAGAGCTTTGCCCAGCAGTTCTCGACTGTCCAGAAGCAGACGGAGGCCATCAAACACATCCTGCCCCGGCGGTCAGCTGCTGCCCAGCCGCCGGCCACAGCTCCTCCGCCTGCTCGTCGCCGAGGGCGGCCGCCCGCCGCCACCCCCGCTCCCGCCCCAGCCCAGCAGCAGCCTCCACCAGGGCAACGGCGTGGAGCCGGCCGCGGGAAGGCCGTCCAGCCCGCTCAGGCCGCTGCCAAGCCAGGTGGCAAGCGTCGTCGTAAGAGACCCTGAGACGGGCCACCCAGAGATGGAGGAGACAGCTCTTCAGGAGGTGGTGACAGCACCGCTCCTTCTCCCGCTGGAGGTGCCGGGAGAGAATTTTATGTTCTTGTTTGGTTTCTGTTCCGCCACTGGCCTTCGGGTGCGCTTGGCGGTGTACGACGCTCCCATGCCTTGTCACCCTCCGGTGCCTCTCTTATCGCCAGCAGGGGGTGCTGGCTGTGTCCAGGACGCACACAAGAGGCCTCCGCACACTCGTGCACCCCCTCAGCGGAAGCAGGTAAGTGTTGCATTGCGCACTCAGACCCCACTTCGGGCCGCGATGCCGTCCGAGTCGGGTCCCTGCACTCCGCTGCGCTGCCCCGCTGCGGGTACGTCTGTGGTGCCGTTGGTCCCGCTGGTTCGGTCGCTGGGAGCCTGGCTAGCGCTCCCCAGCCCGTCCCGCTGGCTCATCCATACTATCAGACTTGGCTATGCGATTCAGTTCGCTCGGTGGCCCCCCAAGTTCAGGGGCGTTCACTTCACCTCCGTGTCGAAGGAGGACGCCCCCGTGCTACGGGCGGAGATCGCAGTCCTACTGGCGAAGGACGCGATAGAGCCGGTCCCTCCAGCCGATATGAAGACAGGCTTCTACAGCCCGTACTTCATTGTACCCAAGAAAGGCGGCGGGTTACGGCCAATCTTGGACCTGCGGTTCTTGAATCGGTCCCTTCACAGGCTGCCGTTCAGAATGCTAACGCAGAAACGCATCTTCAGGTGCATCCGTCCCCAAGATTGGTTTGCAGCGATCGACCTGAAGGACGCGTACTTTCATGTCTCGATTCTCCCCCGACACAGACCGTTCCTACGCTTTGCGTTCGAGGGACGGGCATATCAGTACAGAGTCCTACCCTTCGGGCTGTCCCTGTCGCCCCGCGTCTTCACGAAGGTCGGGGAGGCGGCCATTGCTCCCATGAGAGAGCGTGGTGTTCGCATTCTCAACTACCTCGACGACTGGCTGATTCTGGCTCAGTCGAAGGCACAGTTGTGCGAACACAGGGACATGGTGCTCACTCACCTCAGCCTGTTAGGACTTCAGGTCAACTGGGAAAAGAGCAAACTCTGCCCCGTGCAGAGGATCTCTTTTCTCGGTATGGAGTTGGACTCGGTCAATCTGACAGCGCGACTCACAGAGCAGCGCGTCCAGTCGGTGTTGAACTGCTTGAATTCGTTCAAATGCAGGACAGCGGTACCACTGAAACGTTTTCAGAGGCTCCTGGGGCATATGGCATCCGCAGCTGCAGTGACGCCGCTCGGATTGCTTCATATGAGGCCGCTTCAACACTGGCTACACGACCGAGTCCCGAGATGGGCGTGGCAGAGCGGCTCATTCCGTGTCTCAGTAACACCGAAGTGTCGCCAAACCTTCAGTCCGTGGTTGGACCCTTCGTTCCTACGGGCAGGAGTTCCCCTAGAACAAGTGTCCAGGCATGCTGTGGTCTCCACGGATGCCTCATCCACCGGCTGGGGGGCCACGTACAACGGGCTTGCAGTTTCGGGTCTGTGGACGGGGCCTCAACTGCAATGGCATATCAATTGCCTGGAGTTGTTAGCAGTTCGTCTTGCGCTGGGCCGCCTCAAAGGGCCGCTACGAGGCAAGCACGTTCTGGTCCGTACGGACAACACTGCGGCCGTTGCGTACATCAACAAACAGGGTGGTCTACGCTCCCGCCGCATGTCACAACTCGCCCGCCATCTCCTCCTCTGGAGTCAGAAGCATCTGAGGTCGCTTCGTGCCATTCATATCCCGGGCCTGCTCAATCGTGCAGCCGACGAGCTCTCACGACAGCAAGTGCTCCCAGGAGAGTGGAGACTCCATCCCCAGGTGGTCCAGCTGATCTGGAGTCGCTTCGGGACCGCACAGGTAGACCTGTTTGCCGCCCCGGACACGTCTCACTGCCAGTTGTTCTATTCCCTGACCGGGGGGACCCTCGGCTCGGATGCGCTGGCACACAGCTGGCCCCGGGGCCTACGCAAATATGCGTTTCCCCCAGTGAGCCTTCTTGCGCAGACACTGTGCAAGGTCAGGGAGGACGAGGAGCAGGTCTTGCTAGTTGCACCATACTGGCCCAACCGGACCTGGTTCCCGGAACTAGTGCTCCTCGCGACAGCACCTCCTTGGCCCATTCCTCTGAGGAAGGACCTCCTGACTCAGAGACGGGGCACCCTGTGGCACCCGCGTCCGGACTTCTGGAAACTCCATGTCTGGTCCCTGGACGGGACGCGGAGGTTCTAGGTGGCCTACCACAGGCTGTGGTAGACACCATCACTTCCGCCAGAGAGCCCTCTACGAGGCACCTCTACGCGTTGAAGTGGAACCTGTTCGTCGAGTGGTGTTCTTCTCGTCGAGAAGACCCCCAAAGATGTTCGATCGGCTCTGTGCTTTCCTTCCTGCAAGAAGGGTTGGAGCGAAGGCTGTCTCCCTCCACCCTCAAAGTGTATGTTGCCGCTATCGCCGCAAATCACAGCATGGTCGAAGGTAAGTCCCTAGGAAAGCACGATCTGGTCGTCAGGTTCCTGAGGGGGGCGAGGAGATTAAATCCGCCTCGCCCTCACTCTATACCCTCTTGGGATTTGCCCCTGGTGCTAACCGCATTACAGAGGGCTCCCTTTGAGCCTTTGCAGTCAGTAGAGTTAAAAATCCTGTCCTGGAAGACAGTACTCCTGACTGCATTGGCTTCCATCAAGAGGGTAGGGGACCTGCAGGCATTTTCGGTCGACGAATCGTGCCTGGAATTCGGGGCGGGTAACTCTCATGTAATCCTGAGACCCCGGCCCGGATATGTGCCCAAGGTTCCCACCACTCCCTTTCGGGACCAGGTGGTGAACCTGCAAGCGCTGCCTTCGGAGGAGGCAGACCCAGCCCTGGCTTTTCTCTGTCCCGTTCGCGCTCTGCGGACTTACGTGGACAGAACGCAAAGCTTCAGGACCTCAGAACAGCTCTTCATCTGTTACGGAGGCCAGCAGAAGGGAAAGGCTGTCTCCAAGCAGAGGATGGCTCACTGGATAGTGGATGCCATCGCCTTGGCGTATGAAACCCAAGGCGTGCCCTGCCCGCTTGGGTTGAGGGCCCACTCCACTAGGAGTGTGGCCTCTTCCTGGGCACTGGCGCACGGCGCCTCGCTGACAGATATATGTAGAGCTGCGGGCTGGGCGACACCTAACACGTTCGCTAGATTCTATAGCCTCCGTGTAGAGCCGGTTTCTTCCCGTGTGCTCGCTTCAAATAGCCAGTAACACCGAAGGGCCCGTTCTAGTGTCGGCTTGCTGCGCCATTCCCCTCCTCATGGACCGGATACGTGCGCTGATATGCTCCAGTCGAGTTCCCCAGCACGGCGAACCCTGTTGAGTCCTCCGCAACCCGTGGCAGTCAGACGTGGCGGAGCGTCCGACGCCAGGTCTAACACTCGTATGCATTGGTGGAACTTGTGTTAGGCTGGGTATCCATATGTTGTGACCCCTACGGCGGTCCCATATGTGTATTCTTCCACGGTACGGCTCCCTACGGCGAGCCCGTGTCTTTCCCTTGGCAGAGCTCGCTCTGCCGTCTCTGTGCGGTGTAGTCTCCCGCCTGCATTGGCCGGGGCCACCCCTGGGACTTCCGTATGTTGTACTGCCCATGGCCAGTCCATACATGTATATTCCACATGATACCTCCCTACGGGTAGGATGTGGCTTCCGCAGCGGCCCCCCGGGGCACGCTTTCCCAGCGTTATCCAATACTCTGCTGAGTGGGTCTTGCGGAACAGCAGCAGTGACTCTCCCTGCGTAAGTTCCCCGCCCCGAACAGACGGGGGTCTGAGGGGCTTTCGCTGGGCGCTGGAAGTGGTAGTAACTGTGGCATTTTCCATAGGGATCCCAATTCGTCGGTGACGTCCGACGTACGTCGAACGTGACCGACTGAAAGGGAACGTCTCGGTTACGTATGTAACCCTCGTTCCCTGAAGGAGGGAACGGAGACGTACGTCCCGTCGCCACAGTTGCTGTACCATCACTGCAGCGGCCGAGTCACTAGTTCGGCTCCTCAGTGAAAAACAAATGTGCTCTGCATCCGCTTCCGCTTTATACCCGCGATGCGGGGCGGAGCGCGAGATGCAAATCTCGCACGCCAATGGCCATTGGCCCGTTCTCTATACACTCGAAGCTGATAGGGGCTCCCAGAAGTGATCCCAATTCGTCGGTGACGTCCGACGTACGTCTCCGTTCCCTCCTTCAGGGAACGAGGGTTACATACGTAACCGAGACGATTTTCAACATAAGCTTTACTTTAAATGCACCTGTTTACACATTTATGAGAGCTAGACAGATAGAGAGAGAGAGAATTCAGCGCTAATGTTCATTTATAATCTAATCAAACCGATAAAGAGTCCTGCCGATTCTATAACTCTCTCTCATCTTTCTGAAAATCAGCCTTAATAAATTTCATCTGAAGTATGGAAGCTCTCTCCCACGTCTGCAAGCGTAACACAGTCAGGCTGTTTATAGCAGAATGATTAATGACATGTAAAAATGAAGAACAGAAAGAATCACATCTCTCCTTTTCAGATCCTTTAAGAGTGAAATTAGATGACGCTGTTGGAAATTACATCACGTATAAAGTTAATTCATTTCTAGTCTTTCAAAACAATGATTGTGGACAGGACAAAAAAAAAAAAAAAAATATTTTACCATATTTGAGACATGAGAGATGTTTCAAGTAATATAGTAATTTCAGAGACTAAACTCAATTTGTTAGTTGTGAAACTCAAACAGATATGCATGAGAGAATGTGAATTGTAAAGCTATTTGACTGCCAGCAGAACAGAACTAATTCTAACCCCAATACATGCAAATTTATTCAAATAGACAATATGAATATTAATATTATCACTATTAAAAGGGTATTAAATGCAAGTTCTTTAATTTGTTATTTGCATAATGTTTTTGTGTGTAATCTATGCTTATTATTATTATCTGTAGTAGTAATGCTTATTATTCTTCATACTTGTTGTTCCCATACACCAGAATATCATTTAGACACATGAGTGGGCTCTTTTGATTTGGGGAAGTGCACTGAGACCCCATGTGGTCCCCCATGTCTCTCTATAGCCGCGTTTTCACTGTCGGGCCAGTGCGAGCCAGGGCTTTCAACAGGCCGGGCTGGGCTAACAGCCTTGGACCTGTAGCAACAAGCCCAAAACCACACTGCGTTTCCACCATTGGGCTAGAAGCTCCACAGCGCTTCACTAAAACCCGCCATTAACACGCCTCTCTGGAACAACGTCACACAAACCATCATTTCACCAACAAATGGAAGTTTTATCAGAAAAATAATCAGAAAGAAATCACTGGAAACTTGCGAGATCGCAAAACGAACATGATAAAAGCGGCCGTTTGTTGGCATTTTTGTTGGCATCAATGTTTTACCACAGTTTTACAATAAGTGATAAATTGATCATAATGAATTCATTTGTGTCGAGATTAGTCAGTAGTCTTTTGCATCACTATTTCTGCCTTATACAGTGATCAGAATCCATATCGGATCACAAACAGAAGTTATTTCAAACACTTGCTTCTGTCTGAAGTGAGTTTTGAGCTAAAATGATTTTAAAGGGGTCATGAACTGAGAAATCAAATTTTCCTTGAACTTTTGACATATAAGAGGTCATCATACTATAAGAATATCCTGTAAGTTTCAGAACGGAAAACTTCCTTGTTAGTCCAATAAAAGCTTTTATTGACACCAGGCCCAGCAAACGACAGGTTTTTCAAAGTGGGGATCTATGACGTCAAAGGGAGGCAAGCACCGCCTCTGCAGAAGAAGATCAACGCCTACTTCATCACTGCTTCTTTAGCCCCGCCCACCGATTCGAGCATGAAATGGAATAGAATAGGTAGCCTAAGTAACATAGGCCTACGTGGTGTTAAACCAGATCAAGCAATAAACATGCCGTTGAGGATTACAAAATATTGTGCAGTGCCTGGGCTGGACAGTAATGCAACATGTAACTGTGTTAATTCAAATGCCTGATCTGAAATGTAATGATTCATGTACAGTCAGATGTTTTTTGTCTGTGTGTCAGTAAATCAAACCAGTGACTAAACGTCAACTTGCAGTGTTTCTCTTAGTAGCATGAAAATAATCTGTTATTTAACGGTGATTAAATT
This sequence comes from Coreius guichenoti, assembly GCA_039654105.1. Taxonomy (NCBI): domain Eukaryota; kingdom Metazoa; phylum Chordata; class Actinopteri; order Cypriniformes; family Gobionidae; genus Coreius; species Coreius guichenoti. Next base: position 17,211,173 of record CM077185.1, on the reverse strand, counting down.
TTATAAAGAAAGCGATCAAAGAAAGCTCCCTTTGCAATCGTTGGAGCAGCGTTCGGTGAATCTGTCAATCAAACAGCGAGTTTATCAGTGACTCCCGTTTTATTCAACGAATCTCTTAACTATATCACGTTTGCACTGTTAGTGAAGATGAAAGCATGGGGGGGGCCCCAGGTCCTTTGGAGGCTTCAGACATGTATCATCACCAGAATATCTGAGTGGACTCTTTTGACTTGGGGCAGTGTCCAGAGGCCCCATGGTGGCCCCAGTCATAACTCTGCACAAGAATATCATAGAGACAGGGGGTAGGCTGTTGTGCCCTGGCACAGTGTACTGAGGTCCCATGTGGAGTCCCTTGGGGGCCCACACATATCTCTGCACCAGAATATCATAGAGCAGGGATGGGCAACCCCTGTCCCGGAGGGCCATTGTGCTCCAAAGTTTATTTCCATCCTTAGTCAAAAACACCTGAAAAATCTAACCTATGTCTTCAGAATTGATCGAAAATTACAAGCAGGTGTGTTTGATTGAGGTTGGAACTAAACTCTGCAGGACAGTGGCCCTCCAGTATCAAAGTTTCCCACCATCCCTGTCATAAAGACATGAGGGCTAGTTCTTCTTTCTGAGGTTAGTGTACAGAGTCCTCATGTGGGCCCTCAAATGCCCCTAGGGACTCATATCTCATAGTCATATCTCTGCATGAGAATATCATAGGAGGTGGGCTCTTGCGCCAGCCCTTGGGCCCCCTAGTCATATCCCTGCAGTAGAATATCATAGAGAATATCATAGAGTTCTGGTCCATTTTTCTTGTGGCAGTGTATATGACTCCAACATCCTGATGGTAAATTTAGCACCAGCAAGCATCACTCACATTTTGTTCAGAAAATATACTTGTATAGTAATTATTATAATTATTATGTGGCACAGAGGGGTCAAAAAGCCCTGGAGTATTATGAACTTTATGACACAGCATTTTATAACACTCTGTTATTAGGTTTTCACACATGCACTTCGGTGGACAAACACTGCAGTGATGCAGGGAATAAGACCCTGGGGAGGGAAAGAGAGAGAGACAGTCTAAAAGAGGAATAGGCTTTATGACGCTCTCTACTGAAAAGAGAACAAACTGATCCTGCCAACAAACATCCTTTGATGGAGCTGAACTCAATTGAATTGAGTCAAATCTAATTCCATTGAACTGAAAGCAGGCAGAGAAGGAAAGCCAGAGAGAGATATGGATGGAGGGTGAAAGGAAGAGAGGACGGGGGAAGCGGATTAGAGTCTCCAGAGATGTGGCAGTCGTCTGAACAGGTGTTTGTTGAGGGAGAGAGAGAGACACTGGAGTAAACTGAACTGCAGCGGCAGGTTCTCTGGAGGTTTGTAAGTATGCTGCACTGTTTGATGTGTGGAGAACTGAACTGATTTTGATGTGCAGTCCTGTGTGGATTAAGCAGGGGAGATATGTCACACACATGTACACCCAGAGATGGGCTTTCTGATGTCTGTAGTTATTGACTTTTCACTTTTCTGACAGCTGCCTGTTTTCCATTCAGGGACAGGCCACACACACACACATGCACACACTCTTCATTCCCACCATCCCTGATAGCGCCTGTCAGTCAGAAGTCGTTCAGTGGAGAGGAAGTTCCTAGGATGCCAATGCCAAGAAATACAAGTTGGAAGTTAAATCAAAAGCTGAGGTAAAGGGATTAACTATCTTTGTCCAGACTTGTACACATTTTGGAGAAAATCACATGTGCTGGCCATGAGCACAACATAATAATACAAACCCGATTCCAAAAAAGTTGGGACACTGTACAAATTGTGAATAAAAACAGAATGCAATGATGTGGAAGTTTCAAATTTCAATATTTTATTCAGAATACAACATAGATGACATATCAAATGTTTAAACTGAGAAAATGTATCATTTTAAGGGAAAAATAAGTTGATTTTAAATTTCATGGCATCAACACATCTCAAAAAAGTTGGGACAAGGCCATGTTTACCACTGTGTGGCATCCCCTTTTCTTTTTATAACAGTCTGCAAACATCTGGGGACTGAGGAGACAAGTTGCTTAAGTTTAGGAATAGGAATGTTGTCCCATTCTTGTTTAATACAGGCTTCTAGTTGCTCAACTGTCTTAGGTCTTCTTTGTCGCATCTTCCTCTTTATGATGCGCCAAATGTTTTCTATGGGTGAAAGATCTGGACTGCAGGCTGGCCATTTCAGTACCCAGATCCTTCTACGCAGCCATGATGTTGTAATTGATGCAGTATGTGGTCTGGCATTGTCATGTTGGAAAATGCAAGGTCTTCCCTGAAAGAGACGACATCTGGATGGGAGCATATGTTGTTCTAGAACTTGGATATACCTTTCAGCATTGATGGTGCCTTTCCAGATGTGTAAGCTGCCCATGCCACACGCACTCATGCAACCCCATACCATCAGAGATGCAGGCTTCTGAACTGAGCGCTGATAACAACTTGGGTTGTCCTTGTCCTCTTTAGTCCGGATGACATGGCGTCCCAGTTTTCCAAAAAGAACTTCAAATTTTGATTCGTCTGACCACAGAACAGTTTTCCACTTTGCCACAGTCCATTTTAAATGAGCCTTGGCCCAGAGAAAACGCCTGCGCTTCTGGATCATGTTTAGATATGGCTTCTTTTTTGACCTATTGAGTTTTAGCCGGCAACGGCGAATGGCACGGTGGATTGTGTTCACCGACAATGTTTTCTGGAAGTATTCCTGAGCCCATGTTGTGATTTCCATTACAGTAGCATTCCTGTATGTGATGCAGTGCCGTCTAAGGGCCCGAAGATCACGGGCATCCAGTATGGTTTTCCGGCCTTGACCTTTACGGACAGAGATTGTTCCAGATTCTCTGAATCTTTGGATGATATTATGCACTGTAGATGATGATAACTTCAAACTCTTTGCAATTTTTCTCTGAGAAACTCCTTTCTGATATTGCTCCACTATTTTTCGCCGCAGCATTGGGGGAATTGGTGATCCTCTGCCCATCTTGACTTCTGAGAGACACTGCCACTCTGAGAGGCTCTTTTTATACCCAATCATGTTGCCAATTGACCTAATAAGTTGCAAATTGGTCCTCCAGCTGTTCCTTATATGTACATTTAACTTTTCCGGCCTCTTATTGCTACCTGTCCCAACTTTTTTGGAATGTGTAGCTCTCATGAAATCCAAAATGAGCCAGTATTTGGCATGACATTTCAAAATGTCTCACTTTCAACATCTGATATGTTATCTATATTCTATTGTGAATAAAATATAAGTTTATGAAATGTGTAAATTATTGCATTCCTTTTTTATTCACAATTTGTACAGTGTCCCAACTTTTTTGGAATCGGGTTTGTATATTAGTATATTGCAGGGGTCACCAACCTTTTTGAAACTGAGGGCTACTTCTTGGGTACCGATTAATGCGAAGGGCTACCAGTTTGATACACACTTCTGAAATAACAAATTTGCTCAATTTACCTTTAATTATATGTCATTATTAATAATTAATGATATTCATCTATGTGAAGACACTGATCATGTTAATGATTTCTCACAATAATTATCAACAATGATTTAACAAGGTAGGAAACCGCTAAATATCAATATGCAACACTTTATTTCTATAAATCTCTGCAAGTATTTACATTTTCAAATGATCACTTCTACAACATTTTCACTAGCCACTAACAATTTTTAACAAATCATGCACTACGTTGCACCATGTTTGTACAGATTATCAATTATGTAACATACAAAAATCACCTTTCAGATTTTACTGAACGTATCACCAAATCTAGAAAGCCTGGCATTGCATTGTTCACCAGTATATAATCTGGGGTGTAACTTGACACTGCAACTCTGAGTGAGTCTTGCAGATGTGCATCAGTGAGGCGTGTTCTGTGTTTGTTCTTGATGAAGTTCATGTCAGAAAAGGCTGATTCACAAAGATAGGTTGAACCAAACAGGCTGGCAGCCTTCATAGCTGCTGTGCATACACCACTGTACTTTTCTGTGTCAACAAGGCACCAAAAGTTTGGTGCAGCCTGATAGGCTTTGAGGTGGATGTCATTTTGCAATGTTACAATTTCGATTTCCACCTGTCCAGCATCCAAGCTGAACGTTGCACTTAGTTGCTCAGCAATGCATGTTGTGTCCACGTTCATGAAAGGATTGGAAATGAATGACACACATGGCTCAAGCTGATAAAGGTCACAAAACCTGTTCTCAAACTCTTGCCCAAGTCTGTTTATGACTTGAGAGTACTTTTCTGCAACTTTGTCAAAAGTCTCAGATGCAGAAGCATTGTCTTTCAGCAACATCTGCAAAGAGGGAAAGTGCAGCACCTTTTTTCTCTGTAAATGCACAGAGAAAATGTTCATCTGGGCTTTAAATGCATATAAAGCACTTATCATGTCAGCAACAGTCTTACCTTTGCCTTGCAGCTTACAGTTCAAATGGTTCAGTTTCCCAGTAATGTCCGTTAAAAATGCAAGGTCAAGTGTCCACTCAGTGTCCTCCAGCAGCGAGGTGTCTTCGCCTTTGGATTGCATGAACTCTTTGATCTCACCCAAAAGTGACAAAAAACGAAGCAAAATTCGTCCTCTGCTGAGCCATCGGATTTCCGTGTGTAGTAGCATGTCACCATATTCAGCTGACAGCTCCTCCAATAGCACCTTGAATGTTCTGTGCTGTTTAGCTCTGGAGTGGATGCTGTTTATGATCGTCACGACGGGAGTCATGACGTGCCCAAAGCCGATCACCTTTGCACATAACGCCTGCTGGTGAATGATACAGTGGTAATGCATGAAGTTTGGGAACTCTGGGTTACCTTTACAGTGAGCGATGAATCCCAATTGTCGGCCGATCATAGCAGGAGCCCCGTCGGTAGTCACTGATACTAACTTTTCCAATGGTACCTTTTTCTCCGTGAAAAACTCCTTCACCGCGTTATAGATGTCAACTCCCCTCGTAGTTGTCTTTAGGGGCAGTAGTGTCAGAAGTTCTTCTTTTGTGGAGAAATCATCAAACACCATCCGGATAAAGACCATCAGCTGCGCTGTACTGCTGCTGTCCACGGACTCATCACACTGGATGCTGAACCACCTGCACTTCGCCAGATCCCGGTCCAGCTGATCGGCCAAGTTCCCGGACATAGCCGACACTCTTCTAACCATTGTAGTTGCCCCCAGTTGGACATCGGAGAGAGTGGAGATTACATCCATTCCATATTTCTTGTCTTTAAGCACAGTTTTTGCAATTATCATCATTGCTTCTTTGAAAACCTCCCCGTCTGAAAATGCCTTCTTTTTCTTAATCAAGAAATGTGTAGCTCTAAATGAGGCTTCGGTTGCTTTTTGGGAGTTTTTCACCGGTCTCGTGAAAAAAGACTGCTGTTTGCACAAATCTGCCTTTAACTCGCTGGCTTTTTCCACTCGTAGTGTGCTGCCCGGCGGATAGTTAGCATGGTAGCTTGCGTGACACGTTCGGAAATGTCTCTCCACATTGTGCCGCTTTGCCCTCGCCACAGTCGCCCCGCAAATGAGACACACACAGGAATCTTTCACAGTGGTAAAAAAGAATTCTTCCTCTCTTCCTTCCTTCACTGTGAAAATTATGTTTTCTTTTTTTTTTTTCTGCCATGTCTTTGGGGGTAAATCATCTCCTCACCTTCACTGCGCCCGCTAGCTAGTCTCCATGGCAACGGTTGCCGTGGAGACCAGCTAGCTCTAATCTAAAATGAAACATTTTTTAAAGTTTTTTTTTTATATTGTCATTTTCAAATTCACACCAATGCAAGTGTGATTTAAAAAAGAATAGCAACAAAAAAAATTAGATGCAGCTCACTGGTAAGTGGCGCTATGGTGAGCTATTTTTAGAACAGGCCCGACTCGTGGTCCTTGTGGGCAACCTGGTCCTGGCCCGCGGGCACCATGTTGGTGACCCCTGGTATATTGTATGCGTTAGTTAATCACTGTCACATGAGCAAGAATGCTGATATTAAGAACAACAGCCTAATTAAAAGTGTGATATTTCTTTTATAAAACAATACGATAAACAACTGAATGAGTATCTTATATTTTAGACAAAATACTAGTTACTTTGTCTATTTTGCTTTGCCAACGAAAATAGTTCCAGACAAAACCAATGCAGAATCAACCACTGCATGTCTCTGAGCAATACAGAGTAGTGGTGTTTAATTCCTGAATGAATCAGTGTTTTTGCATGAATTGGCCGAGTGAATAATTCAGTGACTCAGTCATTTGTGGTCACCTACTGGTCACCGTGATTCTGCCAAGTAAGGCATGTTCCTGGATCAACATATTTTGTTGATCCTGGAACAACATTCCTTTCCGAAAATTTTGTCTTAACCATATCCTTACCCCTAAACCTAACCCTATCCGTAACTTATCCCTAAAATCAGAGGGAAATGATAGGTGAATAACACTGATGTAGAAGCATCTAACCCTGGTTCTAAGCCTAAACTTGGCATAAATTGTAAACTTGTCCCTCAAATCTGATTAGTTGATTGGTTCCACTGGTTCCTCTGCTCAATCTCAGGATACGGAAACCCACTCTGCGGCTTATTCCACCCCAAGTGAGAGCTTAATGTTGGGATTGTGTAGCTCTGAGGAGTTAGACGTTTGATGCGGGAGATATTGGTGATTCGCCAGCCGTATCCCCGCAGTATGAAGAGCTTATGGAGGTTGTGTCTTGTGCTGTGTCTCAATATCTAAATATCGACTGGCCAACTGAGAAGCGGGAAGCGCTTAGAAAAAGAAAGTTAGATAAGCGCTTCCTGCAGTCACAGCCAGAACCTCCACGTCGGGGTTTACCATTCTTCCGAGATCGTGGAAAACGCCATTCTCCTCCTGCCTATCTAGTCCCACTGTCCACCACTATTCATCGAGTGTGGGGCTTAAGAAGAATGGCTATGGGATGATGCCCAGGGTTAAAGAGACATTGGCTGCTTATCTCTCCCCTGACGCTGTGTTGTCCCTTAAAGCCCCGACGTTGCCCACCAAGCCTTGCCATATTACTTCTTTGCTTGGTGGGCAAGGCGTACATGGCAGCAGGTCAGGCTGGCGTTTGTCTTTACACTATGGGTATTTTACAAGTGGACCAGGCTGACCTTCTCAGGGACCTGGATGAAGCCGAAGAGGTGGGGCCCAGCGCTATTAAAGAGCTGCATCGGGCCACTGATTTATCTCTCCATGCCACAGAGGGCCCGCGCCATCGGCTGCTCCATAGCAGTTATGGTGGCAATGTAGAGACACACTTCGTTGAACCTCTCGAGTATCAAGGAGAAGGACAAGTCTTTCCTCCTTTATGCCCCGCTGTTGCCTCCTGGCCTCTTCAGTGATGCTGTGAGCAGTGTCGTTGAGAGGTTTCAGGAAGCAAAGAAGCAGGTGGCAGGTTTATTCCATCTGTCCTGTGGGGCTGCTGCCAAAGAGCAGCCCCAGCCATATATTTCGGGCTCTTCATACAGACAGCAGCAAAAAGAGAGTGTTGCGTCTCAAGCCCCCCCTCAACAAGCCTGGGGGTCGAAGCAGCACTCTCATCCAAAGCCGGATCTAAGGAATGTTCTTCTCGCCATCAAGGTCCTGACGCGATACGCAGGCCTCTGAGGGCACCCCTCAAATGAGCGAGTGAATTACACCCGCTCCTCTGCGGTGCATTCACAGGGGGTTTGTCATCCCCAGGGAGGGCTGTAGAAATATCAATTTGGTTTCTCCGTTCATTCTGTTCAAGTGACTGAAGTTTTGAACACACCCAAGATCAGCCTCAAGAGGCAGATTCCCTTTGTAGATTTTCTGGTAGCATGGGAAGCTATACCAAATGTGTCTCAGTGGGTCTTGTGTACTGTACAGAAAGAATACAGAATCCAGTTCGGGCATCAGCAACCCAGATTCAATGGGGTTCTAGTCACAGTAGTGGGGTCAGAGCAGGCTTGGGTTATGGAACAAGAAGTGAATTCTCTTCTGACAAAGGGGGCCATAGAACGTATTCCTCCAGCAGAGAGAAAAAAGCCAGTACTTCATAGTTCCTAAAAAGGATGGGGGTTGCGTCCCATTTTAGATCTTTGTCACTTAAACCAGTCTCTGAGGAGATACAGGTTCAAGATGCTGACAATTCCTTTAATCGTGTTTCAAATCAGGTCCGAGGACTGGTTTGTCACAACCGATCTGAAAGATGCATACTTCCACATTTCCATCCTTCAACAACACAGGAAGTTCCTGAGGTTCACTTTCGGGGGAGAAGCATAGCAATATCGGGTTCTTCCGTTCTGCCCAAGTCTCAAGAAATGGCGGTCCGGCATCGAGATGTCGTGCTCGACCACATCAAACGCTTGGGGTTGAGACTCAACAGCAAGAAGAGCATGCTTTCTCCAGTTCAGAGAACTACTTTTCTATGGGTCGTATGGAACTTGGTTACGATGCAGGCACATCTGTCTCCCGCACGTATCGAGTCGATTCTGTTAGAAGTAACCACAATCAAGCTAGGCCAGCTCATCATTGTGAAACAGAGGCTTTTGGCAGCTGCTTCCAACATAATACCTTTTGGCCTGCTGTACATGAGACCCCTACAGTGGTGGCTCAGGACCAGGGGGTTTTCCCTGAGGAAAAAAAAAAACCTTGGGATAAACCAGACTCAGTTGGGGGGCCAGTTCTCCTCTGGCCAAATGAATGAACATGGTGTGATATATGAAGAGCATTGAATTTGCATTAAATGAACTCACAAAGATGTATTATTGTTAATGTTCATCTAAAAAAAGAAATGCATATATTTGGGATGGCATGAGGGTGGGTAAATGATTAGATAATATATATGTCTGGTTGAAGTATCCCTTTATAAAAAGTTTAACTTTGTTGGACCAGTTATGTTTAAGCTTTTGAAACATCTACGGCATGTTCAACAGTGAGAGGAGCATCATTTCCGCAAGTCTCTGTGGTTGTGGAGTGAAGACATCATCCTGATGAGAGCCGACAGGAAAAGGTGAACAAGAAGAGAACACAGACTAACGAGAGAGAGAGAGAGAGAGAGAGAGCTGGAAAGGAGGTATGAAAGGGCAGATCTCCACCTATCACCATTCTTTTTTTTGTTCTGTCTGTTTGTCATAAAGATGAAAGAGTTTAAACTTCAGACAGATATCAAAGCCTGTCAATACATACACGCACATCACTGCAGCTCTAATAAAGACATCACCTGTGAGACAAAAACTTCAAGAGAGAGCGTATGAATTACATCAGCCCCGCTAACATATGCTAATATGCTGATATACAGATGGTATGGGGTCACATGGGGAGGTCAGATCCAGTATCACGTCCACATGGATTTAGAAGACATGAGCTTGTATTAGATGAAGTTCAGGCTTGTTGTAAGCAAGAACTTATTTTGACAGTGTAGCCTAAAACGAATATAAATAAAATAAAACCATGCCCAAATACATGGATGCTCTTTTGTGTTTGCACAAAAATACCATAATTTCTGAATTTGGGATTCAGTCAGATTCAGAAGACTTCCAGTCTTAATGAGAAGATGAAATTGGTTAATAAATGTATCTATTTTCTGTCATGTATTTGCGTAACATAATTTAAATAACATATTTGCATAACATGTTTTGCCGATGCGCCTACTGTCTGATATTGATACTAGCAAAAACTTTTACTATGTTTACCACTTCTGGTGATAGCGATTTAAGCATTCATTTAGTGCACTTATTGTGTACATACATGTTTTTACATTGTACATATATTTTAAAAATTCCTTCATGTAATTACATTTATAATTACACTGTAATAAATACACTGTAATAAAATTCAGTTACACTTTATTTTAAGGTGTCATTGTTACAGTACTGAGTAATATTCATTTACAACATGTACATAATATAGGACTAGGGTATAGGAATAGGGTTTGGCTGAAGGGTCAGTTGCATGTAATTATGCACAATTTAATGTTATTACTATGGTAAGTACATGTAAAATATGTAACAATGACACTGTAAAATAAAGTGTTACCTAAATTGCCTTATTCTTTAAACCAAAAAATACCACAAACCTGTCTCTAATCATACCTGTACCCCACCTCAAAGCAGCAAAAGGGTTTTGCAATATAACATGAACACAATAAGTAAATTGTACTGATTAACTTCTAGCATTAACTTCTTGAGCAATTTGAGCTACAGTAGCTCGTGTTTGATCGGACCACACGGGCCAGCCTTCGCTCCCCACGTGCATCAATAAGCCTTGGCCGCCCATGACCCTGTCGCTGGTTCACCACTTTTCCTTCCTTGGACACTTTTGATAGATACTGACCACTGTAGACCGGGAACACCCCACAAGAGCTGCAGTTTTGGAGATGCTCTGACCCAGTCATCTAGCCATCACAATTTGGCCCTTGTCAAACTTGCTCAAATCCTTAAGCTTGTCCATTTTTCCTGTTTCTAACACATCAACTTTGAGAACAAAATGTTCACTTGCTGCTTAATATATCACACCCACTAACAGGTGCCGTGATGAAGAGATAATTAGTGTTATTCACTTCACCTCATAATGTTATAATGGTCATAATGTTATGCCTGATCGGTGTATGTATATATATATATAAATAATGTAAGCACAGTTTGTAGTTAAAGACACCTAATATAAAGTGTGACCGAAAGGGCCTTGTGTAAACGTTGATTGAACAATTAATAGTAAATTAAAAGGGAAGTGAATGATTTCGCTGTGGACACCATCTTCGAGTGAGATGCTGGAATTCATTTGGTGAGACCTGAGACAAAAACAGAGTGGAGTCTATCTGTTGTAATGCATGCTAATACATTAAATGATGCTTGTCCAATGATCATTGCTTCAACAACAAAGAGGTTAAGTCTGCAATAAACAGCTTTGCAAGATATCTTGTTTGTTTCTTCCAAAACAAGGAATGTTCTGGTTTCTGGCAGATATTTCACACAAAATAGAGTACATATCTCAAAAAGCTAACTATCATAGTCCTTGCAAACATAGAGACCAACAGTACAGACTATGCATAACAACAGAAACATTGCTCACAGCAGGTGGTTTCAGGATGGGCAGTAATTGTTTTGAAATGTATTGTTAAAGGTGGTGGATTTGTTACACAAGTAGTGTTTTGACAACCACAGTCACAGACTTTAAAGGGAATGAATGCATAGATGCAACTTCTCTGAGACAGTTTTATCATGTGGATAAGGATAACTGAGAAGCTTCTCATAATTTGCCTGCTTTTTATGCAATTATGTTAAAAATGTTAAAGCTTAAAAAGGTCAAAGTTAAAAAGACTAGATTTTCCTGACTCATCCCTACCATGAGGCAGTACAAGCGACACTGCACAACCTGAGAAAAAGTGTTGGAATACAGAGTGCACATCTGTTGTACACTCGTTATTGCGCTGTATTATGGGATTGAATGAGTGCACTCGGACACAACTACAAATGGGGCCAGTAAATCCACACAATCTCTAATATTGCTTCAGAGCAGTATTTAAAGCTAAGCTTATCCCATCATTCATCATGTTCAGGAATTCACGTGCCCCGAAATCATGCAATGTTGGGGAAAACTTTAGAGTGTAAGTTAAATTAATTAGATATTACATATAATTTGGTAGTAAAACATAAAGGTTTGTACATTTTATTGGTACAGAGAGGAGTATGTGTATTCTGTAAAACATTTACAACTGCGTTTTATCACTTACTGTAATTAGAAGAAATTAAATTAGAAAAAATTGGGTTGTCTGTTGCATAGGGCCTACTGAACAGGCATTGTGCAAAGTATTGAAAATAAAAATGTAAATAAACGTCTGTAAAAACACCGTGTTGTAAGTGTGTCCCATGCATCGTAAATCAAAAGTTCTACACGCCCACTTTGGCCTACTTGGCCAAAATACAGCAAATACGTCATGTAAGTAGACAATTAAATGCAAAGACTGCAAGTGTGTGTACTGGGCCAGGCCCATGGTTGTCCCTTCAAATAGTGCACTATTTAATGGTATAAGGGGGATTTCAGACGAAACCTATGACTCAGATATACAAGAACAAATATGATAATATGCACAAAAATGTGTCTCTCAGATGTGCAACATAGCGTCTTGTCAGGTGTCAATGTACATAAGCGTAATACTGGTAAGTGTATCCATAGCAGACTGGTGGGAGTGGCCATGCCCAGTGCATTATGGGTGCTTAAGTTTTCCCATCCATTTTGGCAAAAGGAAAGACAACAGCATTTTTTCTTTGTTTTCTCTAGTCAGGTAGCACCGCTTTCATTTTTTCCCCCCGCCTTTCTACTGTACAGGCAGCCAAGTTTTATTGAAAGCCCATTTTGCCAGTGGTGAAGTACCCGTTTAAGGGAGTTGATGCCTTAATTAACACCCATCCCCCATAATTCACACCCTTTTCACGAATTATTCAACAGCCCTATGCTAGCTTTCCAACCTGAACTGCAGAAACGTACTGCTGATTTTCTCAAAACACCATAAACAAATATTATTCATATTGGATAATCTGTTCTGAAGTAAAATCTGAAGGAAAAAACACACTAAAATGACACAAAAGTGAATATTTAGGGTGCAAACCCACTTTGCATTCATAGATTTTATTTTTTTAACTTCTTTAAAAAAAAGATAATTTCTTAAAAAAAATAATTGAAATTAAAATACATATTGCAGGCATAGGCGACTCTTTGAGCTATTTTTCATCCATTCACACGCCTGTTTATACGTGTGCAGCGATCACGGCCCTCCCAAACAACAACATCGACAATGACAACAAATTCAAACACGCAAAGACAGTCCGATTCTGAGCAGCTGTCTGCCACAAAACCGTCAGCCGCAGATAAAACCATTCAGTGTTGCATATTTTGTAATAATTTATTCTGTAGATGGAATATATTGTATTTGTATCTGGTCTGTAATTAGTCCAGGTGAATCAAACACTGCAGGTCCATTCCGGGATGTCCGAGTGAGTTCACTGGAGTGTGTGGAAGGGGGATAGCCTCTCACAACCTCTCGATGTCTCTGTATTTCTTGCGTAGGATGGAGACCTGGTCTTTGAAGAGGACGGGATCCAGACGCAACTGAGAGTGAAAGAGAGGCATGAAGCCAAACCAACTTGTGAAAGAGTTCATGCAGGACTGACGCTGTGCAAAGTGGTCTGGGTCGGCCCATCGAGATGCCTTAGAGCCCTGAGAGAGAGGGAGAGGGAGAGAGAGGTCTGTGTATGGTTCACCAGGCAGATTATGAATGAGGGCAGGAACATGTTACTGGAATTAGGCAGCACTTTAAAAGACACTGACAAACAGAGCGAACACGGAGTGTTCATTTCACGACTCAGAGGATAGACGACAGTTATGGCCTTACATTCATGAGAAACACTTTGGAAGAATGTCAAGCTCCTTGTTAAAGAAGCTTACAATCCGCTAATACAGACCTACATGCACCTAATCTTTTGAGAGGAACATACAAATATTTTGTATTGTTCATAACTTGTTTCATTACAAAATTTTTAGACATACTGGCATGACTGACTGATATTTTACCATTTTGAGATTATAATCAGCAAATAGCCATTTAGCTTCTAGCGTTAGCTTATATTATTTTGAGCAAATATTGGGTAAAACAATAACTTCCTAAAAGTTTGAAACTGTATCTTCCCAAACTCCAAACTATTTATAAAGTATTTAAACTACAGTGAAAAAGCCCTTTTGAAAAACTAATTAGCTAGCCCATGCTACAAGCTAATAACAAAAAATAGCTAACTACATACCTACAGTATTTAAGGGGACAATAGCTTATTTTTAAAATCAGAGCAGGACATTTCTGCCACAAACAGTATCTCAATATGGGTGATGACATTAAACGTAAGATAATGATGGCACTAGAGTTAAATCATAACAATGTGACAAAAAGCAGGGATGTAGCATTTTGTGGTAATACTCCTTGTTAGAAAAGGTAGCTTGTTACTGAAAAAGCTGCATTGCTTTAACTACTGAAAAATGTAGATAACAGGGTTACCACTAAAGCAATGAGGTATAAGAAGCAGTGCTATATTGGCATTTGCAAACCTTTGCTGTATTGGTCAGGAGTAGGGAAAAAATCTATACTTCAAAAGAAGATTCAGAGCAAAATGGACGAAGAACATATTAGCCTACATTATCATTATATTACAATTTTATTATTTTGGGCATTGGTCACTATGCTCTGAAAAAAAAAAGGCTAATCACTAATGCTAAGGAGTGCAGAGTTTTAAAAAGACATATAGGGGATATACAACTGGAAATAAAGGAAGAATGTAGAAATGTATTAAGAGAGAAGGAGAAGGAGGGAAATGGGTATGGTAGACAAACAGAGAGAAGGATAGTACAGCAACCTTGCTGTCAATCATTAATCTTGCCTTACCATGAAGACATTCATCAAACGGACCAATACTGCTGAATCAGATCCACACACACACTCACAGCCCTGGAGCGCTCCATCCATCACACACTACACAGACGTTTCTGATCTCAATAGGGAATCACCCTGGACACACACTCATCTATTTACAACCCATACACACACAGTCTCGTACCTGCTGCATCATGGTCTCCTTGTACTGTTTTTTCTGTGTGACTTTGATTGGCGGGAGTTTGGTTACTGCAGAGATGAGGAAATTCATGAGGATATCCTCACAGTTGGCCAACTGGTCCACCATAGATAGCAGAGACATCGGCAGGTAGTATGTGTACAGGTGATGATAATACCTGTCCAAAATAAATAAATAATACATTAATAAAGATATTATTTAGTTGTATGAAAAACACCCTAAATTTGACATTAATGGCCCTTAATACGTTACATCTGACCAAATTACTAATGTTTCATTTGGGGATAGTTCACCCAAAAATGTAAATGTTGTAATCAATTTCTCACCTTTCGTTCAGACTTTCGTTCATCTTCGAAACACAAATGAAGTTATTTTTAATGAAACCTGAAAGATTTCTGTGCCTCCATTAAAAAGTCCATTGCTACAAAACTTTCAAGCTTCAAAAAGTTCACAAAAAAGTAATTAAGCAGTTTAATCTAGATCTTCTGAAGAGACTTGATGTGTTGTATGTGCATGAATAAAAGCCTAAATTAAAACTGTTTATCATATAAAATGACCTCAGAATATTTGGGTTTAACTGCTCAATTCATATGGATTACTTTCATGACATCCTTATGAACTTTTTGAATTGTCAAATGTTAAATGAACTTTCATTGGAGGGACAGAAATCTCAGGTTTCATTTGTGTTTCCAAGATATACGAAAGTCTTACGAGTTTGGAGCAACATGAGGGTTAGTAAATGATGGCAGAATTCCTTTTTTTGCACGAAATATCCATTTAATTACAATTATTTGAATCTACTATTGACAGTCATAGTTCTGTCATGACAACTCTCGGAGTGTTTGGCATAGTAATGGATATGACAATGTTGATATGTTTGGTCTTGAAATAGATCTGCTACGCTGCTGTAGGTTGTTGCTGAAAGTGCGCTGCAACTGCTACAGCAAATGCTGACCAAATATTTGAAGGTTGAGCAGCGCGCTCATTGGCTACTTATACAGCAGGAACCAATCAGCAGTGCCCTATATAGAATGATGTGATTGCAAGCAGATTAAGGGCCTATCAGTTTCATGACAGAACTTTGTATTGTTATGTTTTTCTTCAGGTTTATGCATCTAACAGCACTCTTTTATTGCTGGGCAGTTTTAAACATATTTGAAATGCTGTCATTACTTATAATATTTTTCACAACATAAATGGATCTTTATATGTGAAAAGATATAGCTTCCTTTACCCTTTTATTGGCAGTTGCCCGGAATACACTAGCAACCACATAACAAACCATTAGTATCATGGCAGTGAGTTTTGAATGAGCACGCACCCTTACATTTTCTTGAAAATACAAAAATCTTGTTTTGTAGTGTTATTCACTTAAGTAATAGTTTACTCAAAAATGAAAATTCTCTCATCATTTACTCACTCACCTGTATGCACTTCTTTATTCTGCTGAATAAAGATATTTTGAATGTTGATAACCAAAACATTTGGGTTCCCATTGACTTCCAATGTATTTTTTGTCCATACAGGGGAAGTCAATAGGAACTGAAACTGTTTAGTTACCAACATTCTTCAAAATCTCTTTTTGTGTCCCACAGAAGAAAGAAATACTATCCCTTTAGCAATCTCATAATTATTTTTCATATATTCTTTTAGGAGAAACATCTGAGACAAATGAAATGAGTGCCCCATTAAGAGCAACCTATGAGCAATAAAATGTCCTTCTGGGTGGGACTGAGATAGTCACTGATGATATCCTGTGCAAGCAGACACAGGAAGAGGCCACCCTGCAGTGAGAACCTCAAAAAGACAAATGTTTTAATTTCTGTGAGTGACACCTACTCTCTCTCCCACGGTTCTTATTAAACCGAATCTCCTCTCCTGCCTGCAGATGTCTTTTCTGTCATTCTCTTTCCTTCCCTCTCTTTTTTCGCCCTCTTTCTTTGAGAGACAGCTGTCAGAACGTTCCTCTCAGCCCTGCAGGTGGCTTATCTCGCTTCACACGTTTATTTATGTCTTTTTCTACTGCACACTTTAAGCTGGGGTCACTTTGCAGGTGGTGTGTCAGCTCGCTGACCAGTAGCAAAGCGGTTAATCTGTGTGTCGGCTGTGTGATGTGTCAGTCTGAAGGTCTGTGTGTGTGTGTGTGTTGTGAGTGATGAGTTCAGAGACCTTCAGCTAAAACAAACTGTGAACTCCATCTCACCTGTGCCATTTATCGTTAAAATATGGCCAGTGAAGCTGTCAGACTGAACATTTATTACCTGCTTTAATATCAGCCTGTCTCTGAGCGATCTCTATCGCAGTAGGTCTCACATTCAGCTTTTACAAGCGTCTGACACTGACCTCATACCAGCCTCTTGTCCAAATCCAGTGAGAGCCCGCAACAATGCTTCAAGATTCAACAAGATGTGAATCCCTACTATGTTGCTAGGGTGTTGTGGTTACTACAGGTTCTCTGCGATATGCTCTGAGTGTTTTTATAGTGTTGCTATGCTGTTGCTAGGGTGTTGTGGATGGTTACTACAGTGTTTCTATGCGACTGCTAAGGTGCTCTGAGTGTTTTAGACTGTTGCTAGGGTGTTGTGGATGGTTACTAAAGTGTTTCTTTGCGATTGCTAAGGTGCTCTGAGTGTATTTAGAGTTTCTATGCTGTTTCTAGGGTGTTGTGGATGGTTACTACAGTGTTTCTGTGCGATTGCTAAGGTGCTCTGAGTGTTTTTTAGACTGTTGCTATGCTGTTGCTAGAGTGATGTGGATGGTGTCCAGAAGGTTTCTGTGTGGTTGCTAAGGTGATCTGAAAGTTTTAGAGTGTTGCTGTCGCTAGGGTGTTGTGGTTACTACAGTGTTTTTATGCGTTAGCTAATTTTTTTGAGTGTTTTAGACTGTTGCTATGCTGTTGCTAGGGTGTTGTGGATAGTTACTACAGTGTTTTAGAGTGTTACTATGTTGTTCCTATGTTTTTGTGATTACTACAGTGTTCCTATGTGACTGCTAAGGTGCTCTGAGTGTTTTTAGAGTTTCTATGCTGTTGCTAGGGTGTTGTGGATAATTATTACAGTGATTCTGTGCGATTGCTAAGGTGCTCTGAGTATTTTAGACTGTTGCCATGCTAAGTTGTTTGCGAATGATTACTACAGTGTTTCTATGTGATTGCTAAGGTGCTCTGAGTGTTTTAGAGTGTTTATATGCTGTTGCTAGGGGGTTGTGGATGGTTACTACAGTGTTTCTATGCAATTGCTAAGGTGCTCTTGGTGTTTTTAGACTGTTGCTAAGGTGTTGTGTTTACTCCAGTGTTTCTATGTGATTGTTAAGGTGCTCTGAGTATTTTAGACTGTTGCTATGCTAAGTTGTTTTTGCGAATGATTACTACAGTGTTTCTATGTGATTGCTAAGGTGCTCTGAGTGTTTTAGAGTGTTTCTATGCTGTTGCTAGGGTGTTGTGGATGGTTACTACAGTGTTTCTATACAATTGCTAAGGTGCTATTGGTGTTTTTAGACTGCTGCTATGCTGTTGCTAAGGTGTTGTGTTTACTACAGTGTTTCTAACTGATTGTTAAGGTGCTTTGAAAGTGCGTCCCAATTCACGTACTTATGCTATGCTGTTGCTAGAGTGATGTGGATGGTATCCAAGGTGTTTCTGTATGGTTGCTAAGGTGCTCTGTGTGTTTTTAGAGTGTTGCCTTTCTGTTGATAGGGTGTTGTGGATAGTTACTGCAGTGTTTCTAAGTGATTACTAAGGTACTCTGAGTGTTTTTACAGTGTTGCTATGCTGTTGCTAGGGTGTTGTGGACGGTGTCCAGGGTGTCTCTGTGTGGTTGCTAAGGTGCTCTGAGTGTTTTTAGATTGTTGCCTTTCTGTTACTAGGGTGTTGTAGGTGGTTACTACAGCGTTTCTGTATGGATTTGTGGTTTAATGAATACAATTTATTTATAGTATAGTTGAAAACTGTTCTTTATCTATGTTTTGGTGTTTCTGCTGTAATTATAACAAAGCTGCTTGTTTTCCAACTTTCTATTAACAGAAACTGGGAGTGTTGAAATATTAATTAACCACAAGTCATTTTGTGATTCCAGAAACAAATGTTTCTTATACCAAAATATGTGAACATTTTACCATTAGCCCCACCCCGGTCTTCCTAAAAGACTAGACATCACTACAGAGAAAGACGACAAAATGTTTATGTGCTAGATATTCGAGAAACTACTCTACTCAATCTAGCTGTATGTGTAGCTTGATGATTCTTGGTATATCACTTGTATTTCAGAGTTAAATTTAACAAGCTAAAGAAACAAATCAGTCCTTTCTTTCCACAGGGAAATCAGGGTTTTATATAAAAGCCTTTTGTGGTTTCTTCAAAGTGACTTCAGTCTTCATGACTCTGAATGATGGTCCAGCTACGAAAAATGTTATAAATTAAATTTCATAAGTGCACGTCACATGTTCAGAGGCATGTGTTAATGGCACGTGTGACTGTTTGGACATTTTTCCTTCTACATATAGCTCACTGAGGAGTGAGGTGCCATGACACATGAAAAGGAGGATGAATATATAATAAGAGAATATATCAACACTTTTCTTTACGGTCAAGTCCGTCTGTGACTGGGGGATTGTCAAGCTCCAAAAAACATTAAAAAACACATGTATCATAACAGTACCATTAGGCCTGCACTACATATTTCAAGTCTTCTGAAGTCATATGATACTGTAGCTTTTTGTGAGAACAGACTTAAATTTAAAGGCACAATATGTAAGATTTTTGGATTAAAATATCCAAAAACCACTAGAACAATGTTATATATTTTGTTGACTTGTGTACTTACATTATCCCAAATGTTTCCAAGAATGTTTAAATCCAGAGAAATAAGCCTTTTTTTAGCCTATCAATGACATCATGCCCGCGTTACGCTCGATTTCCGGTTTTATTTTGTAGAAACCATGGAAACACCAAAGATGCTTTAATATATTATAGGTTTTATTAGACAAGGGAACAACTGTTTGGAGACATTTATAGACAGAAATCTAATTTTCTCCGTTATACAATATGTTTTAAAATTAATTGCATTTCTATCATGACAACTCTCGGAGTGTTTGGCATGTTAATGGATATGACAATGTTGACATACACTCACCTAAAGGATTATTAGGAACACCTGTTCAATTTCTCATTAATGCAATTATCTAATCAACCAATCACATGGCAGTTGCTTCAATGCATTTAGGGGTGTGGTCTTGGTCAAGACAATCTCCTGAACTCCAAACTGAATGTCAGAATGGGAAAGAAAGGTGATTTAAGCAATTTTGAGCGTGGCATGGTTGTTGGTGCCAGACGGGCCGGTCTGAGTATTTCACAATCTGCTCAGTTACTGGGATTTTCACGCACAACCATTTCTAGAGTTTACAAAGAATGGTGTGAAAAGGGAAAAACATCCAGTATGCGGCAGTCCTGTGGGCGAAAATGCCTTGTTGATGCTAGAGGTCAGAGGAGAATGGGCCGACTGATTCAAGCTGATAGAAGAGCAACTTTGACTGAAATAACCACTCGTTACAACCGAGGTATGCAGCAAAGCATTTGTGAAGCCACAACACGCACAACCTTGAGGCGGATGGGCTACAACAGCAGAAGACCCCACCGGGTACCACTCATCTCCACTACAAATAGGAAAAAGAGGCTACAATTTGCACGAGCTCACCAAAATTGGACAGTTGAAGACTGGAAAAATGTTGCCTGGTCTGATGAGTCTCGATTTCTGTTGAGACATTCAGATGGTAGAGTCAGAATTTGGCGTAAACAGAATGAGAACATGGATCCATCATGCCTTGTTACCACTGTGCAGGCTGGTGGTGGTGGTGTAATGGTGTGGGGGATGTTTTCTTGGCACACTTTAGGCCCCTTAGTGCCAATTGGGCATCGTTTAAATGCCACGGCCTACCTGAGCATTGTTTCTGACCATGTCCATCCCTTTATGACCACCATGTACCCATCCTCTGATGGCTACTTCCAGCAGGATAATGCACCATGTCACAAAGCTCGAATCATTTCAAATTGGTTTCTTGAACATGACAATGCGTTCACTGTACTAAAATGGCCCCCACAGTCACCAGATCTCAACCCAATAGAACATCTTTGGGATGTGGTGGAACGGGAGCTTCGTGCCCTGGATGTGCATCCCACAAATCTCCATCAACTGCAAGATGCTATCCTATCAATATGGGCCAACATTTCTAAAGAATGCTTTCAGCACCTTGTTGAATTAATGCCACGTAGAATTAAGGCAGTTCTGAAGGCGAAAGGGGGTCAAACACAGTATTAGTATGGTGTTCCTAATAATCCTTTAGGTGAGTGTACAGTGGGGAGAACAAGTATTTGATACACTGCCGATTTTGCAGGTTTTCCTACTTACAAAGCATGTAGAGGTCTGTAATTTTTTTCATAGGTACACTTCAACTGTGAGAGATGGAATCTAAAACAAAAATCCAGAAAATCACATTGTATGATTTTTAAATAATTAATTTGCATTTTATTGCATGACATAAGTATTTGATCACCTACCAACCAGTAAGAATACCGGCTCTCACAGACCTGTTAGTTTTTCTTTAAGAAGCCCTCCTGTTCTCAACTCATTACCTGTATTAACTGCACCTGTTTGAACTTGTTACCTGTATAAAAGACACCTGTCCACACACTCAATCAAATAGACTCCAACCTCTCCACAATGGCCAAGACCAGAGAGCTGTGTAAGGACATCAGGGATAAAATTGTAGACCTGCACAAGGCTGGGATGGGCTACAGGACAACAGGCAAGCAGCTTGATGAGAAGGCAACAACTGTTATTAGAAAATGGAAGAAGTTCAAGATGATGGTCAATCTCCCTCGGTCTGGGGCACCATGCAAGATCTCACCTCGTGGGGCATCAGTGATCATGAGGAAGGTGAGGGATCAGCCCAGAACGACACGGCAGGACCTGGTCAATGACCTGAAGAGAGCTGGGACCACAGTCTCAAAGAAAACCATTAGTAACACACTACGCCGTCATGGATTAAAATCCTGCAGCGCACGCAAGGTCCCCCTGCTCAAGCCAGCGCATGTCCAGGCCCGTCTGAAGTTTGCCAATGACCATCTGGATGATCCAGAGGAGGAATGGGAGAAGGTCATGTGGTCTGATGAGACAAAAATAGAGCTTTTTGGTCTAAACTCCACTCGCCGTGTTTGGAGGAAGAAGAAGGATGAGTACAACCCCAAGAACACCATCCCAACCGTGAAGCATGGAGGTGGAAACATCATTCTTTGGGGATGCTTTTCTGCAAAGGGGACAGGACGACTGCACCGTATTGAGGGGAGGATGGATGGGGCCATGTATCGCGAGATCTTGGCCAACAACCTCCTTCCCTCAGTAAGAGCATTGAAGATGGGTCGTGGCTGGGTCTTCCAGCATGACAACGACCCGAAACACACAGCCAGGGCAACTAAGGAGTGGCTCCGTAAGAAGCATCTCAAGGTCCTGGAGTGGCCTAGCCAGTCTCTAGACCTGAACCCAATAGAAAATCGTTGGAGGGAGCTGAAAGTCCGTATTGCCCAGCGACAGCCCCGAAACCTGAAGGATCTGGAGAAGGTCTGTATGGAGGAGTGGGCCAAAATCCCTGCTGCAGTGTGTGCAAACCTGGTCAAGAACTACAGGAAACGTATGATCTCTGTAATTGCAAACAAAGGTTTCTGTACCAAAGATTAAGTTCTGCTTTTCTGATGTATCAAATACTTATGTCATGCAATAAAATGCAAATGAATTACATAAAAATCATACAATGTGATTTTCTGGATTTTTGTTTTAGATTTCGTCACTCACAGTTGAAGAGTACCTATGATAAAAATTACAGATTTCTACATGCTTTGTAAGTGGGCAAACCTGCAAAATCGGCAGTGTATCAAATACTTGTTCTCCCCACTGTATTTGGTCTTGGCGGAATAGATCTGCTACGCTGCTGCTGCTTTTATTGTTGCTTCTGCTGCTGCTGCAGAGCCAGTACGGGACTTGCTACTGTCAATACATACACAACACGCTGCTGTGAGCAAGTAAGACATGCTGCTGCTGTACAATAGAGCGCACATGAATTACCCGTAGCAGATCTATACAGGTGGAGCTGGGGAAGGTGGAGGGTTACTGAAAGCGCGCTGCACTGTTAAGCAAATGCTACCCGAGTATTTGAAGGTTGAGCATGCAAGCTCATTGGCTACTGATACAGCAGGAACCAATCAGCTGTGCCCTAAAGATAACGATGTGATTACGAGCAGATAGTTAAAGGACCTATTAGCCTGCACCATTTAGAGTTTCATGACAGAACTTTGTATGCCATTTAGCAACACAATCCATCCAGCATTTATTAAAGGGATAGATCACCCTGAAATAAAAATAAAGTCATCTTTTACTCACCCTGCTGTTGTTCCAATGCCTTATGTCCTTCTATCTATTTCGGGCCTCAAAAGGAGAAATTTTGAAAAATGCCCTGCACGCGCTCCTCCATATAATGGCAGTGAATGGCGACCAGGCTAAAAGTTTACAAAAATGATACAAAACTATCATGCAATGATACAGTGAAACGTGCGCCATAGATGAAAATTGTTCAGGAGGCATACTATAAGGTTTTGCGAGAAAGAAACCTTATTATTATTCAGTCAAAATACTGAGCTCGGCCGTTACTCTGAGTGCGTTCCTGTGAGTGTGTGTGAGCCGTCAGCAGCTGCTCACGCTTACTATAACTCGCACTGTTGTCATGGCACCCAGGATAAGCACAGACATGCACCATTTTGAGAAATCAGGCTCTAGAAACAAATGCGACTCTCGTCTCTTCTATAAGGTAAATAATAAGAAATAATACAATAATACTAATAATAAGGTAAACCTCCTGAAGTGAATGTTGTGTACCGGTTGTCATGACAACATTGCGTGAGCAGCTGCTGGCGGCTCGCACGCACTCCTAGGAACGCGCACAGAGTAACGGCCGAGCTCAGTATTTTGACTGAATAATAAGGTTTCTTTCTCGCAAAACCTTAGAGTATGCCTCCTGGAACACTTTCCATATATGACGCGCGTTTCACTGTATCATTGCGTGATACTTTTGTATCCTTTTTGTAAAGTTTTAGCCTGGTCGCCATTCACTGCCATTATATGGAGGAGCGCGTGCAGGACGTTTTTCAAAATTTCTCCTTTTGAGGTCCGAAATAGATAGAAGGACATAAGGCATTGGAACAACAGCAGGGTGAGTACAAGATGACTTCATTTTCATTTCAGGGTGAACTATCCCTTTAACCTTTTGAGTGGTACAGTCCCACATAGGGGATTTAGAAGGTTCAGTCACGTCACATAACTGCCAGATTCAAACTGTGCTTTCGCAGTGTTTTCAACTATGCAGTGTTTTCAACCACATAATGTTTATTTTAGGTTTCAGACATTTAAATACACATAAGCACCAGTAAAACAATACATTTAGAGCTTGTAAAATACACACTGATATCTATGAAAGCAGCAATAACAATCCAATTGTTTTTTATTCATATCAGACACATAGTGGGCAACCGCCTAAGTAGCTATAAAGTTTTGGCTACTCTATTCTTCTCACAGTTCCCTGGCCACTTACTTACATGTATTTCGGCAGAAACTGATGAATTCACGCGCTGTAAATGAACTGTGGTGCAAACAAACCTGGCGCTGCACATGTTATGGATCAAGATCATTTATAAAGGTTTTTAAATGACAAAACACACTCACTTACACATATTTGAGAATCGGAATATCAGATAGTTGATGACATGGTAAGCAAGTTTGTTAATATTTTGAATAAAAAAGGAAAACAAAATAAAACCGATACATCTGTCTTGCAGTGTTATTGTGGCAGCAGCATGTCACGTGACAAGCATGATGCGTCGCCATTGAAACAATAAGGGGAAACGTTCTAAAATAACGTTCGCCTTAAAAAAAACCTCACTCTGGGGGGTCAGTTAGAATATTTTAAACTCACGCATGAAAGGGTTAATATGATATTATCGATCTAGCTTACTGCAGTGTGCAACAAGTGTCTCATAGCAGCCGCGGAGCGAACGCACAGAGTAACGTTATAACATAATTTTCAACACACTCAAATATATCTAATATGATAAAACAGCGCTGCGTTACCCCACATACGCTTGACAGGAAGAAGCGGAAGATGCTGTCGAGCCGTGTGTCATGCTCGGCTCTCATTAGCAATCGCTTCAGTGACCTCGTTCAGCTCCCACAGCACTCGGCCCAGCTCTGCTTTATACTACAGTAACTTTAATAATCTCATCCATGAACATGATTTCTGTCCGAGTCCCGTCCCGATTCTTTTCCACCTGCTGTGAGGTGAAGACGACAACTCCCAAGATTCCGCAATCAATCTCGGCGTCATCAAGCTACATCTTTGTTTTGAACAGGCGACCTCTAGCGGCGAAAAACTACATAGTGTGCCTTTAAGTCATTATTCACTGAAAACCATTCATCAAACTGTACCTCTCAAATGTCATTTTCCTTTTTGCATATTCAACAGTCTATTACAAGATGTGCATTATTATTGTATTAAGTCAAACCTGGCTCTATCTTTACCAATAGATGAATATGTAAGTTACTGTTTTGGTTATTGTGTATGTAATGCCCTGTGAAGAAGATAAGCAAGTAAGAAGATTAAAATAAGCAAAGGATTTTGCTTATTTTTGTAAAGGATTAGTAAACTCAGCTAATCAGGTTGTATTAGCTATGGCAAACTGACTCCGGATATTTTCAGATGACACACGCTTTAATCCACAGCTGTGCTTGGGTCTCAGAAACAATTGGAACAAATAAAATTTCATCGCAAATTTTTTTTTATGAATGCATCTCTTGCTTTCTTCCTTTCTTTCATTCCTTCCTCCCTTGCAACACTGTACAACACAACTATTTACACTGATTACCTTGAAATTATCCAATGCTTTTCTTTCAAAGATTTTGGCATATATTTAATTATGTATATACACTCACCTAAAGGATTATTAGGAACGCCTGTTCAATTTCTCATTAATGCAATTATCTAATCAACCAATCACATGGCAGTTGCTTCAATGCATTTAGGGGTGTGGTCCTGGTCAAGACAATCTCCTGAACTCCAAACTGAATGTCAGAATGGGAAAGAAAGGTGATTTAAGCAATTTTGAGCGTGGCATGGTTGTTGGTGCCAGACGGGCCGGTCTGAGTATTTCACAATCTGCTCAGTTACTGGGATTTTCACGCACAACCATTTCTAGAGTTTACAAAGAATGGTGTGAAAAGGGAAAAACATCCAGTATGCGGCAGTCCTGTGGGCGAAAATGCCTTGTTGATGCTAGAGGTCAGAGGAGAATGGGCCGACTGATTCAAGCTGATAGAAGAGCAACTTTGACTGAAATAACCACTCGTTACAACCGAGGTATGCAGCAAAGCATTTGTGAAGCCACAACACGCACAACCTTGAGGCGGATGGGCTACAACAGCAGAAGACCCCACCGGGTGCCACTCATCTCCAATACAAATAGGAAAAAGAGGCTACAATTTGCACGAGCTCACCAAAATTGGACAGTTGAAGACTGGAAAAATGTTGCCTGGTCTGATGAGTCTCGATTTCTGTTGAGACATTCAGATGGTAGAGTCAGAATTTGGCGTAAACAGAATGAGAACATGGATCCATCATGCCTTGTTACCACTGTGCAGGCTGGTGGTGGTGGTGTAATGGTGTGGGGGATGTTTTCTTGGCACACTTTAGGCCCCTTAGTGCCAACTGGGCATCGTTTAAATGCCACGGCCTACCTGAGCATTGTTTCTGACCATGTCCATCCCTTTATGACCACCATGTACCCATCCTCTGATGGCTACATCCAGCAGGATAATGCACCATGTCACAAAGCTCGAATCATTTCAAATTGGTTTCTTGAACATGACAATGAGTTCACTGTACTAAAATGGCCCCCACAGTCACCAGATCTCAACCCAATAGAGCATCTTTGGGATGTGGTGGAACGGGAGCTTCGTGCCCTGGATGTGCATCCCACAAATCTCCATCAACTGCAAGATGCTATCCTATCAATATGGGCCAGCATTTCTAAAGAATGCTTTCAGCACCTTGTTGAATCAATGCCACGTAGAATTAAGGCAGTTCTGAAGGCGAAAGGGGGTCAAACACAGTATTAGTATGGTGTTCCTAATAATCCTTTAGGTGAGTGTATTTATACATTCATTATTCATTCATTTTACCATGGTGAATAAGCAGAGGGCTTCACAACCAATTTGAAAGTTCTGTGCGGCTGCCATTAAGGGGCAAAGTGCAAAAATCATATGTGAATGTCGGAGATGGTAAAACGTTGGATTTACTGCAATTGTACTGTTTGAAAGTATTTAATTTAAAATCAATAATACTGTTAAATTCAAGTATTTTCCAAGCACTTTTTAAGCAGTCACAGCCGGTGCTTTTCAACGGTGGGGAAGCTACTTGGAATAAGCTAATAAAGATTGTAAATTCACCTAATAATAATAATAATAATAATAATAATAATAATAATAATAACATTTGCTTTACAGTAAACTTAATCTTCTATAATGTTCATTTTCATTTTTTAAAAGTGATTCACTTCTGCTGAGTGTCTTCTTTAAAAAGAGACAAAGCTACAGCCATTTACTGTAAGTTCAGATCTATGCTTTAAAAAGGGGGTGAAAGTTAACAAGTTAAAACACAACTACATATTATAGTAAATGTTAAAAAATAGAAAAAATGCAAAATAGAACAGAAACAATTACATCTTTAGGTCAGGTTTGTCTGTGTTGTATTGTGTTCTCTGGAGATTACCTGTGGTAGAACGCAGCTCCTGTAAGCACCATGGAGTATTCGTTGGTCCATTTAGAAGTATAACCCCACCTCCCCTTCCCATTGTCCCAGTAATGGCTGCGTGCTGGGTAGCCTACAATCCGATCTGGAAAACTTTGCCATACAATGAAGGCGAAATCCACCTGCAAACAGAGAAGACAGAAGTGCAAAATTTAGTTTAGTTCTGAAATAATCTAAAGTAAATAAAGAAGTTTCATTTTTGGTTGAACTATTCCTTTAAGAATGAAAACATAATGTTCCTTTCCATTATCTCTTCAGACTTAAGATAAAACCAAAGTGAACACATTGCTTAAGAAACTCATCAGAGGAGATTAAAGAAGTAGAATTAACAAAAGCAACATTAGCTCTCTTGATAGTCTGTTAAAAGAACTGACATGGGCTCATTTCCAGTGAGATAAATGATCAAAAGATCCAATGAGAGTTAAAAGAGAACAACCCTTTTTTAACTCAGCTCTTTATTTATAGCCTTGGATTTTCTAATGCCTTCAGACATGCTTCAACGTCAACACAACTGACTTGTCTGCATGCAGGGGATGAGAGCCGTTCTTGCTCTTTCAAAGTCAGTGTTCGTACATATTAATAAATGAACCCTCAAATCAGAGGAAAAGGTTTCAAACGTCCCCCTTAATGTTACAATAGATTAATCACTGCATTGGTCGCAGACTCTGAGCCAGATTTATGACATCATGCAAATAACGTGGCCTTAAGGAATTACGGCTTTAAGGCGCATCATTCCAGCAAAGCATTGCGGGTGACACACTGAAATTTGCTGCATTCATTATGTGTACCAGACCTTGATTATGGATCTGAGCGAGTGGGAAAGATAAATGGCAGGTGGAATCATGGCTGCTTGGTCCAAGAAGAACGACACTCTATTATCATGTGTAACCCACATTTTTTTGTGAAATTTGGTAATTTGGCAAAAAAGGTCAATACTGAAGTGATGCATTAAGCATCACTCACACAGAAGTCACTTTCTAACCAAGCCACACATGATGTGGGGGAAAAAAAGTTAAGAGTTACAAATTGTTTCCACAACATATTATTTTGTTCCATTGTTTTAGGTCAGCTTGGCCATGCTGTACTAATTCGTTCTTTTGTTTTACTTAATTAATAATGCGTTAGAACACATTTTTAATTGTTTATTTTTCTGCATGTCATGTGTGAGGCTCCGTAGATTTCTGTTGGTAAATGTGGCAAATTTGTGTGACCAACTTGAACCCGATGCAAAATCTGTGTAGGGACATTTTCCATTCTCACACAAAATTCCCAAATGCATGTATTCCTATTGAAATGATTGGATTTTGCCTGAGCAACAATAAATGTGATTGCAGCGCTAGGCAGTTTGCAGTCTCTAAAATTTTAAGGGGCGTTGTGGTAAAATGCTGAAATTACAATGATATGTAGGAATAACATACTGTCTACACTACAAGCTGGTGACACAATATGATGCAACAAAACTTGAATGGTTAGTCTACACTGCTGCATCCAAATTTGCATACTTATATAAGCATTAAAATTATGTATTTGACAGTGTTTAGAAGGTACGTAAACATACCAACATTGGAACATGTTGTACTTTTGGGACTATGAAACTAGCATTCTAACTTACAAGCTACTTATAATTTAATGGAGTTAAAGTCGGATCTTTTCTTCCATATTGTGACGTACATCCAATTGAAACATTGTCAGAGAAAAAAAGTAGGGTGGGGATTGGTTCAATCTATCGGTTGTTGATTGGATGGAGTCGGATCTGAATACTTGCAATCAATTGTATGAAAGGGGTGGAGTGAGAGATTAGTCACATGGAATTTGTGGCTGAGATTTAAACAAACAAAAAAAAACACTGCCAAAACTGTCCCACAAGCAAAATTGGGGATTCTGCACCAGCCAAGCAACTTCCATTGAGATGAATGGGAATGCTAACATCCATGGCAAGCGGACATTCATAAAGTCAGATGTGCAATAAAGACAAAATGGGAATACAAACATACAATAGATAAAGACACAAATTCACCTGAGGAAATATGCACAAACACTAGATTAATGCTGTAATTTATATTACCCTGTCATTGTACTATAACAATTATTACCCTTTCTGGTCAATTCTTCAGGCCATTAACTGCAGCACAGACATCATAACCCATGGGTTCTGCTATGCCGCTGTTATGCCACACATGTACCTACAGTCTAATGATGCTTGGCGCACAAGAAAAACTCAACCCCTATATTACATTTCCCATTTTAATAAGCCAGTTAATGAGTCGAAACAATGCAATTATCAATTCTGTGGAGCCATAGCGCTGCACAGTCTTAAAAAAATGAAACTGCTACTGCTAAATATGCCATATTCTCACATTCTCAGCACTTTTCAATTAAAACCCTCTCAAACGCTCAAAGGGCAATTACTGGGGCAGATTACTGTGAGAAACGAGTAGAAGCTTCTCTCCAAATGTTGCTGGATTTGTCTAAAGCCACAAGAGCTTCCTCTCTGAAACTGAGACTCATTAAACTTTTGTAATACGGGTTCTGTAATCTTGTACCGCTATAAAAGTTAAGTGGATATTCTGGCCAGGCAGAGGTAAAGATGTACTGGGTGCAGTTAATAAAACATCAGTATGATGAATTATGAATAGCAGGTTTCAAACACACACTGAGCTTCACCACACGTAATAAACTTGAGAAATTAGAAGATTTACGACCATCTGATTGGACGAATTCTCACCGCTTGTGACACTTGAAATAATTATGGCTATGTCTGAAATGGAATAATACCTTACAACATACTGAATACAGTGCAGTAAATACTGTACACTGTCTGTTTTTATAGCTGTTTTTATCAACAGCATTTTAGATGTTTCTCCTAAAATCCCTTAGGACAAATAAAAATAGACACAAATAAGATGAGAAATATTTGAGAGAAAAAGAGTCAAAACTGAGAATGTAGAAACATAGAACATCTCTTTATTGTCTTGCTGCAATCTCTTTCAAGACTCCATTAAAATAATATTTTGTTGCTCAGAGGTTGCTTTTTTTAAGCTCAGGAGACTTAATTGTGATTCTCAAATATATCTCATTTTAGTATCAACAGCGTCCCAAATGTTTCTCCTAAAATTGCTTAGGAGACATAACAGTAGACAACTGAGACATGAGAAAGTTCTGAGAGAAAGGAGTCCAAAATGAGAATGGGCTGTGTAAAACAAGGGTGATGTCTTTATTGTCTTGCAGGGGTTACTCTTAGACTTTTTTATGACATTGGGGTTTATCACCTTTAATGGACAGGACAGTAGGAGGAGAGACAGGAAACAATGGGAGAGGCGAGAATGGAACAGGAGCTGTAAAGTACCTTTAGCTGGGACTCAAACTTGTACTGTCTGAGCCACAGTTGTGTCTCGATGTAGATGTGCTGCCCACAAGGCTATAGCCCCGTTCACACCGCCAGCAACTTTTTCGCTGTATGTTGCTAGTCTCTGTACCGTGAGACGCTTGTGGGCGTTCCAGTGCTGTCACTCTAATGTTATTGGTAGACTGCACGTCTGGCCATTTCTTTAGAAAACGCAATCACAAGTGATATATAAAACTAAGATATCATTCTAATTTGACTAGGAATTAGGTTTAAAATAATTAAAAGTGGCATTCTGCTGTTGGAGAGTGTTGTTGTATAAACCAAAGCAGTGCTCAGTGCATTAAATCATTAACTAGATTAATCAAACTATCAAAGCAGCCATATCACCCTGTAGCCCAAGACTGGTTTCCAACTGAAGCTAAGCAGGGTTGAGCCTGGTCAGTACCTGGATGGGAGACCTCCTGGGAAAACTAGGTAGCTGCTGGTAGAGGTGTTAGTGAGGCCAGCAGGGGGTGCTCACCCTGTGGTCTGTGTGGTTCCTAACGCCCCAGTATAGTGATGGGGGGCACTAGGCTGTTATAAGCACCATCCTTCAGATGAGACGTTAAACCGAGGTCCTGACTCTCTGTTGTTAATTAAAAATACCAGGATGTCCTTCGGAAAAAGAGTAGGGGTGTAACCGATCCTGGCCAAATTTGCTTACTGGCCTCTGTCCATCATGGCCTCCTAATAATCCCCATATACTGATTGGCTTCATCACTCTGTCTCCTCTCCACCAATAAGCTGGTGTGTGGTGGGTGTTCTGGCGCAATATGGCTGCCGTCGCATCATCCAGGTGGATGCTGCACATTGGTGGTAGTTGAGGAGATTCCCCCCCTTCCATGTAAAACTCACAGACTGCTGATAGTTTCTTTTCCACGCATCATTTTATTATATCCATGTATGTGGTTACAGTCAAATCATACAATACAGTGAAATCGCTCCGGAACTCTATCCTGTTTGTCTTGCCTGCACTCGAGATGGTGACGTGAGCTCCACAGACAGTCCACTCATATTGGTTGTTGCTCGTGAAATTCGCTTCTCATTTGCATAAAGTTGAAATTTCTGAACTTTTGTCGCATGTCTCACGTCGCTTGACAAGCCTACATTCTGTCGCCAACGGTCACTGTCGCTCGTGTCGGCGGAAGTGGCCAGCGCTCCATTGAAATGAACAGTATTGCCAACTTAGCGACTTTGTCGCTATATTTAGCGACTTTTCAGACCCCTTTAGTGACTAGCGACAAATCGTCAGTTGGACAAACGTCAGTTACTTTACAAATGTCGCCAGTACTGTCCTGTGACTGCGAGGTCTTTCTTCCCCCCTTCCGTCACACCTCTCTCTGCGTCTACCCTGTTCAGTGAATGGCTGAGAGGAGCAGCAGTGCATGCTGTTGAACGCACAAATCAGCCGACAGACGTGAATGAGTGAGCTGCACACAGTGTTGCCACGGATTTATCACTTACAGTGGGGAGAACAAGTATTTGATACACTGCCGATTTTGCAGGTTTTCCTACTTACAAAGCATGTAGAGTTCTGTAATTTTTATCATAGGTACTCTTCAACTGTGAGAGACGGAATCTAAAACAAAAATCCAGAAAATCACATTGTATGATTTTTAAGTAATTAATTTGCATTTTATTGCATGACATAAGTATTTGATCACCTACCAACCAGTAAGAATTCCAGCTCTCACAGACCTGTTAGTTTTTCTTTAAGAAGCCCTCCTGTTCTCCACTTATTACTTGTATTAACTGCACCTGTTTCAACTCGTTACCTGTATAAAAGACACCTGTCCACACACTCAATCAAATAGACTCCAACCTCTCCACAATGGCCAAGACCAGAGAGCTGTGTAAGGACATCAGGGATAAAATTGTAGACCTGCACAAGGCTGGGATGGGCTACAGGACAATAGGCAAGCAGCTTGGTGAGAAGGCAACAACTGTTGGCGCAATTATTAGAAAATGGAAGAAGTTCAAGATGACGGTCAATCTCCCTCGGTCTGGGGCACCATGCAAGATCTCATCAATGATCATGAGGAAGGTGAGGGATCAGCTCAGAACTACACAGCAGGACCTGGTCAATGACCTGAAGAGAGCTGGGACCACAGTCTCAAAGAAAACCATTAGTAACACACTACGCCGTCATGGATTAAAATCCTGCAGCGCACGCAAGGTCCCCCTGCTCAAGCCAGTGCATGTCCAAGCCCGTCTGAAGTTTGCCAATGACCATCTGGATGATCCAGAGGAGGAATGGGAGAAGGTCATGTGGTCTGATGAGACAAAAATAGAGCTTTTTGGTCTAAACTCCACTCGCCGTGTTTGGAGGAAGAAGAAGGATGAGTACAACCCCAAGAACACCATCCCAACCGTGAAGCATGGAGGTGGAAACATCATTCTTTGGGGATGCTTTTCTGCAAAGGGGACAGGGCGACTGCACCGTATTGAGGGGAGGATGGATGGGGCCATGTATCGCGAGATCTTGGCCAACAACCTCCTTCCCTCAGTAAGAGCATTGAAGATGGGTCGTGGCTGGGTCTTCCAGCATGACAACGACCCGAAACACACAGCCAGGGCAACTAAGGAGTGGCTCCGTAAGAAGCATCTCAAGGTCCTGGAATGGCCTAGCCAGTCTCCAGACCTGAACCCAATAGAAAATCTTTGGAGGGAACTGAAAGTCCGTATTGCCCAGCGACAGCCCCGAAACCTGAAGGATCTGGAGAAGGTCTGTATGGAGGAGTGGGCCAAAATCCCTGCTGCAGTGTGTGCAAACCTGGTCAAGAACTACAGGAAACGTATGATCTCTGTAATTGCAAACAAAGGTTTCTGTACCAAATATTAAGTTCTGCTTTTCTGATGTATCAAATACTTATGTCATGCAATAAAATGCAAATTAATTACTTAAAAATCATACAATGTGATTTTCTGGATTTTTGTTTTAGATTCCGCCACTCACAGTTGAAGAGTACCTATGATAAAAATTACAGACTTCTACATGCTTTATAAGTGGGCAAACCTGCAAAATTGGCAGTGTATCAAATACTTGTTCTCCCCTCTGTATCTGCTTCCTTTGCTTTATATTTAAAGAATTAGTTTGACCCGTTATAATTTCCATTCTTCTCTTGTGCTTATCATTTATATTACTCACTATCACAGAGCTTTAGTTCATCCAGTTTCTGACCTCTCTCAATTCAGATTATTTTAAACATATAAAAATTTAGTCATTCACTATATCATACTCGTTCTATTGTATGACAAAAAGATATAGGAAACGTCTTTATTGGACAGTCGGCTATATTATATTATTTCAAAATACAGTATGTGAGCACGGATTAGGAGAGAAAACACATTAGGCAGGCAGAACGCAAGTACGACGTGATGACGTCACAAATATGCTAATTGACGCATGACGTCATCTAGCGACATTTAGCGACTTTTTAGGCAGGCTTTAGCTACTTTTTTCTTAGAAAAAGAAAAAAGCAGAAGCAGAGCGTCGCTTCCCGTGCTCCCCCACAGAGAGATTGGGAGGCGGGGTGGCGCTCGCAGGCGAAGTCTTCGAGGGGTAGGGCTGATCTGAGGACAGTCATTATCAGCAGAGTCAGGACTCTGAGGGTAGTCCCCTCCGAAGGTAGGCAGTGTTCACCTCAGTACACGGTGCCCGTCTTCCTTCGGTGCCCTCAGAGGGCCGCACTGCCAACCCTGCGGGCGCAGATGGTCCTCGCGAGCCACCCGAGCCACAGCGCCACTTCAGGGCGCTGCACTTGTTGTTCACAGTACACCAGAGGCCAGTCTCGAGAGGCTGGTACCTTTAGTAGATTTTCTGGCAGAGCGGAAACATCTACCAAATATATCTCAATGGGTCCTGCAGACAGTAGAAAAGGGGTACGCGATTCAATTCAGCACGCGTCCACCTCCTTTCAGTGGGGTCCTACCCACAGTGGTAGGCCCCGAGCAGGCTCTGGTTATGACACAGGAAGTAGAGACTCTTCTGTGAAAGGAGGCTATAGAAAGGGTTCATCCTCCCAGCAGGGAGTCAGGGTTTTACAGCCGTTACTTCACTGTGCCAAAGAAGGATGGAGGGTTGCGCCCGATACTAGATTTGCGCCTATTGAATCGCTCTTTAGGGAAGCTCAAGTTCAAGATGCTTACACTCAGACAGATTGTGTCACAGATCAGGTCCGAGGACTGGTTTGTCACCATAGATCTCAAAGAAGCATACTTCCATGTATCCATCCTTCCACAACACAGGAGGTTCCTGAGGTTTACTTTCAGGGGAGAAGCATACCAATATCGGGTAATTCCCTTCGGTCTAGCACTGTCACCCCGCACTTTCACAAAGTGTGTGGATGCTGCACTGGCGCCGCTGCGTCTACAGGGCATCCGCATACTCAATTACATTGACGATTGGTTGATTTTAGCTCAGTCAGAGCAGATGGCGGTTCAACATCGAGATGTTGTTCTCGCTCATATGAAAAAGTTGGGGTTGAGACTAAACGCAAAGAAAAGTGTGCTTTCTCCAGTACAGAGAACCACTTATCTGGGCGTGGTCTGGGATTCGGTGGCGATGCAGGCTCGTCTATCGCCTGCACGTATAGCATCGATTCTCTCAGCAGTAAAAGAACCAAAACTAGGCTGGTCACTCACTGTCAAGCAGTTTAAGAAACTGCTAGGTCTCATGGCAGCTGCGTCCAACATGATACCTTTTGGCCTGCTGAACATGAGACCGCTGCAGTGGTGGCTCAGAACCAAGGGGTTCTCCCCGAGGGGAAACCCACTTCGCATGATCAAAGTCACGCGGCGATGCCTTCGTGCTTTAGTCATGTGGAAAGATCCTTGGTTTCTGTCCCAGGGGCCTGTGTTGGGAGCTCAAGGTCATCGCGTTACGCTAACAACAGATGCATCTCTCACGGGTTGGGGGGCGATCATTAGTGGTCGCTCGACTCAGGGTCCCATCAGCTCTCGTGGCACATAAATCGCCTGGAAATGATGGCGGTGTTTCAGGCTCTGAAGCACTTCCTGCCAGACCTCAGGGGCCACCATGTGCTTGTTCGTTCAGACAACACATCGGTGGTCGCTTACATAAATCATCAGGGGGGTCTGCAATTGCGCCCCTTATACAAGTTGGCACACCAGATCTTCCTGTGGGACCAAGGGAAACTGCTATCCATCAGGGCAGTTTACATCCCAGGGGTCCTGAACCAGGAAGCGCACATCCTGTCGAGGCAGGGGCCGAGGCCCAGGGAATGGAGACTCCACCCCGAGGTGGTGGACCTCCTGTGGAAAAAGTTTGGCAAAGCAGAAGTAAATCTGTTTGCGTCATTAGAGAACTCTCACTGCCCTCTGTGGTTTTCTCTGACACATACAGCTCCTCTGGCTGAGGCTACCCCTGTACGCCTTTCCCCCGATTGCTCTGCTTCCGGGAGTTCTGGAGAGAGTTCGCAGGGACGGGGCCAGTCTGCTGTTAGTAGCCCCGTACTGGCCGGCCCGAGTTTGGTTCTCGGACCTAATGTCTCTTCTGGAAGGCTCTCTTCTGGAGATTCCGACCAGGAGGGACCTTCTCTCTCAGGCGAGCGGGTTGATCCTTAACCCCCGCCCGGAGTTGTGGAATTTGTGGGCTTGGCCTCTGAGGGGGCCCAGCTTATAAGTTCAGGTCTCTCAGCTGAGGTTGTTGAGACCACCCTTCACTCCAGAGCTCCATCCGCAAGGAAACTGTATGCATTGAAGTGGAAATTATTAACCTCATGGTGCGGAGATTGCCAGTTGGACCCAGTTAACTGCCCAGTTGATACAGTGCTGGAGTTCCTGCAGGATAGATTCACAGCAGGGTTATCCCCCTCCACAATAAAGGTGTACGTGGCGGCCTTAGCTGCTTTCCACACTCCTTTAGGTGGTGTTTCACTGGGGAGCTTCAGGCCTTCTGTCCTCCTCCTTTTCGGACATCAGACCAAAAGAAACTAAATCTGCTGTGCCCTGTGAGGGCGCTGGATGCCTATGTCCACAGAGCTGCCCTGTGGAGAAAAGCTGAACAGTTGTTCGTGTGTTTTGGGTCACCTAGGACAGGGTACCCTGCATCTAAGCAGAGAATGAGCAAGTGGGTGGTTGAGGCCATCTCACTTGCTTATGAGACGGCCGGTCAGCCTTCACCTTTGGCTGTACGGGCTCACTCTACCAGGGGTATGGCTGCTTCTAAAGCTTTATTATCGGGAGCTTCCCTTCAAGATGTGTGTGATGCAGCAGGCTGGTCCTCGCCACATACATTTGTCAGGTTCTATGAACTGGATGTTGGCTCCACTCCTGGGGTGCAGGTGCTATCGTAGTAGTGTGCACTTCGGTTTCACACATACGGTCACTTGTTCTTATGGCGATGTGGGTATTGCGTTCTCACAGCGTTTCGAAGCAGTGCGAGTTCCCTTGAAAGGGAACGTCTCGGTTGCGTATGTAACCTTAGTTCCCTGAAGAGGGAACGAGACGCTGCGTCGCCCTGCCATACTCCCTGCGTGCCCGTGATCAACTTACTTCAGGCTTATCAGAAGCTAGCGCGGTTTGTTTTCACGGGTGCTTTATAGTTTCCGGTCTATGACGTCACCCGCCTATGACGTTCCGTCTTTCCGTTGGACTGAATCACGCGGAGGCGTTCTCACAGCGTTTCGACGCAGCGTCTCGTTCCCTCTTCAGGGAACTAAGGTTACATACGTAACCGAGCTAGAGCTAGAGAGTCTACTGGTCTCACATTTGTCTCCTCTAAAGATTCAGAAGAGGACGAAGATCTCAACAACTTTACAAATAAAATATCTCAGTATGAGCGCAAACATTTCTACCATATAATATGTATTAACAATCAAATTGGTCAAGGATTGAGTCGTAAGCCATTTAATGTGCCTTTCAGCAAAGTAAGCTCCAGGGTTACTCTTCCTGTAGTATAACCTCTGTAAGTCAGTTTTGATAAAGGCATCAGGTACATTACTATTCTATACATTGCTATTTCCAAGAACAAATGATGTACCCTATATGCACATAAACTGTACAGCTCTATTCTCTTACTGAGTGTCAGCAATTAAGAGTAACGTTACCTTTATTTCTGCATATCTTCACAGGCTTAAACTCTGCATTTATGGATTGTTTTTTTTATTTTACTTTTGTGCCTTTCAAGTACTTGACTTGGTGCAAGTACTAAATATTATAATACAATTAGAATATTAAATTCATTGAAAGAATTGTCATATTCTGGATGCTCATTTTCTAGAAAGATTTTTTTTTTTAAATTCTTGATGTAAAAAAAATTACAAAACAATTCTATGTTGAACTGACGCTCCTAAGACATTACTATTCCACATTGCAACCATCAAGGCTGCAAGGAAATATGAAATGTTGCGAGGTTGAGGGAGCTTCTTTAGCTCATTGTGAGAAAAACCTTGATCATTTTCTTTGAACTGTGGGTTTGTCTTTTCAGGTCTTCCTCGGAATCTTCAAAGAAATTGGCCCCAATTTCAAAATGAGGATAGAGTCAGTTGTGATCTGATTAGTTTTGCTAACTTCTACTGGTGCGACATTGTCAAACTTGCACCATCAGAGGATCAACAAAATATTTTAAGATCCGACCGCAATGGAGTTAACAGTACATTCCCTAACAAGATTAAGTCCCACATTGTTTTTCTCGAACCCCTGCCTAGGAATTTACAAACAAGCTTATTCCCATAGACTCTGCCAGGAAAGCTGGCCAAAAAATGGGGTTCTTTTGTTTTTAACCAGAAAACGCCCTCAACTCTGTAAACTGCAAAGGGAGAATTATCCTTGCATGGCCAAC
This sequence comes from Coreius guichenoti, assembly GCA_039654105.1. Classification (NCBI taxonomy): domain Eukaryota; kingdom Metazoa; phylum Chordata; class Actinopteri; order Cypriniformes; family Gobionidae; genus Coreius; species Coreius guichenoti. Next base: position 17,172,466 of record CM077185.1, on the reverse strand, counting down.
AAATCCTTCCTGGCCTTTGTATCATCTCTGCCTTAATCAAACTTAGATGTACGACACCCTAACCATCACAGCACCATGTCTGTTCTGAGAATAAATAAATCCCAGATTACTTCACATTGCCTGAAACATCTCTGCCAGATGGTGCAGCCATGTTTTGTGAATTGGCACTGAAGCCAGACAGATTTGCATATTACAGCTCGAGGAATGATAGTTGTTAACTGCACATTTATAATCATTTTAAATAATAATCACTCCAGATTTGGCCAATTTGCTGGAAAACTGGAATAGGTCTTTGAAACATTAAACTATTACTACTAAACTGTTACTACCCCAAAACCTAACACCTAACCCTAACCTAACAGTCTACTAATACTCTGAGAGTTAGTTGATATGTAGTTGCAAAGAATACTTATAGTTAGTAGAATGTTTGAAGTGGACTATCGAAATAAAGTCTAACTGACAATTCATCTAAAATTCTAAAGAGGTGACTTGCACTGAGCTATTACCAACAAATGAACCCAGGTGGTAAATTAAATTGGTTTAGGCTATATATAAAATAAATGTTTAAGTGCACTTTATAGCAATCATGGCAGTTGTAACTATAGCAAGGTGAAGAAATTACTAGTGCCCAAAAGGATCGTTTGAACATGAATTTCATTGTTTCATAAATGAGACTAAAAATGAGATTATTATTAAATGAGACTAATAGAATTAATTGTAAATTATTCTATTTACATATACAGTATGTATGTTTGTATCGATGCCATTTGTCTGGTCAACATAATTCCTTTAGTAAATCGGGTGCTGAACCAGTACAGTTTAGCAATTCATTCTTTGTGAATCTGCCAATTAAATTAAACAGGAAATTAAATCAGTTTAAATTGGCTGATTATTTAAAGCAAGTGCAAACATTTTTGTGACTCATAGCATGTTAGAATTAAATTATTTGATGATTATTTTCACACCATGGTCAGTGTGTCTAAAACACTGGTCTTTCTTAAAATATGATGTCAAACCTGTCCTTTGACTTTTTAGTTATCAAAAAGATTCAAATATGAAAGAAACTCCAAATAAAAGGCATCATTCTATAGAATAAAACTGATATATTATTAACAAATTAAACAACAATTTATTAAACAATAGAAAATGCTCTCTATATTGTTATGTACACAGATCAGGCATAACAATATGAGAAACACTGCCTCCACTGGCTTGCCTTCTTCCCATAGTGCATCCTGGTGCCATGTGTTCCCCAGGTAAGCAACGCACACACACCCGGCCATCCACGGGATGTAAAACAAAACGTGATTCATCAGACTAGGCCTCCTTCTTCCATTGCTTCGTGGTCCAGTTCTGATGTTCATGTGCCCACTGTTGGCACTTTCGCCAGTGGACAGGGGTCAGCATGGGCACCCTGACTGGTCTGTGGCTATGCAGCCTTATACACAACAAACTGTGATGCACTGTGCATTCTGACACCTTTCTATCAGAACCAGCATTAACTTCTTTAGCAATTTGAGCTACAGTAGCTCGCCTGTTTGATCGGACCTCACAGGCCAGTCTTCGCTCCCCATGTGCATCAATGAGCCTTGGCCGCCCATGACTCTGTTGCCGGTTCACCACTGTTCCTTCCTTGGACCACTTTTGATAGATACTGACCACTGCAGACCAGGAACACCCCACAAGAGCTGCTTTTGAAGATGCTCTGACCCAGTTGTCTAGCCGTCACAATTTGGCCCTTGTCAAACTCACTCAAATCCTTACGCTTGTCCATTTTTCCTGCTTCTAACACATCAACTTTGAGGACAAAATGTTCACTTGCTGCCTAATATATCCCACCCACTAACAGGTGCAGTGATGAAGAGATAATCAGTGATATTCACTTCACCTGCCTGATCGGTGTACACTAAAAATGATTTTGACAGATGTCTGTAAATTTGTGCTTTAAATGAAAAAAAAAAAAAAATTTATTTCTTTGTATTAATAAAAACCTGGAATTAAATAACATCAAATGCTTGACTCTATTTTGTTGTATTTAATTTTCTTATTGTTAATAAGTAAAAATACTACTACTAATTATAAAATGTTTGTCCCATTCTTTCATGCCTTTGTTGTCATCATTTTTTAAAAGTACAAAAAATATGGAAAAGTACTTCCAAGGTCAATTTCATTGTACATGGAAAAACATGATTTAATGGTAAATGCATTTAGTGCAATCAGTTACGTTTTGAAATGTTTTTGATACCATCTTAGTAAATTCAGTTACCACTTACCATCAGCTTTTATGAAAGAAAACTGAAATCAAAAGCATTTTATACAGTAAGTCAGAAATTCACCATATTTTGAAAATGACCCAGGCCTGCCTCTCACCAGGATCAGGATACAGATACCAACATCTTTTTGAAAGTTTGGACATCAGAGCAGAGATGGTCTCCTTCTCTCTCTATCTCTTTGTCTTTGTCTAGCACATATTATTGTCTGATTAAATTATACAGCTGAGAGAAATTAAAAATGAGCCCAGCAGGCTGCTGATGCTGCAGTGTGCAAATATCATCTCTTCTCTCAGGGAAAATGAAGACAGGGATTTGACATTAACAAAGTGCAGTACAAACACAAAATATGCCAGCAGTGGACAATACATGCAGCATCACAAATACCACTGAATAAAAGAGACAAAATAATGAGGTGAAAATTAAAAGACAGGGCAAAGGAAGTAAATTGAGAGAGTAAAAGTTTATGTGTGAGAGAGAAAGAGACTATTAAAGTGTTGCGCCATTAGCTTAGCAACATGCTAAAACCCCATTGAAATAAGTAGTACGTTTCTGAAATGTATGTGAGTTTGTCACTTGATAAACAGTTGGGATTCTGGATGACAGAACCATCAATATCATATGACATTCCTTAACATTTCACTTAACCTTAAGGAATGAATGTGTGATCTCTCACCTCATTGGTGGACAGAACCGAGTCCTCGTCCAGGCTGAGAACTGCATCAGTTTTGATAATCTGATGAGGGAAAAAACGGCCACTCATCGTCTGAGGGGAAACAGGAAGTGACATTAGTGATTCATAGATTTTCACCACAGGTTCTGGTTGAAATGAATTCATTTATACACTTTCCTTTTTGTTTTACAGTACTTTTTTTTGTTTTAACACTGTTTAATAATGTATTTATTAATAGAACTTTTCTTTGACATCCTTGTCAATCATCGCCTACATCGCCTGTGACATCTGTTTGTGTCTTATCTGTTCATCAAGTGAACGTCACAATAGTTGAACATCTGCCAGAACAATATGTTAATTTACACCTTGTGATTAGAAAAATAAAAGGGTGTAGTGAAACTTTTATGTCATTTGAGGTCATTGGTCATCCACTGGATTGCTGAATTTACTGTAACATGGACTATAAATGTTAACTGTGTCCTCAAAGATACAGAGTTTGTTCAACAATGCATTTGTGTCTACATTGTGTCTAGTGTCTCAGGGTGACAATTCAGTGTGACTTTTGGCCCAAGAAATTCCTATTTATTTTCTGGCAAATTCTTGAGCTTACTTTATTTTGATGGTCCCCTTTAGACATTCTGTTGACTATAAGTAACGGTGTACCTACATGTCATTTAACTTTCTTTAGAGTATAGTTGAGTATTAATAGGCTGTGTTTACACTGGCACAAAGCAAATCTGATTTTTTACTCACATCTGACACAGATCAGAATTTGTTGCACACATGTAAACACAAAAATCTGCATGCGATCCGGTTTTTCGCATCCAATCTGAGCCACTTCCAAATGTGGTTTTAAATCAGATCCGATACATGGATATTCGACCTACGTCTAAACAGGAATATCCGATTCCCTTTTGAATTCCAAGCCACCACAAGGAGAGGGAGACACGTTTGCCCACAAATATAGCTTTTTAATATTGCTTATGATGCAGATGTGCCTGTATGTGCTCACTCACAGTTTTTTTATTGAGGTGGAAACTTTATAAAATAAAAGAAATTGACTATTCACTATTACGCTCTCTCTCTCTCTTTCTCTCTCTCTCTCTTGTTAATTCATTCAAATTCATTAAAATAATTGCGTCGTGAAGCACGTGTGGAATCCAATGGAGAGACGTAACATCATAGGCGGGTGACGTCATAGACTGGAAACTATAAAGCACCCGTGAACACAAACAGTGCTAGCTTCTGTGCCTTCAGTAAGCGCTCCGTGTGAATCCTTGTCTGTTAAAAATTGGTGTTTTTGTCTGTCTTTGGAAAAAGTTAGGCAGGAGTTTTCCACCTTTGTAAAAACATAAAAGAAAAACTATTATGGCGAGTGAACAGCAATTCACTAAGTGTGTTCATCCCTTCCCTCGTTTTATTATGGGTGGGGATACACACTCTGTGTGTTGCCTGTTTGGGAGCGCAGCACACTCAGGCAGCCCTTTGAGGGGGCTGGTTGTGAGCACTGTGAGCGTTTGTCGTTGAGAACGCTGCGCTCCCGCCGGGCGCTCTTCGAGGAGGGCGCTCGGCTTGCGTTCCTCGCGGCTTGGGTCTTCCCGGGGAATGGAGACTATGGAAAAAGTTTGGCAGAGAAGAAGTAGATCTGTTTGCGTCACTAGAGAACTCTCACTGCCCTCTGTGGTTTTCTCTGACGCATCCGGCTCCTCTGGGGCTGGATGCCATGGTACAGGAGTGGCCGAGGCTACCCCTGTACGCTTTTCCCCGGATTGCTCTGCTTCCGGGAGTTCTGGAGAGAGTTCGCTGGGACGGGGCCAGTCTGCTGTTAGTAGCCCCGTACTGGCTGGCCCGAGTGTGGTTCTCGGACCTAGTGTCTGGATGGCTCTCTTCTGGAGATTCAGATCAGGAGGGACCTTCTCTCTCAGGCGAGCGGGTTGATCCTTCACCCCCGCCCGGAGTTGTGGAAACTATGGGCTTGACCTCTGAGGGGGCCCAGCTCATAAGTACAGGTTTCTCAGGTGAGATTGTTGAGACCATCCTTCACTCCAGAGCTCCATCCACAAGGAAACTGTATGCATTGAAGTGGAAATTATTCACCTCATGGTGCGTGAATCGCCAGTTGGACCCAGTTAACTGACCGGTGGGTGCAGTGCTGGAGTTCCTGCAGGATAGATTCTCCGCAGGGCTATCCCCCTCCACAATAAAGGTGTACGTGGCGGCCTTAGCTGCTTTCCACACTCCTTTGGGTGGTGTTTCATTGGGGAGACACCCGCTAGTTACTCGTTTCCTTCGTGGTACTCTGAGGCTTAGACCTGTAGTCCGTATGAGGGTTCCGGACTGGGACTTGGCCACTGTGTTACAAGGCCTTTCTGTGGCTCCCTTTGAGCCTATTGAAGAAGTGTCTGAGAAGTTTCTCACACTTAAAACTATTTTTCTTATTGCTATTTCATCTCTCAAGAGAATTGGAGACATTCAGTCCCTCTCGGTGGTTCCCTCGTGTTTGGAGTTTGCGCCCGGCATGGTGAAGGCTTTTCTTCATCCTAGGCCGGGTTATGTTCCTAATGTTCCTACTAATACTGTAAGACCTATTGTGCTTCAGGCCTTTTGTCCTCCTCCTTTTCGGACGTCAGACCAAGAGAAACTAAATCTGCTGTGCCCTGTGAGGGCTCTGAATGTCCACAGAGCTGCCCTGTGGAGGAAAGCTGAACAGTTGTTCGTGTGTTTTGGGTCACCTAGAACAGGGTACCCTGCATCTAAGCAGATGATGATTAAGTGGGTGGTTGAGGCCATCTCACTTGCTTATGACGCGGCCGGTCAGCCTTCACCTTTGGCTGTACGGGCTCACTCTACTAGGGGTATGGCTGCTTCTAAAGTGTTATTGTCAGGGGCTTCCCTTCAAGATGTGTGTGATGCGGCAGGCTAGTCCTCACCGCATACATTCGTAAGGTTCTATGAACTGGATGTTGGCTCCACTCCATCACGCAGAGGTGTTCTCACAGCGTTTCGACACAGCGTCTCGTTCCCTCTTCAGGCAATTATAGGTTACATGCGTAACGAGACGTTCGGTCAGATTTTGCACTGCAAAACATCCATGACAGCTGTTATCTTGTCCATGCTGGTAAATAATCATGGCCAACCAACATGGAATATATAAATAATTTTAATAGCACGGCCATTCAAAACCAGAGGGTCTACCATGTGCATAGTAAAGCGATCACCGAAAATCATTTTGGGAAGGAATTAATCTAAACACAGATATCGGATACCAGTCGTGTCTAAAGTGGCAAAAGATAAACAGGTGTGCCAAAAAACTGGATAGGGTCAAAAGATCGGATCTGTGTATTAAGACTTGCAGTGTACACGCAGCCATAGAGTTAGGGTTCGGGTTAGTAAAATAAATTAAATTATAAGTTACCATGATCTTCACTTTAGAATTAACTATACATTATGCATTATTCATGTTAATTATGAACCTGTATATAGTAGCGCTTTTTGAGTTCCGACCGAACAGAGTAGGGCTGGACCACAATATTTGAATATTCGTTCGGTGGGTTGGTATTCGATTTTCAATTTTGGGATTCGAATATTCTTTTTTTTCTTATTGCAAACCCGGCATCCCCCTCGAAACGGTTCTCATTCGCGCTTGAATATGTTTACACTATAAAATCTGGCGAAATACAATACTCTTTTTTTTTTTTTTTTTTTTTTTTACAATTATCTTATATCTTAGCCGTTTTTAATAGGATGGACAGTTGAATAGGAATCCAACCTCGTTGTACTTAATAAATATATTTGTTTCTTCTTAGCCTTCAACCTGCAATGGAGTATTCTCTGTCTAGAGCGCACAACTGCATGAGCTTATATGGAAGAAACGCATGCCTGAGCTTGCATTTTGGGTTAAGCTGCGTTGGTTTGACATTGTGGAAAATAGAATAATAGAATCAAAATGTATTAGTTTTTTTACCTGTTAGGAATGTGACGGTGAGAAAATTTTCCCTCACCGTCACATTACAGTGCTTGTGCACATTTTAGTTTCGGTTTTGAATTAGCGCCAATTCGGGGGCGGGTTGCTTGAATGGTGGGTTCATTAGCCTATTATTCTTAATGAAAAACACAACAACAAAACAGTACAATGACAAACTCCCTTAAATAGGCGCTTTTACATTTCGCGTTGTTGAAATCAAATCTTCCGCGATCACCTTGTCATTCAGCTCCTCACTCTCTTGATGAATGAAATCTGACTCCTGCTGCTGGTCTGTGCTGCCACTCTCGTTCGGCTCACGCTGCACGTTCAGTTTTTAATTGTAGTTAATCTGTTCTCTAACTGAACTAAATGATTTTTACTACTATAATATATCAAAATGATGGTGGGGGCGGTGCCGCAGTGGGCAAGTGATGTAACAACACGGACTATTGCAGCAAGCCTATTACCCGTTATTATCAATCTAAATGAATCTACTGCGAAATATAGGAGCTTGTTACTGGGACATAACAGACTTGTGTGTTTTGTATCACTAGTGCAGTGTCTGTTCTCGGAGAAAATAAGCCCTGCCTGCGTGAGACGCGCCGCTTCTCGAGATTCCTGCCTTTATTAGAGAGAAGAATATGTTTAGCCCCCTCCCTCCGAAGCTTCGAATATTCGGTGTTGATTACTACCAAAGCTTTGAAGCTCAAAAAATGGTATTCGGACCAGCCCTAGAACAGAGAATGACTGATTTCCAGACAGGCAAATGTACTGAGAACAGGTTATTTGCTACAGCAAAAGGGATTTCAACAGGGCGTTAGATTCGGTCTTCAAACATCTTACAGTTTTCTCTGAGGTCCTGTTAAAACTGCCAAGTTGTTGAAAGATTGACTAACCATAGAACACTGTCATAGCAAGTCATGTTTAGCGAACAGTGAGACTTTGTGATATCAGTGATAGAGAGCAGGGGGCTGTGTTTTCCCATCATTCCCTCTGTGATTAGCCATTCATCAATGCCACAACACTCCAGAGAGAGAATGACATAACATTTCATATAAAGTCATAGAAATCAGGAATGGTGGGAGAACATAGTGCTTAGTGTTTTTTTCGGCTTCAAACCAAACTTGGGTCTCCATCCAACAAAGTTTAAATTCCGTCTGGCTAGCGCGCTTCCCATAATGTTTACGCATTAAGTCAGTAGGTGGAGGGTAGGCGATCTGTTGTAGTTAGAACGCATTCGACAACATGAAAGCAATCCGGTACGAAACTACCTCTGGAAGTGGTCGAAAGTGGACAAGCTCAAAACGTTTTAGACCCCATTTAGACCTGCATTTAGCGTTGTCCACTTGTGTTTCAATCAACCAAAATGCATCTTAATGCCATGTGTAAACAGAACCAGAGACAACTTTCCTTTTCTGCTTATTGCCACTTATAAGCTACGGTCAATCGGATCACAAGTAGACGAGGGAGACACATACCTGTTTACACCTGGTATTTTAATCCGTCTCTTTTGTCCACTTTCAACCACTTCTGTCCTGATTTCTTCAAGGGGAGGGTCTATGGGTGAGTAAATGTATGTTCTTTTTTTCAGATCTTTCAATCTAATGGACAAAATAAGCTTGCACAATTTACATATAAACGCACAGAGACGATGGAAAAACATACGGAGAGCACCTTTTGTTTCTGCTCTGACACCACGCTGAACGCCGTGAGTGCGTTAGAAATCAGGAATGATGAAAGAACATTTTGCTTGGTACGTTTTTCACCTTCAAACCAAATTTGGGTCTCCAGTCTACAAAGTTTAAATCTCGCCTGGCTAGCAAGCTTCCCATAACGTTTACGCATTAGGTCAGTAGGCGGAGAGTAGGCGGTCTGTTGTGTTCCGACTGACCAAAATCAGTGACAGATGTAAACAGGGCCTAAGTGACAGAAAAGCAGAAAAGGAAAGTTGTCTCCATTGAAGACAAAAGTTATTAGTCTTGGTCTGGATCTTGACTCAAATTCTGCAAATAACCAACTGTGAGTCCAGCTGCCTTTAATTAACAGAGCACTGTAGAAATGACCATTTAGCAGCTTAAAAATCACTGTTTCCCAAAATCGATCCGCCGCATCATTAGGATGACACTGCTTTAATCCATTACAGTAAATGAAGGCTACAGGGAGGTTCAAACCTAATTACACTATTGACTATTTATTAATACCTCTGAATAATTAATAAAACTGTTCATGTGAAAAGAGATTTATTTTTCTTTTTTTTTTTAATCAAATAACTCTACAAGTACCCTTGGTTCAGGGATGTATTCTCATTAGCATAACAAGCTCCAAACCACCAGAGGAGCAGATATAGATTCAGAGAAAAACAGGAAATAGAATAAATTGACTGCTGAGTTTGTGTCATTAGTGAAGATCTTTAAAAGTGTACAAGCCGAGTAAATCATTCAAGTGATCAAAATTCTATCATAATTTCATGTTATCTAGTAAATATAAAATTCAATTGTAAATGTATTTTGCTTCTGGTGGTAAAAATAAGGCATATAAAACATACTTAGTGCATATTTAAAACATGCCCTGTCATATAGAATTCAATTGTGCATTATTAAAAAAAAAGCGCATTATTATATGTCACAGATGCCGTGAACACAGCATATAATATATGCATATCACTGCATTTTTCATTAGAGTCTTCTCTCATATATGTTCTGGAAAGGACTATGTAGTTATCTGGGAGGCCAGCTGTCTTTGTTGACACATGGCTCCTTCCTCTGATATCACTCCTTTTCCCTCAAGACACAGTTTATTTAACTGTAAAGCTCACATAATCTTCCACAGGGACTGTCTGCCCTTTACTGTCTCTCTCTGTTTCTTCGCCTCTTCTCCTGCATTTTATATATATATAGATGGTAAATATTACATATTTTAAAAATAGATTAGTAGTTTTGAAGAAGCCCTGAAACATTGGGTTGGTTTCAGCACTTGACCCTAAACCAGACATGTTTCTTTGGGGAAATCTGCATAAAACATGTCGGGAAAAAAGCTGTAATGAAATGGAATGAAATGAAATGGAACAAAGGGTTTAAAGCATTTTATAAATGTAGCGCTTATGGTTCAAGACACTTAAAAAATGTCAGCGTTTTGACACTATACAGCCAAAGACTTCATGGCATGGCAGCAGTGCTGTAAAACACTTCTCTGAAAGGGTTTTACAGTTAAAGCACACCATTTAGCATGCTAATTTAAGCACCGCCACTAAAGAAAACAATGAAAGTTTACCCAGTAGCTTTCTTAACTGGTACCTCTGTGGCGTATATATTTACAAGAAGTCATTATGATATAAATGCACATTCTTTCTATGTAAATGTATTTATATTTTTTCCACAAAAGTATGAGCAAAGCAGTGTTGGGGAGTAACTAAATAAAAGTAGCAACACTACTAACTTAACCACATTTTTCAGTTGCATGACAGTAACAACAACTACCTCCAACGAGTAGCACTGTAGCGCAACTAAACGCAACATCACTGTTTTTAATGGCTGAGCTGAGGGAATTATCAAACATGCTCACCTAAATGGTGCTCGCTCTTATGTAGTGGAATTAAAATGACTAAATCATTCTAGTGAAGTTGTTTGTTTGGATGGTTACTTTTTTTTGTAGCATTATTTTCCTGTTATCACTGTAAAGCTGCTTTGAAACTATCTGTATTGTAAAAAGCGCTATAAAAATAAAGGTGACTTGACTTTTTTCGAGTTAATTAAAATTTAACCCTATTTTCTAAATGCATGTTATTTATCTTAATGTGAACAATTAATCCATGCATTTTTCATTTAACCCTTAAATGCATACCTCGGGTCTTTAGTGACCTGGGACGTCATTCACTACCCTCCTCCTCATTCATTTTTTAAAGTTAGACATCAATCGTCTTAGTATTCCTCAATCAATTCATTATAAATAATATAACATTAAAAAATAATAAAATTATAAAAGAATGCCTGTTTTCCCATTAATTTTTTGTAAAAATTGTATAGGGTCGCTTACGACCGAGGTGTGTAACAGTGTAAGTAGGCGATATTTTTTCTGCACAACAATAATCAAATATTTGATGACTGAATAAGTGCAATTCACCTTTATTCCACAAGGTGCCAATGTCTAATTTACAATGATGAAGTGACATTTCACTCACAGTTACCACAGGCAGAAAACAAAAGAATAGGAAGTATCATCAGCAAAACTTGAAATGGCTCAGTGATTTACTGCAGAGCAAGTACTGAACGCTATCAGATATTAGTGTCACTGTCACCTGATGGTGGATCTGGTGAAGAAGCTGTCAGCGAGCAAAATATTGATTTTGAAGATAGTTTTGAGTATATGTTTGAGATGGCGAATATGAGCCAGATGCTGAATGTACTGGGAAATTAGCTCTGATGAAGACAGTGATGATGGTATAAAACATCTGCTCAAACCGAACCCTTCCAAGCTCCAAAATGTAACGAAATATGCTTTATTTTATTCTTCTGTAATCGTTAATCTAATATTAGGAGAGTTTTATGTTATCGCAACAAGTAGAGATCCATTGGTGTTAGATATAGATCCGGGTCGCTAAAGACCCAAATATGTAAAAACGATTGGCGAAAAATGTGTGCATTAAAGGATTAAGTATTGATTTGTTTTTTTGTGAAATGATAAACCCCCCTCTGACGTTTGCTGTACTTCCTCCAATCATTTAGTCCGCTTAAATCCCACCCCTTTCTTACAATCGACTGCAAACTCACATTCACATCTGCCTCCATCCAATCAAAAACCGATGATTGAAACCAAGTCCCCAGCTCACTTTTTTCCTTTAATGATAATCCGTTTTACTCGGATGTAATACTTAATATTCATCTGGACTTTAATTTATCTGTTCAAGTTCACTGTTGTTGTGCAAACAAAATATGATTGTGATTAATTTATTAATTATATAATTGGATAGTTATATATTTTATTCATAACATCATATTAGATCTTTGTTGGTTGCAACTTTGTTTGTAGCAACTTTGTTTGTAGCTTGTGCACTGTAAAAAATATTTTTCGAATTTGTATACAAAAAGATTGGAGTAAGATTATTGGATTACTGGAGTGTATTTTACAAGAAAATACTATTTCAGTCTTTCTACTTCAAAATGTCATGGTTAATTCAGTGTTCCATTTCTTTGTAATTATTTGTGAAATTGACTTAATATTAATTTTATATTATAATAATTTACTTAAAATGTACTTTAATTTTTAATTTCTGATTGAAAATTGTTTCAAAGGAAATCCTATCCCAAATCGTTTTCAGTGTTGTGTAGCTAATTTTTTTTTAAACAACTTTAAAAGTAGCTTCCCTAGCTGCAGTAAAGTATGACAAATTTGCTCTGTTACTTGATTTGCACAATTCCTATGTGCACACCACACACACACACACACACACACACACACACACACAAACAAATCGCCTCTGGGATGAAATCTCTCCCTCTCATGACCTCTAGAGATTGCAGTTCTAGTGAAAACCAAGTGCATGTTTCTCTATTAAGCTTTTATCTCAGCATTAAACAATTCAAATTTATCTTGATCAGGACTCAGATAAAAGTGTGTTATGATTTGGATGTGGTGTTTGATAGCTTATTAGTCACAATATGATTTAATTTTGACAAATAGCTTTTGATTAAAATTTTCATTATCTATTTCACACTTGTTTGACACATTAATTCACAGTCCTTTCAAAGAAAGTTGCTGCATTTTATTTAGAAAATTAGGGCAGGGGTCTTCATCTTTTTTCAGGTGGATAGAAAGATATATAACCAACTCTTACATATTACTGTATATATACGTTATATAGTAACACATTAATGTATTACACTGTTATGATGCTTATATTGAAAAGCATACCCAGTACCTGTACATTATATTTACATTTTGTGTAATACATTTTTCAAATTTTTTTTTTTTCAAAAAAAGCGACTGGATTGTTTATAATCCAAACCTCACTATACAACTTCCAAAAGCAAACGGACTCCTGTAAACTATATGGAGTAAAATCCATTAAAGTAAAATCAAAAAGCTGTTAACATCTTGATGAATGATACTCAGATCTTCCTGTCATGATGATGGTAATTGAAATGTCATTCTCATAATGAATCTCTTGAGATGATGAATTGTTTTGTTGGGTCATTGACGTGTGTGCATCAGATCTTTTCAATTCCCAATGGAAAGGCAATTTTAAGTGGTCTAGATGACCCTTGAACTTAATCCTCTGCTGTTTCTCCTGTCTGACTAGATGCTGCTTAGTCTCCTATAGCCAAACTTTTGCATAACAGCATAATGTCTGGTTCAATTTGCAGCTTATTCTGTCCATGAATACATTTTAAAGGGCCATTTTAGTGGCAGGAAATCATTCATACTACAATAACAGATGTGATTCTCATTATGTTTTATATATTTGACGCAACTAACCTAGCAAACCTTGGCAGATGTGTGTGGAAAGAATGGTAGGAGTGTTTAGGAAACCTGTTGATATCTTATATATGTATATCTAGCTAACATTTTTATTTACATCATACCTGAAGGTTTATTTATTCTCTACATACACACACACACACACACACACACACACATATATATATATATATATATATATATCCAAGGTAACAGATAATGGTTGCTATGGCAGACATGCAGAGCTGATAGATAGTTTATATAAGAGGCTTTAGTTATCATTTGATTATCAGTTTGAAAATGTGTTATATTTCAGTTCAGATGTTGACCAACAAGCAACAAAACAGAATCTATAGTCTAATATGACAACCTAATACTTTTTAATGGTGCATAACTACAAACTCTAGATAAATGTAATTGAATTATCATAGGCTTGACTGAGATAGCCCTGTAATCCCTGTCAGTGTGGTATCAGGGTGCAGTACAGTACAAAACCAAACTGTTAGGTTGAGAAATTTGCACAAATTTATGAGAAGGTGGTGCACTGATAAATATATATGGACAAAAATATTAGGACACATTCATTCTTGAATTCAGGTGTTTCAATCAGACCTTTTGCCACATGTGTATAAAATCAAGCACCTAGCCATGCAGTCTGCATTTACAAACATTTGTGAAAAAAATGGGTCATTCTGAAGAGCTCAGTGAATTAAAGCGTGGTACCGTGATAGGATACACCTTTGCAATAAGTCAGTTTTTGAAATTTCATCCCTTCTAGATATTCCGCGGTCAACTGTAAGTGGTATTATTGAAAAGTTGAAGAACAGCAGCAACTCGAACAGCCACGAAACAGAAGACCAAAAAAAGTCACAGAGTGAAGTCACCGAGTGCTGAGGTGCATGATGCGTAAAAATCGCCAACGCTCTGATTATTCCATAGCTAATGAGTTCCAAATTTACATTGGTATTAATATCAGCACAAAAACTAATGGAATGGGTTTCCATAGCCGAACAGCTGCATGTAAGTCACATCACCATGTACAATGCCAAGCGTCGGCTGGAGTGGTGTACAGCACGCCGCCACTTGACTCTGGAGTACCAGAAACCTGTTCTGTGGAGTGACAAATCACATTTCTCTGTTTGGCAGTCTGATGGGCGAGTCTGGGTTTGGCGGATGCCAGGAGAACGTTATACCTGCCTGACTGCATTGTGCCAACTGTAAAGTTTGGTGCTGGAGGGATAATGGGCATCAAGGGTTGGGCTAGGCCCCAGTGAATGGAAATCTTAATGCTTTAGCATCTTAAGACATTTTGGAAAATGCTATGCTTCCAACTTTGTGGGAACAGTTTGGGGAAGGCCCTTTTCTATTTCAGCATGACTGTGCCCCAGTGCACAAAGCAAGGTCAATAAAGACATGGTTGGATGAGTCTGGTGTGGAAGAACTTGCTCCCTAGTTCAGTAGTCAGGGCACTGATCAGGGAGTCGGCCACATTCATGTACACTATGTACTGATTTAGAAACCTAGGAAGCTAGGGAGCTGATTGAGACGCACCCCTTGACTGGCCAGCACAGAGCCCTGACCTCAACCCCATCAAACACCTTTGGAATGAATTGGAACAGAGACTGCGAGCCAGGCCTTCTCATGCAACATCAGTGTCTGACCTCACAAATGCTCTACTGAATGGATGGGCAAAAATTCACACAGAAACACTCCAAAAATCATGTGGAAAACCTTCCCAAAAGAGTGTTATAGCTCCAAAGGGGGACCAACTCCATATTAATGTCTATGTATTTAGAATGTGATGTCATTACAGTCCCTGTTGGTGTAATGGTCAGGTGTCCCAATACTTTTGTCTATATAGTATATCTGTTCTGTGTCCACTGTGTCCATTACATGTATTCTTTGTGTCTTTTAGGCTAAACCAGGGGTTGTCAAGGAAAATTAAAATTAAAAAATTAAAAATAAGGCACCTATATATTTTCACATTTTAAGTTGTAATTTTGGAGGAATCCCCAAAATTGCTACTGAAATCAGAATGTCATTTTTTTTTTTTGCTGGATGTACTGTATATCAGAATTGTGGGAGCTTTTGATTCTGTTTTATTTGGTGATTTCCCTGGAACACAGACATATACTCCGATCAGGCAGAACATTATGTCCTAATATTGTGTTGGTACCCCTTTTGCTGCCAAAACAGCCCTGACCTGTTGAGGCATGGACTCCACTAGACCCCTGAAGGTGTGCTGTGGTATCTGGTACCAAGATGTTAGCAGCAGATCCTTTAAGTCCTGTAAGTTGCGAGGTGGGGCCTCCATGGATGAGACTTGTTTGTTCAGCACATCCCCTCAAATGCTCGATTGGATTGAGATCTGGGGAATTTGGAGGCCAAGTCAACACCTCAAACTTGTTGTTGTGCTCCTCAAACCATTCCTGAACCATTTTTGCTTTGTGGCAGGGCACACTATCCTGCTGAAAGAGGCCACAGCCACCAGGGCATACCGTTTCCATGAAAGGGTGTACATGGTCTGCAACAATGCTTAGGTAGGTGGTATGTGTCAATGGATGGCAGGACTTAAGGTTCCCAGCAGAACATTGCCCAAAGCATCACACTGCCTCCGCCGGCTTGGCTTCTTCCCATAGTGCATCCTGGTGCCAAGTTTTCCTCGGGTAAGTGATGCACACACACACCCGGCCATCCACGTGATGTAAAAGCAAACGTGATTCATCAGACCATGCCACCTTCTTTCATTGCTCCGTGGTCAAGTTTTGATGCTCACATGCCCACTGTTGGCACTTTTGGCGGTGGACAGGGGTCAGCATGGGCAGCCTGACTGGTCTGCAGCTATGCAGCCCCATACGCAACAAACTGTGATGCACTGTGTATTCTGACACCTTTCTATCAGAACCAGCATTAACTTCTTGAGCAATTTGAGCTACAGCAGCTCGTCTGTTTGATCGGACCACACGGGCCAGCCTTCGCTCCCCACGTGCATCAGTGAGACTTGGCCGCCCATGACCCTGTTGCCGGTTCACCACTCTTCCTTCCTTGGACCACTTTTGATAGATACTGACCACTGCAGACCGGGAACACCCCACAAGAGCTGCAGTTTTGGAGATGCTCTGACCCAGTTGTCTAGCCATCACAATTTGGCCCTTGTCAAACTCACTCAAATCCTTGCGCTTGACCATTTTTCCTGCTTCTAACACATCAAATTTGAGGACAAAATGTTCACTTGCTGCCTAATATATCCCACTCACTGTTCTGTTGTGTTTCCCTTAGTTACTGTTTCCCTGTTCTGTTCTTCAAGTGAATTGTATTAGTAGACTAACGTAGGGAATAGTGATTGAGGGTTTAGGGGGCGATTTTGGATTCAGCCCCTGTTTGTGTAACGTCTATGCTCTGTTTTGGTTTTATTCTAGTTCCTGTTTCCTTTGTTCTCATTTTCCCGCCACTAGTTTGTTTCTATAGTTATTAATTAGTTCCCCACACCTGTTCTGTTTCTACATTGATTACCCTGTCCTGAGTTCTTTGTCCTCTGTCGTTTATGGAAGAGTGGTTGTGTTTCTTTGTGAACTCCTATGTGTTTGTTTTCTTTTATATTAAAGTGTTTCTTTGGATTCTACGTCATTGTGCCCTTTGTATACAGCTACCGCGTGTCAGTTTGTTTCTATGGTTAATTATTATCAGGTGTTTCCTATTTAGTTCCTTGTTATTCCCTGTATATATATACTCCCTATTCAGTTTAGTACTTTGTCGGTCATTGTTTATTTGTAATGTGTTGTGAACGATCTCCTGCTTTTATAATAAAAGACTGCGGTATTCCTTTTAAATTCTTTTCTAAAAACCCAGAAATCTAAATGTGGCCATAGTTGAAAAAACACCCAGTGTTTTATGCAGTGTTTAGTTAATCATATAATTTATCTCATTAGATATATTTTTTCGTACACATTTTCCATGGACTCCATTTGAAAACCCTAAAGCCTAAATAACTACAATTTCATCTAAGATAAAAACAACTAAGGGATAAGTGAGGAGACAGAGTGATCCATCACATTAACTTGCTCATAAGCTAACTGTAACATGACAAAATGTAAATGAACCACCCACACACAGCTGTGCAGATATCACACATACAAACACACGAGTTCTTCATTTTAGAGATTTTAAATGGTGACATCTGTCCTGTTATCTGTTATTCTGTTTCCTTCCCACCAGAGAGTTTGTGTGTAACTTCACATACAGTGGGGAGAACAAGTATTTGATACACTGCCGATTTTGCAGGTTTGCCCACTTACAAAGCATGTAGAAGTCTGTAATTTTTATCATAGGTACACTTCAACTGTGAGAGACGGAATCTAAAACAAAAATCCAGAAAATCACATTGTATGATTTTTAAATAATTAATTTGCATTTTATTGCATGACATAAGTATTTGATCACCTACCAACCAGTAAGAATTCCGGCTCTCACAGACCTGTTAGTTTTTCTTTAAGAAGCCCTCCTGTTCTCCACTCATTACCTGTATTAACTGAACCTGTTTGAACTGCACCTGTTTGTATAAAAGACACCTGTCCACACACTCAATCAAACAGACTCCAACCTCTCCACAATGGCCAAGACCAGAGAGCTGTGTAAGGACATCAGGGATAAAATTGTAGACCTGCACAAGGCTGGGATGGGCTACAGGACAATAGGCAAGCAGCTTGGTGAGAAGGCAACAACTGTTGGCGCAATTATTAGAAAATGGAAGAAGTTCAAGATGACGGTCAATCTCCCTCAGTCTGGGGCACCATGCAAGATCTCACCTCGTGGGGCATCAATGATCATGAGGAAGGTGAGGGATCAGCCCAGAACTACACGGCAGGACCTGGTCAATGACCTGAAGAGAGCTTGGACCACAGTCTCAAAGAAAACCATTAGTAACACACAATGCCGTCATGGATTAAAATCCTGCAGCGCACGCAAGGTCCCCCTGCTCAAGCCAGCGCATGTCCAGGCCTGTCTGAAGTTTGCCAGTGACCATCTGGATGATCCAGAGGAGGAATGGGAGAAGGTCATGTGGTCTGATGAGACAAAAATAGAGCTTTTTGGTCTAAACTCCACTCACCGTGTTTGGAGGAAGAAGAAGGATGAGTACAACCCCAAGAACACCATCCCAACCGTGAAGCATGGAGGTGGAAACATCATTCTTTGGGGATGCTTTTCTGCAATGGGGACAGGACGACTGCACCGTATTGAGGGGAGGAAGGATGGGACCATGTATCGCGAGATCTTGGCCAACAACCTCCTTCCCTCAGTAAGAGCATTGAAGATGGGTCGTGGCTGGGTCTTCCAGCATGACAACGACCCGAAACACACAGTCAGGGCAACTAAGGAGTGGCTCCGTAAGAAGCATCTCAAGGTCCTGGAGTGGCCTAGCCAGTCTCCAGACCTGAACCCAATAGAAAATCTTTGGAGGGAGCTGAAAGTCCGTATTGCCCAGCGACAGCCCCGAAACCTGAAGGATCTGGAGAAGGTCTGTATGAAGGAGTGGGCCAAAATCCCTGCTGCAGTGTGTGCAAACCTGGTCAAGAACTACAGGAAACATATGATCTCTGTAATTGCAAACAAAGGTTCCCTTTCAGTCGGTCACGTTCGACGTACGTCGGACGTCACCGACGAATTGGGATCACTTCTGGGAGCCCCTATCAGCTTCGAGTGTATACAGAATGGGCCAATGGCCATTGGCGTGCGGGATTTGCATCTCGCGCTCTGCCCCGCACCGTGGGTATAAAGCGGAAGGAGATGCAGCGCACCTTTGTCATTCACTTCGGAGCCGATTGTGCGCTACTGAAGAGTGTTCCTGTATTATACAGAGATAATCAGAACGAGAGAGGAGAAGTTCTGAGTGTTGGTGTGAAGGCACAGCAGCGAGGACCGCGAGCTCACTGAGCGCAAAAACTGCTGTTATTATTACAGCAACTTTCAGTTTGGTGGGCGTTCACATTACTCTGAGTGCAAAACACAGGCTGCACTATTCCCTGTGTTTTTGCCGCGGCTATCTCCCTGGGTGCTTCAACACGTTAAAAGAGCTTTTTCCCTAAAAGAGTACACGGGTGTGACACTGCGTCTTTTTCAAGATGTCATTCCACCCGTGCGTTTCTGGATGCGGCTGTTTCCTGTCCTTCTTGACGGCCACGACCTCTCTCACATAAGCATGTTGAGATTGTGTTTGTGGGTGATCCATGTTCTCTCCGAAAAGGAGAATGTGATCACGTCGGCGTGCTGTTCGTTTCTCCTTCCTCGTAAGGTTTGAGCGTTCAGCGCGCCGTGTGCCGTCTAGCTGCCAGTTGACAGCGCGGGTTGTCACGGCAACCCAGCGTGTCACTCGGCGCTTTAGATGCGCGGTCGAGACTCGCAACCTCAAACGGGGCTGAGTCCCTTTGCCTATTCCCCGATCTAGTTTCTCTTCTGGTGCACCAGAAAAGAGCTACTTCGGCTAATAAGCCTGGGTGACCTGAGGATTACAGTGGGGCTTCCCTGCCGAGTACATCTCCGTGGGCCCCCACTCCTCTATCGCATTGCGAGCATGTTGAGACTGTGTTCGTGGGTGGTCATGTTCTCTCATGAGAGCATGGCCACGTCAGCGCGTTGTTCGCCTTGCCTTTCATAGGGGCTTGAGTGTCCAGCGCGCTGTGTGCCGTCTAACGGCCACGCTCACTGTCTCACATGCCTGCTGGTAGCTTTCAGATGGAATTGCTGGTCTTTAAAAAAGGGACTTAGCGTTTCATTTGGGGCTCTAGCAGAGGACAGATGTCAATCGCTACATCGGAGAGAGGGCTGTTATGTGCTGGAAATGAGATGAGGCTGAGATTCCCACTATAATAGTGTGTGCTCATGCTGAATCAGAATCAGACTTGACAGCCATGCTTTCCCGGGTGGCTGAGGTGTAGTGCAACGCGTAAATCGCCTTGCCCGCCCCCTTGCCTTTTCCCCGGATGTGCATTGGAAAGCTTTGGCAGTGTGGAACTATTTGGTGCCAAAATATGGAACACCAAAGGGGCCATAATTCTGTATAAAGTTTTCCTCTCTCTCACTACCCTCATCGGTGGGGTGGCAGTGCCACTGGCAGGCCACCTCTGCCCTGCACTCTTAAAAAAGAGACAAGGGTAGTTCTGAGCCGAGGTTGAGCTGCGCACAGTGACTGATCATATTTAAAGTCGATGTCCACCCTGGTCCAGAAACACCCTTGGCACCCAGAGATGGAGGGGACAGCTCCTTCTCCCGGAGGAGGGCCGGGAGAGAATCCTTTGTTCAAATTTTGATTTCTGTACCCAAAACTTCACTAGAGCTGTTTCCAAAATCTCTGGGTGCCAAGAGAGCGCGCTTGGCGGTGTACGACGCTCCCATGCCTTGTCACCCTCCGGTGCCTCTCTTATCGCCAGCAGGGGGTGCTGGCTGTGTCCAGGATGCACACAAGAGGCCTCCTCATACCCGTGCGCCCCCTCAGCGGAAGCAGGTAAGTGTTGCATTGCACACTCAGACCCCACTTCGGGCCGCTATGCCGTCCGAGTCGGGTCCCTGCACTCCGCTGCGCTGCCCCGCTGCGGGTACGTCTGTTGGTCCCGCTGGTTCGGTCGCTGGGAGCCTGGCTAGCGCTTCCAGCCCGTCCCGCTGGCTCATCCGTACTATCAGACTCGGCTATGCGATTCAGTTCGCCCGGCGGCCCCCCAAGTTCAGGGGCATTCACTTCACCTCCATGTTGAAGGAGGATGCCCCCGTGCCACAGGCGGAGATCGCAGTCCTACTGGCGAAGGACGCGATAGAGCCGGTCCCTCCAGCCGATATGAAGACAGGCTTCTACAGCCCGTACTTCATTGTACCCAAGAAAGGTGGCGGGTTACGGCCAATCTTGGACCTGCGGTTCTTGAATCGGTCCCTTCATAGGCTGCCGTTCAGAATGCTAACGCAGAAACGCATCTTCAGGTGCATCCGTCCCCAAGATTGGTTTACAGCGATCGACCTGAAGGACGCGTACTTTCATGTCTCGATTCTCCCTCGACACAGACCGTTCCTACGCTTTGCGTTCGAGGGACGGGCATATCAGTACAGAGTCCTACCCTTCGGGCTGTCCCTGTCGCCCCGTGTCTTCACGAAAGTCGCGGAGGCAGCCATTGCTCCCATGAGAGAGCGTGGTGTTCGCATCCTCAACTACCTCGACGACTGGCTGATTCTGGCTCAGTCGCGGGCGCAGTTGTGCGAACACAGGGACATGGTGCTCAGTCACCTCAGCCTGTTGGGACTTCGGGTCAACTGGGAAAAGAACAAACTCTGCCCCGTGCAGAGGATCTCTTTTATCGGTATGGAGTTGGACTCGGTCAATCTGACAGCGCGACTCTCAGAGGAGCGCGTCCAGTCGGTGTTGAACTGCTTGAATTCGTTCAAATGCAGAACAGCGGTACCACTGAAACATTTTCAGAGGCTCCTGGGGCATATGGCATCCGCAGCCGCAGTGACGCCGCTCGGATTGCTTCATATGAGTTCGCTTCAACACTGGCTACACGACCAAGTCCCGAGATGGGCGTGGCAGAGCCGCTCGTTCCGTGTCTCAGTAACACCGAAGTGTCGCCAAACCTTCAGTCCGTGGTTGGACCCTTCGTTTCTACGGGCAGGAGTTCCCCTAGAACAAGTGTCCAGGCATGCTGTTGTCTCCACGGATGCCTCATCCACCGGCTGGGGGGCCATGTACAACGGGCTTGCAGTTTCTGGTCTGTGGACGGGGCCTCAACTGCAATGGCATATCAATTGCCTCGAGTTGTTAGCAGTTTGTCTTGCGCTGGGCCGCCTCAAAGGGCCGCTACGAGGCAAGCACGTTCTGGTCCGTACGGACAACACTGCGGCCGTTGCGAACATCAACAAACGGGGTGGTCTACGCTCCCGCCGCATGTCACAACTCGCCCGCCATCTCCTCCTCTGGAGTCAGAAGCATCTGAGGTCGCTTCGTGCCACTCATATTCCGGGCCTGCTCAATTGTGCAGCCGACGAGCTCTCATGACAGCAAGTGCTCCCAGGAGAGTGGAGACTCCATCCCCAGGTGGTCCAGCTGATCTGGAGTCGCTACAGGACCGCACAGGTAGACCTGTTTGCCGCCCCGGACACGTCTCACTGCCAGTTGTTCTATTCCCTGACCGGGGGGACCCTCGGCTCGGATGCGCTGGCACACAGCTGGCCCCGGGGCCTACGCAAATATGTGTTTCCCCCAGTGAGCCTTCTTGTGCAGACACTGTGCAAGGTCAGGGAGGACGAGGAGCAGGTCTTGTTAGTTGCGCCATACTGGCCCAACCGGACCTGGTTCCCGGAACTAGTGCTCCTCGCGACTAGTGCTCCCCCCTCTACGAGGCGCCTCTACGCGTTGAAGTGGAACCTGTTCGTCGAGTGGTGTTCTTCTCGACGAGAAGACCCCCGAAGATGTTCGATCAGTTCTGTGCTTTCCTTCCTGCAAGAAGGGTTGGAGCGAAGGCTGTCTCCCTCCACCCTCAAAGTGTATGTTGCCACTATCGCCCCAAATCACGATATGGTTGATGGTAAGTCCCTAGAGAAGCACGATCTGGTCGTCAGGTTCCTGAGGGGGGCGAGGAGATTAAATCCGCCTCGCCCTCACTCTATACCCTCTTGGGACTTATCTCTGGTGCTAACCGCATTGCAGAGGGCTCCCTTTGAACCTTTGCAGTCAGCAGAGTTAAAAATCCTGTCTTGGAAGACAGTACTCCTGACTGCATTGGCTTCCATCAAGAGGGTAGGGGACCTGCAGGCATTTTCGGTCGACGAATCATGCCTGGAATTCGGGGCGGGTAACTCTCATGTAATCCTGAGACCCCGGCCCGGATATGTGCGGATATGTGCCAAGCGCTGCCTTCGGAGGAGGCAGACCCAGCCCTGGCTTTTCTCTGTCCCGTTCACGCTCTGCGGACTTACGTGGACAGAACGCAAAGCTTCAGGACCTCAGAACAGTCTTCATCTGTTACGGAGGCCAGCAGAAGGGAAAGGCTGTCTCCAAGCAGAGGATGGCTCACTGGATAGTGGATGCCATCGCCTTGGCGTATGAAACCCAAGGCGTGCCCTGCCCGCTTGGGTTGAGGGCCCACTCCACCAGGAGTGTGGCCTCTTCCTGGGCGCTGGCACACGGCGCCTCGCTGACAGATATATGTAGAGCTGCGGGCTGGGCGACACCTAACACGTTCGCTAGATTCTATAGCCTCCGTGTAGAGCCGGTTTCTTCCCGTGTGCTTGCTTCAAATAGCCAGTAACACCGAAGGGCCTGTTCTAGTGTCGGCTTGCTGTGTCATTCCCCTCCTCATGGACCGGATACGTGCGCTGATATGCTCCAGTCGAGTTCCCCAGAGCGGCGAACCCTGTTGAGTCCTCCGCAACCCGCGGCAGTCAGACGTGGCGGAGCGTCCGACGCCAGGTCTAACACTCGTATGCATTGGTGGAACTTGTGTTAGGCTGGGTATCCATATGTTGTGACCCCTACGGCGGTCCCATATGTGTATTCTTCCACGGTACGGCTCCCTACGGCGAGCCCGTGTCTTTCCCTTGGCAGAGCTCGCTCTGCCGTCTCTGTGCAGTGTAGTCTCCCGCCTGCATTGGTCGGGGCCACCCCTGGGACTTCCGTATGTTGTACTGCCCACGGCCAGTCCATACGTGTATATTCCACATGATACCTCCCTACGGGTAGGATGTGGCTTCCGCAGCGGCCCCCCTGGGGCACGCTTTCCCAGCGTTATCCAATACTCTGCTGAGTGGGTCTTGCGGAACAGCAGCAGTGACTCTCCCTGCGTGAGTTCCCCGCCCCAAACAGACGGGGGTCTGAGGGGCTTTCGCTGGGCGCTGGAAGTGGTAGTAACTGTGGCGTTTTCCATAGGGATCCCAATTCGTCGGTGACGTCCGACGTACGTCGAACGTGACCGACTGAAAGGGAACGTCTCGGTTACGTATGTAACCCTCATTCCCTGAAGGAGGGAATGTAGACGTACGTCTCGTCGCCACAGTTGCTGTACCATCACTGCATGGCCGAGTCACTAGTTCGGCTCCTCAGTGAAAAACAAAGGTGCGCTGCATCTCCTTCCGCTTTATACCCGCGGTGCGGGGCGGAGCGCGAGATGCAAATCCCGCACGCCAATGGCCATTGGCCCGTTCTGTATACACTCGAAGCTGATAGGGGCTCCCAGAAGTGATCCCAATTCGTCGGTGACGTCCGACGTACGTCTCCGTTCCCTCCTTCAGGGAACAAGGGTTACATACGTAACCGAGACGTTTCTGTACCAAATATTAAGTTCTGCTTTTCTGATGTATCAAACACTTATGTCATGCAATAAAATGCAAATTAATTACTTAAAAATCATACAATGTGATTTTCTGGATTTTCTGTCTCTCACAGTTGAAGAGTACCTATGATCAAAATTACAGACTTCTACATGCTTTGTAAGTGGGCAAACCTGCAAAATCGGCAGTGTATCAAATACTTGTTCTCCCCACTGTACCTATACTTCGCGTACAAATTTGTCCCCAGAAGTTAACTGAACATGACTTATAACGTATTTATTATTATTTTATTATTAATTCAATTCTAAAACTGCAAATATCTATAGCTTATATAATTACATCTACATAAAAAAGTATTTTTTATCTTTTTAGGTGTAAGTGTGCAACTGTATGCAACCGGCAATTCCTCAATCTTCCTCATTTTATCTCACCTTTCTCTTGCCCTCAATGATGGAGAAGGGTGTGGTGATGGAGGGCCACTTGTTTCTGGGTGGTGGAGGCTTCTCACAGTTCCACAGCACTAAAATCTGAAACCACATTAAAACACATGAGCACTTCAATACACACGCAAAACATGGCTATTCATTGTTAGGTTGTAACAATTTTTTGTAGGTGCAGGTGTGAATTATTACTGCCCACATGCAGAAAGTAATCAAAACAAATCCCGTACTCATTTATTAGTACAGAAAATAGGTGTGAGAGCCTCCAAACAAACAAGAAATTATCTAGAGACTTTTCATTTTTAGAACTGTGTTAATTAAGAGCATTTGGAGATAAAGCCTAATGTTAGCCCTTGTGAAAAAGAAGTGTGCTTAGTTGTACTGAATGTGCAACTGTAGTGTATTTCAAATCTTAAAAGTATATTTCCATACAGTAATGACATTAAAGGCTACTTAATGTATTTCAAGTGATTTCACTTTCATGATGTTTCTTAACACACTTAAGTACACCTTCATAAAGTACACTTTGTAATAATGCCAAAATAAAACTTTTACTTTAAAGTACATTTTAAATAAATGTTTTTAATAATCTTTTGTCATCCTTTACAGAAGTGTTTATTTTGATATCTTGACTAACATACTAAAGCACACACATAATTTTAACTGTAGTGTGATATTTGATATTACATTCAATTTTAATATATTTTAAATGTACTAAATTTAAACTTCATCATTACAAATCTGTAATTGCATTAGAGTATATTTCAGTACACTTTAACCCTTATTTAAAAGACAATAGAATTAGAAATTACATGATGTAATGTAATGACATGATGCAAAGATGTAATTAAATTCTACTTAAGTGGGTCAAAAAAGCACTGATTGCATTTGATATACATTTTAACAACAATACATCTTCATTTAATTGTAAATAACATGCAATTAAGTGTCCAAAATTATTCACACTTAAGAATATTCTTTTGAAGTAGATTATTTCCAAACTAAGTATGCTACAGTGTACTTCTTTTTTAAGGGAGCACATGATCATTAACGTACAATTTAGTATCCTATCCATCTAATATGAATTAAACTGATTTCTGCTGACAGGAAAAAGTTATTTACTTAAACTTTATGGAAAGAAGCCAATAGAAGTAAAGACAGTGAAGCTAACATGATCACTTGTCAGATACCGCAATCATATGAGTGTTTCGCAAATCCAGACTTTTACTTGTTTCACACTATTAGTCACTGCCCACATACAGGGACATAATAAAAAAATGATGTGTGGAAAACCATGTCAAAAATCGTGGACATTCTAAATGAGCTTGATTCATGCATTGATAATCATTCATCTTGTTCATGATATGATGCATTAGGCATTGCTACAATTAATATACCAACACTTTCCCCTCCAGAATGTTAAAGGAACAGCACATCCATATCCATATTTATACCAGCAGCCATATCACCCTGTAGCCCAAGACTGATTTCCCACTGAAGCTAAGCAGGGTTGAGCCTGGTCAGTACCTGGATGGGAGACCTCCTGGGAAAATTAGGTTCCTGCTGGAAGAGGTTTTAGTGAGGCCATCAGGGGGTGCTCACCCTGTGGTCTGTGTGGGTCCTAACGCCCCAGTATAGTGATGGGGACACTATACTGTAACAAGCATCATCCTTAGGATTAGACGTTAAACCGAGGTCCTGACTCTCTGTGTCATTAAAAATCCCAGGACGTCCTTCGGAAAAAGAGTAGGGGTGTAACCCCGGCATCCTGGCCAAATTTGCCCATTGGCCTCTGTCCATCATGGCCTCCTAATAATCCCCATATATACTGATTGGCTTCATCACTCTGTCTCCTCTCCACCAATAAGCTGGTGTGTGGTGGGCGTTCTGGCGCAATATGGCTGCCGTCGCATCATCCAGGTGGAT
This sequence comes from Coreius guichenoti, assembly GCA_039654105.1. NCBI lineage: Eukaryota > Metazoa > Chordata > Actinopteri > Cypriniformes > Gobionidae > Coreius > Coreius guichenoti. The sequence goes on along the minus strand of CM077185.1, from coordinate 17,145,436 downwards.
GCTGCACATTGGTGGTGGTTGAGGAGATTCCACCCTTCTATATGTAAAGCGCTTTGAGTACCCAGAAAAGTGCTATATAAATGTAACAAATTAAAAAAAAAAAAATAATAATAATAATATATATATATATATATATATATATATATATATAAATCTCCAAGGTAACAGATAATGGTTGCTATGGCAGACATGCAGAGCTGATAGAAACAGTTTATGTAAGAGGCTTTAGTCGACCTGCATTTGATTATCAGTTTGAAAATGTGTTATATTTCAGTTCAGATGTTGACCAACAAGCAACAAAACAGAATCTATAGTCTAATATGACAACTTAATACTTTTTAATGGTACATAACTACAAACTCTAGATAAATGTAATTGAATTATCATAGGCTTGACTGAGATAGCCCTGTAATCCCTGTCAGTGTGGTTTCAGGGTGCAGTACAGTACAAAACCAAACTGTTATATATATAAATAATATAAACATACTGTATTTCAGTAGCCAGTTGTGCTGTTCACCATTAAATCAAGAACTCTGACCAACAATACTGTGACAATGTGACCTCCAGCAAGAAAATTGCTGGCAGTGTGAATGACCCTTAACATGATACACACTTGCAGCATAGATAATAATGGTAGAGTTGTCATTTTGTTTCATTATTTTCTCTTATGTTCTCACCTGCGCACAGAACTTGGACTTGGCAACTGCATGGATCAGCTTGAATATGGGCTGCTGTTGGGACTGTAGAGGTGTGACCGCTTGAATGACGGCTGTAAACTCCTGAGATGGACTCTTACCTGCAGAAATACAAGTGTGAATGGCAGAAATTACTAGTGCTTTTGGATAGTCTATATTTGTTGGTGCATTTCTTTGCGTAATTCATGAACCCCATAAAAACGCAGTTTTCACACACTGCAAACAGCAGAGTAGCCTTTATGAAATCAGTCCTCAATGGCATCAGTCTCCAATGTGTAACATCTCTCTGCGTTGGTATTCATTTGCTTTATGGCAGCTGTTCAAAGAGAGCACCTGTTTATCTTTGTTCCTCCGCAGGGATTCGCTTCATTTATCTACGTTTGCGACTGCGACTCCAGAAAGCCGACAGCTACATTAAGTCTCTATTACATCACAATAAAGGTTACTACAAAGAACAAAAAAGAACCAGAGAGGATAAAACTAGTAAAATGAATTGATCAAAGCTTTTCTGGTTCAGCAATAAACAAAAGAGAAGTTCATAATATATCACACAGTGACAGTAATTACGTTTAGACAGAACATCTATTATCCCTATTTCCTCTCTGCAGGGATTCAAACTCTATAAAACAGAACAAAACAAGTACATGCAAACACACGCACAGTCTGAAACACGTGAACAAACAGGCCACACACACAGACCACACAGAAACAAACCACACACACACACACACACACACACACAGAGAACTACTAATAAGTACATTCACACAAGTACTTTTGGTTTGATTTTAAAATGTATTATATGAATCTATTGTTAATGATACATCCAGACTGTGGTCACATCTGGAAGTACTGTCATAAGAGGTCATTTGGTTCACTGTTGAAACACACACACACACACGCACACACAGAGAGAGAGAGAGAGAGAGAGAGAGAGAGAGAGAGAGAGAGAGAGAGATGCATAAAATGAAACAGGCTCTCTCAGCACGACTATTAAAGATCCTTGCTTAAGTAATAATAAAGAAAAAAAGCTTAAAATATATCACATATTTTTCTTTTGAATTGTTCGTTGTGCTCGAAAAACATCACAATATTAATATTGTCACATAATGAGCACAGTAATTATGATGAAAACCATCTCATTTACCCTACCATTAACCCAATGATGCATTAATAATTAAATCTCAAAGGAAAATATCTTAAGGTTTTTTATTACTTCAAAGCAAAGATATAATTATTATAATATAATAATATAAAGATGTACTTTAAGAGAGTTAGAGGAGACCTCTTTTGAAAAAGAAGTGCACTTGAATGTGAACTTCAAATCATAAAAAAAATATATTTTTTTAAAAAAAACTTTACTTGTAGAGAATATAATACTATTGAAATAAAAGGCCGCTTAAGTGTACTTGAAGAGAGTCCACTTTGATGACTGTTTCTTAACAATTAAGTACACTTTCAAAAAGTGTAATTTTGTCAAAATAACAGTTTTACTTTAAAGTACATTTTAAATCATTATATTTTAAGAATCTGTTGTCAAGAAATACTCTTATTTTGATGTGCTGACTAACACACTAAAAGCACATGCAAATTACTTGATTATAATTTTAACTGTTATTCAATATTACATTTAAAGTTAATCTATTTCAAATGTACTAAATCACAACTGCATTATTAGAAATGTGAAATTACAAAACATATTTAAATACATGACATATTTTAGTTTACCATAAGTGCTTGTGAGTACATTCAGCAATACACTTTAACCATATTATTTTAAATTTAACCATTTATTTTACAGTCCTGTCCTGCATATACATACTATGTACTTATTATAGTAATCAAAATAACAGTGTAATAACTAGGTACTAACCCTGAATCTACCCTTAAACCTCACCTTAACCTATGTAGTTACTTTATATTAACCAGAACTTTCTTAGGTAAGTACACTGTAAGTACATGTAAGTGCACATACTGTAAAATAAAGTGCAACTGAATTTAATATAAATTTTAAATACAATAGCATTGAAAATAGTACGTTTACGTACAGCCTTTCCAAGCTCATGTTTTAAGTGACCACTCACTGACTTCAGATCAACCACCCTGATGTGGCAGGAAATTATATATATATATAAAAAAATGGCAGAGCTGTGTACGAAGGAATCAAGAACTGTGTAATTGTGTATGCAAGTCACAACATCTAAAACATTTCCAAGGAAGACAGGAACACAGCAAACCATTTGCGCAATCCGCTGGTCATGTTGGATGATATCTCATTGCCTAATAAACAGCATGTATCGCAGGTAGCCGGATTTATAGTGTTGCCCTGGCTGAGCGAATCACACCGTATATATCACGGCACAGTGAAGTTCTCTCAAGTTATGGCCACAGACAGGGAGTCTAAACTGCCCTGTCATCAAAATTATGGAAAGTGAGACTAACAACGCCTGTGACAGCAGAGTATAGGCCATCTATCAATCCTGCAATACAGATTTACTGCTGACATGTGAAGCCCAGGGACAAATCCATCACAAACCCCTACATGCACATGCAAGCACACACAGGCCAGGCTTAGGGAGGAATACAGTGGACACATATGTTCACCATCCACTATGAGATTATACACACACACACACACACACACATACACAGATAGACTGCTTGGAAGGAAACCAACATCTATCTGAATTATGATTTCATTTTCACTGCAACAAAGTTTTACGGCATTGAGCTGGAGGTGATAAAGAGACGCACACACACACACACTCACCGAGTGTCGAGTAGTAGAAGGGGAAGAGGGTGAGGTCACTGGAGAACTCAGGAATTGCGTAGAGTCCTCCAGGCAAAGAATTCCACATCAACCTGCTTCTGGACATGTGCGTCTGTATCCTGTCATGGATAATCTGCAAAAACAGCACATACATTACTATTAATATATACATTAAAACATTAATATACATCAGTATTTACAAGTTACAATTACCCTTATAGATGCTGTGGTTAACTAATCATGAAAAGTGTTGTGATTGTCATAATTTTCCATTAAGGACCTGTTTTTTTTTGCCTTGGTTAAAAATTGTAACCAATCACAGTCAGTTTTGCTGTGCACATAAATGCGTTGTTCAATCACAGGCATTTAAATTAGCCTATAAGCCAATAAAAAAAACAATGTCCTAATGAGTGAGGTATAAGGTGAACGTGATTTCACCAAGTACAACATGTTCCTGGATCAACATCTTTGTTGATCCTGGAACAACATTCCAATCAACCAATCAGAGCTGAGGGACAAGTTTACAGTTTATGGCAAGTTTAGGCTTACAACCAGGGTTAGATGCTTCTACATCAGTGTTATTCACCTATCATTTCCCTCTGATTTTAGGGACAAGTTATGGGTAGGGTTAGGTTTAGTGATAGTGATAGGACAACATTTTCAGACAGGAATTAACAATTGTTAATTAATGTTTGTTAAATGTTGTTAAAATGTAAAAAAAATATACACTCACCTAAAGGATTATTAGGAACACCATACTAATACTGTGTTTGACCCCCTTTCGCCTTCAGAACTGCCTTAATTCTACGTGGCATTGATTCAACAAGGTGCTGAAAGCATTCTTTAGAAATGTTGGCCCATATTGATAGGATAGCATCTTGCAGTTGATGGAGATTTGTGGGATGCACATCCAGGGCACGAAGCTCCCGTTCCACCACATCCCAAAGATGCTCTATTGGGTTGAGATCTGGTGACTGTGGGGGCCATTTTAGTACAGTGAACTCATTGTCATGTTCAAGAAACCAATTTGAAATGATTCGAGCTTTGTGACATGGTGCATTATCCTGCTGGAAGTAGCCATCAGAGGATGGGTACATGGTGGTCATAAAGGGATGGACATGGTCAGAAACAATGCTCAGGTAGGCCGTGGCATTTAAACGATGCCCAATTGGCACTAAGGGGCCTAAAGTGTGCCAAGAAAACATCCCCCACACCATTACACCACCACCACCAGCCTGCACAGTGGTAACAAGGCATGATGGATCCATGTTCTCATTCTGTTTACGCCAAATTCTGACTCTACCATCTGAATGTCTCAACAGAAATCGAGACTCATCAGACCAGGCAACATTTTTCCAGTCTTCAACTGTCCAATTTTGGTGAGCTCGTGCAAATTGTAGCCTCTTTTTCCTATTTGTAGTGGAGATGAGTGGTACCCGGTGGGGTCTTCTGCTGTTGTAGCCCATCCGCCTCAAGGTTGTGCGTGTTGTGGCTTCACAAATGCTTTGCGGCATACCTCGGTTGTAACGAGTGGTTATTTCAGTCAAAGTTGCTCTTCTATCAGCTTGAATCAGTCGGCCCATTCTCCTCTGACCTCTAGCATCAACAAGGCATTTTCGCCCACAGGACTGCCGCATACTGGATGTTTTTCCCTTTTCACACCATTCTTTGTAAACTCTAGAAACGGTTGTGCGTGAAAATCCCAGTAACTGAGCAGATTGTGAAATACTCAGACCGGCCCGTCTGGCACCAACAACCATGCCACGCTCAAAATTGCTTAAATCACCTTTCTTTCCCATTCTGACATTCAGTTTGGAGTTCAGGAGATTGTCTTGACCAGGACCACACCCCTAAATGCATTGAAGCAACTGCCATGTGATTGGTTGATTAGATAATTGCATTAATGAGAAATTGAACAGGTGTTCCTAATAATCCTTTAGGTGAGTGTATATTAGTATGTCATTACCATTTATATTGTATTGTCCATTGTTAGGTCATGATACTTAATGCATTAAATCATGTTATTTTACAAGGCTCTCTTAAATGTCTGATTCTGATTGGTCAGTCACAATGCTCCGAGGGAAGTTATTCCCCGATGATGATCAGCATCAATAGCAACGATGTATAATGACCGCTTATCCAGGTATTTGAGGTCAGTGTTATATCAAATTGTATGACCTATCGAATTCTGTAACTGTTGCAGATGCTGCTGTCACTCTAATCTTGAAGGCAGAATAGGTGATTTGTTCCAGAAACATTTTTTGTTATTCTGGTTGAAAGTCTCTTCATATTGCGATAGCAATCATTTAGTTAAATGGTCTAAATGTATTTATATGTTTATATATCATCTGTGGAATGCGTAGGACCATAAAATGTTCGTCCCATCATTGCATTCGATCGATGTACTATACCTGCTTGTCAACGTATGTATTTCCATACCTCCGCGCACCTGCTCGCATTGACATCACACGTCATCAGCGCGTTTCATGCTATGCAGAGTTAGACAGACGTCACCGCGAGAACCACAAACAAACATCAGCCGCCTTGTACAGTTCCTCCTGAACCAAAACAACGAGCTCATGCTGCGTTCACGCCATAACTACTGTAATTTGGAAGATGGAAACCTGTGACGTTATACTCGGAGCGGTTTATGACTCGAATTTATGCGTTCAATGACAACACTATCAATGACGAAATGAATCTGAAGCAGTCAGGTGGTACAGGTCAGTGCTCTTTAAGTTGTTTATGTTCATTATTATTGTAATGTTATGTGCTATGAGACATGAGGTAGTTTAACACCGTCTCTTGTGACGCTTTTATTTTGAAGAAGGCGTGGCTTTGGAGATGGTCTGAAGGGAGGGTGGGATCTTATTTTTAAAGCTAGCTCGCTAATGCTAGCCTCTCCGAAAATTACCTACCCTACCTTTAACCCCAACCCTTACCCTAACCCTACCATCACTACAGCACCTATTACAGTCACAGAATTTGGTGTAACCCAACACGGTCACTGTTATTTTCCAAGTAAGACATGTTCCTGAATCAACATATTTTGTCCTGTCAAAAAAAGTAGTCCTAACCATATCCTTACCCCTAAACCTAACCGTACCCATAACTTATGCCTAAAATCAGAGGTAAATGATAGGTGTTGTGTTTTATTATGTTTATATGTGGCAGTCGTTCGTGAGGGGCTGCTGCTTTACTTTATTTTATTTGGTGTTTGTTTATTTGGTGATTAAAGTTAGGTTGAACATTCGCCAGTTCCCACCTCCTTCTTTCCTAATCAACGAACTTCGTTACAGTTCGTTGTTACGATTTTAAAACAGATTATTCTCAAATCAATATTTCATGTTCCCGTCATTATTTACTGTATGTTGTGAAAAGCTGTGTAATAAGTGATACGACTGCACATTATCCTTTAAATGTCTGTCTTGTTTAAACTCATTCATTCATCTAGGCTCAAAGCTGCTAGTTAGTAACTGATTTTTCTTTGCGGAAGCTTTACATTGGGGTCCTGATCACCCTATCGGGTTTATTTTGCGATAACAACTATAGCTGGATGTACACTCACCTAAAGGATTATTAGGAACACCATACTAATACTGTGTTTGACCCCCTTTCGCCTTCAGAACTGCCTTAATTCTACGTGGCATTGATTCAACAAGGTGCTGAAAGCATTCTTTAGAAATGTTGGCCCATATTGATAGGATAGCATCTTGCAGTTGATGGAGATTTGTGGGATGCACATCCAGGGCACGAAGCTCCCGTTCCACCACATCCCAAAGATGCTCTATTGGGTTGAGATCTGGTGACTGTGGGGGCCATTTTAGTACAGTGAACTCATTGTCATGTTCAAGAAACCAATTTGAAATGATTCGAGCTTTGTGACATGGTGCATTATCCTGCTGGAAGTAGCCATCAGAGGATGGGTACATGGTGGTCATAAAGGGATGGACATGGTCAGAAACAATGCTCAGGTAGGCCGTGGCATTTAAACGATGCCCAATTGGCACTAAGGGGCCTAAAGTGTGCCAAGAAAACATCCCCCACACCATTACACCACCACCACCAGCCTGCACAGTGGTAACAAGGCATGATGGATCCATGTTCTCATTCTGTTTATGCCAAATTCTGACTCTACCATCTGAATGTCTCAACAGAAATCGAGACTCATCAGACCAGGCAACATTTTTCCAGTCTTCAACTGTCCAATTTTGGTGAGCTTGTGCAAATTGTAGCCTCTTTTTCCTATTTGTAGTGGAGATGAGTGGTACCCGGTGGGGTCTTCTGCTGTTGTAGCCCATCCGCCTCAAGGTTGTGCGTGTTGTGGCTTCACAAATGCTTTGCTGCATACCTCGGTTGTAACGAGTGGTTATTTCAGTCAAAGTTGCTCTTCTATCAGCTTGAATCAGTCGGCCCATTCTCCTCTGACCTCTAGCATCAACAAGGCATTTTCGCCCACAGGACTGCCGCATACTGGATGTTTTTCCCTTTTCACACCATTCTTTGTAAACTCTAGAAATGGTTGTGCGTGAAAATCCCAGTAACTGAGCAGATTGTGAAATACTCAGACCGGCCCGTCTGGCACCAACAACCATGCCACGCTCAAAATTGCTTAAATCACCTTTCTTTCCCATTCTGACATTCAGTTTGGAGTTCAGGAGATTGTCTTGACCAGGACCACACCCCTAAATGCATTGAAGCAACTGCCATGTGATTGGTTGATTAGATAATTGTATTAATGAGAAATTGAACAGGTGTTCCTAATAATCCTTTGGGTGAGTGTATACTATCCACTACAAAACAGATGTAACATTATTATAAAATGTTACTAAAAATGATATATCCAAAATCAAAAACAGAAATAGATTTTCCAACTAGATTTTGTAGAAACCAGCTTTATTTTCATGATTATGACTATGATAAAAAAAACAAAAAACATGGCTGACCATCCCTATCATCACATGAACTATATGAAGTATTGTTCATTATTAGTTCATGATACCTAATGCATAAACAAATATAACATTATTATAAAGTGTTACCAAAAAAGAGATCTCAACATAAAAATATAACCTTTCAAACTAGATGTTGTAGAAGCCAGCTTTGTATGGTTATGCCTCAAAAATAAAAAATCAACATGGTGTGACCATCCTATCAGTCTTCACAGGCAACGCCCAGACAACATTCTCAACATTATGCACACAGGCCTAATTACTCAAATTAAACACATTAATCTCATTTTATTACAAGACCAATTAATCACAATCTGCCTCACCCTCATCACAACAGGGTGCGTGAGATCTTTAAGCCAAAAATAACCTGTAACATACACACACATACGCACAAATACACATGCGTGCACACACACACACATACGCACACACGCCCACACTTTACTACAGTATGTGTCCTGAGTCCTCCTCAACTGGGCTTGATTGGTTCGGTCTCTTCAGAGTCTAGAAATACACAAGCCAATTACGATCAACTACAGTCTAAAACCCTCATGTCAGGCAGCATGTGTGTTTGTGTATCTCTGTGCATTTACATGCTGATTTTTTCATGTGCTGTACAGTGCATCCGGAAAGTATTCACAGCGCTTCACTTTTTCCACATTTTGTTATGTTACAGCCTTATTCCAAAATGGATTAATTTCATATTTTTTTTCCTCAATTCTACAAACAATACCCCATAATGACAATGTGAAAGAAGTTTGTTTGAAATCTTTGCAAATTTATTAAAAATAAAAAACGAAAAAATCACATGTACATAAGTATTCACAGCCTTTGCCATGACACTCAAAATTGAGTTCAGGTGCATCCTGTTGCCACTGATCATCCATGAGATGTTTCTACAACTTGATTGGAGTCCACTTGTGGTAAATTCAGTTGACTGGACATGATTTGGAAAGGCACACACCTGTCTATATAAGGTCCCACAGTTAACAGTGCATGTCAGAGCACAAACCAAGCCATGAAGTCCAAGGAATTGTCTGTAGACCTCCAAGACAGGATTGTATCGAGGCACAGATCTGGGGAAGGGTACAGAAAAATTTCTGCAGCATTGAAGGTCCCAATGAGCACAGTGGCCTCCATCATCCGTAAATGGAAGAAGTTTGGAACCACCAGGACTCTTCCTAGAGCTGCCGCCTGGCCAAACTGAGCGATTGGGGGAGAATGGCCTTAGTCAGGTAGGTGACCAAGAACCTGATGGTCACTCTGACAGAGCTCCAGCATTTCCCTGTGGAGAGAGGAGAACCTTCCAGAAGAACAACCATCTCTGCAGCACTCCACCAATCAGGCCTGTATGGTAGAGTGGCCAGATGTCACAAGACAGCCCGCCTGGAGTTTGCCAAAAAGCACCTGAAGGACTCTCAGACCATGAGAAACAAAATTCTCTGGTCTGATGAAACAAAGATTGAACTCTTTGTCCTGAATTGCAAGCGTCATGTCTGGAGGAAACCAGGCACCGCTCATCACCTGGCCAATACCATCCCTACAGTGAAGCATGGTGGTGGCAGCAACATGCTGTGGAGATGTTTTTCAGCGGCAGGAACTGGGAGACTAGTCAAGATCGAGGGAAAGATGAATGCAGCAATGTACAGAGACATCCTTGATGAAAACCTGCTCCAGAGTGCTCTGGACCACAGACTGGGGCGAAGGTTCATCTTCCAACAGGACAATGACCCTAATCACACAGCCAAGATAACAAAGGAGTGGCTACGGGACAACTCTGTAAATGTCCTTGAGTGGCCCAGGAAGAGCCCAGACTTGAACCCGATTGAACATCTCTGGAGAGATCTGAAAATGGCTGTGCACCGACACTCCCCATCCAACCTGATGGAGCTTGAGAGGTCCTGCAAAGAAGAATGGGAGACACTGCCCAAAAATAGGTGTGCCAAGCTTGTAGCATCATACTCAAAAAGACTTGAGGCTGTAATTAGTGCCAAAGGTGCTTCAACAAAGTATTGAGCAAAGGCTGTGAATACTTTTTTCGTTTTTTATTTTTAATAAATTTGCAAAGATTTCAAACAAACTTCTTTCATGTTGTCATTATGGGGTATTGTCTGTAGAATTGAGGAAAAAAAGTTATGAATTTAATCCATTTTGGAATAAGGCTGTAACATAACAAAATGTGGAAAAAGTGAAGCGCTGTGAGTACTTCCCGGATGCACTGTAAGTGTAGCGATTTTGTCAGATCCACGCAGCAAGTGAAGCGTCTCGCAGCTCTTGTGCTGTGGAGCAGGGAAATTAACTTAGCGTGGCATATGTTCTAGAGGAAGTGCCAGTAAACCCGAGTCCACAGAGAGGGCATTTGATCTATGTGGTTAATTAGGCAGCATTTATTGCTGCGTGCAAACACACCACACATGAACAAGTATTGAAAGACTCATAGTTTCACACGTTCATACTTACAAATAATCAAATAGAATTAAACGTAAGCATATTTGGGGTGCTGTCCGAGTGCTGGCCCGAACCGTCTGGGGATGGAGTCTCCATTCCCCAGGAAGTGGCTGAAACCATGAGAGCTCGTCGGCTGCACGATTCAGTTCCTGGGATGTGAATGGCTCGAAGCGACCTCAGATGCTTCAGACTCCACATGAGGAGATGGCGAGCGAGTTGCGACATACGGCGGGAGCATAGACCACCTTGTCGGTTGATGTACGCTACTGTGGCCATGTTGTCTGACCGGACTAGTATGTGTTGGCCCCTGAGCAATGCCCGGAAGCGATGCAGAGCGAAACGTACTGCCAGCAACTCGAGGCAATTGACATGCAGGAGGCGCTGGGGTCCTGTCCAGGAGCCCGCGGCAGCATGTCCATTGCAAATGGCACCCCAGCCCATGGCAGAGGCATCTGTTGATACAACAACATGCCTGGAAACTCGTTCTAAGGGCACTCCGTCCCGTAGAAAGGAGAGGTTCGACCACGGAGTGAAGGTCTGACGACAGGCCCGAGTAACTGGTACCCGGAGCGTGCCTGGTTGCCATGCCCATCTCGGGACTCGATCGTGAAGCCAGTGCTGAAGCGGTCTCATATGAAGCAGTCCGAGCGGTGTGGCTGCCGCTGCGGATGCCATATGGCCCAAAGTCCCAAACGGGCGAGGTACCGGAGCACTAAGTCCCTGTGTTCGCAGACCTGGTCTTGAGAGTGAGCTAGGATCAGCCAGTCGTCGAGATAGGTCAGGATGCGAACCCTGTGTTGCCGGAGTGGCACAAGGGCTGCCTCGGGAAGACACAGACAGACTATGTATGACAATTATATTATATTATATTATATTATATTAATTATATTATACAAACCCGATTCCCAAAAAGTTGGGACACTGTACAAATTGTGAATAAAAAAGGAATGCAATAATTTACAAATCTCATAAACTTATATTTTATTCACAATAGAATATAGATAACATATCAAATGTTGAAAGTGAGACATTTTGAAATGTCATGCCAAATACTGGCTCATTTTGGATTTCATGAGAGCTACACATTCCAAAAAAGTTGGGACAGGTAGCAATAAGAGGCCGGAAAAGTTAAATGAACATATAAGGAACAGCTGGAGGACCAATGTGCAACTTATTAGGTCAACTGGCAACATGATTGGGTATAAAAAGAGCCTCTCAGAGTGGCAGTGTCTCTCAGAAGTCAAGATGGGCAGAGGATCACCAATTCCCCCAATGCTGCGGCGAAAAATAGTGGAGCAATATCAGAAAGGAGTTTCTCAGAGAAAAATTGCAAAGAGTTTGAAGTTATCATCATCTACAGTGCATAATATCATCCAAAGATTCAGAAAATCTGGAACAATCTCTGTGCGTAAGGGTCAAAGCCGGAAAACCATACTGGATGCCCGTGATCTTCGGGCCCTTAGACGGCACTGCATCACATACAGGAATGCTAATGTAATGGAAATCACAACATGGGCTCAGGAATACTTTCAGAAAACATTGTCGGTGAACACAATCCACCGTGCCATTCGCCGTTGCCGGCTAAAACTCTATAGGTCAAAAAAGAAGCCATATCTAAACATGATCCAGAAGCGCAGGCGTTTTCTCTGGGCCAAGGCTCATTTAAAATGGACTGTGGCAAAGTGGAAAACTGTTCTGTGGTCAGACGAATCAAAATTTGAAGTTCTTTTTTGGAAAACTGGGACGCCATGTCATCCGGACTAAAGAGTACAAGGACAACCCAAGTTGTTATCAGCGCTCAGTTCAGAAGCCTGCATCTCTGATGGTATGGGGTTGCATGAGTGCGTGTGGCATGGGCAGCTTACACATCTGGAAAGGCACCATCAATGCTGAAAGGTATATCCAAGTTCTAGAACAACATATGCTCCCATCCAGACGTCGTCTCTTTCAGGGAAGACCTTGCATTTTCCAACATGACAATGCCAGACCACATACTGCATCAATTACAACATCATGGCTGCGTAGAAGGAGGATCCGGGTACTGAAATGGCCAGCCTGCAGTCCAGATCTTTCACCCATAGAAAAGTTGAGCAACTAGAAGCCTGTATTAGACAAGAATGGGACAACATTCCTATTCCTAAACTTGAGCAACTTGTCTCCTCAGTCCCCAGACGTTTGCAGACTGTTATAAAAAGAAGAGGGGATGCCACACAGTGGTAAACATCGCCTTGTCCCAACTTTTTTGAGATGTGTTGATGCCATGAAATTTAAAATCAACTTATTTTTCCCTTAAAATGATACATTTTCTCAGTTTAAACATTTGATATGTCATCTATGTTGTATTCTGAATAAAATATTGAAATTTGAAACTTCCACATCATTGCATTCTGTTTTTATTCACAATTTGTACAGTGTCCCAACTTTTTTGGAATCGGGTTTGTATTATATTATATTATATTATATTATATTATTGTAACGGTCGGTGGTAGGGACGATAATGAGGGTGACAGAGCTGAACGAGATGGCACTCTGATGGCACTCTGATGAAACTAAGACGACACAGACAGACTATGTATGACTATTATATTATATTATATTATATTATATTATATTATATTAAAGGGGTCACTTTTCATTCAGCCTTTGATATATAAAAGTTAATTGTGATATAAGAATATCCTGTAAGCTTCGGAGCTGAAAACTTCCTTGTTAGTCAAAGAAAAGCTTTTATTGACACCAGGCCCAGCAAACACTCGATCTCAGAATGTGCCAAGCTGTGACGTCAGAGTGTGGTGAAACACCGCCTTAACCGAAGAAGAAGAACGCCTGATTCTGTAGCCCCGGCCACCGATTTGTGCATGGCATGTCATAGATAAATAACATAGTCCTACGTGGAGCTAAACCGGATCAAACTTCCAAGCAATAAACATGCTGCATAAGCTTCATTCGGATTCCAATATTATGAATGCATGGATGAACTTTATTTTTAATGAAGATCTAGCTCACGTGGGTAAGACATTGCGCATTTGTTCCTTCATTTCACCACGGGTTTGTTTGTAAACAAGAGACTGGATTTGCAGACAGGATGAGATTACATGAATGAATGAAGCAATATATTTATGTGAATAAAAAATGTTTTTTATATGTGATAGTATTGCATTGTTACAGATCGTTTGATATTTATTGTCTATGTCTAACTGAACATAACTTAGCACGCTGTCACAGGCTGGAGAATCCTTTATTTGAGGTGTTGTTGGTTCATTGTGCTGCGATTCGTGATCAGACTTGTACAGACATGTAACGTTATGGGCCAGGGCTCGCAAAGCCCAACGTCCCGGGGCTATGTGTTTTCCAGACGGGCTACCAAAACGTATCACTGGCCTGCCACCCTTCACCATGGGTTTTTATGGGCGTGTGTGTGCGGTGTGTGTGTGTGTTAGTGATGCATGGTTCGCAGTTATATCCACCGATCGGGCGGGCCAAGTAATAAAAAATAACATTCCAATTAATTGCGGGTGGATGAGAGATAAATCATTGTGTTTGTTTGATAAAGACATTTTGCGAGCCCTGTGGGCGAATCATTCCGGTTGCCGTTTTCCCACACGCTTTCCAAACAATTCCTTAAGGGTGAGTAAATCATGGGCTAATTTTAATTTTTGGGTGAACTAACCCTTTAACCAGTTTACATGCGCCTGCAGAAATACACATTTGATTACACTTTGGAGAACAGACGAAAGAAGGTCTGTCAATGTGCATTTGATCATTGTTTGTGTTCAGATGTTCAGTAGCGGTTATGAGCGTGAGCACATGTGAAGAGTTTTCTCTCTTTCTTCTTTCAAATGTAGCTGTAAACGTTGTTATTATTATGCAAAGCAAAGTACATGCAATGATATTCGGGCTACAGATGCCAGAAATGTCTCTTCTGTGTTTGTTGCAAAGATATCTAATTATGATAATAATATAATAATAATTTAAATTAAATATCTATCTAAATAATAGCATGCTATTGTATTGTTGTTATATATAACAAAGTAGTTACAAAGTAACTAGTAACTAACCACTTGAGTAGTTTTTTCATTGGATACTTTTTACTCATACTCAAGTAACTATTAAGATTGTTACTTTCACTTTTACTTTGAGTAAATATTTCTATAAGTACTTGTACTTTTACTTGAGTACAGTTTTTGGATACTCTACCCACCTCTGATTATATCATATTATATTATATTATATTATTGTAACGGACTATGACAGACAGACTATGTATGACAATTATATTACATTATATTATATTACATTATATTATATTATATTATTGTAAGAGTCGGTGGTAGGGACGATAATGAGGGTGACACAGCTAAACGAGATGGCACTCTGATGGCACTCTGATGAAACTAAGAAGACACAGACAGACTATGCATGACAATTATATTATATTATATTATATTATTTTGTTTTAATAATATTTTAATGTAGGTTAAAAGCATCTTTGCTGAATAAAAGTATCAATTTCTTTAAAAAAGTGATGCCAAACTTTTTAATCGTACTTTATACTTTTACATTTACATTTATTATTATTTTATTAATATTGTTTAATTATTATTAGTGTTTGGGAAAGTTACTTTTAAAAGTAATACATTACAATATTGCGTTACTCCCTTAAAAAATAACTAATTGCGTTACTTTGTTACTCTTTATGGAAAGTAATGTGTTACATTAAATACATAAAGTACAGTATATTTCTATAATTTAGCATATTTAATCATTGCAGTTTTGCGTAATATTCAGAATTTGCGTTTCACTCTTTTTGTTCATTTTGAAGAATACTGAACCAGTTTTTGTGCAAGTGAGATGTGTAAATGCATGCACATTTAGTCTAGAACTACAATAACCATCATGTTTGCACAGCGCACACAACGCCTCTGCACGTACTCCTGATTTTTCTTAACATAGGGACAGGAGAGCTGTCAGTCAATAAATAAGAAAACAAAGTAACTTGTAACTTAGTTGAAAAAGTTACTTAGATATTTTGTTGTAAATTTATAAGTAATGCATTACTTTACAATCTGATTACGTAGCTCATGTTACTTGTAATGCGTTACCCCAAGACTGCTTATTGTGATTATTATTTTATTTGTTTCAAGGTATTACATGTGATCTTAACATTACATGCCCTACCCTCTATGTTGAATGAAAGCTTTTTTATTTTTTAAATCCATTGGTATAACTGAAGTCCTAATCATTTTAAACATGTGTCTGAAGTGTAAATAATTTCTTTAAAAGCAAAACCTTTTAATACTTAGAACCTTTTAATTTCTAAGTAAACTATTTTTCTGTATCTCTCTGTCTGAGGTTCAGTCAGAAGGAGGGAAAATCCAGATACTGGGCTCAAAATTTCACACAACGTCATTCCGTTCCGTTCCAAGTGTTCCGAGCGGAACAGAAGCAGGGATTAGGATAGCTCTGGAAAGAGACCAGCCTCAGGGGCTGGAAAACATAGCATGGAAAAGTGTCTGTTCAGTGACAGCAAAAATATTGTTTACTTATATTCCCAGAATGTGTGGCAGTTTTCAGTGAGGTTGAATTAAGATACAACTGGTCACAACTGGTGTTTCTGATCACTGTGGCATGTTGGTGAAGTCGGCAGAAATATTCCTCTGTCTGCTTTCTGAATACATTTATAGTCAGTCATATTTCTGGCAGTGACGTCTGGCAGTTCTCAGTCGGGCCTGTTATTAAAAGACTTGTCCAACACCTTCCTGAGATGAAGAGAAACCAAGCACAAACTTTCAATTCCATCTACAGTAGCTGACCAAGGCAGGCCTGTACCCTGGGAGAAAGTTCTCAGAGACGTGAGGGTGAGTGAGTGTGTGAGGGAGGGAGGGAGGGAGGGAGGGAGGGAGGGAGGGAGGGAGGGAGGGAATGTTTGTGTAAATCCGTCTGCATATTTATGTGTGCTGGAGAGGTCTGGAAAAGACCAAGTACGTTTGATCATGGCAGGTATCATCTTCTTATGTGTGACAGCAACTCATGATGAAAGCTTTTGAAGAAAACAGAAGACGTCAGAGAGGGAGAGAGATAGAGAGAACAAGAAATGAGTGACTGTAAGAGAGCGATAGAGACGAAACAAAGTACATGCAAAGAAAAACGCATGATCAGCATTAACTATTGCCTATATGGACTATAACGAAAGACAATACTGATTGCAAAAAAAAAAAAAAAACTCCAGCATGATTTTACATAAAAAGTAGAGAGCCTCATGTATCAAACTATACATAGATTTCATCATAAAAGTATGGTTATATAAGAAAAAAAAATACATTAACTTAACAACACCTAAATGTGAGGTAACACTTTATTTTACAATGTCCTTTGTTACACGTTACATGTAGTTACTAGTAATAGCTATAAATTATGTGGAAAGGAAAAACAAAACAGATTGATATGATATGATATGATATGATATGATATATGATATGATATAATATGATATGATATGATATGATATGATTGATATGAAATATGATATGATATAATTGATATGATATGATATATATGATATGATATGAATAGATACAATATGACACAATACGATACGAAGTGATGCATGGTACAATATATGATATGATTGATATGATATGATGATATGATATGATATGATATGATATGATATGATATGATATGATATGACATGATGTGACATGACATAATATATGATATATGACATGACATGATATTGATATGATATGACATGACATGACATGATATGATATATGATTGATGATATGACATGACATGACATGACATGATATGATTGATATGATATGATGATATGACATGATATGATTGATATGATATGACATGATATGAATAGATAAAAATTAAATACATTAATTTAACTTAACAACCCCTTTTTACTATGCATACCCTGGTGAAAAAGAAGTGTGCTTAATTGCATTGAATGTGCACTTGTAGTGTACTTCAAATCTTAAAAGTATATGTTAAAAAAACTGAAATTGAAAATAATATAATATTAATGAAATACAAGGCCACTTAAGTGTTCTTAAAGAGAGTCCACTGTTTCTTAACAAAAAGTGCACTTTGCAAAAATGTGATATGATATGATATGATATGATTGATATGATATATGATATGATATGATATGATATGATTGATATGATATGATTTGAATAGATACGATGCAATACAATATGATACTATACGATACAATGCGATGCACAGTGCGATATGATATATGATATGATATGATTGATATGATGTGACTGATATGATATGATATGATGATATGACATGACATGACATGACATGATATGAATAGATACGATACAATACGATACTACACGATGCGATGCACGGTACGGTGCGATATATGATATGATTGATATATGATATGATATGATATGATATGATATGATATGACATGACATGACATGATATGAATAGATACGATACGATACGATACGATACTATAAGATACGATGTGATGCACAGTACGGTGCGATATATGATATGATATGATATGATATGACATGACATGATATGATGATATGATAAACAATTTTGATACTTTGTTGGGTCATCATATGACTTCCAATGTAAAATCACTGTACAAGTCTAACTATAATGACATATATAACCATAAGGTTTTCAAAATCGTTCTAACTCTATAATAGTTGAGTCCACAACACAACTACAACTACGAGGAAGGATACTGTCAAAGTGATTCTTTTCCAGCTGATGACTGATAAAACATGGACAGCCAATCAAAATCCGTCCTACTTTAAAGCGTGTGTGGCTATTATGTTCCCAGAACATAACTGAAGTGCGCACTTAAAATAAACATTATCATCCATTGCTGTGGACGCTAATATATTGTGTTGTATACACAACATATATATATGTTGTGTGTACTTTTCCCTTTTGGTGTAGTGATGACGAAAATTCTGTCATCAGAATATCTTGTTGTGTGAAAGTCATACAGGTTTGGAATGACATGAGGGGGAGTGAATGATGACATACTTTTCATTTTTGGGCAAACTATCTCTTTAAGTGAAAAAAAAACCCATTGGTCAAATGACATCAACCAGCTGGCAGTCCCTCATTCACACATTTTCCCCAGTATGACTCATTTGGCCGAGGCAAATCTCCTCCTGCTGTAACTGAGGACTCACCTCTAATGTGGTTAAGACTATCTTTGTGACGGAGGAGAAGTAGGCATCCCACAGGAACTGTGTCTGCTGCCGCAGTGCCAGGATTCTGTCAGAACCCACAGACCTGGTGATAGATGGAACCTGAAAGAGTGAGACAGAGCAAGATCTGCTTTCAGATGTACTGTGTGTTTGTGTATTCAAGGATGCATTAGTGGTCTCTAATTCTTCACAAAGCGGATATGGATAAGATCTGCAGTGATTAACAACAAAAATTTTACTCTGTACCTCACACAAAACTATTGCATACCACCAGAGAGCACTTCAAAATGAAATGTCTTAAAACACTTAAAATGTCCTGGGATTAATGGCTCTGATTGTTCCTCATGAGAATTTCAGAAACAATTAATTAAAGCTCCCAGTGCAGTGATTGGTCACTTCAGATGTGGAGCAAAGAAAGTCTGAGGATTTTAATTCTAAGTTATATAGCAGTGTGTTTTCATTACAGTGTTTTGGGGGGATTGTGCACTGATGGTGTGATGTAAATGTGTGTTGTGTGTGTATGTGTGTGTGTGTGTGTGTGTGTACCTGCAGCAATAATCTCTCATCTCCAATGATAGCAGCTTTACTCCAGTCAATGACCTCTGAGAAGGGCAGCTCCCATCCGTTACTCAGCAGCACAGGAATACAGGCCGCCTGTGGAAAACACACACACACACACACACACACACACACACATACACACACACACACACACACACATACACATATATCAAATCCTCACCCCTCTACACAACTGCCACCAACAACTGTACAACACTTTCACAGTGTTCATTTCAATCGATGAACTGTTGTCAAAATGTACACTGACACCTTGAAACAATGTCATTCTCTCTGTGGACTTTTTTTCATTTGCCAATAGCTACTAGATTCTAAAATAGTCATATAAAAGTTTTTCGGTACTATTTTACAACAAGGTACGGTGACCGGGAGGGGAGTTTGGTTCAGTTGGTTTTGTCATGGCCACGACATATAAATTCGTGGGAACGTCATATTAACTCATGGGAACACGATGTAAAGTCGTGGCCTCGAGATTATATGTCGGGGTGTTGATATATTTTTCTCGTGGCCACGACTTCATATTTTGAAGGAACAACATCTATTTCTCGTGGCCACGAGTTAAATGAGCAAACAACCTGCGTGACCATAGCAACCTGGAATTATCAGAAATGAATAGGCCTATAATATAATACACACACACACACGCACACAAATAATAAACAAGATTAAGATAGCCTACATATCAGTGAATTGATTTAAAATACTGAGATGAGATGAATAAATATTGTAGCTTCTGTGTGACCATAGCAACCTGGAATTACCTGAAATGAATAAGCCTTATTAAGGAAAAGCGCAGAATTAAGAAATTATTATATTAACATATTGCCTATTATATTGTACTGTATTCGAGTGAAGTTTATCTGGTTTTTTTTTCAATTATAATTATTATTATGCTATTATTAGGCTATGCTTATCATTATTTGTTACATTTTTATTTGTGTTAAAATATATATTTTATACTGTAAATGAATCATAAATGAGCGTCAGTTTTCATTTGTAGCCCGTGACAGCATTCGAATGAAGTTCAAGTAATAAGTTATTAATAAGCTAGCCTATATGTTAAAAGAATATTTAAGATACAATATATATTCATCTCATCTTAGTCTTTTAAATCAATTCACTGATATGTAGGTATATGTCTTAATCTTAATCTTAAAACTTAATCTTAGTCTAAAAGGTATATGTTTATTATTTGTGTGCATGTGTGTGTGTATAATATATTATATTATAGGCTATAATATAATACAATACATTATACACACACGCACACAAATTATAGACCTATTAATTTCTGATAATTCCAGGTTGCTATGGTCGCGCAGGTTGTTTGCGCATTTAACTCGTGAAAAAACGAAAAATATATCGTCCCCTCGACATATGATCTCGAGGCCACGACAAAACCAAACATGTCCTCTCCCGGTCACCGTAATAAGGTTTCATTTGTTAACATTAGTTAAAGGCAGGGTAGGCAATTTCGGAGAGGCTAGCTTTGAAAGCATGAAATCCCACCCTCCCTTCAGAGCGTCTCAAAAGCCACGCCTTCTTCAAAACGCATGAACGCACACAGCAGAATCTGCAAAGCATCACGAGAGACGCTGCTAAATTACCTCATGCCTCAAAGAACATAACTTTACAATAATAATGAACGAAAACAACTTACAGAGCTCTAGTTGTACCACCTGACTGCTGCAGATTCATTTCAACGTTGATAGTGCTGACATAGAAACACATATGTCCGAGTCTGAGGACATGAACCGCTCCGAGTAGAACGTCATGGGTTGCCATCTCTTAATTAGGGTAACTACGACATGGCGTGAATGCAGCATAAGCTTGTTGTTTTGGTTCAGGAAGAATGTTAAATGCAGCCGCTGTTTGTTTGTGGCGCTCTGTGACTGTCTGTCCACAACTCATGGAATGTGCTGATGTGTGATGTCCAATTACTCATTACTCATATATTTCTAAAAAATACTGTTTCCATGTAACAGGAAGCTATGAATTGTGCAAACAAGCAAGTACTACAATGCAGTACTGTATGTTTTGCTGCTGAGCATTTGACAATTAAAACGTTGAACTTTGATATCCAAAAAATCTTTGGTGTGGTCCTCGAGGGAACAGTTGCCTTGCCGGAGCCGAATTAAACTAATTTCTGAATCCATCTTGGTCGAGTCTTCTGTAATGATGGGAGAAATTAAAAAACAAAGGGAGAGCTGGACCCATACACAAAAAAGTTTAAATGTTGAGCAAGCAATCTCAATGGTTACAGGATCAGCACAGGCCAATCAGCTTGTGCCGTGTAATAAATGATGTGATTGCTTCCAGATTGCATGTAAAGGACCTATTAGCCAGTTTCATGACTGAACTAGATATTTAAGGGGCCGTTTAAACAACACCGTTTTCAAAACTTTTCCAAATTTTTATGTGTTTTTTGCCGATCATTTACACGACAACAGCATTTTTGGGGCCTGAAAACACAAACTTTTTTTTTCAAAGTGCACATTTTTGAAAATGATACCGTTATTGTCTCGTTATTGTTTCACAAAATGCGAATTTGTGAAAACGGTGACGACATGCGCATGCATATTATACGTATTCAGTCTATAGGTGCGTAGTGTTTCTTTACTAAGTGACATCGCCAACTACTGGCCTGGCATGAATAATACAGCGTTTTAGTGGTTTTCGCGGATCTGTGTGAAAGGGGATCGTTTTGACAAATTTGTTGTCTGTACACGCAAAAACGCAAATGAAAAACATTTCTGTTTTTAGCACATCGTTGTTGTGTGAACATACCTGTTATGTATTCCCTGGCTTTTTGTTTCGTGTGTTTTGTTAATTGGACTTTTAGTTTGCATTTTACCCTGTTTCTGTTCCCTGTGTTGTGCCATTTTTGTAGTTCTTTTGTAGTTTCTTTGTTGATTAGTTCTGTGATCATTCTCAGGTGTTTGCCTATTACCCCTCTAGTATTTATACTCCAGTGCTTCTTGTGCTCCTTGCTGAGTCTTGTCCTACATGGTTGTACTTTTGGTGCTACTCATTCTATTCTCTGTTCCCTGGTTCTCTGTTGTGGTTTTTGTTTTGTTGATTTTGTTAATAAATAGTCTGGTCCAGTTTTTGCTGTAGGCTAGTCATGCAGCCTGCTATCAGAGTTCCTCTGAAACCTTCCACCTCCAAGACCAAGTACATAAACATTGCCATATTCAATAACATAAACTTTTTTAGAGAGTTGTCATGATTGAAATATTGTATGAATTAGTGATTTTGTTAGACTGGGTAAACCCAGCCTGATCTGCCAGCGATTTGATTTCGCCCTGCAGCTCAGGCTGGAAACCTGTACATTAATTTATCCTGCTTCTATTACACATTTGCGGGAACCAATCACAGACTGGCTTATCCACCTGGTGCGCTATTGGCGGGTTTAACACAATGACGGATAGAGAAGCGATGGATCGATGCCCGTTGATCACGCCTCTTATGGTCTGATTGGTTGAAGGACTATCCAATTGCATACAGAGTCTTTTGAATTATGCTCGTTGAGCACGCCTCTTGTGGTCTGATTGGTTGAAGGACTATCCAATTGCATATAGAGTCATTTGAATTATGCTCGTTGATCACGCCTCTTGTGCAGTAGAAAATACATAGCAGACTCCCCAGACCAATGTTTAATCTTAAAAGATTGAGCTTGGTCTGGTGATAGCCAGACAATGATTTTGTATGAATTTGTACAATTTGATTTTTCGACCAACCTTAGTGCCCAGATCATACGTAAACTTAACAAATGAGATTGTATTGTTGTGTTTGTTCTCATAGGCAGATGAAACAATTTGTGTAAAATTTATAGTAAAACTATACTGACATGAAATTAACTACTAAAATATTGCACACCTTCCAACAAAACAAAAACCGTTTATGCACCAATAAATTGGTCTTCAGGGAGGCAGGTAGTCTGCGGGTTTAGGTTTGGGTGAGCTTTAAATTCAAGACTGCACCTGACCGTCCAGCTTTTAAAGGTGACAGTCATATGGAAGACTTAAGGAGGTTTGTGCCAGATATCAGGAGTGAGGCAGAGACCACCGCTTTGGTAATCCCACCTGACCTTTCACACAGACACCTTCCGTCACACACATACACATGCCTTCTCTCCCTTCCTTTCTTTTTTTTTTTTAAATGGAGATGGTTGACAACAGAAGGACTGCCCCACATGCACCAGCATCTAAAAGCCTTTTGATGTCTCTTTTCAAAGTGCTCCCATCAGAGAGCACAACACAGGGAGCCACTGCCTCACTCAACTGCTGGAGAGATGTGAAAAATACTGAGGAAATTCAAACACCCAGTGTTTACATCCCAAATCTGACTGACAAATATCGGTTTTGACAGGCTAGATGGGACAGAAAAGCGTCTTCACTGGCAGCATATAGACACTTTTTTTTTATTAATCCACTTTCTGATTTTATGCAACTCTGTACTTAATAGAGGATGGAATATTTCTCATAAAGTGACCTTCGTAATTATATAGATGTAAAGATGTAAGAAGATTTGCATCTCGCGCTCCGCCCTGTACTGCGGGTATAAAGCGGAAGGAGATGCAGCGCACCTTTGTTTTTCACTGAGGAGCCGAACTAGTGACTCGGCCATGCAGTGATGGTACAGCAACTGTGGCGACGGGACGTACGTCTCCGTTCCCTCCTTCAGGGAACGAGGGTTACATACGTAACCGAGACGTTCCCTTTCAGTCGGTCACGTTCGACCTACGTCGGACATCACCGACGAATTGGGATCCCTATGGAAAACGCCACAGTTACTACCACTTCCAGCGCCCAGCGAAAGCCCCTCAGACCCCCGTCTGTTCGGGGCGGGGAACTCACGCAGGGAGAGTCACTGCTGCTGTTCCGCAAGACCCACTCAGCAGAGTATTGGATAACACTGGGAAAGCGTGCCCCGGGGGGGCCGCTGCGGAAGCCACATCCTACCCGTAGGGAGGTATCATGTGGAATATACACGTACAACATACGGAAGTCCAGGGGTGGCCCCGGCCCCGACACTAGAACGGGCACTTCGGTGTTACTGGCTATTTGAAGCGAGCACACGGGAAGAAACCGGCTCTCCACGGAGGCTATAAAATCTAGTGAACGTGTTAGGTGTCGCCCAGCCCGCAGCTCTACAATATCTGTCAGCGAGGCGCCATGCGCCAGCGCCCAGGAAGAGGCCACACTCCTAGTGGAGTGGGCCCTCAACCCGAGCGGGCAAGGCACGCCTTGGGTTTCATACGCCAAGGCGATGGCATCCACTATACAGTGAGCCATCCTCTGCTTGGAGACAACCTTTCCCTTCTGCTGGCCTCCATAACAGATGAAGAGCTGTTCTGAGATCCTGAAGCTTTGCGTTCTGTCCACGTAAGTCCGCAGAGCGCGAACGGGACAGAGAAAAGCCAGGGCTGGGTCTGCCTCCCCCGAAGGCAGCGCTTGCAGGTTCACCACCTGGTCCCGAAAGGGAGTGGTGGGAACCTTGGGCACATATCCGGGCCGGGATCTCAGGATTACATGAGAGTTAGCCGGCCCGAATTCCAGGCACGATTCGTCGACCGAAAATGCCTGCAGGTCCCCTACCCTCTCGATGGAACCAATGCAGTCAGGAGTACTGTCTTCCAAGACAGAATTTTTAACTCAGCTGACTGCAAAGGTTCAAAGGGTGCTCTCTGCAGTGCGGTTAGCACCAGAGATAAGTCCCAAGAGGGTATAGAGTGAGAGCGAGGCGGATTTAATCTCCTCGCCCCCCTCAGGAACCTGACGACCAGATCATGCTCTCCTACGGACTTACCTTCAACTACATCGTGATGTGCAGCAATGGCGGCGACATACACTTTGAGGGTGGAGGGAGACAGCCTTCGCTCCAACCCTTCTTGCAGGAAGGAAAGCACAGAGCTGATCAAACATCTTCGGGGGTCTTCTCGTCAAGAAGAACACCACTCAACGAACAGGTTCCACTTCAACGCGTAGAGGCGCCTCGTAGAGGGGGCTCTGGCGGAAGTGATGGTGTCTACCACAGTCTGTGGTAGGCCACCTAGAACCTCCGCGTCCCGTCCAGGGACCAGACATGGAGTTTCCAGAGGTCCGGACGCGGGTGCCACAGGGTGCCCCGTCTCTGAGTCAGTAGGTCCTTCCTCAGAGGAATGGGCCAAGGAGGTGCTGTCGCGAGGAGCACTAGTTCCGGGAACCAGGTCCGGTTGGGCCAGTATGGCGCAACTAACAAGACCTGCTCCTCGTCCTCCCTGACCTTGCACAGTGTCTGCGCAAGAAGGCTCACTGGGGGAAACGCATATTTGCGTAGGCCCCGGGGCCAGCTGTGTGCCAGCGCATCCGAGCCGAGGGTCCCCCCGGTCAGGGAATAGAACAACTGGCAGTGAGACGTGTCCGGGGCGGCAAACAGGTCTACCGGTGCGGTCCCGAAGCGACTCCAGATCAGCTGGACCACCTGGGGATGGAGTCTCCACTCTCCTGGGAGCACTTGCTGTCGTGAGAGCTCGTCAGCTGCACGATTGAGCAGGCCCGGAATATGAGTGGCACGAAACGACCTCAGATGCTTCTGACTCCAGAGGAGGAGATGGAGGGCGAGTTGTGACATGCGGCGGGAGCGTAGACCACCCTGTTTGTTGATGTACGCAACGGCCGCAGTGTTGTCCATACGGACCAGAACGTGCTTGCCTCGTAGCGGCCCTTTGAGGCGGCCCAGCGCAAGATGAACTGCTAACAACTCGAGGCAATTGATATGCCATTGCAGTTGAGGCCCCGTCCACAGACCCGAAACTGCAAGCCCGTTGTACGTGGCCCCCCAGCCGGTGGATGAGGCATCCGTGGAGACAACAGCATGCCTGGACACTTGTTCTAGGGGAACTGCTGCCCGTAGAAACGAAGGGTCCGACCACAGACTGAAGGTTTGGCGACACTTCGGTGTTACTGAGACACGGAACGAGCCGCTCTGCCACGCCCATCTCGGGACTCGGTCGTGTAGCCAGTGTTGAAGCGGCCTCATATGAGCAATCCGAGCGGCGTCACTGCGGCTGCGGATGCTATATGCCCCAGGAGCCTCTGAAAATGTTTCAGTGGTACCGCTGTCCTGCATTTGAATGAATTCAAGCAGTTCAACACCGACTGGACGCGCTCCTCTGTGAGTCGCGCTGTCAGATTGACCGAGTCCAACTCCATACCGAGAAGAGAGATCCTCTGCACGGCGCAGAGTTTGCTCTTTTCCCAGTTGACCCGAAGTCCCAACAGGCTGAGGTGACTGAGCACCATGTCCCTGTGTTCGCACAACTGCGCCCGCGACTGAGCCAGAATCAGCCAGTCGTCGAGGTAGTTGAGGATGCGAACACCACGCTCTCTCATGGGAGCAATGGCCACCTCCGCGACTTTCGTGAAGACACGGGGTGACAGGGACAGCCCGAAGGGTAGGACTCTGTACTGATATGCCCGTCCCTCGAACGCAAAGCGTAGGAATGGTCTGTGTCGAGGGAGAATCGAGACATGAAAGTACGCATCCTTCAGGTCGATCGCTGCAAACCAATCTTGGGGACGGATGCACCTGAAGATGCATTTCTGTGTTAGCATTCTGAACGGCAGCCTGTGAAGGGACCGACTCATAAACCGCAGGTCCAAGATTGGCCGTAACCCGCCGCCTCTTTTGGGTACAATAAAGTACGGGCTGTAGAAGCCTGTCTTCATATCGGCTGGAGGGACCGGCTCTATCGCGTCCTTCGCCAGTAGGACTGCGATCTCCGCCTGTAGCACGGGGGCATCCTCCTTCAACACTGAGGTGAAGTGAATGCCCCTGAACTTGGGGGGCCGCTGGGCGAACTGAATCATATAGCCGAGTCTGATAGTACGGATGGGCCAGCGGGACGGGCTGGGAAGCGCTAGCCAGGCTCCCAGCAACCGAACCAGTGGGACCAACGGCACCACAGACGTACCCGCAGCGGGGCAGCGCAGCGGAGTGCAGGGACCCGACTCGGACGGCATAGCGGCCCGAAGTGGGGTCTGAGTGTGCAAAGCAACACTTACCTGCTTCCGCTGAGGGGGCGCACGGGTATGAGGAGGCCTCTTGTGTGCATCCTGGACACAGCCAGCACCCCCTGCTGGTGATAAGAGAGGCACCGGAGGGTGACAAGGCATGGGAGTGTCGTACACCGCCAAGCGCGCTCTCTTGGCACCCAGAGATTTTGGAAACAGCTCTAGTGAAGTTTTGGGTACCACTGGCATGAAGGCCAGTGGCGGAACAGAAATCAAAATTTGAACAAAGGATTCTCTCCCGGCCCTCCTCCGGGAGAAGGAGCGGTGCTGTCCCCTCCATCTCTGGGTGCCAAGGGTGTTTCTGGACCAGGGTGGACATCGTCTGGCCGAGAGCCAGCGCTGTGACTTTAAATATGATCAGTCACTGTGCGCAGCTCAACCTCAGCTCAGAACTACCCTCGTCTCTTTTTTAAGAGTGCAGGGCAGAGGTGGCCTGCCAGTGGCACTGCCACCCCACCGATGAGGGTAATGAGAGAGAGGAAAACTTTATACAGAATTATGGCCCCTTTGGTGTTCCATATTTTGGCACCAAATAGTTCCACACTTCCAAAGCTTTCCAATGCACATCCGGGGAAAAGGCAAGGGGGCGGGTAAGGCGATTTACGCGTTGCATTACGCCTCAGCCACCCGGGAAAGCATGGCTGTCAAGTCTGAATCTGATTCAGCATGAGCACACACTATTATAGTGGGAATCTCAGCCTCATCTCATTTCCAGCACATAACAGCCCTCTCTCCGATGTAGTGATTGACATCTGTCTTCTGCTAGAGCCCCAAATGAAACGCTAAGTCCCTTTTTTAAAGACCAGCAATTCCATCTGAAAGCTACCAGCAGGCATGTGAGAGAGTGAGCGTGGCTGTTAGACGGCACACAGCGCGCTGGACACTCAAGCCCCTATGAAAAAGGCAAGGCGAACAACGCGCTGACGTGGCCATGCTCTCATGAGAGAACATGACCACCCACGAACACAGTCTCAACATGCTCGCGATGCGATAGAGACGTACTCGGCAGGGAAGCCCCACTGTAATCCTCAGGTCACCCAGGCTTATTAGCCGAAGTAGCTCTTTTCTGGTGCACCAGAAGAGAAACTAGATCGGGGAATAGGCGAAGGGACTCAGCCCCGTTTGAGGTTGCAAGTCTCGACCGCGCATCTAAAGCGCCGAGTGACGCGCTGGGTTGCCGTGACACCCCGCGCTGTCAACTGGCAGCTAGACGGCACACGGCACGCTGAACGCTCAAACCTTACGAGGAAGGAGAAACGAACAGCACGCCGACGTGATCACATTCTCCTTTTCTGAGAGAACATGGATCACTCATGAACACAATCTCAACATGCTTATGTGAGAGAGGTCGTGGCCGTCAATAAGGACAGGAAACAACCGCATCCAGAAACGCACGGGTGGAATGACATCTTGAAAAAGACGGAGTGTCACACCCGTGTACTCTTTTAGGGAAAAAGCTCTTTTAACGTGTTGAAGCACCCAGGGAGATAGCCGCGGCAAAAACACAGGAAATAGTGCAGCCTGTGTTTTGCACTCAGAGTAATGTGAACGCCCACCAAACTGAAAGTTGCTGTAATAACAGCAGTTTTTGCTCTCAGTGAGCTCGCGGTCCTCGCTGCTGTGCCTTCACACCAACATTCAGAGCTTCTCCTCTCTCGTTCTGATTATCTCTGTATAATACAGGAACACTCTTCAGCAGCACACAATCGGCTCCGAAGTGAATGACAAAGGTGCGCTGCATCTCCTTCCGCTTTATACCTGCGGTGCGGGGCAGAGCGCGAGATGCAAATCCCGCACGCCAATGGCCATTGGCCCGTTCTGTATACACTCGAAGCTGATAGGGGCTCCCAGAAGTGATCCCAATTCGTCGGTGACATACGTCGAACGTGACCGACTGAAAGGGAAATAAAGTTATTGTCTCCCCCCCAAAAAAGAATGGACTCTGTGTTTCGAATCCTACTGCTGGACGGTTCTACGTCACTAGAAAAGACATTTGCATAATGCCCGCCTATGTTATACACTACCAGTCAAAAGTTTGGACACACTATCCCATTCTTTCAAACTTTTGACTGGTAGTGTACGTTGTCCGCCCGCCCGCAAACAACTCCCCAAAAAAAACTTAATTTTTCTGACGATTGCTTCTCAAATCTCGGAGTTCAACACGGGATTCGCAAAGCGCTTGCCCTTGAAAGATGGGTCAGTACCCAGTTTATTTGGACCAGCTTGCTCCTAAGAATCACAACCTGTAAGTATGATTAATTATTGATGTACAGTGGTGGTCAGAATTATTGGCACCCCGGTAAATATGATCAAATATGGCTGTAAAAAATAAATCTGCATTGTTTATCCTTTTGATCTTTTATTAAAAATATTCACAAAAATCTAACCTTTCATTGAAGTAAAAGAATTGAAAGTGGGGGGTAAATCACATTATGAAATAAATGCTTTTCTCCAAAACACGTTGGCCACAATTATTGGCACCCCTAGAATTTTTTATGAGTAAAATATCTCTGAAGTATATTCCCATTAATATTTAAATTCTTTAGCACACCAGCGTGACTAGGAACATGAAATTGTCCAGCTATGATGTCTTGTTCCACAGGAGTATATATATGAGGAAACACAAAGGCCAAATTCCCTTAATCATTCATCACAATGAGTAAAGCCAAAGAATATAGTTCTGATGTGCAGCAAAAGATTGTTGAGCTTCACAAAATAGAAAGTGGCTGTAGGAAAATACCTAAAGCATTGAAAATTCCCATTTCCACCATCAGGGCAATATTTAAGAAGTTCCAATCAACTAAAGATGTTACGAATCTGCCTGGAAGAGGACGTGTGTCTATATTGTCTTAATGCACGGCGAGGAGGAAAGTTTGAGTGGCCAAAGACTCTCCAAGGATCACAGATGGAGAATCGCAGAAATTAGTTGAGTCTTGGGGTCAGAAAGCCTAAAAAAAAAATTCAAACAACCCCTACATCACCACATGTTGTTTGGGAGGGATTCAAGAAAAATCCTTCTTGCTCATCCAGAAACAAACAGCATATTCAGTTGTCAGACATGACTGGAAATTCAAAAGGGACCTGGTTCTATGATAAGATGAAACTATAGAAAGAGCTTTTTGGCAGCAAATCCACCAGATGGGTTTGGTGCAAACAGGGATAAAAAGTACCCCATGCCCATGGTTAAAAATACCGCTGGATCTTTAATGTTGTGGGCCTATTTTTTTGCTGGAGGTCCTGAACATCTTGTTCAGATACATGGTATCATGGATTCTAGCAAATACAAACAGATAAAAAATCAAAACCTGATGGCCTCTGCTAGAAATCTTATAATGGGCTGTGGTTGGATCTTCCACCAGGACAACGATCCAAAACAAACATCAAAATCAACACACAAATGTGTCACTGAACACAAAATGAAGCTTCTGCCATGACCATCCCAGTCCCCTGACCTGAACCCTATAGAAAATGAGTGGGGTGAACTGAAGAGAAGAAGCACCAACATGGATCTGGGAATCTGAAGGATCTGGAGAGATTCTGTATGGAGGAATGGTCTCTGATCTCTTGTCAGGTGTTCGCCAAACTCATCAGGCATTATAGAAGAAGACTCAGATCTGTTATCTTGGCAAAAGGAGGTTGCAAAAAGTATTTAATAAAAGGGTGCCAATAATTGTGGCCAACGTGTTTTGGAGAAAAGCATTTATTTCATAATGTGATTTACCCCCCACTTTCAATTCTTTTACTTCAATGAAAGTTTAGATTTTTGTGAATTTTTTTAATAAAAGATCAAAAGGATAAACAATGCAGATTCATTTTTTACAGCCATATTTGATCATATTTACCAGGGGTGCCAATAATTCTGACCACCACTGTATATACTTTCTACTGGGTCTTCAAAATATGTAGTTTTGTGTTTTATATTGTGTAGGTCTTTGGCTAACCAGCTAACTCACATTATTACTGTCTTACTGAAATACTACTGCAAATCAGCTGTGTGTCACTATTACCTAAAACTGTGTCTATTAATGCAGATTGTCTGTCGTTCTTACTACTCTGAGTAAAGATAAACGATGGAGCAAGATTTGTTTTGCAAACTTTAATGTTACATCAGTCATTCACGCTAGTGCTCGGCTAACATATACACAGTTAGCCTACTGATACAGTTAATACAGTTCCCGCATGTGCACCGCAATAAATTAGAAATATACACACACATCTGTTTGTTGATGGACATACTCTTGTTAATGCTGATGGCGAGGAATTACAGTAGCAACATCTCATAATGTACCTCAAACTGAGTAGTGTATTACTGAGAAACATCCTGCTCAAGTCGTCCTTGCGATGGAGGTTCAGGTTGAATAACTAGTTCTTCCAATGTTTCATCATCGGACTCGCGCTCTGATTGATATGGTAAAATCGACTTCATCGTTACTGTCTTTACAGTGTGTATAATCACTGAGCTTTAGGAAGCCTCTGGACGGAGCTGAAGTTGTTATGGTAAAGAGCGATTAGCTTCCGAAACACAGTAATTAAAAATTCATTTTTTTCTGAATTAAGTTGCAGGAAAATAATAGTCATCAAATTTTTTATATCAGTTATGCATTCCTTTAATCTTGTGAATTGGTAAGTTTCATCAGGGTGTGAAGAAATATAGAGCTGAGTATCGTCAGCATAACAATGAAAACTAACGCCATGCTTCCTAATGATAGCTCCCAGTGGTAGCATGTACAGGGTGAAAAGCAACGGTCCTAGCACTAAGCCCTGCGGTACTCCATACTGAACTTGTGATCGGTGTGACATCTCTTCATTTACTGCTACAAACTGATAACGGTCAGATAAGTATGATTTAAACCATGCCAATGCAATTCCACTAATGCCAACATCATTTTCGAGTCTATTTAGAAAAACGCTGTGGTAAGAATGCATCGCTAAGATCGAGTAAAACTAATAGAGATATACAACCACGGTCGGATGATAAGAGTAAATCATTTGTAACTCTGATGAGAGCAGTCTCAGTACTATGATACGGTCTAAATCTTGACTGGAAATCCTCACAGATACCATTTTTTTCTAAAAAGGAGCGTAGTTGTGAAGACACTGCGTTTTCTAGTATTTTTGACAGAAAGGGTAGATTTGAGATTGGCCTGTAATTGACAAATTCTGTAGGATCAAGTTGCGTTTTTTTAATAAGTGGTTTAATAATAGCTAACTTTTAAATTTTTTAAAAGTTTTCGGTACGTATCCTAATGACAAATATGAATTAATGATATTAAGAAGAGGATCTATGACCTCTGGAAGCATCTCTTTCAGTAGCTTAGTCGGTATAAGGTCGAGCATACATGTTGTTGATTTAGATGATTTAACGAGTTTAGCAAATTCTTCTTCTCCTATAGCAGTGAATGAGTGGAATTTTTCCTCAGTGACACTACAATGCACTGTCTGATGCGATACTGTAGTAGATGGTTGCATAGTTATAATTTTATTCCTAATATTATCAATCTTGCATGTAAAGAAGTTCATAAAGTCATTACTGCTGTGCTGTTTGCAAATGTCAGAAGTTGAAGCTTTATTTCTTGTTAATTTAGCCACTGTTTCAAATAAATACCTAGGGTTGTGTTTGTTTTCTTCTAAGAGAGTCGAGAAATAAGCAGATCTAGCAGTTTTTAAGGCCTTTCTGTATGCAATCATGCTCTCTTTACACGAAATCTGAAAAACTTCCAGTTTTGTTTTCTTTCAGCTGCGCTCCATTTTTCTGGCTGCTGTTTTAAGGGCCCGGGTGTGCTCGTTGTACCACGGCGTTGGACTATTTTCTTTAATCTTCTTTAAGCGCAGAGGAGCAACTGTGTCTAAAGTGCTGGAAAAGAGAGAGTCAATGCTTTCTGTTGCAACATCGAGTTCCTCTAGGCTCTCTGGGATGCTGAGGAGATGAAACTGATGAGGAAGTTTATTTACAAAGCAATCTTTAGTGGCAGCGGTGATAGTCCTGCCATATTTGAAACAACGGGATGTTTTTGCAGCCTTTGCTACATTAAGTATACACGATACTAGGTAATGATCTGAGATGTCATCGCTCTGCTGCAGAATTTCAATGGTATCAACATTTATTCCATGTGACAGTATTAGGTCTAAAGTATGATTACGGCGATGAGTGGGTCCTGTCACGTGTTGCCTTACTCCAATAGAGTTTAGAATGTCTCTAAATGCCAATCCCAATGCGTCTTTTTCATTATCTACTATGTCTATTGGTCTATCATTTAAAACTTAACAAACATGCTTTTTTTATGTGTTCCTTAAAAAGTGTGTTTAATTGTGTTCCTTTTTTAATTGTGCAATAAATTAATACTGACAGTAAATATTTTTATATTAATTCAAAAAAATCAATTTTAAATAAATGCTGTTCTTTTAAACTATCTATTACACACATAGAGAGAGAGAGAGAGAGAGAGATAGAGAGATTTATTAATAGTTCTCTTCACCTCTCCTCTTCAATATAAGAATCTCTGGGTGTTTTTGAAAAGATGACAGAATGTCAATATCAATAACCCATATGTCAGTGTATTGTAACCTCAGGGCTCCAAACGGCTGAGCCCTAAAAACATCCAAGCCTATCAAAAACACCTGTTACGAAAGAAAGCATGCTGTGAAAGAGTTTTAGACAGGCAAACTTCAGAGTCACCAACCTGCAGGGCCTCTAGAAAGCGGAAGGATCCAAGCCGCCTGCCCCGAGGAACAAGGCAAAAACTGGAGTTGTGTAACAGCTCCTGGTAATCAAACCTGTGGGCACACACATAAACACAGAATGCCAGAACACATTAGAATCTGCTCTTTAAAAAAAAATATATATATAAAGTCATATAGTTTAACATTTGGTACTTCATTGTCAAAAGATGTGAATGATTCTACATGCAGGTATAGCTGATGGTAAGATCAATCCCTAAATTACCAATCAGAAAGCATGGGCATGTCCACATCAATAAAAATATTTATATACATATCAAATAAATATATAATAGATACATAATAAACAATAAATTAAAAGGTCAGTTTCTCAACTGATAAAAATTATAATTCCAATCAGTTTCGTGAGCATCAAATCAGCATATTATATGATCATACTATTATTTTATCTTAATACTATTAATATTAAGATAAAAATTAAGACAAAAAACTTTAAGCTAAAACAACTAAAAATCAATGTTTTAAATATTGATTCACCCCATCAATAACTTTTTTTTTCTTTTGAAGAATTATAAAAGTGTGATTTCTAGACCTAGAAAAATCGTATAAATCATAATTTATAAAGAGTTATAAGATGTTTTATCAGGTAGAAATTGTGTAAAAATATGTACACATTATATTATAGTCACGAAACGGTGTGGCTTTACAACACGTACAGCACAGTAGACTCCAAGAAACAATCTTATATACAGAATAAACAAGGATGCTATACAGTAACATTGACAAGACTGAATGATGAACAGAAACAATGTAAGATCTGGACCAAAAATGTATGCACCTCTTGATGGAAATAACATTACAACATTTATTTCAATCAAGAGGTGCATCCATTTTTGGTCATGATCTTGTATTGACAACGCAAGAGTCGAGCACTCTGTAAAGTCTCCAGCACATCCCAAAGACTTTCAATGAATTTAAGCTCTGGACTCAGAGGTGCCAATTCATGTGTGAAAATGATTCTTCATGCTCCCTCCCAACTATTCTTTCACAATTTGAGCCTGATAAATCTTGACATTGTCATCCTGGAATATGGCCATGATGTGGCTTCATACATGGTTGTTTAAGAAATGAAAAGCTACACACTCCATCAATTAGAAGAACTGTTGCCAAACATACAACATGCTAGAAACATAATCACTGCAATAATGATCCAATCATTGATTATTAAGATAGGGACACATTTAATGACTAGCTGAAACATTCTAAGACTGAACTCAACACATTTAAAGACCGTTTCCATCGACAGGAGCAGATTTTAATCTTTGACAGTCAGAGAGGAGTCCTGGGTTTCTCTTTCACGTTTTCTTTTTGCCGTTATCGCCTAGACACATTTCATTAGGCCTATGTATTTCCTGATTAATATCGGTAATTACAACATTTCTAGTGCTGTTTTTTTTTTTTTTTTTTAAACTAATCAAGCAATAAAATAGACTGTTATTCTCAAATCATGCAGGCATTAAAAACGACTTGGTTCAAAAATGATGGGCTATTTTTTTCATTCCAGTTCCAGAGTTACCAATCACCAGTTAGAACAAAATATAAAATATTACTTTATTTATTCCGAAACAGAAGTAATTTAAAATGTTATTTGTATAGCCTATTTTAATTGTTATTTTATCAGTCTACAGTAAATGTACAATGCTACCAAAATTGTCATGATCCCAGTTCTGTGTCTTTTGTTTTGTATGGAGTTCTATGGCGGTTCTATGTATTCTCTGTTCTTGTTGTTTCTGTGTTCCCTTTTTGTGTTTAGTTCCTGTTTCCTTGGCTATGTCCGAAATCGCCCCCTACACCATTAAACAGGGCACTATTTGAGGGGACAGCCATTTGTAGTGGTGTCCAAAACCATAGTGGACATTATTGAGTGCACTCATTCAATCCCACAATGCACTGCAATAACGAGTGTACAACTGATGTACGCTCAAAAGCTAGAGAATACACATAATGGGTCTTATTCATTACACTTTCGCAAATATATGAGCAAATTCTGAGTAATTTGCGCGTAAAATGGACCTTTATGAAAACTCTCCTCCAGATTCACAAACATATACCATGGATTCAGTAGTTAAATGTGTTTATATTAATGAATTCCAAACATTCGTAAATAGGCCGCGCGTGCACGCTCATTCATAATTAGCATAATCCCCGCCCCTGAGTTGCAACTGCAAATGACGTGTCCAGGAACGCTGTGGAATCTTCTGGACTTCTTTCTCAGGTTTGGCTCCAGTATTTTGCATACATGCTAAAGAGACTAATTGGCCATATGCCTAGCAATAAATATTCAATTATTGTGTGTCCACCAAAGCATTTTTAGCCAGCTAAAAAACGCCTGGTGCTCCTCTGAAAACGGCGAGCTGGTGGCGCTTGAAAGCGCTTTGCAAGCGCAGCGTTTTTCCAGCTGAAATACTTTGGTTGCTATGATACAGAATATCCATGGCAGTAATGTTACTAGTATCTCATTTTGAAGAATATTACTGAATATAAAAATGCAGTAAAAAGCAATATTAACTTCTCCGTTGTTGTTCAGTCGGTGTACAAGTGGGATGATTGGTCGGTGTAGTATTTGTCCCGCCCCTCCTCCACTGTGATTGGACGGCCGGGTAAAACGTGACAGTGACTAACGCGGCATATTTACCCAAAGTTGAACAGTAAAAAAAAAAAAAAAGACAGGGCAAATGAACTCGTGAAGTATTATTATGGTACATAGTGCATCAAAATGCAATGTCATCAGTTTGCCTAAATTAGAACACAGAACATTCAAATGTTTTACGCACCATTTACACGTGGTAGGGAGCAGGTGTCAATTTCTTTCGTACCAACTAACATTTTGAAAATACGAACATTTTCGTGAATTCGAAAATTTCCATCAAAGAGCGGCTTTATGAACGATTTACACACAAATTCGTTCTGCTCGTGTTTCATGAATGAGGCCCAATGCACCGTGAGAGTCGTGCATCGAATGAATTCCCGCGTCTGACCACAAGATGTCGCCCGCAGCTTTTCCAAACCGCTGATCCAATGTGGCTACAGCGTAATATACAAGTAGCCTATACATTTTTAATTGATTATTAAATTGTTTAATTGCGTTTTATACATGCTAGTTTCCATGAGAGTTCAAGATATATCTTTTCATTACTACTGGAGCTGCAAGTTTGCTAAGTTTAAAATGATTATTAAACAGCAAGCACAAACTATGCAAAAGCGGCAGCCCTTTCAGCACACTCCATGTCCGATTTCACTCAATCGTTTTCATTCACTCCTTCAAGTGGACTATATTAGTGGAGTAATGTAGGGAATAGTGAATGAGTGTATAGGGGCGATTTGGAACACAGCACTTGTTTACATTAGCTCCCTGGTTTGCTCCCATGGTAACCCTTGTTTGTTACCATAGTTACCCTAATCAGTTAACATCTGTTGGTCCTTAGCCCTCATTTTCTTGTGTACTTAAACCCTTGTGTTTCAGTTGTCTTTTGCCAGTCGTTTTTGTTGCTTGTTGGTGTGAAGCTGTTGTGGTCCTGGGGCCATTTCAGAAAGGAGGTTAAGTGAAAACTTTGAGTATGTTAACCCTGAAATGAGGGAAACTCTGGGTTTTCTGTTTTAGAATAGAAGGTATGTTGAACCTGAGAAAGCAGGCTAAGTCAAGACTGTTTCTGAAAGAGAGGTAACTTGGTAACTTACTCTGTGAACCTAACCTGGTCGGGAGCAGGTTTTCTCTGGTAAACCCAGAGTTTCTTTCGGTCTCCTCCCCCTTTTTAAAGCGGCAGTGGTGTTTAAATACTTAATTTGTTCGTTCACACTGCACAAATGCTTTTCTTACTGAGTATTTTTGTCTTATTTCAAGTACAAATATCTAAAAATTATAAATTTAAATCTAAATTAATCACATTTTACTTAAAACAAGTAAAATTATCTGCCAGTGGGGTAAGAAAAATAATTCTAATGCAAATAGAAACAAGATTATTTTTCTTACCCCACAGATAATTTGCAAAATAAGAAAAATGCACTTAAATTAGTTTTTTCCCCCAGGAAACAAGACTAAATATGTCATTTTTCTTATGTAGAAAATGCATTTTGATTTAAGAATCTTTAGATGTTTTGACTGCAAACAAGACAAAAATACAAAGTAAGAAAAGCATTCTTTGCAGTGCAGGTACATTCATTCATTGCTCATATTTCATCATGAGGATACCGTCAAAGTGATTAAAATGGCATGTCCTTTTATTCAGGATCCTGACGTTCACTTGATAAACCTCTAGAAGTAACCTAATAATTTGAATTTCCTATAGGATTTCCAGTGGTTGGATGCATTGACACGTATATTCCCATCATCACACTTTCCTAAAACGGATTACTGTATGGAATGGAAGGATGTCAGATGGATGGGTAGTCCGAGATATATGCCGTAACCACCACCACAGCTGTTAAATAAATGCAAATTATTCACAATTTATACGGTCATCTTTATTTCCTACAAATACTTTATTCTTTTTTTTTTTTTCTGTTGGATGTTAATATTCTTCCTCCATCTCCTCTTCATCTGTCAGTGGTGCTGGTGTTTGGCTGGCCTGAGTAGAAGTCAAATGTTAATTTCTTTACCCTAATTAATAAATGTAACAGGTGGGATCAGATAACTTTTATGTGAAAAGAGCATTAGACTATGTGGGGAAAAGCTGCTGCACATTGAAATAGACACTGAATGATATTTATTTAATGTCAAATGTTTGTAAAGTCATGAAACCTACACCCATGAACATTTTATGCTTAAAGCTTTACCTGATTGAATTATGTTTTTATACTTCATTTTTTACCTGCTTCCACATTCTTTTTTTGGCTGTGGGATACCATGAAAATTAAACTAATTAAGAATTAAACTTACATATTTAACCGGAAGTATGCAAACGTCATTTGTCGGGTGCTGTTGCCATGGTGAATCATAATTTCGGAGCTCCATTGATTATGGCTTTTCATAGTCGCGGTGCACACGCTTAACTCAGAGTCAGTCTACTCAGAGTTGATTGAACTAACTCAATTCAGCTGTTCTGAAACCCAAAACTCAAGAGTTTCCCATCTCAGGGTAAGTCAACTCAGAGTTCAAGTTTGAGTTGGTTGAACCTCCTTACTGAAACGGGCCCCTGGTCTTTGGATGTTGTTCCTGTTTCTGGTCTGGAATTTCAGTGTGGATTATTTATATTTTTGTTTGCAAATAAACCGTGGTGCAATTGGATTCTTGCTCCTCCTTGTCGCTTCGCACACGTAACACCAATACTATTTAATGGGACTGCCAACACTGGAAATTCTGAAAGCATGACTTCATTTGAGAGAAGAGCTGCAGAGATATTCACGGAACTGTGTTTCCTCATATTTCCTCAAATATAGGCCTATTACATATAATTAAAGTTTATATATACATTTATTTTATTTACAAATGTGATGTTTTGTGATTTATTTTTTTATTTTTTATTCGTTATACAATTTAAATTTAATATATACAATATATATTCAGAAACAAGTGCAGTTATATAGCCTACATAAGCTACAATTTTATTTTTTTCTGTTTAACTTTTATTAGACTCCAGGTCGAAATAAAAGCATAGGTATTTTATGTTATTTTTTAAAATGACAGAAATCACTGCTTATTCTGAATTTTTACAGAATGCAGTTTCACTTTTTTACGTCTGCAGAACAAAATGAATAGCCTAAAAACAATTAACTTGAAATATTACAAAAGAAACATGAAAAATCAGATGTGTTTGACAAAACTTTAAAAACAAGGATGAATGATGTTTGACAGGGAATGCATCTCTATACAGCATAGTCACCAGAATCAGTCTCAAATATTAAACAAGTTAAATAAAACCTCTGTGAGGACGAATGGCAACAGCTGGTTCTAGAATCCTTACACACCGCACACTACATGACTGTAGTGTACACTAACTGAGCGCAACTGGAACAAACTCGGTTCGTTTGAGCATGATCAGTCGTAACGACCAAATTACATCCATAATCGGCCTGACAGTCGTGTAGTGTGTTCCTGGCTTTATAGCATTTGCATCTAAATCCAATTTTGGCCGGGCAGTGTATTACAATATTATAAAAGACCAATATTAAACAAATATGTTTATTAATATTTAGTAATATTAATTGTTATTTGTTAATTGAAATAACACCTTCAAATAATATAGTTAATAATGCAACCGTTTTAGCAGAGATAAAACATACGGCCATTTTTTTCTGAAACGTAAATTATTCAGTACTAACTTCTTGTTTATAGAACGTCTCGGTTACGTATGTAACCCTCGTTCCCTGAGGAGGGAACGGAGACGTTATGTCAGTGGCTGACGAATGGGGGTTTCGCTTAGAAGCTTATCACCTTCGAGTTCTTACAAAACGAGCCAATGGCAATGAAATGCCATGGTTCTGCGGAATTTGCATAGCGTAGCTCCGCCCCACCCTGTGGGTATATAAGGAAGGACGCTGGCAATCTCGCATTATGTTACCTGCTGAGGAGCCGAGACTGAACTCCTGGCCATTCCAGCGGTACAGCGGAAGTGGCAGGGGGACGTAACGTCTCCGTTCCCTCCTCAGGGAACGAGGGTTACATACGTAACCGAGACCTTCCCTTTCGTTCAGTCACTCCGAGGTACGTCAGTGACTGACGAATGGGTGTCCAATCTAATCACGCCACTCGGCTGTCTTCCAGTGCCCTGCGCAAGTGTGAGCTCCCTGTCGTGAGACTAGCAAGGACGAAGGACTCCACTTAACACAGGAATACCAAGGTACACTGGGAAGCATATCCCACGTGGAGAAATGCAACACAATGCCTGCCCAAAGGGAGGACTTAAGAATACACATATGACCCACGTATGGGCTGCATATGGAGCACTCTGGGGTATCCAGCCGAAGGTGGAATATTTCAACCCCAGGGGTGGCAAGGGGCTTGACAAGGGAAAGACACCTGCTCAGAGAGGCTTACAGTGGAAATACACATGTGGGGGTTGCCCAGCAGGGGAACCATGCACATGGAGGCACCTAGCCTAACACGAGGGCTGACCAACCGGGCATGCACTCTGGTGTCGCCATCAACAGTGCTGGAGGAACTCAGGGCTTCAGGGGAAACTCACCTGAGGAAATATCGCACGTATCCATTCTGTGGAGTGGAATGGCGAGCAAGCGAAGACACCGAGCAGGTCCTGGTTACTGGCTACTGGAAGCGAGTACACGGGAGGACACTGGCTCCACTCGGAGATTATAAAATCTGGTGAATGTGTTGGGTGTCGCCCAGCCTGCAGCTCTGCAAATGTCTGTTAGCGAGGCGCCATGCGCTAGAGCCCAGGAGGAGGCCACACTCCTGGTGGAGTGTGCCCTCACCCCTAGGGGGCATGGACGACCCTGCGTCTGGTAAGCCAAGACAATGGCGTCCGCTATCCAGTGCGACAACCTGCTGGTCGTAGACAAAGAGCTGGTCGGAGGTCCTGAAACACTGCGTTCTGTCTACGTAAGCACGGAGGGCGCGTACTGGACAGAGCAGTGCCAAGGCTGGGTCTGCCTCCTCCAAATGCAGCTCTTGCAGGTTCACCACCTGATCCCTGAAAGGAGTGGTGGGAACCTTGGCCACGTATCCAGGCCGGGGTCTCAGGATCACGTGAGAATTAGCTGGCCCAAATTCCAGGCACGCTTCGTCAACCGAAAATGCCTGCAGGACCCTACCCTCTTGATGGAGGCCAGAGCGATCAGAAGTGCTGTCTTCATAGACGGGAACTTAAGCTCAACTGATCGCAAAGGCTCAAATGGAGCTCTCTGCAGAGCAGATAAGACCACTGCGAGGTCCCAAGAGGGTAGGAGGGGAGAGCGAGGAGGATTTATTCTCCTAGCCCCCCTCAGGAACCTGATGACCAGGTCGTGCTGACCTACTGTTTTCGACTCCACAAGGTCGTAGTACACAGAGATAGCGACCACGTAACCCTTCAGGGTGGAAGGAGACAGCCTTCGTTCCAACCCTTCTTGGAGGAAGGAGAGCATGGACCCGATCGGGCGTTTCCAGGGGTCTTCTCGGTGAGAAGAACATCATGTGACGAAGAGGTTCCACTTCAACGCATAGGCTTTGTCTCGTGGACAAAGCCCTAGCGGAAGTGATGGTAGCCACCACCTGCAGTGGTAGGGTACTCAAACCTGCCGCGTCCCATCCAAGGGCTGTTGCAAGGAGTACGAGTTCGGAGAACCAGGTCCAGCCGGGCCAATATGGGGCGATCAAAAGGACCTGCTCCTTGTCCTCCCTGATCTTGCACAGTGTCTGTGCAAGAAGGCTCACTGGGGGAAACGCATACTTGCGGAGGCCCCGCGGCCAGCTGTGCGCTAGTGCATCCGTGCCGAGGGTCCCCTCGGTCAGGGAGTAAAACAAGCGGCAATGGGAAGAGTCGTGGGGGGCAAACAGATCTACCTGTGCGTCGCCGAACTGTTCCCAAATCAGCTGAACCGTCTGGGGATGGAGTCTCCATTCTCCAGGAAGTGGCTGAAACCGTGAGAGATCGTCAGCTGCACGATTCAGGTCTCCCGGGATGTGAATGGCACGAAGCGACCTCAGATGCTTCTGACTCCATAAGAGGAGATGGCGGGCGAGTTGCGACATACGGTGGAAGCGTAGACCACCTTGTCGGTTGATGTACGCTACTGTGGTCGTGTTTTCTGTGCGGACTAGTACGTGATGGCCCTTGAGCAACGCCCGGAAGCGGTGCAGAGCGAACCGTACTGCCAGCAACTTGAGGCAATTGACATGCAGGAGGCGCTGGGGTCCTGTCCAGGAGCCCGCGGCAGCATCCCCATTGCACATGGCACCCCAGCCCGTGGCAGAGGCATCTGTTGATACAACAATATGCCTGGAAACTCAATCTAAGGGCACTCCTGCCCGTAGAAAAGTGAGGTTCGACCACGGGGTGAAGGTCTGACGGCAGGCCTGAGTCACTGGTACCCGGAGCGTGCCTGACTGCCATGCCCATCTCGGGACTCGATCGCGAAGCCTGTGCTGAAGCGGTCTCATATGAAGCAATCCGAGCGGCATGACCGCGGCTGCAGATGCCATATGCCCCAGGAGCCTCTGAAATAGTTTCAGTGGAACCACACTCTTGCTCTCGATTTGGCGAAGGCAAGTCAGCAGTAACTGCTCGCGCTCGCTCGTAAGCTGCGCGTACATGGCGACCGAGTCGATTTCCATACCGAGAAAAGAGATCCTCTGCATGGGGGAGAGTTTGCTCTTTTCCCAGTTGACCCGAAGGCCCAGATGGGCGAGGTGCTGGAGCACCAGGTCCCTGTGTTCGCACACCTGATCTCGGGAGTGACTTAGAATCAGCCAGTCGTCGAGATCAGTTAAGGATGCGAACCTCGTGTTGCCTGAGTGGCACAAGGGCTGCCTTGACGACTTTCGTGAAGACGCAAGGGGACAGGGCTAACCCGAATGGGAGAACCGTGTACTGGTATGCCTGCCCCTCGAAAGCAAACCGTAGAAACGGGGAAGAATGGAGACATGAAAGTACGCGTCCTTCAGGTTGATCGCTGCAAACCAATCTGCTGGACGAACGCATTCGAAAAGGCGTTTGGCTGTCAACATCTTGAACGGAAGCCTGCGAAGGGATCGGTTCAAGATGCGCAGGTCCAGGATTGGCCGTAACCCACCAGTTTTCTTGGGTACAATGAAGTAGGGGCTGTAGAATACGGACTTCATTTCGGCTGGAGGGACAGTCTCGATCGCACCTTTCGCCAGCAAGGTAGTGACCTCCGGACGCATGACCGGGGCATAGCCACCTACCATGGTAAAGCGGACTCCCCGAAAGTGGGAAGGAGACTGTGCGAACTGAATCGCATAGCCGAGCCTGATGGTTCTCGCAAGCCAGCGGGACAGGTTGGGAAGCTCTAGCCAGGCTCCCAAGAACTGAACCAGCGTGGTCATGCGAACCACAGACGTACCCCGGGTGGCAGCGAGGCGGCGTGACCGGCCCAGACGTGGGAGGCGTAGCGTCCCGGTGTGGGGGCACGGTCATCTGCCGCGTCATCTGCCGCGTCCTGACAGAGGAGACCAGGGAAGGACGTGCGTTCCACTGCGGTCTGCTCTGACAGGAGTCTGGCACCAGAGGGGGATGAGAGTGGCGAGGCCCTTGGGCGGCACACACTGCCATCCGCGGACTCTGGGGGCTCAGAGATGGGGACATGAGTTCTTTCTGGGTGCTGCTGACCCGGGGGCCAGTAGCGGAGCAAAGGATTCTGCCCCAGCCCTCCACTGGGGGAAGGAGTGGCCCTGCTACCATCTCCTAGAAAGAACTGGAACCCATCTCTGAGTTGTCCGCGTCAGGAGCGCCG
Organism: Coreius guichenoti; assembly: GCA_039654105.1. Classification (NCBI taxonomy): domain Eukaryota; kingdom Metazoa; phylum Chordata; class Actinopteri; order Cypriniformes; family Gobionidae; genus Coreius; species Coreius guichenoti. The sequence goes on along the minus strand of CM077185.1, from coordinate 17,100,640 downwards.
CTTCACCTGCCGTTTGGCAGGCTGCGGGGCTGGAACGGACTGGGGCGCGGGAGGGGTGGGAGCCGCAGCGGCGAGCAGGCTGGAGCTGGCCGCCGTGGCAGTACATGTTTAATGGCCTCAGTCTGCTTCTGGGCAGCCGAGAACTGTTGGGCGAAGTCCTCGACCGCGCCGCCGAAGAGGCCAGCCTGGGATATGGAACCGGTTGAGGAACCGGGTTCGCTCAGCCTTTCTCACATCGACCAGGTTAAGCCACAGGTGTCTCTCCTGGACCACAGCTGTGGACATCACCTGACCCAGGGAGAGTGCGGTCACCTTCGTCGCCCAGAGGGGGAGGTCGGTGGCGGCACGCAGCTCATCCCTGAGCCCTGGGTCGGCTCTACTCTCGTGCATGTGCAAAGAGGCGGTGGCCTGCCCCGCAGCTCTGTACAACTTCGCCACCGAAGTAGACGAGAGCCTACAGGCTTTGGAGGGGTGCTTAGGATCGCCACGCCACGTTGAAGCACTCTGTGGACACAGTTGCATTGCAACAGAGCGTTCAACATGGGGGGACTCCAGTGTACCCTTTGGCCGTGGCCCCATCGAGGGCAGAGAAGGTGGAGGAGGCCACCGAACGGTCGCGAGAAGACAACGGGGACTTCCAGGAGTGCGTGATCTCCTCATGCACCTCGGGAAAGAAAGGCATTGCCTTTTCTTTCTTTTCAATCGCCCAACCGCGAGCGTTCGTGACAGGGCAGAGGGTTCCACACCAGCCCGAGGCTTGTTGCTACCCGAGATAACATGGCTGTCAGCTCTGGTTCGGACTCGGGCAATGCTGACACACAGCCGAATCTTCATCCCCAGACGACTCTAGCCCACCTTGAGATGCGGCGATCGACATCTCGTCGCCATCTGGAACGCCGAATGAAACACGCGGGGCGTCAACAGACGGTCCTGTTTCAGTCTGACCACTCGCGGGTAGCGGTGTGCGAGAGGGGGGTGTGGCCCGAGGAATGATCGTCGGGGCTTTATTCCACACCATAACCCTCAGGTCACCCTGGCCACCAGCCAAAGTACCATCTCTCGCGGAGACGGTAGATTTGGGCGTGGCAGAGGGGACTCTCTCTCCTTTGCGGAGGTCATTGAGTCTTGACCGCAACATTGCGATGGTCATGTTCCCGCAGTGAGAACATGACTCATCCATAAACGCTGCTTGAGCGTGCTGTAAGCCCAAACATGTCAAGCAGTGATTGTGCCCATCAGACGGCAACAGAGATCGACCGCACCCAGAAGTGCACGGGCGAGACATCTTTAAAAAGACGTGCCACGCGCAAGCTCTTTTTGTGAGAGGAAAGCTCTGCAGAAGTGTTGAAGCGCCCAGGGAAACACACACACACAGCTGTTGCAGATCACTGCACAGATCAGCAGGCAGGCAATGTGAGATCGCTGGAACGCGCCATCACACCAACACACTGGAGAACCACTCGTCTTGAAGAACTGAAGAGAGAACTCAGAATTCAGGCTTGCAGGAGTGAAGAGATGCTCTTGGCTCCGAAGCAGAAACATAATGCGAGATTGCCAGTGTCCTTCCTTATATACCCACAGGGTGGGGCGGAGCTACGCTATGCAAATTCTGCAGACCCATGGCATTTCATTGCCATTGGCTCGTTTTGTAAGAACTCGAAGGTGATAGGCTTCTAAGCGAAACCCCCATTCGTCACTGACGTAACTCGGAGTGACTGAACGAAAGGGAACTGTATATATAAAAGCAATATCAGTCAGGCTAATTAAGTAATATTACACTCACAATTGTGCTGTTGTTCTGACTACAGCCAAATATCATATGTGCTGATATTTAACATCCCTCTTCCTCATGTAATACTTATTTACTTATTTAGCCTAATATTATGGTTATTATTGCAACTTGCTACAATAATATCTGATACGTTGTCACAGCACAGGTGTATAGCGGCTATTTACTATGATGCAGATCATGCATCAGATCTTAGAGTCTGATCTGTTATATTATATTTGTTCAGGCATATTATATTAGGACAACACAATAAACATACTGGGAGAGAAAAAGTTCCAAGATCCAGCTGAAGGTGGAGGGATAGGATCCTGTTATTTGCTCTCTCTTTCTGTTCTGACAGTCAGCCTTAATCTGGCTAGAGCTCACTCTCCTCTATTTAATTCTCTTATAATTACTACCTCACTCTCTTTCTCTCCCTTTCTTTCCTCTATTATCTCCATCCTGCATCACCCATCCAGCCAATAAGTGGAACATATGTTGTTCTTCTTTTGAACTTTCTCTTTCTGCTCATGCAAAGCAGGGTTATTATTGTTAATTAAAACTAAAATCATAAAAAAAAAACATTACATTACTTGAAATAAAAAAAAATAATTACACATTTTATTTCAGTTAGTTGTCAAGGCAACATTTCTATTATTTTAGTTTAAAGGTACACTATGTAACTTTTTTTTGTTCAAAATTAACAAAATTGAGTCAATACATCATCACTCCTTTTTCTAAAACATGTTTTTGTCTTAGCCTGATTCACTATGGTAAGCCTGTATTTTTGTTGCGATCTATGGATATAATTGTTCACTGTAAAGCATTATCTATTGCGAAGGGTCAGATTCATCCACACATGCAGAACCGAAGCACAACAAAAACAATGTTCTTCCGCAAAATGTATGCAGCTTTGTTTTTTTTTTACATACATTTCAGTTGAAGTACTAAAATAACAAACTAAATGAACTAAAATTAAAAACTTTAATTAAAAAAAAAAGATTTCTGATCAGAACAATTCTACTCAACTTCTAAGAATAAGATTCTAGACATCTAAGATTGCTTGCCCTAGGAGCTGTAACGGTTGCTTCTAAACGCAGTGAAGCTGTAAGAATCTCTTTGGGATTCGTTTTCTCAAAGATCAAACCTCCTGACCTCTTGTTGTTTCTTGTAAGGGTCTTCAACAAAAAGATTGGACACAACTTTTGACTAGACTGCAAATGCTACAATAACATTCACAACCCCCTCAAAAAATAGGGTTGTCAATTAATTAAACATTTCAATCAAATTAATTACATGATAACCAGATTAATTTGTCTGAATACTATTTTTAATTAAGTTAAGTTAATTAAGTTATTAAAAATTAAAGCGTGGTGATTTAAATGTTTAAAAATAGTTTCAAAGTGCAAGCTTTTGAAAAACAATACAGTTATTGTCTCCGTGTAAACTACAAAAACAGAATTTTGTGAAAACGGTGACGTCATGCGCATGTGTATTACGTGTTCAATATATAGGCGTGTAGTGTTTCTTTACAAAGTGACATCGCCAACTACTGGCCTGGCATGAATAATACAGTGTTTTTAGTCGTTTTTGTGGAACTGTGTGAACAGTAATCGTTGTTGTCAATATTACTGTACACTCACCTAAAGGATTATTAGGAACACCATACTAATACTGTGTTTGACCCCCTTTCGCCTTCAGAACTGCCTTAATTCTACGTGGCATTGATTCAACAAGGTGCTGAAAGCATTCTTTAGAAATGTTGGCCCATATTGATAGGATAGCATCTTGCAGTTGATGGAGATTTGTGGGATGCACATCCAGGGCACGAAGCTCCCGTTCCACCACATCCCAAAGATGCTCTATTGGGTTGAGATCTGGTGACTGTGGGGGCCATTTTAGTACAGTGAACTCATTGTCATGTTCAAGAAACCAATTTGAAATGATTCGAGCTTTGTGACATGGTGCATTATCCTGCTGGAAGTAGCCATCAGAGGATGGGTACATGGTGGTCATAAAGGGATGGACATGGTCAGAAACAATGCTCAGGTAGGCCGTGGCATTTAAACGATGCCCAATTGGCACTAAGGGGCCTAAAGTGTGCCAAGAAAACATCCCCCACACCATTACACCACCACCACCAGCCTGCACAGTGGTAACAAGGCATGATGGATCCATGTTCTCATTCTGTTTACGCCAAATTCTGACTCTACCATCTGAATGTCTCAACAGAAATCGAGACTCATCAGACCAGGCAACATTTTTCCAGTCTTCAACTGTCCAATTTTGGTGAGCTCGTGCAAATTGTAGCCTCTTTTTCCTATTTGTAGTGGAGATGAGTGGTACCCGGTGGGGTCTTCTGCTGTTGTAGCCCATCCGCCTCAAGGTTGTGCGTGTTGTGGCTTCACAAATGCTTTGCTGCATACCTCGGTTGTAACGAGTGGTTATTTCAGTCAAAGTTGCTCTTCTATCAGCTTGAATCAGTCGGCCCATTCTCCTATGACCTCTAGCATCAACAAGGCATTTTCGCCCACAGGACTGCCGCATACTGGATGTTTTTCCCTTTTCACACCATTCTTTGTAAACTCTAGAAATGGTTGTGCGTGAAAATCCCAGTAACTGAGCAGATTGTGAAATACTCAGACCGGCCCGTCTGGCACCAACAACCATGCCACGCTCAAAATTGCTTAAATCACCTTTCTTTCCCATTCTGACATTCAGTTTGGAGTTCAGGAGATTGTCTTGACCAGGACCACACCCCTAAATGCGTTGAAGCAACTGCCATGTGATTGGTTGATTAAATAATTGCATTAATGAGAAATTGAACAGGTGTTCCTAATAATCCTTTAGGTGAGTGTACATACATATTTCTATCATGGCAACTCTCAGGAGATTTTTAGCATGGTAATGGATATGACAATGTTAATGTATTTGGTCTTGGCAGAATAGATCTGCTATGCTGCTGCTGCTGTTGATTATTGCTATTGTTGTAGATTATTGCTACTGCTGCTGCAGAGCAAGTACAGGAACCTGCTACTGTTGATAGACATACTGCTGCTGCACAAATAGCATATATCAATTACCCATAGCAGATCTATACAGGTGGAGCTGGGGAAGGTGGAGGGTTTTAGAAGAACTCTGGAAGCACGCTGTGAACTGCTGTAGTAAATTGTAACCAGCCATTTATCCCTTTCACACGTAAGTTTAAAATATTCTGGCTGATCCCCCAGCGTGAGTTTTTCAAGGCGACTGTTATTTAGAACGTATCACATTATTGTTTCCATGGTGACGCGTCATTGCTTGTCACGTGACACACCGCAGTCACAATAGTGCTGTATGACTTATGATCTGCTTTTATTTCATTTTTTAAAAAAAAATTAAAAATATTCACAAATTTGTTAACTATAGCATGAAATATCTGATATTCTGATTGTCAAATATGGGCAAGTGGATGTGTTTTGTTGTTTAAACACCTTTATAATGATTGCATTAGTTGGCTATATGTGCGATGGGCGCAGCCATTTTAGTTTGTGCCGCAGTTCAGAGAATCGGATCTATTTGATTTACAACACGTGAATTCATCCACTTCTCCCGAAATACATGAAAGTGAACTGATGACCGTTCTAACGTGATGCACTGAGCATTCTAATCACACCGGTGTGATCATACGCTCCAGGGACCAGCCAAGACTGATCACACCGGTGTGATTGTACGTGCGAAAGGGTTAAATGTTAAGCAGAAAGCTCATTGACTGCTAATGCGACATGAACCAATCAGCTTGTGCCAAGTAGTTAATGCTGTAAATATCATCAGCTTACGTTAAGGACCCATTAGACTGCGCCATCTAGAGTTTCATGACAGAACTAGGCATATATACATATATACATATATATATATATATATATATATAGTATATAGTTTATACCAACACAAAAAAAGTTAATAAACTCCCATTTATTTATTTATGTATGTATGTATGTGTTTCTTGAGGGGTCTGTGTGTTCCATTCTGATCAGGCACAGCGGTGGCAGCCGTGGCCTTGAGAGGCACTTCTCAATAACGGTGGAGGAACATGATATATATTCAGGTTCAACACTAAGACACCATGACAAATTCAGGTGCACAAGAATGCTTACATAATATGCAGCTGTATAAAATTGATAAACTAGCCATGGATTTTTGTGATTTCCCCATACTCACCATAATATGCTGATTAATTAACCAAATTGCAAATAATCACATATATCGATATTTTTTTAATTGTTTAAAGTAGATGCATCATGATAAATGTGTTAATTATCTGTTAAAGTTCTAGTGGATAATTCTATTCCACTGACTGCACCCTACTCTATTTTTATGTCTTCATCCAAGAAAAACAAAAATGATACATTTATAAATAATACAATATGAGTGGTGCACATTTAGCACTCTGGTAGCTCAATAACACGTAGCATCGGGAGCAATTTACAACTATAACATGAACCGACGGAGGCCTGTAAATCTATTTCTTTTTCCCCAGCCGAGAGCATCCTGGGAAGAGAGTGGGAATAAGACAGAATGCGAATGAATATGCAGGTCTATTTCTCATTCTCTGCTCAAAGTGCAGCATAAAGGGCACATGAAGGAAAGTAAAGGCCTGTGACAAATGCGGTGACTGCAGGGGTGGCGCTATGCATTTTTTATTAGCTGTTAATCTATTCCTTGTGTAACTCAATATAAATCAAATTACCAGCCTACCATGCTGTCAGTGACTACAGTAATTAGATGGAAAAGTGGCTCGTAGAGGTGCCGCATTCTTTTAAAGTGGAAAAAAGCAAAGAGTGACATTGTATTTACGGCTGTGTTTTCTGTTCCTCACTGCCAGGTGAATGCCACTTATTCAATGACCAGAGAAGACATGATTGGACATACTTGTGGTAGCAATTACTAGGAAAAGAAAAACAGATTATTTAGCTACTTAGGCCTATCTGTCATTCACAACATGGTAATGGTGATTCCCACATTGTCCATGTGGAAAACGTGAACAAAATGAGTGAACAGTTTTGTACACTGGTGTAGGATTGTTTCTTCAATTACTGGTACTTTTATGTCCCAAGAGTTTATAATTATCAAAACAGATTTCAACTATTTTCTTCATGTTGTATAAGATGACATTTTTACCACAGCTTTAAAATGTATCTAATTGAAGTTAGATTTAATAGTTTTACCCTTGTCCCAAACCTAGACATCAAAATATCACTACATGGTTTAAAAAACTACAAAGATCTTTATTTATTTAATTGGGTGAAAATCAAATTATATTATATCAGTTACACAAATGACGACATCCCTCATTTGCATCACAAATGACGACATCCCTCATTTGCATCACAAATGTTGTATCACTTGTGAGCAGAACATTTTAATCATGTGTCATTTTTAATAAAGCTCACATATTCAAATATTCAAATTATCCATATTATTTAATCATTTGTATATATGAAAAAAAAAAAAAAATGCTAGCTATGCCATTAGTCTTAGCAAGACAAAAGATTATTATTTTCCAAAAAATTCCACCACAGAATTATTTTAAATACAATACGCCATTTAACAAGCTAGCGTTCTTTAGCATATATGCAACCCAGGCTCATTGAAAAAAAAAGCAAAATAATATTATGTTGAATTTTGCATGTTTCAAGTGCATTGAACATGAATCTGGCAACATCTTATTATGTTGACTGTTGTACGTATCACAGCAGTTTGGAAATTAAATGTCTAGTAAGTGACAATAAAAGGTTAATGATTTATTGCATTTGAAAATAACATACAACCTACACTAAACCCTACCTAAACCTAAACAATAGTGTAAATGTGAGATAAAAACACATTTGCTGAAGCAACTTTTTTACTTTTATCATGACTTTGCTATGTTAGAAAAGCCATACATATGGAGCTGGTTACTTATGTGATGCAAACGTCAAAAGGTATTAGTTTACAAATCATGCACTATGGTAAAAGTGAATGGCAGTTTTACCAATGATTTGCCAGTGCAAAGGCAAAAAGATTTACATGAAAGTGATAGCTTTATCGCATATCCCACATGGTTAGAACCAGGTGTTAGTCAGGGTAGAACATTTTGCAGTGCAAAGGAGTAGATGGATCAATGTAATTTGGGATCAGATTGCTAATAGGTTCACATCAATGTCCTTTCATACTCTAACTCACAATGTACCTCTCAAATGTGATACTATTATTGTTAATAAGGCAGCGGTTGGTGCATCCCCACAGAGGATGGTTATAGCAGAAAAGGACAGAGCGATAATCACACTATGATTTAAAACACTGCACTTATCTGGCCTGCCTAAAACTTTTTTGTCATCCACTGTCTTTTATTCTTAAATAATTTGGAAATTAAAGTGACGTTGATTTTGTGAGAGGAAAATATAGTTCAGTTCAAGCTACTTAATACTTTTAAGTAGATTTTACTTTTTGGAAGATTTTACACCGTACAATGTTTTATTTATTTTGCAGACATATAGAGCAGATTAGAACAAGTGTGTAAATAAAAAAATCACATTCGGTTTGGACCACTTCATCTGTGGTTCTAAATCTGGTACATATCCAGTTCTCTTTTATTTCATTTTGTTTACAGTATTATCCACTGTAATGGAAATATATTTTACAGTTTATCTGTACATATGGTGGAAAGTCTCACAACTTTTATTGTATATCAAGTCTTTCAACTGATTCATACAAGTCAAGTGCACATATTTGCACAATGTACAGGATAAGACTGAGAGTTATTTCGTTAAGCAGCACAACAAATGGTATGAGTAAGCATCACCAGTTTTAGAAGAGAAGGCTGCACAATTAATGGAAATCGTGATATGGCTTAGTTCAGTTATCAAATCACAAATGGATGCAATTTATTCTGAAGTGCTGAAGTGCTGTGAACCAGGGCTCTGTGTTCATTTATGCGCATGCAGCATCAGTGTCTCAGAGTGGCTCATTCACAGTAAATGCCGCTTCACACTAACTCTGCATGTACCATGAGTTTGAGTCACTGATAATGTGCATTTGGGAATGCAACATGCACCAGGTTCACTTTATTTTCACATTTGTTTATTTTATGTCTTATTTTGTAGAATACGCGCTCAGCACTGCCGCTCTGGCACAGCCGCTCTGGCACAGAGTACGTGCGATCGCGAATCGAAAGCGAAAGTAAACGTGAGCTCCGCAACAAATCCTCCGACATGCGCCTGTCAGTCATCTCACCTCACTCTCGTCACGTGATCAGTGAACTGTGATTCCTGCTGCACTGTGCGCGACTCTTCTGCAGCTCATGCTGTATGCGCAGAGCAGATGTTTACAATAGTTTACAATTTAAGCGATCGTTATCCAACTGAATTAAATGGTTTTTATTTCTATAAAAAAAGCAAAACGACAATTTAATGTAAAAGTAGTGGTGCATATTCCATGCTAATTTCACCCTCATGCTCTGTCATGGCGATATCGCGAGACAGCTTTTCACTGAACGAGAAATCTCGTCACATTTTAATCACACCCCTATTAAAAAGTAATTCAGGGGACCTGTTACCACAACTTAAATAAATGCATGGTTGCAAGTTAAAAATTCTATTTTATTGTTTTAATTAAACCTTTTAAGTTGCGAACATTATTTTGTATTATTTTGAGTTCTGTTGACATAATAATGTTGATCATTACATCAACTTAATATCGTCTGTTGCCAATTTAAACTCAAATTTCTGTGTTAATTTTTTTAATTAGGTAGTAGTAACTTAATGAAATTGTCTTGATAACTTCGGAAATTAGGCAGTGGATTTCTAGTTCCCAGCATGCTTTGCACAGGACTGGATAAGGAGAATAAATGTTGAAGACCTGTTAGTGTTTAATGCTGTTATGTTTGACATTTAAAAGAGTTTCTGTAATGTTGAAGGTGGTTACCATTGTGCTGAAGAGTAGATACATGAAGGTAAACTCTGATTCTATAAGCAATGGCTGTGCTAATGCCAGTGACAAGGAATATCTTACTTGTTCATTAAATATACATGTTAAATAAGTTATGTTACCATGTGTATGTGTATGATAGCAGTTGATTTGAACTGAAATAGATAAGATTAATTGGTTCCAGAGCTACAACTCTGGTAGTTGGAGCGACTTAATTTTTTGAGTAATCAACTTAAAAATGTGTGTTTATGCTACAAATTATTAAGTTCCAACTCAATGTAGCTTGTTGTCATAACTCAAAAAAATTGATGCAAACTGTTGCGTTATTTTTTTTTTTTGTTGAGCCAACACATTATTTTAGAGTGTAATAATAATTTAATAATAATTTATTATATATTCAAATTGAGTGTTTATAAAAACACTAGTGTGAATATGTGTAATGAGACACTATCACAACTAAGAAGAGGTTTGAGTCCACTTTAAAGTCCTTCAAATTCCTTTTTTAAATAGTCTTTTTAAGTCTTTTTTAATACTTTTTTTTTTTTTTTAGCAGTGTAAACACCCTTTAAAAAGCAACTATTGGCATCAGAGTGTGGTCTCTTTGTTCTTTTTACCTGGATGTCTCTATAGCATTACAATTTTATCCAAAGCCTTGGATAATATAGGGATAAAGCTATCTGTTAGCCTCCCATTCATCTCATTGGTAGTTACTTAGCTGCTGTGTGACATCCTGGAAGCACAAAACCTTGCGCTGCCACCAGCAGGGGCTAATGGGGCCATGCTAACCATCCAAACCTTGACCCCTTAGGTCTAAACAGGCTTGTACGAGAAGGAGCCTTTAAATGTTACAATGAGGAGCACTATTACCTTTATTCCTGGAGGAGCTTTTTGTCAGGAGATGCTGTCATTTTTTATTGAACCTACAGTACAGCTAAGTTCAAAACAGGGTCTCTCTCAGTATAGGCTTATTAATACTTAATGTTCAAGCTCACCTGCGATTATTTATGCTGGCACTAAGTTAAATCTCACTCAGGGAGAAACACATTGATTACCCTTGGAAAGGTATCTTGCAATGCACTGTATAATGTCACTTGGATAAAATGAGTTAAAAAAGGAGGAGGTGAAAGCTCCTGTCAGGGTGCATAAAGAGCGCTCTGAGGAAAATATCAACATTAGCCACATTTCCCCTAGTGCAGCCATCTCATACTTTAACAAATGATGTATTATTCCCTGTATGGTGCTTGTAGTGAAATAAAGCATGGCTGGATTATTACAGTGCCTTGATATTCAGGACCACATTCTGTCCTTGGTAAACTGAATGATAATAAAATAATAAAAAAGAACTAATGTATTCTAGACAACTGATCTACACTGAACAAAATTATAAACAAAACACTTTGTGTTTTTGCCCCCATTTTTCATGAGCTGAACTCAAAGATCTAAGACTTTTTCTATGTACACAACAGGCTTAATTCTCTCAAATATTGTTCACAAATCTGTCTAAATCTGTGTTAGTGAGCACTTCTCCTTTGCCGAGATAATCCATCCACCTCACAGGTGTGGTATATCAAGATGCTGATTAGACAGCATGATTATTGCACAGGTGTGCCTTAGGCTGGCCACAATAAAAGGCAACGCTAAAATGTGCAGTTTTACTGTATTGGGGGGTCCGGGGGGGTCCGAAAACCAGTCAGTATCTGGTGTGACCACAATTTGCCTCACGCAGTGCAACACATCTCCTTCGCATAGAGTTGATCAGGTTGTTGATTGTGGCCTGTGGAATGTTGGTCCACTCCTCTTCAATGGCTGTGCGAAGTTGCTGGATATTGGCAGGAACTGGAACACGCTGTCGTATACGCCGATCCAGAGCATCCCAAACATGCTCAATGGGTGACGTCTGGTGAGTATGCTGGCCATGGAAGAACTGGGATGTTTTCAGCTTCCAGGAATTGTGTACAGATCCTTGCAACATGGGGCCGTGCATTATCATGCTGCAACATGAGGTGATGGTCGTGGATGAATGGCACAACAATGGGCCTCAGGATCTCCTCACGGTATCTCTGTGCATTCAAAATGCCATCAATAAAATGCACCTGTGTTCATTGTCCATAACATACGCCTGCCCATACCATAACCCCATCGCCACCATGGGCCACTCGATCCACAGCGTTGATATCAGCAAACCGCTCACCCACACAACACCATACACGCTGTCTGCCATCTGCCCTGTATACAGTGAAAACCGGGATTCATCCGTGAAGAGAACACCTCTCCAAAGTGCCAGACGCCATCGAATGTGAGCATTTGCTCACTCAAGTCGGTTATGACGACGAACTGCAGTCAGGTCGAGACCCCGATGAGAACGACGAGCATGCAGATGAGCTTCCTGAGACGGTTTCTGACAGTTTGTGCAGAAATTCTTTGGTTATGCAAACCGATTGTTGCAGCAGCTGTCCGGGTGGCTGGTCTCAGACGATCTTGGAGGTGAAGATGCTGGATGTGGAGGTCCTGGGCTGGTGTGGTTACACATGGTCTGCGGTTGTGAGGCCGGTTGGATGTACTGCCAAATTCTCTGAAATGCCTTTGGAGACGGCTTATGGTAGAGAAATGAACATTCAATTCATGGGTAACAGCTCTGGTAGACATTCCTGCAGTCAACATGCCAATTGCACGCTCCCTCAAAACTTGCAAAACTGTGGCACTGTGCTGTGTGATAAAACTGCACATTTTAGAGTGGCCTTTTATTGTGGCCAGCCTAAGGCACACCTGTGCAATAATCATGCTGTCTAATCAGCATCTTGATATGCCACACCTGTGAGGTGGATGGATTATCTCTGCAAAGGAGAAGTTCTCACTAACACAGATTTAGACAGATTTGTGAACAATATTTGAGAGAAATAGGCCTTTTGTGTACATAGAAAAAGTCTTAGATCTTTGAGTTTAGCTCATGAAAAATGGGGGCAAAAACAAAAGTGTTGCGTTTATAATTTTGTTCAGTGTAGTTTAAAAGAATAAATGAATGAATAAATAAATGTTCAACAACAATTTTATTTTTAACAGTGCAATGAATTTTAATAATTAAAGGGTCATATCATAGCTAAACCATATTTCAGTTCTTTTGAAATAATAATTTGATTTAGAATGTCGCAACCTAGAGTCATTGGAGAAACGTGCCTTTACTTACATTTTTGCAGAACTTCAAAAACATATCTATACATACAATTCACTGCAGTTTACTTTTGAAACGAACACTAGAGGCAGAAAAACACAAACAACTCATTTCTTTTTCACACAAATTATGATTACGGGGCAGATTATCGATTACTAAAGATTTTTTTTTTCGTGATTCAAAGTTGCAGTGGCGTAGGCTGTCTATGGAGGGGTCAGAGAGCTCTCAGATTCCATCCAAAATATCTTCATTTCCGTTCCGAAGATGAACGAAAGTCTTACAGGTTTGGAACGACATGAGGGTGAGGAATTAATGAATTTTCATTTTTGGGTGAACTAACCCTTTAATCAGCCATAAATAAGTAATTTGTAATGTGTTTAGTTCTTAAAGGCTCTAGTAGCAAGAAAGGGTCAGAAAAATAGAAGTTTTGCTGCAAGAAACCAGGGCTAACTTTATAAGTGGACATCAAGAAAAAATAAAATGATGAAATGTAAGTTACATAAGTTCTTAAAAAAAATATACACTCTCAAAAAAGGGGGTAAGCGAAGAAAAAAATGAATCCAACTTTCTGTCTGAGAATCATCTCATTTGACATCATCCAATTACTCTCAGGCAAAAATCAGGTGATCACTAGAACATGACTAATTATGAGTTCACTTGGAACCCGTGTAAAACTCTGACAGGTTTAGCTAATTCCTTCGTTCTGGTTAGGCCGTACCACCATGTAGCCAGCATAATCCATTCAGACAGTTTACAAGAGGTTTGACACGCTGAAACAGCTTTTCCCGTTTAAGGGTGTGTTATCTGAAACGTCTAATTGAGCAGCTGTCAGGGTATGCGGACTCACGCCAAACCCTCTCCAACATAAACCACACTGCTGTTCATCACTATCCTCCACTGATGCTATAGCTTCAGGAAGTACAAAATGCTTTCTATAAAGGTTTTTCAGCCCAAAACAAAGGCAGAAAATACAACAGAAGAATTGTTGTTGAATTGTGAGCTTTGAACTGTATAGTTAAAGCTTAATTGCAAAAATGAAGAAAACTGTCAGAACAGACAGTCCCGTTCAATTCAACTTCATTTCTTATATATTTTTTTTAGTTGAATTTTATAGTTCTATAGTCATAGTTTCATACTTTGATGAAAAAAGGTTGTTTAAATTTAGTCAAAATGTTATAAAGACTTAAACAAAAAACAAAAAAGGGAAAATTATACTTGTAAAAACCTGAGCAAAATTACTGTGTTGTGAGCCTATGCATTTCTTTCTTCTGCAGACCAAACGACATTGGAGTCTATTGACTTCCTGTGTATATGGGGATAAAAGTAATTTCTCTAAATATCTTTTTTTAATGTTCCACAGGGGGAAAAAAATAACATTTAAACTAGCTGGAATGACATAAGGGTAAATAAATAATGACATATTTTATTATTATTATTATTATTATTATTATTATTATTATTATTATTGGGTAGAGTATCCCTTCATCTGTGCATGTGTTTTATTGTCTCTGTAGGAGTAAGGTAGGGATGCACGAAAATTCTGGGCCGAAACTGAAAATGCAGGATTCACTTGGCCAAAAACCGAAACTAAATAAAAAATGAATAAATCAATTATTTAATCCAACGTATTTAATAAACAACACTCACATAGCTAAATCAGCAAATCAGTTCTAATATGTAACACGGACACTGTAAAATAATGTTACCAAAATTATTTATTTGTGATCATTATCGATCCATCTAGTTGCCGCCAGGTGAAAGTATGCAACTTGTGTAGTTTTTGTGGTTTGAAACATAGGCCTACATTTTTTGTTTGTTTGTTTGTTTGTTTTTTGACTTCCTATCTTCCAAAACTTCCATTAATTTTTTCATTTGTGCCACAGTGATAATAGTTTTCAGGGTTATCAACTTACAAATAACATAGCACAAATCACACACTTAAGTTTTAAGCTTGGAGGATGTGTGTAGAAATGTTTGCTTCCTTTTCTTGTTAAAATATAATAGCTGTTTGCTGTCACATATTCGGTTAAATCAGATTGACGTTTTTACTGTGGTCCTTGAGAGCGCAAATAAGAAACTAGCTTTTCATTCTGATACAGAAAGAGAATCAAATCAAATCAAATCACCTTTATTTATATAGCACTTTTTACAATGGCAATTGTTTCAAAGCAGCTTCACAGTGGTAACAGGAAAATAATGCAACAGAATTTGATTCGGCTGTACAGCCGCTCTGGAGAAAACGGTGATGTCATCCAGCTCATTTCAATTATCATATAGTGTCAATGCGGGCAGATCAGTAATATAGTTGAAATTTAAGTGTCCCCAACTGAGCAAGCCAAAAGCCAAAGGCGACGGTGGCAAGGAACCAAAACTCCTTCAGGGCCAGAATGGAGAAAAAAACCTTGGGAGAAACCAGGCTCAGTCGGGGCGCCAGTTCTCCTCTGGCCGACGAACAAATAGTGTATGATTATGATTCTGGCAACATTACAGGTCAGAAGTCATATTAGATCAATAGATATTCGTAGGATTATTCGAAAGATTGGAGTTGTCACGCCGGGGACAGGTTTAATGAGGATGTCGTGTCGATGCGGCATTTACAGGGGGGAGTTTAATTGACACGCTCTCTACAGACACTTCAGGGATGCGTTCGTCATGTCCAGGCTAAGGTCCACCATCTGGTCCGGATACGGCCCGGATCCGGCCGACTGCAGTAAACCTTGGGATAAACAGAGAGACTAACATTAGCGTAGATGCCATTCTTCTTATGATGTAACGAGTACATCAGGTGTTATGGGAAGTGTTCCCGGTTCCGACTGACCTAGTTAATGCATCCTAAAACAATCATTTAACTGATTTGAATAATATAAATTAAAAATGTTTTATGTGTATGCCATAGTAAAGAGATGTGTTTTTAGTCTAGATTTAAACTGACAGATTGTGTCTGCTTCCCGAACAATACTAGGAAGACTGTTCCAGAGTTTAGGTGCTAAATAGTAAAAGGATCGACCGCCTGCAGTTGATTTTGATATTGTAGGTATTATCAACTGGCCAGAATTTTGAGACCGCAATAGACGTGATGGAGTATAATGCGTTAAGAGCTCGCTCAAGTACTGGGGAGTTAAACCATTTAGTGCTTTGTAAGTAATCAGCAAGATTTTAAAATGTATACAATGTTTAATAGGGAGCCAATGCAGTGTTGCCAGAACCGGGCTAATATGGTCATACTTCCTGGTTCTAGTAAGAACTCTAGCTGCTGCGTTTTAGACAAGCTGCAGTTTATTTATTAAGCGAGCAGGGCAACCACCCAGTAGAGCATTACAATAATCTAGCCTTGAGGTCATGAACGCATGAACTAACTGTTCAGCATTTTGCATTGAAAGCATATGGCGTTATTTAGATATATTTTTAAGATGGTAGAATGCGGGTTTTACAGATGCTAGAAACGTGGCTTTCAAATGAGAGATTGGTATCAAAGAGCACACCCAGGTTCCTAACTGAGAAATGAAGTAATGGCATCTTTAGAAGTGAGAACTTGATGGTATCACGTTAAGCTGACTGTGGCTTCAGTCCTCAACTGAGATAAAAATCACTGTAGCTGAAGACTCAGATAAAGCTTGAGGGGTAATAAAAAAATATATAGACAGAGTGCGAAGCTAAACATAATTTTATCATACATATAGGCGCATTCATCCTGGTTCCGAAATGGCACTATATTAATAACCCTCGGGAGGGATTGTGACAAGCCCATGCTGAAAATTGCCATATCTAATATAGAATCTATCTGTTCCTGAACAATATCTGTGTGGAGTGCTGGTAGTCTGGCTCTAAGAACTGCATGACATTGTGATGCTAAACAGTGGTGTAGGCCGCTCCACATCTTTGATTAAACACTGCAGCCAGGCCGTGGTGCTGTAGAACTCATTACAGCGAGGTCTGAGCCGGATCCCGTTCACTCACCATCGCAGATATGCATCAGCGCTTTGCTCGATCTCATCTGCTCAAACACTGCCTGCTTATCAGCTAAAGCTAGCCTAGCTTATAGTGTGCTCTAACACCAATTTATTCCAGCACACCAAATACAATTCCCTCACAGTTCTTTTTAAACAAACCACGGCCAGCAGACATACCCACAGCCTGACCCATATTACAGACTACACAAGCATAAGGAAACTGTGTCTTATAAATAAGATTGGGGTGATCTGTCTGCATCATTTTATCATTGATTACAATTTTAACTGTAGTGTGTTATTCGATATTACATTTATATACTAAATTGCAACTTCATCATTACAAATATATTAAAATACATGACATATCAGTTTCAATAGAAATTACATTAAAGAATATTTTAATTCACCATAATTGCTTGTCAGTACATTCACTTTAACCATGTGTCAAGGACAATAGAAGTAACTATGAAATTACATATTAAGATACTTAAGTCCTATTTAAGTGGGTCAAAAAAGCAATCTTAAGTTCAGCTAATTGCATTGAATATAAATATAAACTATAATATATTTTAACTTAATTGTAAATAAGATCCAATTAAGTGTCCGAAAAATTACATTCAGTTCGGACTTAAGTATATTATTTTATAGTACTGCATATATTTCCATAATAAGTACTCTTTTAAAAAGTATGCTAAAGTGTACTACTTTTTTCACAAGGGGCTGCAATCCAGTTATCTGAATTGACTCCTTAAAGTGGCGAAAGTGTCCCCATCTACATCACACACCTGCTGCCATAATCAATAGAAAATGTAAACTAACATTACACTTTTGAATTAAATTCGTCAGTCGTCTGCTTTCTACAGGAGGTAACAGCAAGATCCAAATTGCAGAGTTTTGGCGCAATCTTTAATGCAGTATCTAGTTGTGTTGTGAGTATTTGCAGCGCATTTCTGTATCTGTTTGCGTTGTGAGTATTTGCAGCGCGTTTATGTATTTGGTTGCGCTGTGAGTATTTGCAGTGCGTTTCTGCATTTGGTTGCGCTGTGAGTATTTGCAGCACGTTTCTGTATCTGTTTGCATTGTGAGTATTTGCAGCGCATTTCTGTATTCAGTTGTGTTGTGAGTATTTGCAGCGCGTTTCTGTATTTGGTTGCGTTGTGAGTATTTGCAATGCGTTTCTGTATTTGGTTGTGTTGTGAGTACTTGCAGCATGTTTCTGTATCTGTTTGCATTGTGAGTATTTGCAGCGCATTTCTGTATTTGGTTGCGTTGTGAGTATTTGCAGCGCGTTTCTGTATTTGGTTGTGTTGTGAGTATTTGCAGCGTGTTTCTGTATTTGGTTGCGTTGTGAGTATTTGCAGTGCGTTTCTGTATTCGGTTGTGTTGTGAGTACTTGCAGCATGTTTCTGTATCTGTTTTCATTGTGAGTATTTGCAGTGCGTTTCTGTATTTGTTTGCGTTGTGAGTATTTGCATCGCGTTTCTGTATTCGGTTGTGTTGTATTTGCAGTGCGTTTCTATATTTGGTTGTGCTGTGAGTATTTGCAGCATGTTTCTGTATCTGTTTGTTTTGTGAGTATTTGCAATGCGTTTCTGTTTGCGTTGTGAGTATTTGCAGCGCGTTTCTGTATTTAGTTGCATTGTGAGTATTTGTAGCGCGTTTCTGTATTTGGTTGCGTTGTGAGTATTTGCAATGTGTTTCCGTATTTGGGTGCGTTCTGAATATTTTCAGCATATTTTTGTACCTGGTTGTGTTGTGAATATTTGCAGCGCGTTTCTGTATGTGGTTGCGTTGTGAGTATTTGCAATGCGTTTCTGTATTTGGTTGCGCTCTGAGTACTTGCAGTGTTTTCTGTATCTGTTTGCATTGTGAGTATTTGCAGTGCGTTTCTGTATTTGGTTTGCGTTGTGAGTATTTGCAATGTGTTTCTGTATTTGGTTGCGCTCTGAGTACTTGCAGTGTGTTTCTGTATCTGTTTGCATTGTGAGTATTTGCAGTGCGTTTCTGTATTTGGTTTGCGTTGTGAGTATTTGCAATGTGTTTCTGTATTTGGTTGCGTTGTGAGTATTTGCAGTGCATTTCTGTATTTGGTTGCGTTGTGAGTATTTGCAGCATGTTTCTGTATCTGTTTGTGTTGTGAGTATTTGCAATGCATTTCTGTTTGCGTTGTGAGTATTTGCAATGCGTTTCTGTATTTGGTTGCGCTCTGAGTACTTGCAGTGTGTTTCTGTATCTGTTTGCATTGTGAGTATTTGCAGTGCGTTTCTGTATTTGGTTTGCGTTGTGAGTATTTGCAATGTGTTTCTGTATTTGGTTGCGTTGTGAGTATTTGCAGTGCATTTCTGTATTTGGTTGCATTGTGAGTATTTGCAGTGCATTTCTGTATTTGGTTGCGTTGTGAGTATTTGCAGCATGTTTCTGTATCTGTTTGTGTTGTGAGTATTTGCAATGCATTTCTGTTTGCGTTGTGAGTATTTGTAGCGCGTTTCTGTATTTGGTTGCATTGTGAGTATTTGCAGTATGTTTCTGTATTTGGGTGCGTTCTGAATATTTGCAGCGTATTTTTGTATCTGGTTGTGTTGTGAGTATTTGCAATGCGTTTCTGTATTTGGTTGCGCTGTGAGTACTTGCGCCGTGTTTCTGTATCTGTTTGCGTTGTGAGTATTTGCAGCATGTTTCTGTATCTGTTTGTCTTGTGAGTATTTGCAGCGCGTTTCTGTATTTGGTTGCAGTGTAAGTATTTGCAATGTGTTTCTGTATTTGGGTACGTTCTGAATATTTGCAGCGTATTTTTGTATTTGGTTGCGCTGTGAGTATTTGCAGTGCGTTTCTGTATCTGTTTGCGTTGTGAGTATTTGCAGCGTATTTTTTGTATCTGGTTGTGTTGTGAGTATTTGCAGTATTTGCAAATTTGTTAATTTGATAAGTCCAAATACACAGTATTTATGAAGCACTGGACAAATTATAATTATTTGAGATTCTGAAGAGAGCATCAAATGAACACTACTATTTCCCATGAAACCATGAGACGTTCATCATCAAATGCAGTTCACAGTGATCCACATTATTTAAATACTCATTGCACAGCCCTATTTAAATGCATTTAGTTTCTGGTTAAACTGGACCATGGGTGGTTAGTGCAAAAAACCCTCTGAAATACAGTGTGCAACCGTTGCACCACTTCTTAGTGAATTTGCTCAAGAGAAGGTGAAACATTTGTCATACAGTAAGTGCTAGTTCTTTATTCTGCTTGTTTGCTTCCTTCTACTGTTCCAGAGGACAGTAGAAGGTTGTGATCGTCCTGTAGGACCTTTAAAAGCTTGTAAAAGTTTTTTGTTGGTCTGTAGTCCATTGAAGCAAACAGCCCATAAAATGCAGAAAACAAGTCACACTGTGGAATTCGACCTGCTCAAATATAGCAACCCAAACAAACTTCAAAATCCATAATGGATCTGAACCTGTTAGTTGTCCCTAGTTGCCTTACATTGCCTTACAGTTTCACAGATCACTATGAAAAATAAAGGTTCTTCAGTAGTTATTTGCAGCAACAATCAAACTGATGATTAATTATATTGGCTATTTAATGAGGAGAGAAGACTCCTTAAGAAAGACTATCATGTTTGAAATAATGAAGAAAAAGGAAAATGAAGAAGAGAAATACTAAAATCATGCAATTGGATATTGAGTTTCGAAGATCTTATAAATGTCATCAATGGCTGAGACAATTGGAGGATCTTTATCCAATGGATCACCAAGAGGACACACGCCCGCATGTTGACGTGATTGGATACAAGGTAGTTTGTGACATAAGAAACACCAACGATTTCAAACCGCGTTTCAAACTGCAGTTTTAAGGAGAAAATACTCAGCAATGGTGTTGACTTATGAATTTGCACATGTTTGTCTTAAAGCATATTAAAAACACCACATAGACATATAAACAACATTAAAAACTTGATTTTCACTACAGGGGGTCTTTAACAAAAGCAAATGTCTGATAAAAACACATTTGCTGAAGCAACCATGCCAGTTTATCTTTCTTCTACAAGTCTTTAAGCTCTTTTATTATATATATGGAGCTGGTTATGTGATGCAATTGTGAAAATGTATTAGTTTACAAATCATTCACTATGTTAAAAGTGTTTTGAAGTCATAACAGGCAACACAGAGAAAGCATAAACATTGTTAATTTACATGCACTACTGACGCTGTAACAAATCAAAGCAGTTTGAAATTCAGTGAACTAAGACTTTAAATATTGCACTACCCTGACTAAAGTCTACAGCAGTCAAATTCTATGAGTTTTCACAGATTTCATACTAACTGCAAACTATATCAAAGTTAATTTAGTCATATCCCAAACCAGACCTTTTCAAGTGCAGCGCAGGTGCAGATTGCTGGAAAATTGCTTTTTCACCAATCAGATGAACCAAACTTCGAAATCACAGTGCTCTATCATAAAATAGCTATTCAACGCTTCTCTCAGTAATCATTAATAAACAAAGCTAAACAACATCAATCCTTTCATGTTTAAACGGCATTCTGGAAAAGGGCCAGCCACCATTTTCAGTAAAATAACAGTGTATGAAATCTGTTTGAAAATGGAGATCCTGCTGTTTAAATATCACTATTATTCAATATATATGTGTTTTGTGTGTAATACATCTGAAGGGATGTTTGACTGAAGTTGGCCCCTGTGATTTCTACCCAGCAGGACGCAGCACTAAGGCTTAAATGTACTTTCTCTCACAACAGGAAGCTGCATCAGCCATTCACCGCAAATCAAAGCCTTTCAGTGTTATTATTTTATGATGTGCTGTTGCCATGGGAAGTGAACACATGTAGAGAAGCTTCATTTAACAGACAGTCACAGATAGGACATCCATATGGCACGACAGGTTACACAAACATACAGTGGGGAGAACAAGTATTTGATACACTGCCGATTTTGCAGGTTTGCCCACTTACAAAGCATGTAGGAGTCTGTAATTTTTATCATAGGTACACTTCAACTGTGAGTGACAGAATCTAAAAAAATCCAGAAAATCACATTGTATGATTTTTAAGTAATTAATTTGCATTTTATTGCATGACTTAAGTATTTGATACATCAGAAAAGCAGAACTTAATCTTTGGTACAGAAACCTTTGTTTGCAATTACAGAGATCATACGTTTCCTGTAGTTCTTGACCAGGTTTGCACACACTGCAGCAGGGATTTTGGCCCACTCCTCCATACAGACCTTCTCCAGATCCTTCAGGTTTCGGGGCTGTCGCTGGGCAATACGGACTTTCAGCTCCCTCCAAAGATTTTCTACTGGGTTCAGGTCTGGAGACTGGCTAGGCCACTCCAGGACCTTGAGATGCTTCTTACGGAGCCACTCCTTAGTTGCCCTGGCTGTGTGTTTCGGGTCGTTGTCATGCTGGAGGACCTAGCCACGACCCATCTTCAATGCTCTTACTGAGGGAAGGAGGTTGTTGGCCAAGATCTCGCGATACATGGCCCAATCCATGCTCCCCTCAATACGGTGCAGTCGTCCTGTCCCCTTTGCAGAATGGGGTTGGGATGGTGTTCTTGGGGTTGTACTCATCCTTCTTCTTGCGAGTGGAGTTTAGACCAAAAAGCTCTATTTTTGTCTCATCAGACCACATGACCTTCTCCCATTCCTCCTCTGGATCATCCAGATGGTCATTGGCAAACTTCAGACGGGCCTGGACATGCGCTGGCTTGAGCAGGGGGACCTTGCGTGCGCTGCAGGATTTTAATCCATGACGGCGTGGTGTGTTACTAATGGTTTTCTTTGAGACTGTGGTCCCAGCTCTCTTCAGGTCATTGACCAGGTCCTGCCGTGTAGTTCTGGGCTGATCCCTCACCTTCCTCATGATCGTTGATGCCCCACGAGGTGAGATCTTGCATGGTGCCCCAGACCGTCATCTTGAACTTCTTCCATTTTCTAATAATTGCGCCAACAGTTGTTGCCTTCTCACCAAGCTGCTTGCCTATTGCCCTGTAGCCCATCCCAGCCTTGTGCAGGTCTACAATTTTATCCCTGATGTCCTTACACAGCTCTCTGGTCTTGGCAAAAATTAATTTTGCAAATTAATTATTTAAAAATCATACAATGTGATTTTCTGGATTTTTGTTTTAGATTCCGTCACACAGTTGAGTACCTATGATAAAAATTACAGACTTCTACATGCTTTTCTAAGTGGGCAAACCTGCAAAATCGGCAGTGTATCAAATACTTGTTCTCCCCACTGTGCACACTCGTTTCTTACTTTTCTCTGGATTTTTCACTTTCTCTCTCTTTCTTTGACGAGACGTCTGGTTATAATTGCAGCTCTGAGATCAGGGAAGAGTAATGAAATCTTTATTGGGCTTAAGGTGAGAGGAGATGCTCTTATCCAATCCCCTATTTATTAGGACAGCGGGAAACATCAGAGAAGAGGAGTGCCATGTCCTCATTCCCCCTGAGAGAATTATTTTCGTAGCTTTATGCATTTCTATCTATGTACGCATTTTCTCTATTTGTGTGCCTTCTTGAGAATAGCTCCTCTATGTCGCTTTGTGGATAGTTAACAAAATACAAAATGAGAAGTCAACATGCCCTGCGGTGTGATATGCTGCACGCCATCCAAATATATTTATTTATTTTTTAGAATAACCATGCACAGCTCAACAATAAAGATTTATTACGCATGTTATTTACAATCAGGCCAGTAATTCAGGTTTGTACTTGCCCTTCCAATAGTTTCACTCTGCCACAAAAAGGAAAATATAAATAAAAAGGTATTTTATATATTATACTATATATAATCTATCTGGATTTTTCAGTAACATTAAATTCCCATTAATTAAATCCCATTAATCTGCATAACTCAGGGACAGAGTGATCAGGACCCAGACGCAAAGTGGAGGGCTGCCAAAGACTTTTTACTTTTAATATTTAAGTACATTAAAAATCAAGTAATTCTGTACTTTTATTCCAGTAAAATTGAAAAGGAGTAGTTAATACTTTTACTGGAGTAATATTTTATTAGGGTATCTGTACTTTTACTCAAGTACTTGATATGTGTACTTCGTCCACCACTGCAATTTTCACATTGAGTTTTTGGTGACCCAATTTGGTGACTTTTGACACACAAATTCGCCGACCAATAGCATGCCTCTTATCTCAGCAATTGTATGTGAGGGCGAAGATTCATACTTTAACTTAGCAACAAAGTAAAACTGAAGATCCACAATGGACAAGGCACTTACTCTGTCTGCTGACATCTATTAAGCCAGTTCCCTTTCAGTCGGTCACGTTCGACATACGTCGGACGTCACCAACGAATTGGGATCACTTCCGGGAGCCCCTATCAGCTTCGAGTGTATAGAGAACAGGCCAATGGCCATTGGCGTGCGAGATCTGCATCTCGCGATCCGCCCCACACCGCGGGTATAAACAGGAATCTGATGCAGCGCACATTTGTCATTCACTTCGGAGCCGAATACGGTGTTGATCAAGGAGACTATTCCCTCCGGGCGACGAAAGTCACCGCCCGTTCCATTGGTCAGGCGATGTCCACTCTTGTGGTCCAGGAGCGACATCTCTGGCTCAACATGGCCGATATGAGGGAGACCGATAAGTATCGGTTCCTGGACTCCCCCATTTCCCAGGTTGGGTTGTTCGGCGACGCGGTCGAGAGCTTTGCCCAGCAGTTCTTGGCCGCCCAGAAGCAGACGGAGGCCATCAAACACATCCTGCCCCGGCGGTCAGCTGCTGCCCAGCCGCCAGCCGCAGCTCCTCCGCCTGCTCGTCGCCGAGGGCGGCCGCCCGCCGCCGCCCTGCTCCCGCCCCAGCCCAGCAGCAGCCTCCACCAGGGCAACGTGGAGCCGGCCGTGGGAAGGCCGTCCAGCCCGCTCAGGCCGCTGCCAAGCCAGGTGGCAAGCGCCGTCGTAAGAGACCCTGAGACGGGCCACCCAGAGATGGAGGAGACAGCTCTTCAGGAGGTGGTGACAGCACCGCTCCTTCTCCCGGAGGAGGGCCAGGAGAGAATTTTTTGTTCGAATATGATTTCTGTTCCGCCACTGGCCTTCGTGCCAGTGGTACCCAAAACTTCAAAAAAAGAGCTGTTTCTAAAATCTCTGGGTGCCAAGAGAGCGCGCTTGGCGGTGTATGACGCTCCCATGCCTTGTCACCCTCCGGTGCCTCTCTTATCGCCAGCAGGGCACAAGAGGCCTCCTCACACCCGTGCGCCCCCTCAGCGGAAGCAGGTAAGTGTTGCACTGCACACTCAGACCCCACTTCAGGCCGCTATGCCGTCCGAGTCAGGTCCCTGCACTCCGCTGCGCTGCCCCGCTGCGGGTATGTCTGTGGTGCCGTTGGTCCCGTTGGTACAGTCGCTGGGAGCCTGGCTAGCGCTTCCCAGCCCGTCCCGCTGGCTCATCCATACTATCAGACTCGGCTATGCGATTCAGTTCGCCCGGCGGCCCCCCAAATTCAGGGGCGTTCACTTCACCTCTGTGTCGAAGGAGAGCGCCCCCGTGCTACGGGCGGAGATCGCAGTCCTAGTGGCGAAGGACGCGATAGAGCCGGTCCCTCCAGCCGATATGAAGACAGGCTTCTACATCCCGTACTGCAGTTGTGTGAACACAGGGACATGGTGCTCAGTCACCTCAGCCTGTTGGGACTTCGGATCAACTGGGAAAAGAGCAAACTCTGTCCCGTGCAGAGGATCTCTTTTCTCGGTATGGAGCTGGACTCGGTAAATTTGACAGTGCAACTCACAGAGGAGCGCGTCCAGTCGGTGTTGAACTGCTTGAATTCGTTCAAACGCAGGACAGCGGTACCACTGAAACATTTTCAGAGGCTCCTGGGGCATATGGCATCCGCAGCCGCAGTGACGCCGCTCGGATTGCTTCATATGAGGCCGCTTCAACACTGGCTACACAACCGAGTCCCGAGATGGGCGTGGCAGAGCGGCTTGGTCTACGCTCCCGCCGCATGTCACAACTCGCCCGCCATCTCCTCCTCTGGAGTCAGAAGCATCTGAGGTCGCTTCGAGGACCTCCTGACTCAGAGACGGGGCACCCTATGGCACCCGCGTCCGGACCTCCGGAAACTCCATGTCTGGTCCCTGGACGGGACGCGGAGGTTCTAGGTGGCCTACGACTGTGGTAGACACCATCACTTCCGCCAGAGGTGCCTCTATGCGTTGAAGTGGAACCTGTTCGTCAAGTGGTGTTCTTCTCGACGAGAAGACCCCCGAAGATGTTTGATCAGTTCTGTGCTTTCCTTCCTGCAAGAAGGGTTGGAGCGAATGCCCTCCACCCTCAAAGTGTATGTTGCCGCTATCGCCGCAAATCACGACATGGTTGATGGTAAGTCTTTAGGGAAGCACGATCTGATTAAATCTGCCTCGCCCTCACTCTATACCCTCTTGGGACTTATCTCTGGTGCTAACCGCACTGCAGAGGGCTCCCTTTGAACTCACTGGATAGTGGATGCCATCGCCTTGGCGTATGAAACCCAAGGCGTGCCTTGCCCGCTCGGGTTGAGGGCCCACTCCACTAGGAGTGTGGCCTCTTCCTGGGCGCTGGCGCACGGCGCCTCGCTGACAGATATATGTAGAGCTGCGGGCTGGGCGACACCTAACACGTTCGCTAGATTTTATAGCCTCCGTGTAGAGCCGGTTTCTTCCTGTGTGCTCGCTTCAAATAGCCAGTAACACTGAAGTGCCCGTTCTAGTGTCGGCTTGCTGCGCCATTCCCCTCCTCATGGACCGGATATGTGCGCTGATATGCACGCTTTCCCAGCGTTATCCAATACTCTGCTGAGTGGGTCTTGCGGAACAGCAGCAGTGACTCTCCCTGCGTGAGCTCCCTGCCCCGAACAGACGGGGGTCTGAGGGGCTTTCGCTGGGCGCTGGAAGTGGTAGTAAATGTGGCATTTTCCATAGGGATCCCAATTTGTCGGTGACGTCCGACGTGAACGTGACCGACTGAAAGGGAACGTCTTGGTTACGTATGTAGGAGGGAAGGAGGGAACGGAGATGTACGTCCCGTTGCCACAGTTGCTGTACCATCACTGCATGACCGAGTCACTAGTTCGGCTCCTGAGTGAAAAACAAATGTGCGCTGCATCCGCTTCCTGTTTATACCCGCGGTGCGGGGCGGAGTGCGAGATGCAGATCTTGCACGCCAATGGCCATTGGCCCGTTCTCTATACACTCGAAGCTGATAGGGGCTCCCGGAATTGATCCCAATTCGTCGGTGATGTCCGACGTACGTCTCCGTTCCCTCCTTCAGGGATTGAGGGTTACATACATAACCGAGACGTTTTGTGTAACATTACGGGCCCTATCATACACCCAGCGCAATGCAGCGCAATGCAGCGCCAGGCGCGACGCAAGTGTTTTTTTGCTAGTTTCAGCCTGACGCAGTTTTCATTTTCATGTCCAGGGCGTGTGGACAAACTAAACGCATGGTCTAAAGCGCACGGTGCAAGTGCACTTTGGCCGTGTCCGAATCCACTTTTGCTAGTTTAACGGCGGGAAAAATGGTTGACGCGCCCGGCGCATGGTCTGAAAGGGTTGTCCCTAGTCTCTTAATGAGTAATGGATGTGTTTTGTGCGTAACGTGCAATAAACTAATCATCTCATCTCCCATTCCCTTTAAAAGCCAGTTGCGCTCGCGCCATGGAGGATTAGCTTTTTACATGGCGGAATTTGCAAGCGGAAAAACTGAATGCTTCTCTAGCGTGGAAACGGATCTGCTCGTCCAATGGTGCCTGCTTGCTCGTCATTGCTGCAAATAGGTAGGCTAATTCTGATACATGCAATGACTATTCATTATGACATGTAGGTATTTTTATATTTATGTACACAATAATAATCTTTTACATTTTAATCCTTTAATTTTTCATATTTAAAATTTTTTGTGTGCTGCTGTGCGTCCCTGTGTGTGTAATAAGCAAAGTGTACGCACGTTGTGGACCTGCCTATAGGCGCATATTACTAGTGTTTTTTGCTAGTTTCAGCCCGACGCAGTTATCATTTTCACGTCCAGCGCCACATTGTTTAAATAGCAAATGCACTCGCGCCCATCTGTTCAGCCATGGGCGTGCTGGTCTAACCGTTTTTTCCGTCGTTACACTAGCAAAAGTGGATTCAGACACACCCTAAGTGCACCTGCGCCATGCACTTCAGACCATGCGCTCAGATCGTTAAAATAGGGCCCAAACACTTTCACTTTGAAACCTCAAATTTTGACGTTGATAAAAAAAGATAAGTCCATGTTATGCATTAACTACCCATGTAGATGAATATGTGACTCATGCGCAGTTGTCAGGAGCACTGTCACTCAGTGAGAAACAAATTGACTCATTTTAGAGGGTGAGAAACAAAGAAGCAGACCTGTCAATCATACAGAATGTGTTTAGTGCTGGCAGACCGAGCACATCGAAATATAGCACACTGTTCCTTCAAACATACAGCAGAGTCCTGCATATACTCCCAGCATGCAGCACTGTTTCAGTGTTTGACCATCCATTTATTGTCAATATCAAATCTAAATTGACCCCATTTACTTGTGAATGATTGATCACTGCACACTATTACGAAGAAAAGACATTTGCATTTGTAATTTTTCATCTGAATCCACTTTTCAGCTGATGTCACTTAGGCCTCCTTGAGAAAAAGAAATACACTTTAGCAGACTTTTAAAAATAGTACTTATTACGCAAATAATATATTTTAAAAGAAAATTTAATGTAATGTCATTTACAATTTAATTAAAAATGTTTTATAATTTAAATGTATATTAAATGCAATTAGTTAAACTTAAGAGTGCACTTAAGTAGGACTTAAGTAGCCTACATCTTTACATGTAATTTCATAATTAATTCTATTGTCTTTAAAATATGGTTAAACTGCCGAATATACTGAGTCTGACAAGCATTTACGGTAAATTAAAATATACTTCAATGTCATTTCTTTTGAAACTTGGACTGTGTGTCATGTATTTAGATATATTTTTCATACATGGCTGTTATGATGTTGCCCTTTTCTGTGTCTGATTTAAAGAGTATTATCCCTTATATTATCTGCAAGTAGTTTTTTTTAAATATACTTTTAGGATTTGAAGTGCACTACAGGTGAACATTCTATACAATAGAATTCTTTTAATACATAGTTCATAGTTTAATATATAGTTCTTTTATACAAGAGCCATGTGGGTTATTGGTTAATGTTAGCCAATATCCCAAGAGCTATTTATCAATAGCATGTCCACTTTACCATTTTTATTCTAGAATGAAACGTTCTTTTACATTTAAGGACTTTTTATGAATGGTTATTTTTAAGGAGTGATTACCTACAGTCAACATACTCATTCATACTCCTCTAGGTCAGGGAGATTTTTCTCTTTAAAACCTCTTTCCAATGCATGAACACTTCACTTTTTTCTGTGCATGTGGCATTTGTGCCCCTGCAAGTGAGAGGCTGAGAGAGAGTAGAAGAAATATGTGAAGCAGTTCTTTAATGTATAGTTTTATTGCTGTCAGAAATAGCATCATTCTCTTGAGTGACTCTTAAAAAATGTGACAGACTATGCCTGTTTTTATTTCAGCTGTTCCCTTTAGACACTGACTGACCTTCAGTAGGCTGAATCCGGTGAATGACACTGCATTATTACAGGACTTACAATTGTTATATTATGGCAAATGATTACTGGATCTTACAACAAAATACAGGTATATTTATAAGTTCCTTGTGGTCCAGTCTTTACATTTTCTTCCCAGAAAAGGTCCAAATAATGCATGAATCATTATTAAATATTTGGGTCTTTAGTGACCCGGATCTCTCTCTAACACAGATGGATCTCTAACTACCACAATAGTATAAAACTCTCCTGATATTTTAAGAACAATTAAAAAAGAATAAAATACCATTACCTTTTGGAACTTGGAAGGGTTCAATTTGAGCAGATTATTTTTTACCATCATGACTGTCATCGTCAGAGTTTATTTCCCCAGTACATTCAGCATGGCTTATATTTGTGATCTCATCCTTATTTTCAAAACTATTGTTTTCAACATCTTCAAAATCAATATTGTGATCGCTGAGAGCTTCTTCACCAGATCATGAAATCGGAGAGCTCTCTGACCCCTCCATAGACAGCAATTTAATTACCACTTTCAAGGCGCATGCGTGTGATGCTGACGCAGGAGCTAGCCAATGGTGAGCCGCCGTTCTGCCGTAGAACTCGGAAGGGCTGCACTGTTTACACTACGTCAACAGCGTAGGAGACTGGCACAGATGAGAAAAGATTGTTGATTAAAGTCGTTATTTTTGATTTTTGCAAAAAAATTCTCGTGGCTTCATAAAATTAAGGTTGAACCACTGGAGTCACATGGACTATTTTAACAATGTCTTTACTACCTTTCTGGACCTTGAAAGTGTTAATTAAATTGCTGTCTATGGAGGGGTCAGAGAGCTCTCGGATTTCATCAAAAATATATTAATTTGTGTTCCGAAGATGAACGAAGGTCTTACGGGTTTGGAACAACATGAGGATGAGTAATAAATGACAGAATTTTTTTTTATTTTTGGGTGAACTAACCCTTTAAGACTAGTCTCAGACTAAAATGCATGTTTGAGCTGTTTTAACGGAAAGCAACTTGCAACTTTAACTGAAAGCAACAAAACAATGGCACTGACATATCTTAAAATATGTCAGTACCATTGTTTTGTTGCTTTCAGTTAAAGTCATTCACAACCCTTTCCCTCATTCATCTTTTAAAGTTAGACACTGAGGCCTGGTTTCACAGACAGGGCTTTGGTTAAGCCAGGTCTGTGAAACCAGGCCTCAATGTCTTACTTTAAAAGATGAATGAGGGAAAGGGTTGTGAATGACGTCCTGTATCAATAAAGACCCAATGTATGCGTTTAAGGGTTAAACATGTTTGGTCAATTACCTGATATGCAGAATTCCTTTAGTAAGCAACACAGAGCCTGTGTGCAAATAAACAGCACTATCTGTGAGTACAGTTCATTTTTACTGAAGTAACTCAAAAAACAATAAGATAGAAGGAGAGAGAATTGCTCAATTTGTCCCCTACTGAACAGCCTAGAGCAATACAGCTGTTGAACGAAGAATGCAAATATCACACACACACACACACAGACTCAGCAGACTCTTTTTTTTTTGCCTAAATTAAATTAGGACTTAATATAATTTCCGTTCAAGATCAAAACAGCATTTAAAACACATGTGCCGACCAAGACAGAGAAGCAAAGATAATAAATAATGAAAGAAAGTGTTTTTGTGAGACAGATTAATCTGAATGAACAAAATAACTAACAAATCCTTCTGGAGAACACATAGGGATGTGAATGGCACTTAAGTCAATCTCTCTAGTTGGTCTTTCTCGCCCATTTGTCTCTCTCTTTATTGTCTTTCTCTTCTCTTCCTGTGCCATTAAACACTTTACTGACAGAACACTGATTATAGCACTCCATCTCAATCAGACAGCCACACAACACACAGAAACTGAATGTGGCATACATAAAGCATACAGTGTTGTTCACATTTGTTAACTCAGCAAAAACGCAAGTATGTAAAATCGTAATTAAATGCAGTCATATGTAACAATGTAAATTTAAGCACTGAATTCACCTAGTGCAGAAACAACCAGAACAACTTCTGACAGACGACACAATATTTTGTCTTTTGTCTGCATAATGTTGAACATTTCTCAACTTCTCTTCTCAATCCCACAATCCCCAGCACTTTTAGAGAGTGAATTGCAAATGCATAATTCCAGAACCACTTCACGCCACTGGACACATACATGGGACGCCGATAGGTCCCATTAAGTCCTGAATGGTTTTAGTAAAGCCCTGAATGTTTTTTAATAACTTTGTCTTTACCAGGTGTTCACGCCCGGTCATTGTTTGTCACTATTTAAGTCATTCAGAGCTGCATTCTTCTTTGTAAATCAGATACACACAAAATTTGCTGCATAATGTTTATAAGCAGATATATTTATCAATGCAGAGCCTTCTGAAACTTAAAAACAACAACAACTGATGAACCAATGACCTTTCACCTGTACACCAGAATATGGAAAGCTATAGGGGACAAAAAATGTGTAACTACCACATTTTGAATAAAGACACTTTGAACATTTATACATGTTTGAGGCTGAGATTTAGGTTAGAGAGACTTTGCTTTGACTTCAGTACTATGACAATCTTAGAGCCAATTATTAAAATTTTCAAACAACATATTGTGCTTTTTCTCACTATAAATGAGTTTTTATACAAGAACATGCCATTATGTTTCTTTAGATCCTCTAATGAACACACTCACACGCACGCACGCACGCACACACACCACTCCAGTAAGGTCATTCTGAGTTCAGGAAATGTTAGAATCAATAAACTCACCCCCATTCACACTGTAGTCAGATTTGCGCCTAGAACACTGCACTACAAAAAGTGAAATGGATGTATCATTTACTTAAAGTACGTTTTTATATTGGTCTAATAGAAAATAATGGTTTCTGGTTTAAACCTGTTTTGTTCAGTTTGTCTAAAAATAACACTCCCCATAGAAAAATAATTAAAGAAACTATTTTTACACCAGTACACCAGTGCTTAACACATACTGGCTAGCTTTACTGGTTACTGTGGGTTTTATTCATTTTTCTGGTGTTGTTGTTTAATATGATGCATAAGAAATATGATGCATATCATTATAGATTAGTATCATTTTCATCATTTTCAGTGTGTACTGCACTTTGGAGAGCACTCTAAACAGAGAGAGAATAAGAGACAGTATACTGGTTAAATAATAATAAAAAAAGAACAGATCAATAGAACAAATAAAGCTAGAATAAAAACAAACTAGAGATGGATTAATGTAGAGAATTATTCATCTCTGTCAAACTGATGGACCCTGCAGTGGTTGGTGAGATTATTTGAGTGTTTGGTGAGGGATGCTGGTTGCTAGAACATCAGTCTGGTATTGATGTTTCTGTTGGGATGGTTAATTGGGGTGGATAGGGGGACGTTATTGAGGTCTGTGTTAAGGAGGGAAAGTAGTTCCCCTTCATTTCTTACACTGATGGCTTTTCGATGGTGATGCCCCAAGCGTGTGAGACAAGTGATGTATGGTGAGGTTGCAAGCAGACACAATTCAATGTTTCCCGAGGTATTTGTACCTTATACTACTGCACAAGAAATATACTGTATGCATAATAATGAACTTTTAAGAATACAGTGAAATATTAGCCATCACATCAGCACTACCAGAACTATACAAGAATTCAACAATGCTCATTTGACATAAAGTAATACACATATACAGTATAAAATATCCTTTACAGATGTAGAGTGTTTTAGGCTACAGAATTTAATTTAAGCCAACAATTAGATCTATCTATCTATCTATCTATCTATCTATCTATCTATCTATCTATCTATCTATCTATCTATCTATCTTTATCATGCATCCGGAAAGTATTCACAGTGCTTCACTTTTCCCACATTTTATTATGTTACAGCCTTATTCCAAAATGGATTCAATTCATTTTTTTCCCCTCAATTCTACAAACAATACCCCATAATGACAACGTGAAAGAAGTTTATTTAAAATCTTTGCAAATTTATTAAAAATAAAAAAACGAAAAAAAATCACATGTACATAAGTATTCACAGCCTTTGCCATGACACTCAAAATTGAGCTCAGGTGCATCCTGTTTCCACTGATCATCCTTGAGATGTTTCTACAACTTGATTAGTCCACCTGTGGTTATTTCAGTTGATTGGACATGATTTGGAAAGGCACACACCTGTCTATATAAGGTCCCACAGTTAACAGTGCATGTCAGAGCACAAACTAAGCCATGAAGTCCAAGGAATTGTCTGTAGACCTCCGAGACAGGATTGTATCGAAGCACAGATCTGGAGAAGGGTACAGAAAAATTTTGGCAGAATTGAAGGTCCCAATGAGCACAGTGGCCTCCATCATCCGTAAATGGAAATAGTTTGGAACCACCAGGACTCTTCTTAGAGCTGGCCGCCCAGCCAAACTGAGCGATTGGGGGAGAAGGGCCTTAGTCAGGGAGGTGACCAAGAACCCGATGGTCACTCTGACAGAGCTCCAGCATTTCTCTGTGGAGAGAGGAGAACCTTCCAGAAGAAAAACCCTCTCTGCAGCACTCCACCAATCAGGCCTGTATGGTAGAGTGGCCAGACGGCACA
The DNA here is from genome assembly GCA_039654105.1 of Coreius guichenoti. Lineage (NCBI taxonomy): Eukaryota > Metazoa > Chordata > Actinopteri > Cypriniformes > Gobionidae > Coreius > Coreius guichenoti. The sequence goes on along the minus strand of CM077185.1, from coordinate 17,066,554 downwards.
TGACTGCCCGCCTGGAGTTTGCCAAAAGCCACCTGAAGGACTCTCAGACCATGAGAAACAAAATTCTCTGGTCTGATGAAACAAAGATTGAACTCTTTGGCCTGAATGGCAAGCGTCATGTCTGGAGGAAACCAGGCACCGCTCATCACCTGGCCAATACCATCCCTATAGTGAAGCATGGTGGTGGCAGCATCATGCTATGGGGATGTTTTTCAGCGGCAGTAACTGGGAGACTAGTCAGGATCGAGGGAAATATGAATGCAGCAATGTACAGAGACATCCTTGATGAAAACCTGCTCCAGAGTGCTCTGGACCTCAGACTGGGGCGAAGGTTCATCTTCCAACAGGACAACGACCCTAAGCACACAGCCAAGATAACAAAGGAGTGGCTACGGGACAACTCTGTGAATGTCCTTGAGTGGCCCAGCCTTGAACCTGATTGAACATCTCTGGAGAGATCTGAAAATGGCTGTGCACCGATGCTCCCCATCCAACCTGATGGAGCTTGAGAGGTCCTGCAAAGAAGAATGGGAGAAACTGACCAAAAATAGGTGTGCCAAGCTTGTAGCATCATACTCAAAAAGATTTGAGGCTGTAATTGGTGCCAAAGGAGCTTCAACAAAGTATTGAGCAAAGGCTGTGAATACTTATGTACATGTGATATTTTTCGTTTTTTATTTTTAATAAATTTGCAAAGATTTAAAAAAAAAAAAAAGTTCTTTCACATTGTCATTATGGGGTATTGTTTGTAGAAAAATGGACGAAAAAAAAAACAAATTTAATCCATTTCGTAATCCGCTGTGAATACTTTCTTGATGCACTCTATCTATCTATCTATCTATCTATCTAGATAACTGTTGTAAACTGTTGTAAAAATCATATTTACAAACTTTTAAATAATAGTTTAAAAAGTAAAAAACTTTTTTTATAAAAAGTCCTCAGTTCTAATGTTATTTTAGTAATTTATAATTTGGCAATAAACATCTAAATCTTTTTGAGGAAATAAACCCTACAAATCTGCCGATTCAATTTGTGTTGTGTTGTGTTGTGTTGTATAGACGTCTGTTTACTCCATAATAGGATTTTTCCGCCTAACGCTTTCAGCTCTGTGATTGGTGGTCCAGCTGTGAAATTACAGAGGGCCAAGCCATAACAAGTCAATAACAGGTGAATTTCAAGTGACAGGAAAATTGACCAATCACATCGTTCCTTTTAATGGGTGGGACTTATTATCGCTATGATTATGACGCGTTCCGCCCACTGTGAGGAACACGATTGAAAAAAAAAAAAATCGCTGATAAAATAGCTAGCGCTATTCGCTTTGGAAACTGCAAGCAACAATAATGAGGAGGACAACTTTACTAATTTATTATTCGTGCCGTTTTCAAGATGAACTTTTAAAGAAAAGCTGGAGATCGGAAAAGGAAGACCTACACCAGAGCTTAATTTTGAGCAGAAAGCCAAAGCTGTTCATTTCAACCACAGCAATTATAAGCCATTATAAAGATTGTGTGATGCAATTATTTGTAATGATGATTTGCAATTTTATTACTTTTTTTTTTGTGTGTGTGATAACTCTTACCCTCACTCTGATGTTTGCTTGTGGCATTTATTGTCAAAGGTAACATGCAGTATTATAAAAGAGAACACTGTAAGCTGACTTTAAGGCTTTAAGGCTGATTTAAGGCTTAGTTTACCTTTTTACCAGAGAAAAAAAGGGGTGAGAGGGCCAAGGTCTAAGAGTCACGGTTCGCTACTGCTATCTATCATTCTCTAAACCGTAAGTGTAATTGTCACAACTGTTTTATGGGACATTACAACTGTATTGAATTTCGGGTCTGCGAAATGCGAAATGCAAAAAAGATGTTTGCTTAATTGTATTAATTATTGTGAACTTGTGATGTACTTTAAATCTTAAAAGTATATTTAAAAAAAGACTTGCTGGCAATGTATAATTTTAATGAAATAAAAGGCCACTTACAGTACTTAAAGAGAGTCCACTTTAATGACTATGTTTCTTACAATTTTTCTCAGTTGCTTTAGTACATTTCTTGAATCATCCTTAAGATTTGCAAACCAGCAAGTGCATTTCTCAAAACAATTCGTACAAACAGCACCACACAATAGATTACCTGCAAAAGCCTGTAACCATAAGGTCATGATTGAGAACATGGTCCACAATATTGGCCCTTATTTCATCAGAAATTCTCTTGGCCTCTTCTACCTCTTCCACTGTTTTGCCTCCGTACCCTTCCACCACACATCCTTACTCCTCTTCCTGGCTGTTGACCCTGTTTGTTTCCTTGTTGTTCTTCCTTTGTCAGAATTTGTAACACTGTGTTGTGCTCTGTCTATATATGCTTGCCAAATGAAGCTTCGTGAGATGCACCTCTGAGCTATTTTAGAGAACTGGTTGATCTACCCTTTTATTACCCTTTATTAGTGAAATTCACCTCAGATTAACCTCCACAATTCATCAATTCAGGACACATTTACAAAAACAAAAAATGTGTAGAAAATATTTTATTAAATTTAATGACTTATGTAAAAAACTAATGCCTAGATGTTTTGAGGGGTAAGACTATTCAACAGGGAACCAGTATAATGCATTTTGATAAACATGACATGAGCAATTGATAATGTAGGAAACAGCAGACAATTGTACATTATCAATTGCATGACTGTACCAAAGCATTTGCAATGTGTTCAAAACAATGAGAAATTGCTTTTATGATGCGCACAAGTGACTAGATGATGTGAAGGTTGAACAAGTAGTTTTGAGTCAATCCTGGAAATGTTATTACACAAATTTCATTTTTGTTATTTTTTTTTAGATACAGATTTCAACAGTAGAATGTTTGTAAAAGTCAGTACTGTAGTACACAGAAAATAATTTTCACATTTTTATGTATATAGAGTAGCTACATTTATTTTTTGTAGCAATGTGTTACATGTAAATAGAGAAAAAAATCAATGGCATATATATTTATGGAATATACAGGTTTTGATAATTGAATGGATCATTTTGCATGTGATGGCTCACATGATGAAAGAATGTTTGGTTACACTTTATTTTAAGGTGTCATTATTACAGTATAATTATACAGTTAAGTACTGAGTAATATTAATTGACAACATGTAGTTATTTTAGGGTTAGGGTTTGGTTATAGATGCATGTAATTATGCATAATATGCTGTTATTACTATAATAAGTACATGTAACATGTTTATCAAGGACACTGTAAAATAAAGTCTTACCAAATGTTTAGTTTAGTTGTGAAAAGTATGACAATTTCACTAAGAATCAACTCTATAGCTTTAATCAGCAAGCATGTACATTTAGTTATTGTGCAAATTGTAGACAATTGTACTTAGTCACATGTGCCAAAACAGTTGCAATGTGCATAAATATATATATTCAAATCTGGGTTGTACAAGTAACTAATTGTTTAGATATCTGAAGTTATTGTTTTAAGAAAAAAATTCAATTTGAGAATTGAGCTAAAACAATTGAGAAAAACATCTCGGTTACGTATGTAACCCTCGTTCCCTGAAGGAGGGAACGGAGATGTATGTCGGACGTCACAACGAATTGGGATCACTTCTGGGAGCCCTATCATCTTCGAGTGTATACAAAACGAGCCAATGCACATTAGTGTGCGGGATTTGCATCTCGCGCCCCGCCCCGCAGTGCGGGTATAAATGCGGAAGTAGATGCAGTGCACATTTGTTTTCCACTGAGGAGCCGAGCTAGTGACTCGGCCGTACAGCGGTGGCACAGCAACTGTGGCGACGGGACATACGACTCCGTTCCCTCCTTCAGAATTGGGAATTGGGATCCCTATGGAAAACGCCACAGTTACTGCCACTTCAAGTGCCCTGCGCATGTCTCTCAGGCCCCCATACTAGGGTGGAAGACTTGTGCAGAGAGCAAGCACTGCGTTCCGCATGACCCATTCAGTGACTATTAGATAACACTGGGAAAGCTTGCCCGTTCAGGGAAAGAGAACGCTGCGGAGCCACATCCTGCCCGAAGGGAGGTATCATGTGGCAGTCACACATATGGACTGGCCAGTTAGGACAGTGCAACATACGGAATGTCCCTGGGGTGGCTTCGGCCAATCCTGGGGGAAGACACACCTGGCAGGGACAGCAGAGTGGACTCTGCCAAGGGAAAGACACAGGCTCGCCGTAGGGAGCTGTATCGTGGAAGAATACACATATGGTACCGCCATAGGAGTCACAACATATGGAACCCACCCTAGCACAGGTTCCACCAATGCATACAAGTGTTAGGCCTGGCGTCAGACGCTCCGCCACGTCTGACTGCCATGGGTTGCGGAAGCGCTCAACAGGGTTCGCCAATCTGGGAAACTCTACTGGAGAATATATGCGCACGTATCCGGTCCATGATGCCACACCAAGCCGACACTAGAACGGGCACTTCGGTCTTACTGGCTGGTTGAAGCGAGCACACGGGAAGAAACCGGCTCTACACGGAGGCTGTAGAATCTAGCGAACGTGTTAGGTGTCGCCCAGCCCGCAGCTCTACATATATCTGCCAATGAGGCGCCCTGCGCCAGCGCCCAGGAAGAGGCAACACTCCTAGTGGAGCGGGCACGAGCGGGCACGGCACGCCTTGGGTTTGGTACACCAAGGCGATGGCATCCACTATCCAGTGGGCCATCCTCTGCTTGGAGTTAGCCTTTTCCTTCTGCTGGCCTCCGTAACAGATGAAGAGCTGTTCTGAGGTCCTGAAGCTTTGCGTTCTGTCCACGTATAACTGCAAAGCGCGGACAGGACAGAGAAAAGCCAGGGCTGGGTCTGCCTCCTCCGAGGGCAGCGCTTGCAGGTTCACCACCTGGTCCCGGAAGGGAGTGGTGGGAACCTTGGGCACATATCCGGGCACGATTCTAAGCACGATTCAGGTCCCCTACCCTCTTGATGGAGGCCAATGCAGTCAGGAGTACTGTCTTCCATGACAGAATTTTTAACTCTGCTGACTGCAAAGGCTCAAATGGTGCTCTCTGCAGTGCCGTAAGCACCAGAGATAAATCCCCCAAGAGGGTACAGAGAGAGATTTAATCTCTTCGCCCCCCTCAGGAACCTGACGGTCAGATTGTGCTTCCCCAAGGACTTACCATCAACTGCATTGTGATGTGCGGTGATAGCGGCAACATACACTTTGAGGGTGGAGGGAGACAGCCTTCGGTCCAACCCATCCTGCAGGAAGGAGAGCACTGAACTGATCGAACATCTTAGGGGGGTCTTCCCGCTGAGAAGAACACCACTCAACAAACAGGTTCCACTTGAAGGCTCTAGCTGAAGTGATGGTGTCTACCACGGACTGTGGTAGATCATCTAGAACCTCCGCGTCCCATCCAGGGACCAGACATAGTTTCCAGAGGTCTGGACGCGGGTGCCAGAGGGTGCCACGTCTCTGAGAAAGCAGGTCCTTCCTCAGAGGAATGGGCCAAGGAAGTGCTGTCGCGAGGAGCATCAGTTTCGGGAACCAGGTCCGGTTGGGCCAATAGGGCGCAACTAACAAGACCTGCTCCTTGTCCTCCCTGATTTTGCACAGTGTCTGTGCTAGAAGGCTCACTGGGGGAAATGCATACTTGCGCAGGCCCCGGGGCCAGCTGTGTGCCAGTGCATCCGTGCCGAGGGTCCCCTCGGTCAGGTAATAGAACAGATGGCAGTGAGACGTGTCCGGAGTACGCAGCGGCCGCAGTGCTGTCCGTTCGGACCAGTACGTGCTTGCCTCGTAGCGGCCCAACGCAAGACGTACTGTTAACAACTCGAGGCAGTTAATGTGCCAATGCAGTTGAGGCCCCGGCCACAGACCCGAGACTGCATGCCCGTTGTACGTGGACCCCCAGCCGGTGGCAGAGGCATCCGTAAATAGCACAGCATGCCTGGACACTTGTTCTAGGGGAACACCTGCCCATAGAAATGAAGGGTCCGACCACGGGCTGAAGGTTTGGCAGCACCTCGGTGTGATGACCACACGGAGTGACCCGCTCTGCCACGCCCATCTCGGGACTCGGTCGTGAAGCCAGTGTTGAAGCGGCCTCATATGAAGCAACCTGAGCGGCGTTACTGCGGCTGCGGATGCCATATGCCCCAGGAGCCTCTGAAAATGTTTCAGTGGGATCGCTGTTCTGCGTCTGAACGAATTCAAGCAGTTCAACACCGACTGGACACGCTCCTCTGTGAGGCGTGCTATCAGATTGACTCCATACCGAGAAAAGAGATCCTCTGAACGGGTGAGAGTTTGCTCTTTTCCCAGTTGACCTGAAGGCCCATCTGGCTGAGGTGACTGAGCACCATTGCCAGTCATTGAGATAGTTGAGGATGCGAACACCACGCTTTCTCATGGGAGCGATGGCCGCCTCCGCGAACTTCGCGAAGACACAGGGCGACAGGGACAGCCTGAAGGGCAGGACCCTGTACTGATATGCCCGTCCCTCAAACGCAAAGTGTAGGAACGGTCTGTGTTGAGGGAGAATCGAGACATGAAAGTATGCGTCCTTCAGGTCGCTCGCTGCAAACCAATCCTGGGGATGGATGCATCTGAATATGCGTTCTGCGTCAACATCTTGAACGGCAGCCTGTGCAGGGACCGATTCAAAACTTGCAGGTCCAGGATTGGCCGTAACCCACCGCCTTTCTTGGGTACAATGAAGTACGGGCTGTAGAAGCCGGCTGGAGGGAGCGGCTCTATCGCGTCCTTCGCCAGTAGGACTGTGATCTCCGCCTCCTTCAGCACTGAACTTGGGCGGCCGGCAGGCGAACTGAATCGCATAGCCGAGTCTGATGGTACGGGTGAGCAAGCGAGAAGGACTGGGAAGCGCTAACCAGGCTCCCAGCGACCGAGCAAGCGGGACCAGCGGCACCACAGATGTACCCGCAGTGGTACTGCAGCGAAATGCAGGGACCCGACTCGGACGGCATAGTGGCCTGAAGTGGAGTCTGAGTGAGATATTCCCAGAGATATAGGAAACTGCTGTTTTATTGACAAGCCAGCCAGTGGTGGAACAAAAACAAAAGGAAACATAGGATTTTCCACACGGCCCTCCTCCAGGGAGGGAGTAGTGCCTTCACCATCTCCCGAAGAGCTATTCCCTCCATCTCTGGGTCGCCCGTTTCAGGGCCGCTTCGCTTTCTGCTTGCCACCTGGTTTGGCAGCGGCCGGGATGGGCTGGGCGGCTGTCCTATGACCGGCTCCACGCTGAGGCCCGGGTGGAGGCTGCTGCTTGGCCTTCGCAGGAACGGAGGGGCAGGGTATGCTTAATCGTCTCCGTCTGCTTCTGGACGGCTGAGAACTGCTGGGCAAAGCTCTCAACCGCATTGCCGAAAAGCCCAGCCTGGGACACGGGGGAGTCCAGGAACCAATATTTATCGGTCTCCCTCATATCGGCCAGGTTGAGCCAGAGATGGTGCTCCTGGACCACTTATGTGGACATCGCCTGACCGACTGAACGTGCGGTGATTCTCGTCGCCCAGAGGGCGAGGTCCATCGCCGCACGGAGCTCATGCAAGAGCTCTGGGTCAGGCCTACCCTCGTGCATGTCCATGGACACCGGACACAGTTGCATCGCGACAGCCCGCTCCGCCGGGGGGATCTCCATGATCCCCCTTGGCTTCTCCGCCATCGAGGGTAGTGAGGGGTGAGGAGGTATCAGATCGGTTCCTGGCAGAAAAAGGTGCTCAGATGACTGAAGCTCCCCCTCCGATGCAGCGATCGACATCTGTTCATCAGACAGTGCTCCGAAAGAAACGACTGGGCGGCCACACTGTCTGGACACCCCAGCACGTTCTTTTGGAAGCACCACCGGCTGCGGCGTTACAGAAGGGTGAGGGGCCCACAGAGTTTGCCTCGGCGGGGAAGCCCTCACCGTGATCCTCAGATCACCCTGGCCATGAGCTAAAGTAGCCCTTCGCTGCTGGCCAGCAGACAAAGAGCTAGATCGAGGTATGGGTAAGGGGACTCCACCTTCTCGGAGGTATGTGAGTCTCGATCTTAACACCGAGATAGTCATGTTCCCGCAGTGGTGCAAAGCAGCAACTCTTTGAAGACGTTCCCTCGTGCAGTACACAGTGCTGTGAAAACAGCAGTTGTTGGCACAAATGCCGCGACCACTGCTGTACGTGCCGTCACTCCAACACCCGAACACAGAGAGGTAAACTCACATTGTAACACACTCTTCAGACAGCTGTAGACACATCAGTCTCTGCTCCGAAGTGAAGAACAAATGTGCTCTGCATCTACTTCCGCATTTATACCCGCTCTGCGCTGCGGGCGGGGCGCGAGATGCAAATCCCGCACGCCAATGTGCATTGGCTTGTTTTGTATACACTCGAAGATGATAGGGCTCTCAGAAGCGATCCCAATTCGTTGGTGACGTCCGACGTACGTCGAACGTGACCGACTGAAACGGAACTTAAAATGCAATTATACAGTGACTCCAAAAAATATTTAAGCTTTCTAGTTGGCATATGTGTGTGTAAATCTGAATATATTTACAGTTTTAATATATAGTTACCATAATATAACTGCATTTTCTATATTGATTTGCATGTGTGTGTATAGTTTTTGATGGGGTCTGCTGTCTCTTCAAGTTTGTGTCCTCAGGGGGTTTTTGACACAAATAGGGATGCACTGAAATTTCGGCCGCTGAAAATTATCGGCCAAAAATGGCATTTTCGGTTTTTGGTCGAAAGAGAAAAAAGGCCGAAAATATGAGCCGAAAATATGCCGTCCCTTCCATCCGTGTTCGGCGATCAGGTTTCACTCTCTCTCAGCATGTTTTGTAACTTTGCGAGCTGCTCCGCTTCCAAAGATGCACAGCTTCGAAACGTCTGCTCCGTGTTCCGCTCCGTGTGTGCGCCGCGTGCAGACATAACATTTCTCTAGACTTGTTTCTGTTTGCACTATCCCTACTGTGCTGTAATATGGTATGGTATAGCTGTGCTGGGGTAAAATGACGCTACCCTCTCATTCACTGACCCGCTCCTCGCTCTCTGCTCACATGCTCTGATAATAATAGTTTTCTAGGACTATACATTATTTTGATAATTGGTCAAAAAATAAATCTATTAAATCTGATTCTGTTGCATAGAACTGAATGAAGAATAATATATTTATATTAATTAGTGCTGGGGAAAAATTAATCATGATTAATCGCATCCAAAAAAAAGTTTGTGTTTACATAATACATGTTTGTGTACTGTGTATAATTATATGTATATATATATATATATATATATATATATAAATACATACACATGCATGTATATATTTAAGAAATATTTGCATGTATATACTGTATATATAATTTATCTTATATATAAATATAATTTTTTATAAAAAATATAACATTTTTCTTAAATATATACATGCATGTGTGTGTATTTCTATATACATAATAATTATACACAGTACACACACATATATTATGTAAACACAAACTTTTATTTTTGGATGCGATTAATCACGATTAATTTTTCCCCAGCACTAATATTAATATATTGATATTTAATATTATTTGAATATAGGTGTTAATTTAAATAAAAGTGTGGTTATTTTATTTTATTGGCTTGTATTTTTTAAATTCAGATTCAGTAAAATTATTAAATTGAATTAAAACATCTAATAATAATACAATTATACAAAAAACAAATTTAAAATAAATGAATAATTATTTAAAAAAAGTAATTTTCTGTTTCGGTTTTCGGCCAAGTGTATCCAGAATTTTCGGTTTCGGTTTCGGCCCAGAATTTTCATTTCGGTGCATCCCTAGACACAAATGTATGAAAGTTATTTATTTTATTGTGTTTTCTTTTAATCTGTCTCTACCTTTTTGCTTTTCAGTATCAGACTGAAATTTCCTATCCTTCCCCCCCCTCTCTCTCTCTTTCTCTCTCTCTATCCCTAAACTGTGTGACCTAAAGGTTTTCTTTCACATTACTTTTTTCAGGACTTTTATAATGTGTTTCAGTGCCTGGGGTCTGAAACAAATGATCATAATGCATTACAGAGAGACACTGTGAGAGTGAATGCATGTATGTGTGCGTATTTATGTTTATATGTGTGTCCGTGTCCCAGCTATTATATTAAATTCATACCTTCAATTTATAGTACTCATATCGCTAAAAAAGCACCTCCAGGACTAAACCACAGACCAGAGAGAAACCTGTACATATTATTACCAGACTTATTTCCAGTGCTTTAGGATATTGATTCAATTTTATAATGGCATTATAAATGAGTAATGTTTTTCATTCTGAAAAGTGATTTCAGAATGACGTTTAAATGCATTATTAGAATATTTCACAGTTGGAATATGGTGGAAGTGCTCTGAGAGTCAAATAAAACAAGAAGGCAAAAAATGTGTTTTTTGTAGTCATGTTTTATAATAAAATATTTAAACATTAAAAAAAAACATTAAATTACTCTGAGTAGCAAATTACTTAAATTATAATTACTTAATTTGAACAGAATTTATTTTAAATAGGGATTGAAATGGTGTCACGTGTGTGATGGTAGCAGCGCACGAAGAAGACGAGGAAGATATAAATGAACGTCTTTGTTGGTTTTACTACAAATAAAAAAAACAAAAAAAAAACATGGTTGCTATAGTCAAACCAGGGTAACCACAAATTCAGAGATGTAAAGAGTACATGAAAACTGTACATGAGTAAAAGTACAGATACCTTACAACGAAAATGACTCCATTACAAGTTACAAGTCGCAATTCCAATACAACTTGACAATTTACAAGTCTTTGAGTATCTGATTTTAACAGTACTTAAGTATTTTACTCATACTGAATGTACGCTCAAAGACGCACTAGTGCTGAAAACCCAAAAGACATGCCAGTGAAAAAAAGAAACAATTGATTTGTAAAATGAGAAATCATGTTTATTTTCTAAAATAAAAATAAAACTGAACACCTCAATATTCCAACAAATCAAGGTCAACACACCAGCAACACAAGTCTCAGTTAAGCTCAAGTGCACAAAAAGGCCATAAGTAAACCAATATCCTTCAAAAAGGTCTAAAATATAAATAAAATAATGTAAAATAAAAATAAATAGTCAAATTCTACTTGCACTGCTGCTTTCGGCCTCATCACCGGCTGCAGTCGTGACCTCATCTCATAAATCAAACACCTGCGATTCAGTAAATACCTGCTAAAGCACTCGCATTCACGAAAAGTAGCCTTGGGTGAGTAAAGGTATAGTACCTTCAAGATATAGTACCTTCAATGCCCTTAGATGGCGATATCGCTTCTTTATCGCAGAAACAAACTGCTGGACAAAAAGTTAGGTGCCATGCAAAATGTAATGTGTAATTGCATTACTCATCACAAATGTATTGAAGTAAAAAGTACATTTACTTATTCATAAATGTAGTCAAGTAGAGAGTAAAAGTTGCTAACTAAATTGCCAAAAGTATTGGGACACCCCTCCAAATCATTGAATGCAGGTGTTCCAATCACTTCCATGGCCACAGGTGTATAACCTAGGCATGCAGACTGCTTCTACAAACATTTGTGAAAGAATGGGTCGCTCTTAGGAGCTCAGTGAATTCAAGCATGGTACTGTGATAGGTTGCCACCTGTGCAATAAGTCCATTTGTGAAATTTCATTCATTCATTCATTTTATTTATATAGCACAAGTCTAGGATACATGAGAGAGATAGAAAGATAAACCATAATAAACATAGAGAAATAAAAACATAATTAAGATTTGTTAAATGCCCGGGCAAGAAGATAGAGCTTTAACTTAGAAAGATAAATCTTAACTTAAAGATTTAAACTCATGTACAGAGGACAGGGATCTCAAAGATAAGGGGAGGCTATTTCCTCACTACTAAATATTCCACGGTCAACTGTTAGTGGTATTATAACAAAGTGGAAGCAATTGGGAACAACAGCAACTCAGCCACGAAGTGGTAGGCCACGTAAAATCACAGAGAGGGGTCAGCGCATGCTGAGGCGCACAGTGCACAGAAGTCGCCAACTTTCTGCAGAGTCAATAGCTACAGACCTCCAAACTTCGTGTGTCCTTCAGATTAGCTCAAGAGCAGTGCGTAGAGAGCTTCATGGAATGGGTTTCCATGGCCGAGCAGCTGCATCCAAGCTTACATCACCAAGTGCAATGTAAAGCGTTGGATGCAGTGGTGTAAAGCACACCGCCACTGGACTCTAGAGCAGTGGAGACGTGTTCTCTGGAGTGACGAATCACGCTTCTCTGTCTGGCAATCCGATGGATGAGTCTGGGTTTGGCAGTTGCCAGGAAGAACGGTACTTGCCTGACTGCATTGTGCCAAGTGTAAAGTTTGGTGGAGGGGGATTATAGTGAAAGTTCCAGTGAAAGGAACTCTTAATGCTTCAGCATACCAAGACATTTTGGACAAATTCATGCTGCCAACTTTGTGGGAACAGTTTGGGGATGGCCCCTTCCTGTTTCAACATGACTACGCACCAGTGCACAAAGCAAGGTCCATAAAGACATGGATGAGCAAGTTTGGTGTGGAGGAACTTGACTGCCCTGCACAGAGTCCTGACCTTAACCCAATAGAACACCTTTGGGATGAATTAGAGCGGAGACTGCGAGCCAGGCCTTCTCGTTTAACATGCCTGACATCACAAATGCGCTTTTAGAAGAATGGTCAAAAATACCTATAAACACACTGCTAAACCTTGTGGAAAGCCTTCCCAGAAGAGTTAAAGCTGTTATAGCTGCAAAGGCTGGGCTAACTCCATATAAACCCTACAGATTAATAGTTAGTTCATTTGCATGTAAAGGCAGGCGTCCCAAAAAAAAAAAAATTGTAGTTAAACTGTGGTTATACAAATGGTAAACAAAAATGGTTACTACACTTTTACTATAATAAAACCATTGTTAACTTTTGTAAGGGTTCTTTCAGCTGCCTTCCCAAACTCTCGCTGCAGCAGCAGTTTATTCCTGTCTTGTAAATGCGTAAATACATGGTATTTTTCATAACAATCTCATCTTCAACAAAGAAGTGAATTGCGCTTTCTTTTGCGAGAAGTGTATGGGATTAAATTCCCGCCAAAAGTATTGCGGTCAGGCAGACAGGCAAACAACTCGAACGGCCCTCTTGGCCGAAGCGAAACAGGCAGACAACTCAGGAAAAACTTGGTGCCACGCTCAGTTCTGCCGTTCCTGAGATATTTGCTTGTTCCACGTCGCCCAAGAAGGCCATTCCTGAGTTGTCTGCCTGTTTCGCGTCGGCCAAAGAGGCCGCTATCTGCCTGTCCTATATTGACAAAGGAGGCTATTTTTAGTGATATTTTTAGGAGACTTTTCGTGTGTCCAGTATCGGCCAGGAAGGCCCTTTCATAACCCTCTGCCCGCACTGCCCAGAATAAAAATGTAAAATATTGTATTTAAAAGCCAGCCATTTAAAAAGACAGTTTTTAACAAAAACAATGCGAATGTTAGGAGCGAATGTCACCCACTTCATTTTAATGAGCCTGGCTGGTAAAGCTTATGCACACAGTGTAAATGCTACAACCTATAAAATAGTCACTGAAATGAGTCACAGCACTTATGTGCAGAAGATGTGAGATAACACACCTAGGATGACCTCGCTTCAGCAAAGAGACTGATAGGAACTATCCAATGCCAGTGATGACAGTGTTTTAGAGGGCTTGTGGGTGAAACGGCTGAGAAAATTGCAAGCCTTGAGGAAGACGTATGTGTGTTTGCCTCTGTGTTTGTGTACACACTCTCCCCTGCTGATAATAGAAAGTGTCACAACCTACAAGACTTTTCCTTAAATGGATAGAATGACCTTAAAAAATAAATAAAACGAAAAACAGGCAGATGTACATCACAAATCGCATGCATGCCAGTGAGAATGTCAGGCACATAGGCTATCCCACTTATCAAATGTGAGAAGCACAGGAGTAAACACAAACAAATCCTCTCTTTATTACTTCTATAAATGCAAAGGTTCAAATGCAAAGGGATGCATAACTGCAAATAAGAGTGTTAGTCATAAACTGAAGGGTGTGATAATATTGTCAGTTGTCAGTCTTCCGTGTTTGTGGCTCTAGCTTTTATTTCACACTCTCTGCTCTAGCTAATTACCACTGTAATAACAACAATGGCAATTTACATAGCACACACTATCTGGAGAAGCACAGACACTTGTGAATGAGCTCTCTTGTTCGCTCAGTGCTGTTTGCTCAACAGTGTGTGTGACATGGGTTAGTGCGTTTGTTCACTGCTTCTTTGGTTCCTGTGAGGCAAATGGGGGCACGTCGATTTCCCCTCTTCCATTATAATGACGCAGTTAATGTTCTTGTGTCACGCTCCACTGTAGCCAAACACTCTATTGTTTCTCTATTTAAATACAAAAAATCAACCTTAGGAGATTTGTTGATGTTTGCTGGATTTAGAGAATTAGACCATAAAAACTAATCAGTAAAACCCACAATGCATAGTAGCGAGCTCAGTAGCATTTCTGAACTGGTGGGTCGCGACTCAAAAGTGGTTGTAAATGCAAATAATAAAATGCAACTTAACACATACAGTTGCAAGAAAAAGTATGTGAACCGCTTGCAGAATCTGTGAAAACATGAATAATTTTAACTAAATAAGAGAGATCATACAAAATACATGTTATTTTTTATTTAGTACTGTCCTGAATAAGATATTTTACATAAAAGATGTTTACATATAGTCCACAAGACAAAAAAATAGCTGAATTTACTAAAATGACCCGTTCAAAAGTTTATGAACCATTGATTCTTAATACTGTGTGTCGTTACCTGGATGATCCACGGCTGTTTTTTTGTTTTTTGATGGTTGTTCATGAGTCCACTGTTTGTCCTGAGCAGATAAACTGCCCAATGTTCATCAGAAAAATCCTCCAGGTCCTGCAAATTCTTCCGTTTTCCAGCATCTTTTGCATATTTGAACCCTATCCAGCAGTGACTATATGATTTTGAGATCCATCTTTTCACACTGAGGATGATTGAGGGACTCAAACACAAAGGTTAAAAAAGGTTCAAACATTCACTGATGCTCCAGAAGAAAACACGACGCATTAAGAGCCGGGGGGTTATTTTTTATTATTTTGTTCAGTTGAGTACTTACAATATCCCAAATGTTTCCAACTATTTGTAAATCGTGAGAAAATTGCAATTTTAACCAAGGAACTGGGACATGTGAGGGAGTTGCCTGTCAATGGCGTCATATCCGCGTTACCCTCGGTTTCCGCTTTTACTGCCATAGAAACTATGGCAACAGACGTGGACAACTGTGTAATGTCTAGCGGCATGCTGTTGTAGTCTCGTTCAAACATGACCATGGCAAGCAGACTTTGGAACAAAATGAGAAATCAAAAGAGGACCAATATCGACGTGCCGTTTTCGAGATGGCGAGAGCAACAAACTTCGACTTGACAGAGATGCCGTTCTTGCATGTGCTTTATTAGACAGGTGAGCAAATGTACATAAAACGAATCAATGTTATGTAGCTCAACACGATGAAATATTAGAATATCATCAGTATGATGTTCTAATGTTGATGGAGCTTACTGCTAGTCTCATATACAGCCAACAAACTAACACATAGAATAACATTATAACTTTCAACACACTCAAATGCAGTTTAGATAGAGTAGACCAAGTGAAACAGCATTGCATTTCCTCACAATTTTAATTCGTCAAATAAACTGACCTGTATGAGTAGTAACTCGGGACTCGCGCATGTGGCGCTGATATCTGTCTCTTAGTAGTAATCGCGCCCTGCTTCATACCACAGTCATGTTAAAAAACATGAATGCATTCTCTCATCCATAAACATTATTTCCCCATAAACATTATTAGATCCACTGGTATGACGACAAGTTCCATGATTCCACGCTCGTTCCCTGCGTCATCAGTCTACACCTTTGTTATGGTTTTGAAGAGGTTAGTGACCCCTAGCGGCGAAAAAATACATAGTGTAGCTTTAAAGGTTGAGTATTTGAATAAAATGTACAGTGTTTTGGTGCAAATTTTGTAGAAACTAGAAAATGTATGTTTCTCAATGTTAAGTGGTCTCTAAATTTTTTCCAGAGCTGTACATATTTATATGTGTTTTTGTTATTTTTATTATTTCTTTTAAGTCTGTATAGTCATAGTATATATTAGTTTTAGTTTATTTCATTTTATTTATTTTAGCACTTCAGGTTAAACTAAACAAAAATGAGAAATGTTGTCTTGGCAGCTAGCTAAATTAAAATAAGTTTATTTTTTATGTTTTATTTTATTCAAAATAACATTTATTTTATTTTAATTAACTGAAATTATTTTAACGTTTTTTTTTTTTAGTTTCAGTTAACGATACTAACACTGAATGGAAGTGAATGGAGCCAATTTATACATTTATTAAAATACTCACTCTGTCAATATTATAACCATAATATATAAGCAATATGCATGTTAACATGATTTGAGTGTAAAAACAAAATCAATTTCACAACTTTGCCGCCATGACAACACAACATTGTAAACCCTAAAATGACTGTAAAATGAATCTTTTACAGATCAAATCAATCCCAAGTTTTATCAGAAGAATTAATGTGTTTGCTTTTAAAAATTATTAGCTTGATATTTATGCTTTTAAATCATCCAAAAATTGGCCCAATTGACTCCCATTCCTTTTTTTTAAAGAGGAGGGATGAGTTTTTTTTTTTGTGGTAATCGGCATTACACCAGAAATGTTGTCAACTGACCTTTACTTGTATTAAATCAGGAATATTCCTTTAAATAAAAACTGGTCTGTGTATTTTGACCAAAATGTATTTTGTGCATTGCATTATTGGTTGCAGAAAGCACAAAAGCAAATACCATATTACTGGGTCTATGCAGTTCATAATAATAATAATAATAATAATAATAATAATAATAATAATAATAATAACAATAAATGTTTAATCATAAGCACCCTTTTCAGCTTTGTGAAAAAAGTGCAAAAAAAATTGTCCAATGTGAAATCTGGAGCAAAACCAGTTGAAAAACACAGATCTGGATCCATGATCTGTTGAGAATGTTTTAGGGTGTACTCACACTAGGCAATCTGAACCGTGCCCGGGTGCGTTTGACCCCCAAAGTCTGGTTCGCTTGACTAGTGTGAGTGCTCCGTACCAGGCCCGCTTGGAAGAGGTGGGCCAGAGCGCGGTTCGGTTGGGCTCGGGAGCGGTGCGCATGTAGTGTGATCGCTAACCGCGCTGGATTCCTCCATCAAATTCAGCTGCCTCCGTAATAATCTTCTGATACGTGCAGTGCAATGAAGTGAAAATCGCTGCGCGGCATAAATGATAAATCTATTAGGCAGTCTATTAGCGAAAGCTACGGTGGCCGAAAAGCGCAAAACAAATCACAATTCCGAAAACAAAATAACAAATTATAAACGCAATGGCAAGTCCAAAAAACTAATTAACAAGTTAGGAAACACAATAACAATTCCGGAAACAAAATAACAAATCAGAAAACACAATGACAAATCTAAAAACAAAATAGCAAGTCAGAAAACACAACGACAAGTCGGATAAAACGGAAAAGGTAGGTGTATGTGGCGAATGGAATACTGACCGCTGATTGGACGAGACATCTGTCAATCAAGACATGCAGAACATACAGCAGGCGTCGGCAGGAGAAAGTTGATTCGCGTGTGCATGTGTAAATATTAGAGCCGTCTCTTTTTTACAGGCTACTTTAGTGCGATTAATTATGGAGAAAGAAAAATGTTTCATATTAAATATGCCTACCACTGTCTGGTTGAGTCAGACAAAATTACAAAACCCGATCTGATAAGTGAGAGAGTGGCGTGTAGAGTAAGAACAACAGATTTAGGTTTTATCGCGAGCAACCTGAGTTCGAGTCTCTCCTTTTCCCGATCCCTTTCTTTTCCCTATACCCATCGCTTATCAGCTTGGAGAGGCATTTTATTTTAAGTAAAAATAAAGTGTCTAACAGGTAGCCTACTTAATAGACCTACAATATGATAATCTATTTGCACTAAATGAATCTTAAATGTCCTTGCACATCTAGAATAGCCTCTGCCAACTTTAAATCAAGAAAAGTTTCCATTGGCAAGGAAATGGAATTTACACAATGCATTTACACTGCATGCTATAAGAGTAATGTTTTGTTTTGTTTTATTGTATTGATATAGCCTATGAAATTATTTTAAATGAAATTATAGGCTATGCACGTTTTTTTTTGTGAGTACGTTTGTTTTTCGGAATCACACATACACACATTTGAGAAATGATCTTAGATCAAACATAGGACAGTTTTTACGCAACATTATATAAAAGAGGCCCCTGGAATGCATTATAACTGCTTTCTAATAGTGTTTTTGTTTGTTTTTTGCAAAGTGAGTGACATAATAATTTTAGCTCGCAGCTTTGCAGATCATTAAAAAAACAATTATTATCGTAGACGATACATCTCTAATATTTACACATGCACACGCGAATCAACTTTCTCCTGCCGCAGCCTGCTGTACATTCTGCATGTCTTCATTGACAGATGTCTCGTCCAATCAGCGGTCAGTATTCCATTCGCCACATATACCTACCTTTTCAGTTTTTTTCGACTTGTCGTTGTGTTTTCTGACTTGTTATTTTGTTTCCGGAATTGTTATTGTGTTTTCTTACTTGTTAATTTGTTTTTAGACTTTCCATTGCGTTTATAATTTGTTGTTTTGTTTTTGAATTTGTTATTTTGTTTTCATAATTGTGATTTTGTTTTGCACTTCTTGGCCACCGTAGAAAGCCCTTTTCTTCCTGTATTCTTCAAAACAAAAAGTTGCATCGTGAATAACGTAAGCGTGCTCCGGCCCGGTACATTAAGTGCAATGTGAGTGCAGGCCAGCGGGGAGTGGGGAGGGGGGACAATCGCGCTCGGGCACGGTACAAGGCAACCGTGCCTAGTGTGAGTACACCCTTAGTCAGGCAGGAGTAGATTTAGCAGCTCGGTGTGAAATTTCACTGGGTTCCAATAATGTGAAATCCACAGATTGTTCAGTGGGAGAAAAATATATATTTTTAACATTCATTTTCACCTCAGTGAAGCCAGGCTGAAGCTAATTACAGCAGGATAAAAAGACGGCCAGAAAGATGAATGAAGTGAGACAAAGAACATGTGCTGATTCAGTTAACTACAGTATCTTCTGTTCTTACAAAATTATTTAAAATTCAAGATAGTTTTCAACTGCATTCAGTACTGGACCTTTATAGCCATTTACTCTTTGTTTGTCCATTTATATTCTAAAACTTTCATACAGATCTAAAATGACACAAATCATTTTGAATGATAATGTAAACCTAACCGTCAGAGGCTAAAGCATTGTTTTTTCACGATGTTAAAGCATATTTTGGTGTGAATGCGGGAAAATTCTTGTAAAATTTCTAAACTGTTATAATATACAAGTACATGCTTTGACGTTCTCCAGAAGTCTTTCCAGCAAGCTAGGACGCTGAACTCCAGATATGTTCATCTGAAAGTATTCATCTGACACTCTATAAAGTTTCATGATCCTCAAATATTCTTACACTTCCCTGACCGCCTGCAAAATACCGGAAAATGCATATTTAGAGGCTTACAGGGTAGTAACACTGACCTCTATAAAAATGAATCTGTAAACTCAATGGCTGAATCTTCAGTGTGTTATCTCTGAGCAGCTCTCTTATACTCTATAAAGTTTCATTAGGCTACATCGAAAATTATTTGGATCTGTGATTCACTGAATGTACTCTACTCTGTGAATAATAATAATAATAATAATAATAATAATAATAATAATAATAATAATAATAATAATAATAAGATCCACTACTGCATTTCTTTAACATTAAAAAAATTGTATCATTTATAGACAGACAGTTAGTCAGTCAGTCAGTCAGCCAGTGAGTCAGTTAGTCAGTCATTCAGCCAGCCAGTCAGTTAGTTAGTTAGTCGGTCAGTCAGTCAGTTAGTCAGCCAGTTAGTCAGTCAGTCAGTTAGTCAGTTACTTAGTCAGTCAGTCAGTCAGTCAGCCAGCCAGTCAGTTAGTTAGCTAGTCAGTCAGTTAGTCAGTCAGCAAGTTAGTTATTTAGTTAGTCAGTCAGTCAGTCAGTGAGTTAGTTAGTCAGTCAGTCAGTTAGTGAGTCAGTCAGTCAGTCAGTTAGTGAGTTAGTCAGTCACTCACTCACTCAGTCAGTCAGTCAGTCAGTTAGTCAGTCAGTCAGTCAGTCAGTCAGTTAGTGAGTCAGTCATTCAGTCAGTTAGTCAGCAAGTTAGTTATTTAGTTAGTCAGTCAGTCAGTGAGTTAGTTAGTCAGTCAGTCAGTTAGTGAGTCAGTCAGTCAGTCAGTCAGTGAGTTAGTCAGTCACTCACTCAGTCAGTCAGTCAGTCAGTCAGTTAGTCAGTCAGTCAGTCAGTCAGTGAGTCAGTCAGTCAGTTAGTGAGTCAGTCATTCAGTCAGTTAGTGAGTTAGTCAGTCACCCACTCAGTCAGTTAGTGAGTCAGTCAGTCAGTCAGTTAGTGAGTCAGTCAGTTAGTGAGTTAGTCAGTCAGTCAGTCACTCACTCAGTCAGTCAGTCAGTTAGTGAGTCAGTCAGTCAGTCAGTCAGTCAGTCAGTCAGTTAGTCACTCACTCAGTCAGTCAGTCAGTGAGTCAGTCAGTCAGTCAGTCAGTCAGTTAGTCAGTCAGTTAGTTAGTCAGTCACTCAGTCAGTCAGTCAGTTAATCATTCAGTCAGTCGGTTTAAAGCAATATACATAATTTCTTCTTCAAATGTGGAACTAGTTAAGTATGATATGTCCCTGTGATGACACAGTTCGCAGTTATTCAAGACACAGATGACAAATTCATGAATCTTTCCAAGCACACAATGTCAACAGTACCCCCCCCCACACACACACACACACACACACACACACACACACACACATTTTGTAGTTACACATCACCATGGCAATGTTTTGCCTGTGGAGCCCCAGTTTGTTTCTCTCAGATTTACCTGCAACCTTCAGGCGCCACAATGTGATGGGAATTACTGCAGAGATCAAGGCAAGCAGCACTATATTAAACCTGCTCCAACTTAAAGGAAGGACACTCAATAAACTGTACCATGTAGAATGAAGGACATAAAGTGCAACCTGGATCCTTGTGGTTGATGATTGATGGTTCTAATTAATCCTTGATTTCATTAAAATCAAGTATTAATGGTGACATTGGATTTATAAATGATACCTTGATTCATAAATTCAGATTAAAAGGATGAGAAATGGATTGACTGAAAACAACTGCATCTCTATCTGCAGAGAATCTCTGTGTGGTTCCCTGTGGAAAAACCTTGTTAGCTCACCACGCTTAATCTCACACACTTGATTAATCATGTGTGGACACTCTGAGGCAGTGAAATATTGAGTTATCAACTAGACAAAAATATTTAACGCTAGTCAATACAAATTAAGCAGGACCACAGGGTTTTAAGGCAATAGCTCACCCAAAAAGGAAAATCAGGCATTAACCCATTAGGTTTTAACCCTTAAACGCATACCTCGGGTCTTTAGTGACCCGGGACATCATTCACTACCCTCCTCCTCATTCATTTTTTTAAAGTTAGACATCAACCTTCTTAGTATTCCTCAATCAATTCATTATAAATAATATAACAAGAAAAAAATTATAAAATGATAAAAGAAGATTTTCCCATTAATTTTTTGTAATAGTCGTATAGTGTTGCGACCCGAGGTGTGTAAGAGTGTAAGTATATTTTTTCTGCACAACAATAATTGAATCGTTGATGACTGAATAAGTGCAATGTCTGATACACAATGATGAAGTGACGTTTCACTCACAGTTACTGCAGGCAGAAAACAAAAGAATAGGAAGTATCATCAGCAAAACTTGAAATGACTCAGTGATTTACTGCAGAGCAAGTAATGAACACTATCAGATATTAGTGTCACTGTCACTTGATGGTGGTTCTGGTGAAGAAGCTGTCAGCGAGCAAAATATTGATTTTTGAAGATGTTGAAAATGATAGTTTTGAGAATATATTTGAGATGGCGAATATGAGCCAGATGCTGAATGTACATGGAAATGAGCTCTGACGAGGACAGTGATGATGGTATAAAACATCTGCTCAAACCGAACCCTTCCAAGCTTCAAAAAGTTAACAAAATATGCTTTAATTTTATTTTTCTGTAATTGTTAATATCGTGACAGGTTGAGATCCATCCGTGTTAAATAAAGACCTGAATATGTAATAATGGCAAAACATTCATGCATTTAAGGGTTAAATAAGATGCTCTCAAGGAACTACTTTAAACACAGTAGATCCATAAAGTACAAACCATGCACTACAGCTCTGGAAAAAATTAAGAGACCACTTAACATTGACTTCTCAATGTTAAGTGGTCTCTTAATTTTTTCCAGAGCTGTATATTCCAAGTTTTTGGAAGCCATCCGATATGTATTTAAATGTAAAATGAAATGTTCATTTGTTTTGGAATCTGAACATTGAACAGTATTTTTTTGGCCATATAAATATCAGCAACTGTACCAAATGGTATATTTTTTGCTCAGTTTTTGAATAAAATTGAGGTGTTTTTTCCTCCTCAAGTATGAGCTATATATTTTCATATATCATACTATATGGGCTATAATCACATTTGATACTCAACAAAAAACACTGTATGCAAACACATATGCCGATTTTCTCTAGATTCAATAATAGGTTCAATAAACTGTTCCATCTCAATAGTCAGAATTTTTTTTATTTTTTTTATTTCATATGTCACGCTTTACAGGGTTAAGCACAATATGAGCTTTGGGAGAGTTATTAATGATTTATGACTTAAATTTCAGTCTGTTCAGCACACACAGATATGATTCAGAAGTCTTGGAATATATCACACAAGTGGTATGGTCTATTTTATGATACTACATTTTTGTCCTTTTTAATCTTGAGAGCTGTAGTCTATGAACTATCATTGAATGGAAAGAACTGCTGTCTTCCATTCCTTTAATTCAAGGTTACAAAAGGACATGTTCATTGTGATGTTACACCTGCACATATAAGAGTCTCTCCTTGAAGTCGAAGACAATATTCACATTCAGTCACAAGACTCTTGGGCTACAATAAGCATTAAGAGCGTAAAGCCCCTCTCTTCTCTATGAGGGGTTTAACAGCAGAGCCGAGGGAACCATCTCTCTCCACGGGGGATTAGAAAAGAGCTTGGATTCAATTCACTTCATTATTCAACGGCTATTGTGTGCTCGAGGAAATGTGTTTAAAACCCAACACACAAGCAAGGTGACTGTCACATAATAAAGGCCTTGAGTGTACCAACATTACGTTTAAAGAGCACAATATCTAGATTGAAGACTCAGTAGTGTGGAGAGCTAAGCCACTGCTACACTCCTGAGTGAACAGACTCAGATAACGTTTAATGGGATATGTAGTGCTGTTTAATTCTCTTCCTTCTTTGACAGATATTCAGAGTTAATTGATTTAGAGTGATTTACAATGGCAAGACACGTCGGATGAGTAATCCTTTCGATTCTGCTCATTTACTGCGCAAAGGATCTGCATATATACATGAGAATTTCAGCCTGTAAATTTAGTCACCACCTGGAGCGCCGTGGTCCTATTCACGTCCAAGAACCAATCAATCCGATCAACCATATTCATGAATATGCATCAGCCAATTGCTAGGAGATGTTCACACAATCACATAAAATCAACTGTTAATTGCCAAAGCATTATTTTAACAGTAATTCATAAAGTTTTATTTTTATTATTATTTTTTTTTTAATCTTTGGATTTGCCTGGATCTCTGCATTAATTTCTCATAAAATTGGATCTGATATTCATTAAGTCACAATAATAGATGCACATTCTGGTTGAACAAATAATGTATAACATTATGTCTGTGCTATGCTATGTCTTTATTAAATGCACTCTGTAAACATTCACAGTGCATGCTTGAAGTGAACTTGAACTCCTAGACTAATGAGACACTAACCTGATCACTAGCTACTAACCTTGATTAACTCCTATCAAGATCAGATTGGAGGCTTTATTCAGAGACTGTCCTATAAAAAACGCTCCAAAGTTTGAGTTTCTATTTATGTGAACATTCATCAAATAAAAGAGTTCTCAGAACAGATTCACATTTTTTGTCCAGCAAATGTACATAAAAGAGGAACTTTTAAAAAAAAAAGTTTTTGATCATTTTCACAAAACTCCATGGCCCCCAGAAACATGCCATATATCAAAAGAAAGCCTCTGCTTTTAAACAAAAGAAAAAAATATTCTAGCTTCATACATTCCTTTTTTATCAACACTTAAAAAAAACAAAAAAAAAAATCACGTTTTTGTCAAAGACTACATCCAGATTGGATTCAGAACGATGATCAAAACATAGATGGAGTAGATCGAGTCTATCAACTGTCCAAAGCTTCACAGTCCTATAGCTCGTCCTGGGTCGACATTTAACTCGGTAACATTAGGCAGTTTTGATTTATATGCTGTTTAATGTTGATGATCGCATTATTTTAATAATGCATCTGCTTATCTTTGATATTGTTTGTTTCTGTTTCTTTTCCACATGTGTTTGGATCAGGAGATTCAGTACTCTTTCAGAAGTTGCGTAATAGTGCCCCCTTCCGTATAACAGAAATTTCCGTCAATGGCGGGGAAAGAGTTAATTGTGTTAGGTCAGTTTAATCACAATTCATCACAATATTAAAGTGTTTTATCATAAATATATTTACATAATATCTGTTTAATGACATTTTAATTTTGAGACAGATTATTGTTATAAATGCATGTTAGAGCTTGTTTGCATGTATTAGCTATTGATTTAGCACATTTTAAATTATTATACGTAATTATTATGTTATAACAACCACAATATATATCTACAGGCAGCTCTAGACAAGCAAAACTATAATTTTTTCAATTGCGTTTAGTGATGCTAGTACTGCAATGACATATTTTGAGACAGATTATACTTATAAATGCATATGTTGGTGATCGTTTGCATGTATTAACTCTGGAATTGCCACAGTTATAGGAAATAAAGAAAAGGACATTGAAGTGAAAAAAGGAGCTACATTAATTGCATTTAAATTTTTAAATACATTAAACAAGATCACATGGCAATTTTTCCAGCCCTAATTTATTTAATGTTATTATTGTCTTATCTTTAAAATTTTGGAAAACTGAATAAAACAGGGTGTAGAAAGAATGCAACAACCATATCTTACCACAATATACCTACACAAAACAGGAAATGACACACATCACTTCAGTGGTCTGCTCTGATTGGCTGCCAGAGCATAGAGTTATTTCATCTGAATTCCATGAAGGATGGAAACTGTGTGCGTAAACACATAAAACGAATCTGTGTCAATTTAAAACAGCTATTAGCAATGCAAATCAACATTTGTTGCCTAGGCACATTATTTACTATCATCTGAAGCTTTTTAAACAAGCTGGAGCTGATGGGACTAATTGTTTCAAATTGCAAACGTTAGATCTTTGATGACCAATTACTACTTTTGGTTTTGATGACCATAAGGAAAGAGTTGCAACATCAGCACTCATTTACTTCATAAATTTAGCTGATGAAAACTGACATTTATTGTATCCAAGTAACCAAATTTGAGTCAGAAACAGCTGACTGCTTCAAGCATTCCTCCCGTGTGTGCTGAGTCTCAGCTCTTTGTGTGGCTGTTTGCTGTGTAACTGCTATCAACAATGTTAAATCATTCTTAAATCATTATTACATTTTTACAAGAGCATTATTTACCATTTAAAGTACTTTTAATTGTTGCTAAGACAAGATTTCAAAATCTATGTAGCATGATTTTCCCCAAAGCAGTTAAGCGCCATCTGATTTCTTTGGTCAACTCAATCACGTAGTCACCTGTAAAGAAAAGTTCAGACTTCATGGATTCAGTGCAGAGTTCAGAAATATCATGGATGGATCCGATCATGACAAACAGCAATACTGTCTATCAGAATGTGCTACCAAGGAATAGGGGTTATAGTATTTGTTTCAGCATTTTGTAGGAAATCAGCACTGTGATCAACATGACCAATTAATTCTTTAGAATTGGGTGGAATTTGTGCTTAACTGGCATAATAACAACACATTTTATGCTATTATAGTTAATTACTATGTTATATCAACCACCAAGTGTATCTACTAGCAGCTTAGGAAAAATACGAAGCAATTATTATTTTTGTAATTCCGTTTGGATATGGTGCAAAAAAAATTCTACTTCAGGTTTAAAGCAAGACCAAATTCATCCACTGAGCAGTAAAAACGTTGATTGAGAAAATGAATGCTTCAGTCAAATGAGTCAAATCAAATTTGTACTCAAAAGGTATGCTCAGCAGTCTCTGTCTAAAGTTCAGGAGGTTTAAGAGGTTGTGTTTTTAATCATTTCCCCTCCCCCCGTAGCTCTGAGTTTCTCTAAGCACAAAACTCCCACCTGCCTGCTCTTTGTCTCACACCAATCTATTTCTGCTCAATCCAGA
This sequence comes from Coreius guichenoti, assembly GCA_039654105.1. Lineage (NCBI taxonomy): Eukaryota > Metazoa > Chordata > Actinopteri > Cypriniformes > Gobionidae > Coreius > Coreius guichenoti. Next base: position 17,039,976 of record CM077185.1, on the reverse strand, counting down.
CGGCTTGTCCATTCTGAAGAGGACTCAGAGGAGAAAGCTGGAACACAGTTATACTGCTGCAACAGCAGTCTCTGGAATAAACCCCAAATCAAATCAAGTTTTCTCAACTGAAAAAACTAAAACTCAACTCATAAATAACCTCCACTCAACGATCAACTCAGAAAGTCATTTATAACTAAAAGAAAGACCTTCTTCAATAACAACAACAAAAATATTTCAATATAATATCAAGCACTCACATACAATTAACCTTGAAACCAATCAAATACTTAAAAACTCTTAAAAAACATCAGGTTATATGCATTACTAGATGGTTATGCATTTGAGTTGGAGCTAAACTCTGCAGGCCAGTGACCGTCCAGGAACTGAGATTGAGACCACTGCTCCATCATGCTTGAAAACAACATACCACCTACACTAAACCCTACCCAAACCTAAACAATAGTGTTACCAAAGCCAAATATGTGACCCTGGACCATAAAACCAGCCATAAGGGTCAATTTTTTGAAATTGAGATTTATACATCATATGAAAACTTTCCATTGATGTATGGTTTGTTAGGATAGGACAATATTTGGCCGAGATACAACTACATGAAAGTCTGGAAACTGAGGATGCAAAAAAAATCTAAATATTGAGAAAATCGCCTTTAAAGTTGTCCAAATTAAGTCCTTAGCAACGCATATTACTACTAATAATACATTTTTCATATATATCTTCATGGAACATGATCTTTACTTAATATCCTAATGATTTTTGGCATAAAAGAAAAATCAATAATTTTGACCCATACAATGTATTGTTGGCTATTGCCACAAATATAACCGTGCGACTTATGACTGGTTTTGTGGTCCAGGGTCACATATGTGATAAAAATACATTTGCTGGAACAACCACACCATTTTAATTTGTGTCTACAAATCTTTGAGCTCTTTTATCGTGACTCATGTCTTACAGAACCCTACATACCTGAGCACTTTGCATCTCAAGTGCGGTGCTGTATCAGGTGAGCTATAGAGCAAATCAAATCAAGTTTTCTCAACAACTAAAACTCAACTCATAAATAATCTCCACTCGACAATCAACTCAGAAACTCATTTATAACTAAAAGAAAGATCTTCTTTAATAACGACAACAACAAAAATATTTCAATATAATATCAAGCACTTGCATACAATTAACCTTAAAACCAGTTAAATACTTAAAAACTTCAGGTTATATGCATTGATGGTTATGCATTTTATTATGGTTTTTACTGGCTAAGTTTAATAGAGTGGAACTCATTTCTGGCCTCTAACAGCAGTCAAAGCGCCGACCCCTCAGATAACAGCCGATAGGCAGCACGGACAGCAGCTGTGTATGAGCAGATGAGTTATATCACTGCTTTCACTCGGAGTTTGACTCAAAGCTGCCGCCGGCATGAGGAAGAGGATGTTTTAAAAACAGCAAGAGAATGGACATGACCTCAATACTATTTTTGCAATGAACACATGGTAGTGTAGCAGTCTATTGTTGACTGTCAACAATGTCCACAGATTTATGTCAAGTGAAACGTATTCTGTAGGAACTCGCATAATACCAAGTGACACACCTGAATTACATGGCTAATCGTCGTCAATGGGGAAAGAGGCTTTTTAGCAGCAGAATGGTGTAATTATGTGATCTACCAGCAAGGGCTAACAGGGCCAGACCCTGACCTCTTGGAATCAAAATATATATTATTCCCCTGCATATAAAAATGTATATAACTTGCAGTTGAAAGACAACAGATATAACCATCATTGGAAAAACATGCCTGTGGCAACATTTTACATTCCTTTTTGCACGTTTCGTGACACTTTCGAAGTGAAAATTATTATGAAATATTATATATTATGAAAATTCGAAGTGGCGCTAAAAGCGTGTTCAGCTTTATCTGTAACAGATGAATGTGAATCTGGCAACTTTTTGTTACATTGGTTGTTGTACGTATCACGGCAGTTTGGAAATGAAATGTCCGGTGAGTGGCGCTAAAAGGTTAATGCTCGATCACAGTGGTCTCAAACTCAGTTCCAGGGGAGTTTAGCTCCAACCAAGTATGCCTGTACACAAGTCCTGAAAAGTGAAGCCAAAACGTTTTGATTACCCCCAGGTGGCTGGATGCAGTATAGGTCATAAACCCCACCCTCTTCATGTAATCTAATGGGACGTGAGACAAACTAAACAATCAAATTACACTTCAAATAAATTTTTTTCCAAAGATGGTTCTTGTCATTTTAGGTAGTTTTTATCACGCTGATGTAAGTTGTAAGTGTTCATTTTTTGTTTTTTTTTAGTTTTGTTTTGTTTTTTTTTTAATAAGTTTTGTTTTAGTTAGCTATTTGATGCTATAAAAACGGGTGTGTGATGTCATGATTGACAGCTGAAATGGACAGCTTCTCTAAGCAAAGTAGTCACTGAGGCACCAAGTTACTTTTTTTCGGGATCTGGGGGAGGAGATTGGAGCTTTAACTTTAATTTCTACATTTCCATAACTGTTTATTTCACACCGACATAATGAGTTGTTCTGCAGTAAACTGTACTAACCGATTATGCGGGAGTGTGGGCGGGGCCTTGATACCACGGCTCCACTTCACGCTCACTACTGTGCAGACTCGGGCTCCGATTTCACTACCGCGCAGACTCTGGCTCCAAGATGTCAGCGCCATATACAATGTAATCTACAATGAAAGAGAGTTAATGTGCGTCATCCATGTAATTAAACACACCTGATCCAGCTAATTAAGGTCTTCAGGATTATTAGAAACTTTCAAGCAGGTGAGTTGGAGCTAAACTCTGCCCATCTGGCCATCCAGGAACTCAGTTTGAGACCACTACTCCATCATGCTTGAAAACAACATACCACCTACACTAAACCCTACCCAAACCTAAACAATAGTGTTACCGAAACCAAACGTGATAAAAATACATTTGCTGGAGCAACCACGCCATTTTAATTTGCGTCTACAAATCTTTGAGCTCTTTTATCGTTGACTCATGTCTTACAGAACTCATACCCGAGCGCTTTGCATCTCAAGTGTGGTGCTGTATCAGGTGAGCTATAGAGCAATTTTACATTTGCGTCAGAAAAGACATACATATGGAGCTGGTTATGTGGTGCAAATGCCAAAATATAACACTATGGTGTTCTCTGTCATAAAATAGTATTGTCCAAGGAAACGCATACAAATAAGTCTTTAGCAATCAAATACTGTAACCATAATTTTTATGAAAAGGAATAAAAGTTGTTGCTTTGGAGTTTTGCAGAAATGTAGGTAGAGGCACATTTTTCCAGTGAGTCTATATGTTGGACATAACCAGTACAAAGATAAGCTCTCTCCAACAGGGATAAGCTGCATTTAGATAGAGTATTTTTTTTCTTCTTTTTTTTCAAGTGAGAGAGAGAAAGATAATGAGAAAAAAATTCCCTGTTCTGTTGTAGCTGGGTGGTTTGTCCTTCACACATGGAACAGACAGGGTAGAAGGTCATCAAATACACTCAAGTGCTGTTGTTTCAGGTGATATGTGAGTGTGAAGGTCAGTGAATAGAGCCTGGTCAAGATGCAGCTGCTATTGTAAAATGTTTCCTTCTCTTCTTGTCAGTTATAAATGATAAATGTTTCCTCTTGGTGTCCTAATACATTAATAAATGCACCTTTAGATGGCTGCAGAAGCTAAAAGTGATTGATTATAAAGACAATTGACACTGACTTGACATTTCCTAATTAAATGTAATGCTATGAATAAACAATGACAATCTACATCCAAATATATGAAATATAATAACATTAAAAGACATGTATTGTGTAACGTGATGAAGAAGATTCAGGCAATACACTAAGATACAAAACAGGGTGCTAATTAAACTAATACTAACTAAAATGTGACATTGATTATTGTATATAAATAATAATAATAATAATAAAATATATATATATATATATATATATATATATATATACACTCACCTAAAGGATTATTAGGAACACCTGTTCAATTTCTCATTAATGCAATTATCTAATCAACCAATCACATGGCAGTTGCTTCAATGCATTTAGGGGTGTGGTCCTGGTCAAGACAATCTCCTGAACTCCAAACTGAATGTCAGAATGGGAAAGAAAGGTGATTTAAGCAATTTTGAGCGTGGCATGGTTGTTGGTGCCAGACGGGCCGGTCTGAGTATTTCACAATCTGCTCAGTTACTGGGATTTTCACGCACAACCATTTCTAGAGTTTACAAAGAATGGTGTGAAAAGGGAAAAACATCCAGTATGCGGCAGTCCTGTGGGCGAAAATGCCTTGTTGATGCTAGAGGTCAGAGGAGAATGGGCCGACTGATTCAAGCTGATAGAAGAGCAACTTTGACTGAAATAACCACTCGTTACAACCGAGGTATGCAGCAAAGCATTTGTGAAGCCACAACACGCACAACCTTGAGGCGGATGGGCTACAACAGCAGAAGACCCCACCGGGTACCACTCATCTCCACTACAAATAGGAAAAAGAGGCTACAATTTGCACGAGCTCACCAAAATTGGACAGTTGAAGACTGGAAAAATGTTGCCTGGTCTGATGAGTCTCGATTTCTGTTGAGACATTTAGATGGTAGAGTCAGAATTTGGCGTAAACAGAATGAGAACATGGATCCATCATGCCTTGTTACCACTGTGCAGGCTGGTGGTGGTGGTGTAATGGTGTGGGGGATGTTTTCTTGGCACACTTTAGGCCCCTTAGTGCCAATTGGGCATCGTTTAAATGCCACAGCCTACCTGAGCATTGTTTCTGACCATGTCCATCCCTTTATGACCACCATGTACCCATCCTCTGATGGCTACTTCCAGCAGGATAATGCACCATGTCACAAAGCTCGAATCATTTCAAATTGGTTTCTTGAACATGACAATGAGTTCACTGTACTAAAATGGCCCCCACAGTCACCAGATCTCAACCCAATAGAGCATCTTTGGGATGTGGTGGAACGGGAGCTTCGTGCCCTGGATGTGCATCCCACAAATCTCCATCAACTGCAAGATGCTATCCTATCAATATGGGCCAACATTTCTAAAGAATGCTTTCAGCACCTTGTTGAATCAATGCCACGTAGAATTAAAGTAGTTCTGAAGGCGAAAGGGGGTCAAACACAGTATTAGTATGGTGTTCCTAATAATCCTTTAGGTGAGTGTATATGTATATATACATATGCTACCATTCAAGTTTGGGGTTGTTTTTTGTTAATGTTTTTGAAAGAAATCTCGGTTACACTTTTATTTTAAGGTGTCATTGTTACAGTGTAATTATAGATTTTAGTACTGAGTAATATTAATTAAGTACATGTAGGGTTAGGGTAGGATTAGGTTGAGGGTTAGTTGCATGTAATTATGCATAATTGACTTTATTACTATGGTAAGTACATGTAACATATGTGACAAGGACACTGTAAAATAAAGTGTTACCGAAATCTCTTATGCTCACCAAGGCTGCATTTATTTGATCAATAAAACAATAATATTGTGACATTATAAGAATTTCAAAGAACTGTTTCATATTTTAATATATTTTAAATAATTTTCAATGTAATGTATTCCTTCAGCAGTTATTATTTCCACTTGGTAACTGTTGCTAACTCAGACAAGCTTTATAAAACATCCCAAGTTAGGTAATGATTTGGAGTTCTCTTTCAGTCGGTCATGTTCAACGTTACCGACGTATTGGGATCACTTCTGGGAGCCCTATCAGCTTTGAGTGTATACAGAAAGAGCCAATGCACATTGGCGTGGCGGATTTGCATCTCGCGCTCCGCCCCGCAGCGCGGGTATAAATACGGAAGCGGATGCAGCGCACATTTGTCACTCACTTTGGAGCCATATGTTCGTGCTGCTGAAGAGTGTTCCTGTTATACAGAGAGAGAGAGAGAGGAGAGGAAGTTCGGGTGCTGCGAGAGAAGGCACGATCAGCGAGGACCGTGATCTCACTGAGAGAGACAAAAACTGCTGTTTTAACAGCATCTCTGTTGTTTCGGTGGGGTTCCTTTTCCAGTGAGTGCAAAACACAGGCTTGCACTATTTCCTGTGTTTTTGCCACGGCTATCTCCTTGAGTGCTTCAGCACGTTAAAAGAGCTTTTCTTCCCCTAAAAGAGTACACGGGTGTGACACTGCGTCTTTTTCAAGATGTCATTCCACCAGGTGCGTTTCTGGATGCGGTCATTCCCTGTCTCCAGCTGACGGTCACAATCGCTGTCTTACGTGTCTGGGCAATCAGCACGCTGAGGCAACGTTTGTGGATAGTTCATGTACCTACTGCGGGAACATGACTATCTCGGCGTTGAGGTCAAGACTCACCTACCTTCGGGAAAGCGGAGTCCCCTTACCTATACCCTGATCTAGTGCTATTTCTGCTGGCCAGCAGAATAGGGCTACTTTGGCAAATAGCCAGGGTGACCAGGGTGATTACAGATAGGGCTACCCCGCCGAGGCAATCTCCGTGGGCCCCTAATCCCTCTGTAGCGCCGCAGCCGGTAGAGTTACCGAGAGAGCGCGCTGGCCCCTCCCATGGGCGTCCAGTGGTGACTTTCAGGGCCCAGCCGATGACAGGATGTCGAACGCTGCATCGGAGGGGGAGCTTCAGTCTTCTGGGGATGAAGACTCGGCTGCGTTGCCTCCCTCTGGGAGAGTAGCTTTGCCCGAGACGGACCCAGAGATGACGGCTATGCTTTTCCAGGCCGCCGAAAAGGTCAGGCTTGTAAATCCTCACTACCCTCGATGGTGGGCCATCTCTGGCTCAACCTGGCGGATATGAGGGCGGCCGATAAATTTCGGTTCCTGGAATCCCCCGTTTCCCAGGTTGGGCTATTCGGCGACGCGGTCAGCGAGAGCTTCACCCAGCAGTTCTCAGCCGCCCAGAAGCAGACAGAGGCCATCAAGCACATCCTGCCCCAGCGGGCCGCAGCTGCCTCCACCCCACCCGCCGGCTGCAGATCCTCCGTCTGCTCGTCCCCCTGCTGCCGTCCCCGCTACCGCTAAAGCCCAGCATCGGGGCAACAGCGTGGAGCCGGCCGCAGGAAGGCCACCCAGGCTGCTGCCAAGCCAGGTGGCTAGCGGTAGTCCAAGCGACCCTGAGACAGGCCACCCAGAGATGTAGGGGACAGCTCTGAGGGAGATGGTGACTGCACCGCTCCCTCCCCCGGAGGAGGGCCAGGGGAGAATCCTTTGTTTTTGTTTGATTTGTGTTCCCAAAACTTCAATAAAAGAGCTGTTTCCAATATCTCTGGGTGCCAAGAGAGCACGCTTGGCAGTGTACGACGCTATGCCTTGTCACCCTCAGGTTCCTCTACCATCGCCAGCGGGGGGTGCTGGCTGTGCCCAGGACGCACTCGAGAGGCCTCCACACACCAGTGCGCCCCCTCAACGGAAGCAGGTAAGTGCTGCACTGCACACTTAGACCCCACTTCGGGCCGCTATGCCGTCCGAGTCGGGTCCCTGCATTCCGCCTCGCTGCCCCACTGCGGGTACGTCTGTGGTGACATTGGTCCCGCTTGCTTGGTTGCCTTTCTAGCGCTTCCCAGCCCCATGCTGAAGGAGGGTGCTCCTGTTTTACGGGGCGGAGATCGCAGTCCTACTGGCGAAGGTCGCGATAGAGCCGGTCCCTCCAGCCAATATGAAGACAGGCTTCTACAGCCCGTACTTCATTGTACCAAAGAAAGGCGGTGGGTTACGGCCAATCTTGGACCTGCGGTTCTTGAATCGGTCCCTGCACAGGCTGCCGTTCGAGATGCTAACGCAGAAATGCATCTTCGGGTGCATCCGTCCCCAAGATTGGTTTGCAGCGATTGACCTGAAGGACGCGTACTTTCATGTCTCGATTCTCCCTCAACACAGACCGTTCCTACGCTTTGTGCTCGAGGGGCGGGCATATTAGTACAGAGTCCTACCCTTCGGGCTGTCCCTATCGCCCTGTGTCTTTATGAAGGTTGCGGAGGCGGCCATTGCTCCCATGAGAGAGTGTGGTGTTCGCATTCTCAACTATCTCGACGACTGGCTGATTCTGGCCCAGTCGAGAGAGCAGTTGTGCGAACACAGGGACATGGCACTCAGTCACCTCAGCCAGTTGGGATTCGGGTCAACTGGGAAAAGAGCAAACTCTTCCCCGGGCAGAGGATCTCTTTTCTCGGTATGGAGTTGGACTCGGGCAATCTGACAGCGCGCCTCACAGAGGAGCGCGTCCAGTCGGCGTTGAACTGCTTGAATTCATTCACACGCAGAGCAGCGGTCCCACTGAAACATTTTCAGAGGCTCCTGGGGCATATGGCATCCGCAGCCGCAGTAACGGCGCTCAGATTGCTTCATATGAGGCCGCTTCAACACTGGCGTGGCAGAGCGGTTCATTACGTGTGACAATCACACCAAATTGCCGCCAAACTTTCAGCCCGTGGTCGGACCCTTCGTTTCTTCGAGCAGGTGTTCCCTTAGAACAAGTGTCCAGGCATGCTGTGGTCTCCACGGATGCCACTACCACCAGCTGGGGGGCCACGTACAATGGGCATGCAGTGTCGGGTCTGTGCACGGGGCCTCAACTGCATTGGCACATCAACTGCCTCAAGTTGTTTGCAGTACATTTTGCACTGGGCCGCCTCAAAGGACCACTACGAGGCAAGCACGTACTGGTCTGTACGGACAGCACAGTGACCGTTGCATACATCAACAAACAGGGTGGTCTACGCTCCCGTCGCCTGTCACAAATCGCCTGCCATCTCCTCCTTTGGAGTCAGAAGCATCTGAGGTCGCTTCGCGCCACTCACATTCCGGGCCTACTCCATCGTGCAGCCAACGAGCTCTCACGACAGCAAGTGCTTCTGGGAGAGTGGAGACTCCATCCCCAGGTGGTCCAGCTGATCTGGAGATGCTTCGGGACCGCACAGGTAGACCTGTTTGCTGCCCCGGACACGTCGCACTGCCAGCTGTTTTACTCCCTGACTGAGGGGACCCTCGGCACGGATGCACTGGCACACAGCTGGCCCCGGGGCCTACGCAAGTATGTGTTTCCCCCAGTGAGCCTTCTAGCACAGACACTGTGCAAAGTCAGGGAGGACGAGGAGCAGGTCTTGTTAGTTGCGCCGTATTGGCCCAACCGGACCTGGTTCCCGGAACTAGTGCTCCTCGTGACAGCACCTCCATTCCTCTGAGGAAGGACCTGCTTTCTCAGAGACGGGGCATCCTATGGCACCCACGTCCAGACCTCTGGAAAGTGATCTGCCACAAACAGTGGTAGACACCATCACTGCTGCTAGAGCCCCCTCTACGAGGCGCCTCTATGCTTTTAAGTGGAACCTATTCGTTGAGTGGTGCTCTTCTCGATGAGAAGACCCCCGAAGATGTTCGATCAGTTCTGTGCTCTCCATCCTGCAAGATGGGTTGGAGCGAAGGCTGTCTCCCTCCACCCTCAAAGTGTATGTTGCCGCTATCGCTGCACATCATGATGTAGTTGATGTTAAGTCCTTGGGGAAGCATGATCTGATGCTTCTGAGGAGACTAAATCCGTCTCGCTCTCACTCTATACCCTCTTGGGACTTGTCTCTGGTGCTGACGGCACTGCAGAGAGCGCCCTTTGATCCATTACAGTCAGCAGAGTTGAAAATCTTGTCTTGGAAGACAGTGCTCCTGACTGCATTGGCTTCCGTTAAGAGGGTAGGGGACCTGCAGGCATTTTCGGTCGACGAATCGTGCCTAGAGATCGGGCCGGCTAACTCTCATGTGATCCTGAGACCGCACAGGTAGACCTGTTTGCTGCCCCGGACACGTCGCACTGCCAGTTGTTTTACTCCCTCCCCAAGGACTTAACATGAGCTAGGTGCCATATGTTGTAACCCCATACGGCAGTCCCATATGTGTATTCTTCCACAGTACAGCTCCCTACGGCGAGCCTGTGTCTTTCCCTTGGTAGAGGCCACCCCAGAGACATATCATATGTTGTACTGCCCAGATGGCCAATCCATATGTGTATCTTCCACATGATACCTCCCTGCGGGTAGGATGGACTCCGCAGCGTCCCCTCGGGGCATGCTTTCCCAGCGTTATCCAATAGTCCGCTGAGTGGGTCTTGCGGAACAGCAGCGGTGACTCTCCTTTGCATAAGATTCCGCCCCAACAGACGGGGGTCTGAGGGGCTTACGTGGGGCGCTGGAAGTGGAAACAGCCGTGGCGTTTTTCCATAGGGATCCCAATACGTCGGTGATGTCGACGTAACGTCAAACGTGACTGACTGAAAGGGAACATCTCGGTTACGTATGTAACCCTTGCCACGGTTGCTGTACCATCGCTGTAACGAGTCACAACTCGGCTCCTCAGTGAAAAACAAATGTGTGCTGCATCAGCTTCCGTATTTATACCCACGCTGCGGGGCAGAGCGCGAGATTCAAATCTCGCACTCCAATGTGCATTGGCTCGTTCTGTATACACTCGAAGCTGATAGGGCTCCCAGAAGTGATCCCAATACGTCAGTGACGTCAACGTAAAGTCTCCGTTCCCTTCTTCAGGCAACGAGGGTTACATACGTAACCGAGACGTTTTCCAAGAATGATTTTCAGTAAAAGGTGCACATAATGTGGTACCCTAAATGTAAATTTTTTTTCATGAGGGCTGGAAAGAAGTGAAATTGCAAACAATTTGTATCTGCCACTTTGGTTAAATTACGCTGCAGTGTGATTAAAAAGTACATTTAAAAAAAAAATAAAATAAAATAATAATAATTGCAACTGAAAAATATGCGTGCTTAACTGTATTGGATGTGCACTTGTAGTGTACTTAAAATCTATAAAAGAGATTTTACTTAAAAAGTATATTTAAAAAAAAAAACCTGTACTTGCAGATCACAATATTAATGACAAAGGGCCATTTAAGTGTAAAGAGAGTCCACTTTTGTAACAGGTGCATAGAGATGAGGCAGAAAGAGAATCCAAGTGCACGCACAGATTTAATAATAAAAGACAAAAAAAAAAAAAAAACATAGATAATACAGACCGGGAAACAGACAAATAGTCCACACAAGGATAACAGCAGAAATCCAAAAAAAAAAACACAGAGAAAACAAGAACGTCCAAGCTTCCCCGACCAACACTATTGAAGCATTAGAGCTTAAATATTCAATGAAATCAAAGATAATTAATTACAGGTGTGTCTAATGACGGTAACTATAATAACTAATACTACAACAAGGAGAAACAGAAGCCAAACACAGGAAGGGAGCACGGAAACAATGAGAACAGAGCATACATTTCAACATAAAAGTCCATACAAAACAACAGACACAGAACCGGAATTGTGACAACTTTCATGTTTCTTAAGCACACTTTTAAAAAGTGCACTTTGTAATAATGTCAAATTAATTTTTATTTTAAAGTACATTTTAAATCATTAGTACTCTAATAATTAAAAATTAACATAATAAAAAAATGTAAATACTTTGAAAAATTTAACTTACATTTAAAATAAATCATTCACAATCATTAAAATATCTAACATTTTATATTGTGTTTTAATAATTTTGTTGCACTTTAAAGTACACTTTTTGTGAAGTGCTGACTAACACACTTAAGAACATTTAAAGTACTTGGTTATAACAACTTCATTACTACAAATGAATAATTACATATATATTTAAACGCATGACATACACGTTTCAATAGATATGACATGAACGTGCATTTAGTTTGCCATAAATGCTCATCAGTACATTTGGAAGCCTACACCATATTTCAAAGACAATAGAAGTAATAAAGAAGTACTTATGGGTCAAAAAAGGTTCAACTAATTCCGTTTATATAAATTTAAACTATAATACATTTTCATTTAATTGTAAATTACGTGCAATTGAATAAACAAAAATATTACATTATGTTCACATTTCTACATTCTTTTAATGTACATTATTTCCATAATAAGTACTCTTTTTAAAAGTATGCTAAAAGTGTACTTTTTCACAAGGGAAACATTTGCAACAGTTAACTGAACAGAGAAAAACTTCAGTTCAGAAATGATACATTAAAGTTTTTTTGTTGTTGTTGTCATTTTAAAGTTTGACAGCTTCAGTCCTCATTGACTTTCATTATGGTAACAGTTTGTTAGGGTATTCTTCAGGAATTCACCTTTTCTGTTCCACTATAGAAAAATTTTAATTTTAATTTTTCAGAAAAATGTTTCTTTATTTGTGTCCTTCAACTTGAGTAAACATTATAGGAATTCATTAGCAGTATTCATAGTACATGAAAAGAAACTTTGGGATCAAAGCCATAACACAAAGAAAATTATTTCATCGCTCAAAGAGGCATAATGAGAAAAGATCCATTAATTATTTGTTTCCGGATTCAGTGGATGAGGCACACAAGCACGGCAGGATGTTATGCATTTCTTGCAAAAAATGTACAACAGTCCTATAAAAGTAACTTACTAACACTATGCAGTATACACTTATGCGAGTGCAGCATTTGATACCATTGACCATAACATTCTTCTTGAACGACTAGAATGTATGGTAGGTGTCAAAGGAACTGTATTACAATGGTTTGCTTCTTACCTCGCAAATAGGACTTTTTCTGTAAATTTAGGTAACTTTTCCTCATCATCTGCACCTATTTTGTGTGGTGTGCCCTAGGGATCCGTTTTGGGACCTTTATTGTTTTCCCTTTATATTCCTCCCTTGGCCCTCATTTTTTAGAAATACAACATTTCATATCACTGTTATGCAGACGATTCCCAGTTTTAACTACCAGTAAGGCTGGACACTACTGGTTCATCGGATGTGTTATTGAAATGTGTACATGATATCAAGAGGTGGATGGCAAATAATTTTTTGCAGCTAAATGAGGATAAAACATTGGTTTTAATTCTAGGTTGTCCTGCAAATTCCTCTCCTGCTCTGGAAGCCCAGTTAGGTCCTCTGTCAACAAATGTACACAAACAAATCAAAAATCTTGGAGTCATCTTTGACTCTTCACTATTTTTTGATAAACAAATTAGTGCTGTTATTAGAGGAAGATCTATTGCAAAATCGAAGCATCTCCTTTCAAGCTAAGATTTAGAAGTTGTGATTCATGCTCTTGTAACATCACGATTAGATTATTGCAACTCTCTTTATTCTGGTCTCCCTCAGTCTTCATTATCATGATTGCAAGTTGTTCAAAATGCGGCTGCAAGACTTCTGACTGGGTCTAAAAAGAGGGACCACATCTCCCCTATTTTAGCATCTATTCACTGGCTTCCCATTAAATTTAGAGTTGATTTTAAAATCCTTATATTTGTATACAAGGCGTTGTCTGGCCGTGCACCAAGGTATATAAGTGATCTTCTTGTGCCATAATGTCCCGCTAGGGCACTTAGATCTTCTACTCACTTGCTCTTAACTGTGCCTCTGTGTCGCTATAAATCAAAGGGTGATCAGGCCTTTTCTGTGGCTGGGCCCAAGCTTTGGAATGGTCTCCCGTATCATGTGAGGTCTGCTCCTTCATTTGACATTTTTAAATCTACTCTTAAATCGTGTTTTTATTCTTTAGCGTTTGGAAACCTGTAATTATTTTTGTGTAGATCGATCTGCTTTGTATTTTGTACAGCACTTTGGATCAATTCATATTGTGTTTAAATGTGCTTTATAAATAAATGTTGTAAATGTTGTTACTATTTTTATTAATTTGACTGCACACTCCAGAACCTCAGTAGGTATAGTACAACATCCTGGTACTTTTTTTCCTATGAATACTGTGTATTCAGACAACCTGCTCATTTGATGTACTGTTTATTACATACTTTATAGTAGGGAAGTATGTTTCACGTATAGTGTGCCTTACTGTGTGTTCACACCGCCGCCGGCGAGAGCGTCAAAATTCGCTTTGGCTGCCCTGCCAACAACACTGTAGAAAGATTCATGGACGCTCTGACGTAGATCGAATGCTTGGTCTTTTTTTAAACTTTATTTAAAGGGGCCGCAAAGCAAACAAGCATGTTGATCAGCATTTGTGGAGACTGACCACAAGTAGGGTATAAGTTAACCTAATGAAATCTTTTAAATGTGAAAATTGATCGATGGAAAGAACTTAACAATTACAGTTACATGTTTGCTAACGAAATAAACCAATTAAAAGCCACTTGTGTGGTGTGGCTTTTGTGTCCATGCATGGTTAAGTGCTAGTCTAATTTCAACATGCAGTTTACTAGCCTTGGTCTTTAATTAACATTAACATTAATTTGTGTGAAGCCTACATTACAACAGCTGTCCTGGATGAAGTGTAGCCGTAATGCAGTTGGTCAAATCGGTGTTGTTTTGAGCAAATTAATTGCATTTCCGCTGAAAAACAAGCGTTCTAGAGCGAAAATGTTGCCTATAAATAGTGTTGCGCGCCTTCTTATCAAACCCGCCACAGCAATGATCAACCTCGCCTCCATTTTGCTTGGGAACTAATGTGGTCGGAATCAAAGTTTACACGACTGCATTCTCTGGAATCCTCTCTAGCAGGACTTCTACATTCCGATTGGTTGCCGCCGAACCGCGTCATAGCTCATTACCATAAAGTTGACCTGATTTCAACTCTCCTCGACGCCCAAAACGTCCGAGATGTGCCGCGCCGCTGCTTGCCCGGAGCTCGCCACCGGCTCACATTGAAAATGAATGACTTCCGGCCACTTTGACGCTCTCGCCGCCAGCGGTGTGAATGCACAGTTAGGATTTTGCAGCACATTTTGAACTAGTAGGTCATCCAGGTTTTTTATACAGAAAATATGCATATTGTAACTGTACACAGTATGCATACTACATTTTGCAGCAATAGTAAGAGTATGTTTTTATGCTATTTTGAACAGTTTTTCTTGTTTGTTAATTAGTTCCTTTTGTATATGTATACTCTTATGCCAGGTAAACACTGCACAGTTTTAGCCACGATTTTCAGTTACAGACAATTTTGTGGAAATTGCTGACAAATGCCCGAAATCGGAGGCAAATCAGTGCATGTTCAGTGCGCCGTGAGTGACAGTCGCGTAGTGTGAAGTAGCGTAGTTATCAGCGACCTGATCTGAGAAAAGTGCCAATGTGTGCCAGATGCCCGTGAGATATTTAGCATGCCAAATATGTAGACTTGTCTGAGTCCTGCAGTGTGAAATGTTCTTTGACTGGAAAATACATCGGCAACAACCTACAGCCAGTGAGAGCGCAAGAGGGTAAGGGAAAGTTCAGGGGGAGGAGTCATTGACCTGCAACAAAAAATCAGCAAGCATGGCTTCTGCAATCAACCATTCTCTCCTTCATATTCTTCTTTTTTTTTTGCTGCAAATCACCGTACAAACAACTTTTATCGCAAGCTTCTTGCATGCATTTTAACAGGAAGAAACCCAGCCTTGCGCGAGAACTCCTGTCTCACGCGTATCTTAAAATATTTCCTATTTCACTTCTCGCGTGTGTTGTGGTTGTGGAACATACAGTAGTTTGTGGAATATCCTTTCACAGATCTCTTGAGGGCACATTTATACGACAACGATGTACTAAAAATGGAAAGGTTTTTCCTTTGCGTTTTTCACATACAGACTACAACATTGTAAAAATGATCCCTGTTCACATGGATCCACGAAAACTATTAAAAACGCTGTATTATTTATGCCAGGCCAGTAGTTGGCGATGTCACTTTGTAAAGAAACACTATAGACTGAAAAGGTAATACGCATGCACATGATGTCACCATTTACACAAATTAGCATTTTTGTAGTTTACACGGAGACGATAATTAGTATCGTTTTCATAAACTTGCACTTTGAACCCCCCACCTGCCTGGATCGGAGGAATCCGATCCCCCCCCCACCCCCCGTTGTCGTGTAAATGAATGGCCAAAATGCATAAAAAGTTTTCCGTTGAAAATGGTGAACAGCCCCTGAGATGAATGTAAATCTTGTAGTGGAACTCACATCCATCCTTTATTAGCCATTAAACCCACTGATTCCATCCAATAATCCAATAGGCAGCATAGACAGCAGCTGTGTATGAGCAGATGTGGAGTTTGGCTCAAAACCGCCACTGGCACTATAAGAGGCTTTTTTAAAAACAGCAAGAGAATGTACATGAACTCAGTGTTATTTTAGCAATGAACACATGGACGTAGCAGTCTATTGTTGACCCTTGACAATGACCACAGAATGACATCTAATTTATTCAGGATTAGTGTGCAAATATAAGCCAAAATAGTCACAGCATATGTTCAAATGCTAGATTAAGTATGTTTTCCTTTTTTCTGCTTGTGAACGCAGAGGTATTTATGGAAACTTGTTTCCACCCCAATATAAAAAAGGTAATTGCAACTTTTTTATCTCACAATTCTGACTTTTTTTTCATGCAGCTGTTTATAACTCACAATTCAAACTTTATAACTTGAAATTGCAAGTTTATATCTAACAAAAAAAAACAAAAAAGAATTGTGAGTTATAAACTCAGAATTGCAAGAAATAAAGTCAAAATCGTGAGAAACAAACTCGCAATTGCGAGAAAAAAGTTAGAATTGCGATATCTTATATCTCGTAATTTTTGTACTTTTTTCTTAGAATTGTGAGATATAAACTTGGAATTGTGAGAAAAAAGTGACAGAACTTTTTAAAATGCGAGTTTTTGTCTCACAATTCGGCCTTTATTTTTCAGGATTGTAAGATTCGCAATTGTGAGTTATGAAGTCAGAATTGTGAGATAAAAAGTAGCAATTACCTTTATTTTTTTATTCCGTGAAGGAATAATCTTCAATAGGTATTCTTTACATGTTTTGTTATAATATTCTAACTTTTTTTGATTGTGTATTGATATTACATAATAAACTCTATGCTTTTAGATAATCATTTTTAACATTTATGCATTTTGGCAGATGTCTTTATCCAAAGCGACTTACAGTGCACTTATCACAGGGACAATCCCCCTGGAGCAACGTTGGAGTAGAGTGCCTTGCTCAAGGACACACTGGTGGTGGCGACTGCTGGGATCGAACCAGTGGTTTAACCCACTAGACCACCATCTCATATTCTTGTTACTGTTATTTATGTATGTTTTATACTTTTATTAGGGTGACAACTCTATAGTTATGGGCTAATTAAGTCAAGCTATGCTTAGAAAATAATGACTGTCTCAAGTTTCCATAGATAATGTGTTCAAACTCCATTTGAACTATTGTTTGCCTGTTTTGGACTTGATTCAAATTCCATGTTTGTGAAAACATATCAGTATTTAATTACTACAAAAGCTATTTATTTAACTCAGCATTGCCTTTTTCAAACTTCTTTCAAACAATAAAGCAGTGCAGTCTTCTAAGTTTTGTCTCTTGTCTTCGATTTGACTTCTTTTAATTGTGTTAAAATGTCAATTCACTCCTTGTTGCTGAGAAAAAGGCCTGCAATTAGACAAAAAACAAATGTGAGAAGTCTAACTAAAGACTACCAATTTGAAGGTGGGAATGAAATGACAAATTCTTTGCTTTGCAGCTAAAATGTCTTACCAGTGATGGGCTGTTTTACATTTATGCCTTTAGTTCTTTCTTTGTGAGTCAGCTCAGAAATGATGAGCAAATTAAGCCCTTTACACGATAAAAGCACCAAATGTGAACAGTTTATGAATCAGATTTGGTCTGTTATGACTGTTCATAATCCTACGAATATCTATTGATCTAATATGACTTCTGACCTGTAATGTTGCCAGAATCATAATCATACACTATTTGTTCGTCGGCCAGAGGAGAACTGGCACCCCGAATGAGCCTGGTTTCTCCCAAGGTTTTTTTCTTCATTCTGGCCCTGAAGGAGTTTTGGTTCCTTGCCACCGTCGCCTTTGGCTTTTGGCTTGCTCAATTGGGGACACTTAAATTTCAACTATATTACTGATCTGCCCGCATTGACACTATATGATAATTGAAATGAGCTGGATGACATCACCGTTTTCACCAGAGCGGCTGTACAGCCGAATCAAATTCTGTTGCATTATTTTCCTGTTACCACTGTGAAGCTGCTTTATAGCGCTATATAAAAAAAAGGTGATTTGATTTGATTTGATAATGAAGTTGTGGTCCAAATCCTGTGTGGTTCACCCTGTCTTGTTCTCAGTTTTGAGGGGTGAGACCACTTCAATCATCTGTGAGATTATATGACATTCTGTGACATAGATGGACTTCATTAATATGACAATTGAGTCTTGTATGGTATAATTCGACAAGCAATGCAATGGAAATCTGACATGGAAGAAAACTTGAAATGCTTATAACGTTCCATTTCAAAGCACAAAGCTATACCTTTTACTTTAGTTCAGACAATTCCCTTAGGTACAATTTAATTTTCTAACCAATGCAAAGGGGACAGGACGACTGCACCGTATTGAGGGGAGGATGGATGGGGCCATGTATCGCAACAACCTCCTTCCCTCAGTAAGAGCATTGAAGATGGGTCGTGGCTGGGTCTTCCAGCATGACAACGACCTGAAACACACAGCCAGGGCAACTAAGGAGTGGCTCCGTAAGAAGCATCTCAAGGTCCTGGAGTGGCCTAGCCAGTCTCCAGACCTGAACCCAATAGAAAATCTTTGGAGGGAGCTGAAAATCCGTATTGCCCAGCGACAGCCCAGAAACCTGAAGGATCTGGAGAAGGTCTGTATGGAGGAGTGGGCCAAAATCCCTGCTGCAGTCTGTGCAAACCTGGTCAAGAACTACAGGAAACGTATGATCTCTGTAATTGCAAACAAAGGTTTCTGTACCAAATATTAAGTTCTGCTTTTCTGATGTATCAAATACTTATGTCATGCAATAAAATGCAAATTAATTACTTAAAAATCATACAATGTGATTTTCTGGATTTTTGTTTTGGATTCCGTCACTCACAGTTGAAGAGTACCTATGATAAAAATTACAGACTTCTACATGCTTTGTAAGTGGGCAAACCTGCAAAATCGGCAGTGTATCAAATATTTGTTCTCCCCACTGTAACTCAAACAACACAGATACTTTAGCCACTTTCCAAGACAAGGACATTGGACAGCAATAGGGTGGCAATTTTAATTTTGTTAGGATGGTTGATTGTGGAGATTTGCAAACCAGTTTATCTGTCAAACCCTGACAAATACGCCACACAGCTCGGTCTGACAGCACTCATGGTGCCATTACTGAGACAATGCCTTGGATCTGTGCTTTAGAAACCTAAAAAGCTCCCTGAAAGGTACGAGTAATTACTAAAGAATAGCCGGCCATGACAGCCTGTCACTCAGGCTCCACATACATTAGCAAACAGCAATTAGCTTAATCACCACTGACAAAAGCGGCATTAAATATATACTAAACAGACAAAAGAAGCTTACAGAGGCATTCTCATTATCAATACTTATCCACAAGGCATACAAGAAGGACAGGCATTCATATCTTGAAAAGGACTACAAAGAATGTCTGCTTACAACACTGCCAAACCAGGGAAAGGCAAATCAAGCAGTTTGAAATATCTATCTAGGAAATCAATAGAAATAACTCTTTTGACTTTAAGGCTGTGTGTCCACCAAAGCGTTTTCAGTCAGCGCAATTTTGAAAAAGCCATTTTTTTTTTCAATTGAGACGCTAGGGGCCAGATTTACTAACAGCTTGCGCCAGCACAAATCCTCTTTTGGCATTAAAAAACTAATGTCAGGATTTACTAAAGACGCGCAGTGATAAATTTGCGCTGAAAAGGCATGGACACAGTTATTTTTGCGGCTGACCCTATTGCATATGCATTTGTAGGCGTTTCCCTTTCAGACGCAAAATTATGGGAGAATATTTAAATGAATCATGCGAGGTGATTTACTAAGGTTTGCGCTCGTCAATTTACTGTTATTTGCGGCATTATTTATCGCTCAAAAAAGCATGTCTTAAACCAGACGCTAACGGGTAGATTGCATTGGTCATTATGGAAATGATCCGGCTGTGTCTGTGTTCTTTAATTTGCGCATCGTCAGTAGATCACGCATAGAACTTTTCACTCCCATCAGCGCTTTTTTAGAATTGCGCTCTCATGCTAATTTGCCCTGTTTAGTAAATCTGGCTATTTACGAAATATCTGCAGAAGTGTTACTAGTATCTGATAGTTTGTTTCTGAATATAATGCCGATACAATGTAAAGTATTTGCTCTGGCTCTTATTTTCAATGATTTTGTTCCGTTGTTGTTGTCTGTTGCCGTTGTCCCAGCAGGATGTGGCGGTTGGTCGCTGTGGTATTTGTCCCACCTCTCCTACGCTGTGATTGGATGGCTGGTTAAAAAGTGACAGTGATGATGACTATATATGAGCACAGAGATGAGACTCTCAGCACCTCTTCAACACCTCTTTACAATTGGGAAAAATACGCTAGCCTCTGGAAAAAAATGCTTCCAGAGACCAATCTCACTTTCTTTTATTTTTTGTGATGTGTAGTGGTGGCAATAGGTTTTGCTAGACCCTCAGAAACAAAAAACCTTTTTATTTACATCATAATCACTTTTGTTATAAATACTATCATCAAATCATTAAACACACACCAGCACAATCAAATCTCACTCCACTATCCAATAAACAGCATCTCTGCACTGTTCACCCATAATATGATCAAATTTAGCCCCGTCAATATCAAATCTCTGCACCACTGACCCACAAGTATGATCCGATATAACCTCATCAATATCAAATCTCTGTACCATTTTATCATCCAATATCATAAATCTAACATAATCAAAATCGACCCTCTATGGACACCAGAGGTTGAGTCCCGGCTCTTTAAATCAACAAGGATTGGACACATGCTGTTAAATCAGTGCAGTAGTTGTTCGCTGTCCACGGCTTTCACTTCAAACGTAGTATCAGTCACATTAGAAACCTCACACAGAGTGGCTGTTCCCCTTTCAAGCCCATCACAGACAGCACAGCGCTGTGACTAAATGATTAAGGCGTGGAATCAAAGTGCATTTTCTCTCGCCTACCCAATCACATGCTAATTACAAAATGAAACAGTTTTCCAGCATGACAATCGGGAGCGTGTTTGAGCTTGAAGGACAGGGCACACCGACAACAGAATATGATCTGTAAATGGCTATGATGCACATTTCTAAATACTAGAATGTGATGTTTTTTTCCACAACTTTAAAGGGTCATCAGTTACTCATCCTCATGCTGTTACTGTAACGTGTGAGCAGGGATGAAGCGGAGTGAGAATCCAAATGCAGCATGAACGATTTAATAACAAACAACATACAGTGAATCCAAGAACGAGGGTATCAAAAACACGGAGGCGCCGGAAGCTCAGGGGACCACGGAGGCGCCGGAAGCTCAGGGGACCACGGAGGCTCGGGCAGTTCAGGGAGCCATGGCGGCACAGGCCTTTCAGGGCCAGCCATCATGGATGGGTAGCCAAAAACAGGCAGGAGTGCAACGACAGGAACACACATACAGGAGCAACGACCAACAAACAACAACTGAAGCACTGGGGTATATATACACAAGGAAACAAGGTTAACAAGATAACAAGAGGGAGTGGCTAAATGGGAAACACCTGGGAGAACTAATCAACATGAAAAACTACAAAGGACTACAAAACATGACAAGACAGGAAATAACAAAAGAGTCCTCACAAGACAGGGAAACACAGGCTGGAATCATGACAGTTACAAACCAGTAAGACTTATTTTCACATCTGAAACAGATATTTTTATATGACATTATATAAATATATTATAAGATATTTTTAAGGAAACCTGAGAGATTTCTGTCCTTCCATTGAAAGTCCATTGCAAAAAAATTGTCAAATAATCCATATGAATTGAGCGGTTTAATCCAAGTCTTCTAAAGAGACACAATTTCATATTTCATTTAGGCTTTTATTCACATATAAACATTGATCTAAGCACACACATAGAGAACATCAAATATGGTAAACGGAAGCTCAACTATACTTGCTTGATGGGTGAGAGATGTAAGAATATGATAATAACAATAACTAATTTTTGAAAATTAGCTCATTGCGACTCATTTTGCCAGCACGGGTCACATATGTTTCCCATAATAAAAGAAGAAAAAGAAATTAGTTTTGCTTTGGTAACAGGATTGAAAATTTAACGTAAATGAAGATGCCACTCAGTAGAGGCTAGCTAGTTTAAAAACATAGTTTGTAGTCATTGATAAAAATATTTTGCAAAAAAAAAATAATAATAATCTGCATAAACTTTAACAACAGGGTTGAATGTTTGAACTTGACAGAAATTTTAAATTTGAAAATTGTCATCATTTACTCACCCTCATGATGTTTTAATGAAGCACAAATGTGCTTGATGTGTGAGAAGCAGTGAGTTTTGTTCTTGTATTTTAAGCAAGAAAGTTTGAGCTTCTGCAAGATCCAGATATTACTAAATATACCCTGTTACTAAAGTTTTTGCAGAATTTTTTTTGGATATATGGAAAAAATATGGATTATTTGACAATTTTTTTGCAATGGACTTTCAATGGAAGGACAGAAATCTCTCAGGTTTCCTTTTATTACATATGTGACCCGTGCTGGCAAAATGAGTCACAATGAGCAATTTTTCCAAAAAGTATGATGTATGATTTGTTGGAATCCGATAAAAAATGACTGAGCTACACCTATTTGAAGTCTAAGTCAATTTTGAGAAAATTCGAGTAGGCTACTGTAATTCAGCGTATACGTATGAGTATCATGATCGCGCGCTGACGGATCTGTCCAAATAAAGATACTTTTAGATGTTTAATTGCTATTTGGTATGGAAGCCCGTTTCCGCCACAATTGAGTAAAAAGATATAACTCTTTAAGTCATAATAATGAGAAACTTTCTCATAATAATGACTTAACATCTCGTAATAATGAGAAACTTTCTCATAATAATGACTTAACATCTCATAATAATATTTATTACATAATATTTTCTCAAAATTGACTTAGACTTCAAATAGGTGTAGCTCAGTCATTTTTTATCGGATTCCAACAAATCATACATCATACTTTTTGGAAAAATTGCTCATTGTGACTCATTTTGCCAGCACGGGTCACATATGTTTCCCGTAATAAAAGAAGAAAAAGAAATTAGTTTTGCTTTGGTAACAGGATTGAAAATTTAACGTAAATGAAGATGCCACTCAGTAGAGGCTAGCTAGTTTAAAAACATAGTTTGTAGTCATTGATAAAAATATTTTGCAAAAAAAAAATAATAATAATCTGCATAAACTTTAACAACAGGGTTGAATGTTTGAACTTGACAGAAATTTTAAATTTGAAAATTGTCATCATTTACTCACCCTCATGATGTTTTAATGAAGCACAAATGTGCTTGATGTGTGAGAAGCAGTGAGTTTTGTTCTTGTATTTTAAGCAAGAAAGTTTGAGCTTCTGCAAGATCCAGATATTACTAAATATACCCTGTTACTTGGTCAAATTTGAGGTTTTCACAAAAATGAGCTCATTAAGCCCTCGTCTAGCGATCCCAATGCTCCAAATTATGGAAGTCATTATTACGAGATGTTAAGTCATTATTACGAGAAAGTTTCTCATTATTACGAGATATTAAGTCATTATTATGAGAAAGTTTCTCATTATTATGAGATGTTAAGTCATTATTACGAGAAAGTTTCTCATTATTATGAGATGTTAAGTCATTATTACGAGAAAGTTTCTCATTATTATGAGATGTTAAGTCATTATTACGAGAAAGTTTCTCATTATTATGAGATGTTAAGTCATTATTACGAGAAAGTTTCTCATTATTATGAGATGTTAAGTCATTATTATGAGAAAGTTTCTCATTATTATGAGATGTTAAGTCATTATTACGAGAAAGTTTCTCATTATTACGAGATGTTAAGTCATTATTACGAGAAAGTTTCTCATTATTATGAGATAAGTCATTATTACGAGAAAGTTTCTCATTATTATGAGATGTTAAGTCATTATTACGAGAAAGTTTGTCATTATTATGAGATGTTAAGTCATTATTATGAGAAAGTTTCTCATTATTATGAGATGTTAAGTCATTATTACGAGAAAGTTTCTCATTATTACGAGATGTTAAGTCATTATTACGAGAAAGTTTGTCATTATTATGAGATGTTAAGTCATTATTATGAGAAAGTTTCTCATTATTATGAGATGTTAAGTCATTATTACGAGAAAGTTTCTCATTATTACGAGATGTTAAGTCATTATTAAGAGAAGGTTTCTCATTATTATGAGATAAGTCATTATTACGAGAAAGTTTCTCATTATTATGAGACGTTAAGTCATTATTACGAGAAAGTTTGTCATTATTATGAGATGTTAAGTCATTATTATGAGAAAGTTTCTCATTATTATGAGATGTTAAGTCATTATTACGAGAAAGTTTCTCATTATTACGAGATGTTAAGTCATTATTACGAGAAAGTTTCTCATTATGATGAGATGTTAAGTCATTATTATGAGAAAGTTTCTCATTATTATGAGATGTTAAGTCATTATTACGAGAAAGTTTCTCATTATTACGAGATGTTAAGTCATTATTACGAGAAAGTTTCTCATTATTATGAGATGTTAAGTCATTATTACGAGAAAGTTTCTCATTATTATGAGATGTTAAGTCATTATTATGAGAAAGTTTCTCATTATTATGAGATGTTAAGTCATTATTACGAGAAAGTTTCTCATTATTACGAGATGTTAAGTCATTATTACGAGAAAGTTTCTCATTATTATGAGATAAGTCATTATTACGAGAAAGTTTCTCATTATTATGAGATGTTAAGTCATTATTACGAGAAAGTTTGTCATTATTATGAGATGTTAAGTCATTATTATGAGAAAGTTTCTCATTATTATGAGATGTTAAGTCATTATTACGAGAAAGTTTCTCATTATTACGAGATGTTAAGTCATTATTACGAGAAAGTTTGTCATTATTATGAGATGTTAAGTCATTATTATGAGAAAGTTTCTCATTATTATGAGATGTTAAGTCATTATTACGAGAAAGTTTCTCATTATTACGAGATGTTAAGTCATTATTAAGAGAAAGTTTCTCATTATTATGAGATAAGTCATTATTACGAGAAAGTTTCTCATTATTATGAGATGTTAAGTCATTATTACGAGAAAGTTTGTCATTATTATGAGATGTTAAGTCATTATTATGAGAAAGTTTCTCATTATTATGAGATGTTAAGTCATTATTACGAGAAAGTTTCTCATTATTACGAGATGTTAAGTCACTATTACGAGAAAGTTTCTCATTATTATGAGATGTTAAGTCATTATTATGAGAAAGTTTCTCATTATTATGAGATGTTAAGTCATTATTACGAGAAAGTTTCTCATTATTACGAGATGTTAAGTCATTATTACGAGAAAGTTTCTCATTATTATGAGATGTTAAGTCATTATTACGAGAAAGTTTCTCATTATTATGAGATGTTAAGTCATTATTACGAGAAAGTTTCTCATTATTATGAGATGTTAAGTCATTATTACGAGAAAGTTTCTCATTATTACGAGATGTTAAGTCATTATTACGAGAAAGTTTCTCATTATTATGAGATGTTAAGTCACTATTACGAGAAAGTTTCTCATTATTATGAGATGTTAAGTCATTATTATGAGAAAGTTTCTCATTATTATGAGATGTTAAGTCATTATTACGAGAAAGTTTCTCATTATTACGAGATGTTAAGTCATTATTACGAGAAAGTTTCTCATTATTATGAGATGTTAAGTCATTATTACGAGAAAGTTTCTCATTATTATGAGATGTTAAGTCATTATTACGAGAAAGTTTCTCATTATTATGAGATGTTAAGTCATTATTATGAGAAAGTTTCTCATTATTATGAGATGTTAAGTCATTATTACGAGAAAGTTTCTCATTATTACGAGATGTTAAGTCATTATTACGAGAAAGTTTCTCATTATTATGAGATGTTAAGTCATTATTATGAGAAAGTTTCTCATTATTATGAGATGTTAAGTCATTATTACGAGAAAGTTTCTCATTATTACGAGATGTTAAGTCATTATTAAGAGAAAGTTTCTCATTATTATGAGATAAGTCATTATTACGAGAAAGTTTCTCATTATTATGAGATGTTAAGTCATTATTACGAGAAAGTTTGTCATTATTATGAGATGTTAAGTCATTATTATGAGAAAGTTTCTCATTATTATGAGATGTTAAGTCATTATTACGAGAAAGTTTCTCATTATTACGAGATGTTAAGTCACTATTACGAGAAAGTTTCTCATTATTATGAGATGTTAAGTCATTATTATGAGAAAGTTTCTCATTATTATGAGATGTTAAGTCATTATTACGAGAAAGTTTCTCATTATTACGAGATGTTAAGTCATTATTACGAGAAAGTTTCTCATTATTATGAGATGTTAAGTCATTATTACGAGAAAGTTTCTCATTATTATGAGATGTTAAGTCATTATTACGAGAAAGTTTCTCATTATTACGAGATGTTAAGTCATTATTACGAGAAAGTTTCTCATTATTACGAGATGTTAAGTCATTATTACGAGAAAGTTTCTCATTATTATGAGATGTTAAGTCACTATTACGAGAAAGTTTCTCATTATTATGAGATGTTAAGTCATTATTATGAGAAAGTTTCTCATTATTATGAGATGTTAAGTCATTATTACGAGAAAGTTTCTCATTATTACGAGATGTTAAGTCATTATTACGAGAAAGTTTCTCATTATTATGAGATGTTAAGTCATTATTACGAGAAAGTTTCTCATTATTATGAGATGTTAAGTCATTATTACGAGAAAGTTTCTCATTATTATGAGATGTTAAGTCATTATTATGAGAAAGTTTCTCATTATTACGAGAAAGTTTCTCATAATAATGACTTAACATCTCATAATAATGAGAAACTTTCTCGTAATAATGACTTAACATCTCATAATAATGAGAAACTTTCTCGTAATAATGACTTAACATCTCGTAATAATGAGAAACTTTCTCGTAATAATGACTTAACATCTCATAATAATGAGAAACTTTCTCGTAATAATGACTTAACATCTCATAATAATGAGAAACTTTCTCGTAATAATGACTTAACATCTCGTCATAATGAGAAACTTTCTCGTAATAATGACTTAACATCTCATAATAATGAGAAACTTTCTCGTAATAATGACTTAACATCTCATAATAATGAGAAACTTTCTCATAATAATGACTTAATATCTCGTAATAATGAGAAACTTTCTCGTAATAATGACTTAACATCTCGTAATAATGACTTCCATAATTTGGAGCATTGGGATCGCTAGACGAGGGCTTAATGAGCTCATTTTTGTGAAAACCTCAAATTTGACCAAAATTGTTCACTTGTTTTGCCTGTAGCTCGTAATCAGCCCATGCACATTCCTTCTCATTTTGCCAGCACGGGTTACATATGTTCATCAACAACTACAAGCCAGCATTTGGTCCCAAATTAGAAAGTTTTGCAAAAAAAATGCAACCCTGTTACTGTTTGGCATATGCATACAAAATAAATCTGCTCACATAATACATGGTTTGATCCTTTGTTTTTATCATTAACTAAAACTATTAAAATTATTGTTGTTAATTGGAATACAGCTGAAATAAAATAAATATGGCGAGTTGGCTGGCGCTGAGCCAGAGACGGATGCGCTCAGCGCTTGTCATATATCACAACTATTCAGTGTTTTCAACCACATATTGTTTATTTTAGGTTTCAGACATTTAAATACACATACGTATTAGCAAAACAATACATGTATAGCTATAAAGTTAACTCTATTCTTCTCCCACTTCACCGGCCACTTATGCCGAGTTCAGACTGCACGATTTTCAAACTCGTCGGATCACTGCTCTTTTCACACTGCATGACTATCTGGGGTAGTATTCAGTTGCTGCTGTGTTCACACTGCACGATGAATCGGTGACAGGGGGTTTTACTCTGCATGACTTTTCAAGAGGAAGGATCGCCGACAACTCAGTCCGGTGCGCAAACTACGTTTCACAAGCAAACACACGTGAGAAGTGACAAGGAAACAACGCGAGATCACATGTGCGTCAGACTGGAGTTCTCGCACGAGACTGGAATTGTTATTAAAAATGATAGACTGCAGAAAGTTTGCGATCCAAATTGTCTGTGCGCTGATTTGCTGCGAAAATGAGAAAAAGAAAAAAAGATTATGGCGGAGGAAATGATTGGGGAGACACAGGGAGCAAGGATAGTGTTCTGCAAAGAAAGTTGGAAGTAAATAAATCATTTTGCAATGTGCTGCTGTTGCGGCTGGTCAAGCAAATGTTTGTGCTTTGTTTCTGTTTTATATAATTGTAAATGTATCTATTAAAATACTGATATTCTGGTCTATAACTCCTCCCTGAACTTCCCGCTGCCTGGTATCTTGCTCTCTCATTGGCTGTAGGTCATCGCAGATGTAATTTTCAGGGAGAACTCATTTCACACAGCAGGATTTTGAATCGCCAAAATCAATTCATTGAGTCAAAATCGGGGCTAAAATCGGGCAGTGTGAACTCGGCATTACTTTCATGTATTTTGGGAGAAATGGATGAATTTACATGTTGTAAATCCGACAGATCCGATTCCCTGAATTGTGGTGCAAACTAATATGGCGGTGCCCTTCGCACACAATAGATCGACTAACATCATTATAAAGGTTTTTAAACAACAAAACACATTTACTTACACATATTTGAGAATAGGAATATCAGGTAGTTGATGGCATAGCTAGCAAGTTTGTGAATATTTTGAATAAAAAAGGAAAAACTAAATAAAAACGATACATCTGTCATACATCGCTATTGTGTCTGTGTGTCACGTGACAAGCATGGAAATAATAAGGTGAAACGTTCTAAAATAATGGTCGCCTTAAAAAGCTCACACTAGGGGCTCAGCTAGAATATTTTAAACTTACGTGTGAAAGGGTTAATACTACATACAACATAGCAAACACAACTTATTCAAAAGCTAAAGAAAATAAATACGTTTTTAAATAAGACTTAAAAGTGGCAATTGATGGAGCTGACCTCACATGGAATGGGAGACTATTCCAGAGTTTGGGACCTACCACGGAAAAAGCATGATCTTCTTTCGATTTAAAATTACAGTGATGGACCTTTAAAAGCCGTTGTTCTGAAGGCCTGAGAACCTTAGAAGGAGAGTAGGGAATAAGAAGATCACAAATGTACTGGGGGGCAAGATCTGATAGTGCCTTGTAAACAAACAGAAGAATTTTGAAATCAATCCTGAATTGAACAGGAACGCAGTGTAATGATGCCAGTACAGGGGTAATATGGTCCCTCTTTCTCTCTCCCGTTAAAAGCCTTGCTGCTGCATTTTGCACCAACTATAGGTGGGCTAACGCAGTCTGGGGGAGACCAATATATAAAGAGTTACAGTAGTTTATCCTTGAAGAGATAAGGAAATTACCCACAATTTCCAAATCCTTCCTGGAAAGAAAGTGCTTGACTTAAGCAATTGATCTCAGGTTTAAAAAGCTACCTTTAACAACGACCACATACAACGGGCATGCAGTGTCAGGGGTTTGGACGGTCCCACACCTAAATTGGCACATCAACTGCCTCGAGTTGCTAGCAGTACGTCTTGCACTGAGCCGCCTCAAAAAGCCGCTACAGGGCAAAGATGTATTGGTCCGTACAGACAACACTGCGACCGTTGCGTACATCAAGCGACCAGGTGGTCCCACCTAACAACAAAAACTGTTTATTAACGTTTAGTGATGAGTCCATAATTACCCCTAAACTCTTTACACGATCTTCAAGCTTTAAGGACAGGGAACCTAGCTGACCAGCAAGGGTAGGCGACATGGGAAAGCCTAGCAATCAAAACCTCAGTTTTACTCTCATTTAATTGGAGAAATTTGTTAGAGAGCCAGAGCTTAATGTCACTGTAACATTCATGTACTTTGTCCAGAGAACATGTTTTATCCAAGATCACAGGAAAATAAAACTGAAGATTATCGGCATAACAATGGTACGCAATACTACACTTCTGAAAAGTCCTGCAAAGCCCCTGCAGCCAACCTCAATAGGCTCACAAAGGGCCTACATTCCTCAAGTATACTAAAATAATTGTAACAAATATATAAGTGCCAAATAACAAAGTGTCAGAAAGCTTAAGGCAGGATTTAAATTCATTGCACTTTAATAAACCACACCCACACATAATATACTGTACAGGCGCACAATGATCCACACAGTTTGAAGATTGCATGAAATGAACAACATCTGGTGCTCCTCTCTTTAATTTCTCTCCCGCTTGTCCTTTAGTCATATAGACAATGAACTGAAGTTAATAGAGAGAGTGATGACACCAGATGCATAAGTATCCAGATGGGACGATTGTCTTGGCTTCATTCCAATGTGACAGTCAGATCTTCAGAAGACGAGTGATAAAGTCCACCCGGCGTGCCGCACACGCTCAGGCCAGCCCTCATTAGAGTCGAGTAATAGCGCTCACACACGCTCTTCAAGGATTAGAAAACTGTTTAACATACTGATAAATGCTTGAGTGCTAATT
Organism: Coreius guichenoti; assembly: GCA_039654105.1. Lineage (NCBI taxonomy): Eukaryota > Metazoa > Chordata > Actinopteri > Cypriniformes > Gobionidae > Coreius > Coreius guichenoti. Next base: position 17,009,395 of record CM077185.1, on the reverse strand, counting down.
TAATTTCTCTTTTGCTTGTCGGTGGTGTACTCCAGTATAATTAGTTTGGAAGCACATAAATGTCATTAGATGCCTCTTGTGATGGGTGTAGATAAGCCTTGTTCTCAAGATAAGCCCCCATTGCCAAATATATTCTGCTAGCTGTATAACACCAGATCATTTAATCAATTTTTATCATACACTTAAGTCATCCTGTAGCTTTAAATGGGTCATAACATTTTGAGCCCATCACTTGAACAGTAACTGCCATGTGACTGATCACTCCTGAGCCGCAGGAAAATGACGTCATATAGTGCTGACGTCTAGTCTTTAGTCTTTAGTTTTATCATATTTATAAAAGACAGATACGCTGTACCGATTCTTTCCGTAAACAGCCGAGCTCGTGGAGGCATGCAGTGGGTGGGGCTAAAGAGTTACGAGCACACACACACACACACAATACTGTACACCATGGCATTATCCCTGGATAACTTTCGATTCTCTATACGTTCGTGTTGTTTACATTATATACACTTACGCGCCGATTGCCAATAAAACACAGACATTTGATGCAGTTTCACTCACAGCCTGCAGTTTCGACACATGACCGGGAACAAACAAACACACTTGCAGAACTCCGTTGCTGCTCCGGAAAAACAAACTGCATCCACTGTTTCCTTAACGCTGGGTTATTTGGGAAACTGAACAAGGTTCCCATTCAGTCGGTCAATTCCGACGCCACGTCGGAGACCGACGAATAGGACTCTCGCTAGCGAGAGCCAATCTACTTCGAGTGTAACTAAACGAGCCAATGCACACTGGCATGCAATGATTGCAACAGCTGCTCATGCCACGCAGCGCGGGTATAAATGAGCCACAGGTGCTTGCATCAAATCAGCTTTTTGCTTCGGAGCCGAGTGGTGGATGGTTTGTCCTGAAATCACTCTCTACAAAGCATGTGTTAACATTATAACGAGTCAAGCTCTTTGAGTGGACCTCGCCTCGTTTGGCGTTGGAGTGACGGCACTGCAGCGGGGTCGATTTTTTTTCTTTCTTTTTCTATTTTGTTTTATTGAGCAAAAACAAAAGGCTGTTCTCACAGCTGGTTCAGTACGCTGTTAGGAGCAATGAAAAGCCGCTTTCACGGCTGGTAAGAGATCGCCTTCTATGAGAGAGAGAGCGCGCATGACAGGCTGCACATTTTCCCTGTCTGTGTCGCCGCGACTATCCCCCTGTGTGTTTCAACACGAGAACATGACCACGTCGGCACGCCAGTCGTGACTCTTCTTTCTCCGGGAAGCTTGAGTCCCCTTTGTTGTTGGCCAGCCGCCGCTCGTGTGTAAAAGCACAGCCGCGGGTCTGCTCGACACTCTGGGAGAACACTCTAGCGCACTGCAAGCTGTGCAGCTTCTGGATGGAATTGCTGGTCCTTCTTATGGGGGAACCTAGCGTTTCATTCGGGGCTCCAGCTGAGGATCAGATGTCAATCGCTGCATCGGAGAGAGGGCTGTTGTGCTCTGTGAATGAGGATGATGCTGAGCCCACTGTAATGGTGTGTGCTTTGCTGAATCAGATTCAGAGTTAACAGCCATGATTTCCCGAGATCTTTCCCGGATGTGCATGGAAAACTTGGCAGTATGGAACTACTTTGGTGCCAAAAATATGGAACGCCAAAGGGGCCAAAACTGCATAAAAAGTTTTTCCTCTCTCACTACCCTCAATGGTGGGGTGGCTGTGCGCAGACCACCTCCACCCTGCACTCTTAATGCACGAGGGTAGTTCTGAGTCAGGGTTGAGCTGCGCATGTTGACTAACCGTGATCAAAGTCACGGCGCAGAACTGTCGAGAACTGGGCCCAGCAGTTCTTGGTAGTCAGTAGAAGGCTAAGGCAATCAAGAGCTTCCCCCATTTCGGCGACTGGCTCATTCTAGCACAGTCCAGGGATCAGTTGTGCGAACACAGGGACCTGGTGCTCAGACACCTCAGCCAGTTGGGTCTTCGGGTCAACTGGGAAAAGTGCAGACTCGCCCCCATGCAGAGGATCTCTTTTCTCGGTATGGAGTTGGATTCAGTCGAACAGACGGCACACCTCACAGAGGTACGTGTCCAGTCGATGCTGAACTGCCTGAACAAGTTTTAAGGCAGGACGGCGGCCCCACTGAAACATTTTCAGAGGCTCCTGGGGCATATGGCAGCCGCAGCGGCAGTAACACTGCTTGATTTGATTCATATGAGACCTCTTCAGCATGGGCTTCACGGCCGAGTCCCGAGATGGGTGTGGCAGCACAGCACTCACCGGGTGAGTATCACACCGGCCTGTCGCCAAACCTTCAGTCGTGGTCAGACCCCTCGTTTCCTCGGGCCGGTGTGCCCTTAGAGCTGGTGTCCAGGCATGCTGTGGTATTCCCGAATGCCTTTGCCACGGGCTGAAGGGCCACATACAATGGGCATGCAGTGTCAGGGGTTTGGACGGGCCTGTACCTGCATTGGCACATCAACTGCCTCGAGTTGCTAGCAATATGTCTTGCACTGAGCCGCCTCAAAAAGCCGCTACAGGGCAAAGATGTATTGGTCCGTACGGACAACACTGCGACCGTTGCGTACATCAACCGACAAGGTGGTCTGTGCTCCCGTCGCATGTCGCAACTTGCCCGCCATCTCCTCCTCTGGAGTCAGAAGCATCTGAGGTCGCTTCGGGCCATTCATGTCCCCGGTGTGCTCAACCGTGTGGCTGTTTTATTCGCTGACCGAGGGAACACTCGGCACGGATGCACTGGCACACAGCTGGCCCCGGGATCTATGCAAATATGCGTTTCCCCCAGTGAGCCTACTTGCACAGACCCTGTGCAAAGTCAGGGAGGACGAGGAGCAGGTCTTGCTAGTTGCGCTGTACTGGCCCAGCCGGACCTGGTTCCCAGAACTAATGCTCCTCGTGACAGCCCCTCCTTGGCAGATTCCTCTGAGGAAGGACCTTCTTACTCAGAGACGGGGCACCCTGTGGCACCTGCATCGGGAAACTCCATGTCATGGACGGGACACGGAGGTTCTAGGTGACTTACCCCAAGAGGTAGTTAACACCATCACTTCGACACAAGCATCGACTACGAGACAGGTTTATGCCTTGAAGTGGAACCTGTTCGTCGAGTGGTGTTCCTCTGTGCTTTCCTTCCTGCAGCAGGGGTTGGAGAAAAGGCTGTCTACCTCCACCCTTAAAGTTTATGCTGCCGTGGCCGTGGAAGGTAATTCGGTTGGTAAGCACGACCTGGTCGTCAGGTTCCGTAGGTCCAATAAGTCACTGAGCGGGTCATGCGGAACAGCAGTGATGGACTTCTCTGTGTGAGCCCCATCTCATCATGTAAGAGAGCTCAGGAGGCTCTCACTGGGCACTGGAACGGGAGAGGCCATGGAGCTTTAGTAGGGACATGGCGTCGGAAGTGACCAACTGAATGGGAACGTCTCGGTTACGTATGTAACCCTCATTCCCTGAAGGAGGGAACGGAGATGCCACGTCCCGTCTCCATGTCCTCTGTGCCCCGCTGGGGTGCCAGTTCACCTATTCGGCTCCTCAGCGAAAAACTGATTTGATGCAGGCACCTGTGGCTCATTTATACCGTGCTGTGTGGCATGAGCAGCTGGTGCAATCATTGCATGCCAATGTGCATTGGCTCGTTTAGTTACACTCGAAGTAGATTGGCTCTCGCTAGCGTTATTCCTATTCATCGTTCTCCGACATGGCGTCTCTGTTCCCTCCTTCAGGGAACGAGGGTTACATACGTAACTGAGATGTTATCTTTCCCTCACAACCAAAAACACACTTATTTAGTGACATTGTTGATTTCGTGGTCTAAAGGGCGTACTCTTGCTCTCGCTCTGGCTGATGTGTGTGCGCGCTCATCCGGGAGAAGTGCCCATGCAAGGAATTCCGCCCTTTATGACGTCATACAGGGCCATACTCGAAAAAAACGTTCTGAAACTTATACGAATCCTGAAGGAGTGTATTTGGAGCAGAAATACTCCGTCATACATCCAACTCGTTGCATGAGAATCCAACTCTTTTAACAGTGTAAATAAGTCAGAATGCATGAAATAGCATTCACTAGCCGTGAATTATCCCATACATATTCAAACATTTTACATATTGCTTTAAACATGCATCAACATTTACAACATCAAATGTCATGATACAGATTTTTTTTGTCTCGTTTTTGCTATTGTTGACAAAAATAAAAAAAACCCTCATTAACATTTTGTCAGTAATTCCATTGACAAAAAAACTGCATTGATCCTTTGGAAGGGTGAAAGTGGGTAGTGTAATTTACATATTTATCTATCTGATGTCAACATCACTGCGCAGTGTGTGCAGAAAAGTGCAGAATCTCAGTATTGCAATATTCCTTAAGACACTAATAGGATCAGCAACCTGACTCAGCAGCAGACTAGTTTTATTGTATATACTCATATTTGAGCATGGTTACTTCTCATACCTGTTATGTCTTATACCTGTTCTCTAAATTGACTGACAGATATAGATAGAAGCTGCTAAGCTCCGTGAGCATAACCATTCAAAATCTGTGTATTATTTAACCTATAAAGATCAAATGTAAACATTAAAGGGGTCATGAATTGAGAAATAAATTTTTCCTTGAGCTTTTGACACATAAGAGGTCATTCGACTATAAAAAAAAATATCCTATAAGTTTCAGAACTCAAAACTTCCTTGTTAGTCAAAAAACAGCTTTTATTGAAACCAAGTTCCCAAAATGACTCATTTCAGATTTTGGGCCCTATCATACACCCGGCGCAATGCGACGCCAGGTGCAACTCAAATGTTTTTATCATTTTCACGGCCAGTGCCACATTGTTTAAATAGCAAATGCACTCGGCGCCCATCTGTTCGCCCATGGGTTTGCTGGTCTGAAAACGAGGTGTGTTCAGATGCATTGTTGGCGCTTTGCTATTTTGAGACAACTGAAAACGACTTCGCCATTGACCAAAAAAACCTGGTCTAAAGTCAAAAGCGCAGTATTTTTTGTATGCATATTTGGCGTGCTGTGCGAGGAGAGGGCTCCGAGCTCGGTAATTGGCCCGAACCCAGAGTACTCCCCCAAAAGTTGCAAACTAACGTGGGACAGCAGCCAGAAAATGATGATGATACCCCCCAAAAGTTGCAGAGCATAAAGCTGATGGGGTGCCAATCGAAGGGAGAGGGTTAGTCGCTGGATCGGCAGATCTTGTTTGTCGTCGTCTGAGATTTTGATGGTCGTGGCATCAGAAGGGTGAGCCTCGCTGGTAGTCAGCTGGGGATGGTTGCACGTGGGTGAGAGGAGATAGCATTGCTGCGGCAGTGGAAACAAACTTGCTTTCAAACTATCTAATGAGCCAGTTGTACGGAGAATTGGGCTCCTGCGGGAGCGGAGCTGACGACACTGCTGTGGCAGTGGAGACGAGCCATTTCAACTTGCTTTCCAACCATCCGGTGAGCCGGATTGGACGTAGAACTGAGCTCCTGCGGGAGTATGGAGATAACACTGCTGCGGCAGTAGAAGCAAGTTGAACGGAAATACGGAACTCCTAGGCGGTATTACTGCTGCGGCAGTGGAGGCACTTTGGGTGGAGAAACTGGGCTTCTGTTGGAGCAGAGGAGATGACACTGCTTTGGCAGTGAAAGCCAGTTGGATGGAGAAACTGAGCTTCTGTTGGAGTGGAGGAGATAACACTGCTGCGGCAGTGAAAGAATAAGGTGGGCTCCTGAGGGATCGACTGGAGAGATGCTGCTGCGGCAGTGAATGTAGGATTGTTTCCCTTAGTGGATTGATGATGTTGAATTGAAGCAGATGTGGTGAGCCTGTAGGTTTGGGTGTATGGAAACAGGCTGAAAGCTGAAACAAAAATTAGCTGATGAGGGTTCGTTGGCCTCTTTGATGTGGAAGCGAATGGAACGAATGTAGCTCTTGAAAGTCTCTGACGACCAGCGACCAAGTGCTTGGATCTGGTGCTGGGAGAAGCCATTTTGGGCAGCTGTGGTTGCTGCACCAATGCGGAACGAATGGCTAGAAAAGTTGTCTGCTGGGATGCCAGACTTTGGATTGAAGCATCAATAGTAATTTTGGCATCATGCCTCAACTTGGTCAATGCGGTATACAGAAATGGTTTTGTCTATCGACACGAAATCCATAATTTTTTGTCAGCACAGTCTGAAGATGATAAGATTCGATTTTCGATTCGATGAAAATCGGACAAATGGTCTAGGAGGAGTTCGAAAAAGAAGGTTTTTAAAGAAGAAAAAATGGCGGACAGGAAGTTCGACCAAATATGGCAAACTTACTATGTATGTTCTCAGCATGACCGAAGGCAAGATTTATTATAACAGAATAATTTAATCAAAAGATATAAGCATTATTTGGAAATTTTGTTATAACTTTTGACCACAAGTTGGTGCTGTCTTGAAACTTTTGAGTACCTTTACGCCATGGTGCCAATGGCACACAACGAGTTTAGTAATGATACATCAATGCATTCATAAAATATAGCAATTTACATCATAATACTTTATTGTAGTTAATGGCAATTTCATGTTTTGTTCAATTATAGCGCCACCAAGAGGCACAATCCCACCAATTTGTGTATGTGTCCTCAGGGTGAGCCCATGCATGTGTGTATCAAATGTGGTGAAAATATCTCATTTCGTTTTGGAATTATAGACATTTATCTGTATGAGATCATAAAAAAATGACCCATGGACGACTTTGTTTTGATTTGTGTGCCACTTCCTATCAAAATTTTGACATTTGGGCATTGACATTTTATCAATCAACTTGGATTCCGTGTTTCCTACGCTGGTTTCGTCTCGATCGGTCTAACGGTTTCGAAGATATTCGCAGAAGTTTTTTAAGCGCTAAATCACCACGTCGCACAAACCATAAGGTGAAACCTAGCATGTTTGGTATCCTTGGACTCGGCAAGGATTCAGGAGTCTAAAAAGATGACTTGCGGGAAAACAAGTCTACCACACCCAAAGTTATAAGCATTTGAATATTTAATTATACCACTAGGTGGCGCTGGTCCGAAACTTCTCAGGCTCCTTCAGGGCATTGTGCTGATGACTCATACTGAGTTTCGTAACGATATGCTAATGCGTTCATAAAATACAGCATGGCTGACAGCCAAAATGGCCGATATGGAAAAAAAGGATATCATTCGACTCTGCATGATGCCCCGGACCTAACGAGACCTCATTTATGATTTTTGGACAAACCCATCAGAAGTTATAATCAAAAATAGCCATTTTTTGTATCTCTGGACCAGTAGGTGGCGCTGTGCCGAAACGCTGCAGGTTGCCTCGGATCATGGGTGTGATGACATGGTCTGAATACGATAAAGCGTTGCAGAGATACAGCCTTATGTCTATTTTCGCAAGCGCTACGTAAAATGTGTTTGTGCGTTTTTCGAAAACGGTTTGAAAAATCGACTTGAATTCCATAACTTTTTTGTCAGCATGGTCTGAAGATGTTCTGGTTAAATTTTCGTGAAAATCGGAGCAACGGCCTAGGAGGAGTTAAAAAAAGTAGGTTTTTCGGAAAATTCAAAATGGTGGGAAAATTTTAATGACGGAAAATGACGTCATAGGGTGCAATCGAATCGTCTTGAGCCAAGGAATCAGAGAACCTTAGGGTTCAAAAGTTATGAGCACAAACATAAGTCAAACTTTGGACAGGTGGTGGCGCTAGAGGGATTGAGTTAGAGACTCAATCTCAATCTCAAGACTCAAATTTGCTATGGTGACAGCTCAGACTGTCCTCTACGAGTGTGCCAAATTTCACAACTTTTTACCATACGGTTCTATGGGCTGCCATAGACTTCCAGAACAGAAGAAACGTAAGAAGAATAATAATAATAGGAACGCTAACGATTTCAATAGGTGCCTTTGCACCTTCGGTGCTTGGCCCCTAATTTCTTATACATTTCAAAAGGAAGCTGAGGTGGGACATATTAGAAGGAGGACACATACTGGATAAAAATTGTATAAGCATTCATTTGGACATAAGTGAAAGAGTGTCAGGAGTACACTAACATCTAGATGACCTCAAACTATAAATGCAAAATAATTAAAATTTCATGGGGTCATTAGCCATCAGTTAAGTGATCTCCGTCACTACTTTCATATTTCATACTGTATATTATTTTTCTTTTGTTATTATTGAACATTACACACTTAAAATATAACATTAGAAAATCAATTTTAAAAAATCTATGCAATTTTCCCCTAGTTTACTTGTCGAATGCTGATTGGCTGCTGGTGTATTGCTGTGCTGATGTGTGATTGGTTTGTTGATGACCTTGCAGAGAATCTAAGATAATAATAGTTTCATTTTATTACTGCTGCAATGAATCATATTCCTTTCCCCTGCTGTCAGCGCAGAGAGTGATGCAAATCAAATCAAACACACATACACATTCACTCCCAGTATCAAATTGAGCCCACCCTCTCCCACATACATACCAAAAAGAACTCACTCAAAAAATATCAGACAGACTCACACATTTAAAAACACGTTTAGCATTCATATCTAGCTCTTTTTCCGTGCTTCACTGATTTTATCATCCTATCGAATCCATAACAAATAACAACCAAAACAAGCCTTGCTGCTTGTCCCGATCTGATACTGACAAACCTTTAGAGCAGCTGATTCACTTTGACTCCATATACCTGTCAGTCAGTCTTCTAATCTCCAGTATGAATTAAAGATGTCATGTAGTGCATGTCTGAGGCCAGCAGAGTAGAGACGGTATTTGAATCTTGAGTGCTCACATGAACTTTATCTTTGAACTGCTGAGGGGAACATGCAATTGAGTTCTGACTCTGGCTCACTACTGTATCTTCACAAAGAGACACTGGATCCACATTAATACTTTTATTCAACAAGGATGCATTAAACTGACCGTAAAGAGCGTAAAAAATGTATAATGTTTCAAAAAAATTATCTTTCAAATAAATGCTGATCTTCATCAAAGATTCCTGAAAAAAAAGTATCACGCTTTCAACAAGAAATGTTTTTAACATTGATCATAATAACAGCTCCAAATCAGTATATTAGAATGATTTCTAAAGGATCATGTCACACTGATGCTGAAAATTCAGCTTTGAATCACAGGAATAAATTACATTTTAAAATATATTACAATAGAAAACAGTTATTTTGAATTGTAGTAATAGTTCATAATATCACATCTGTTTGACTGATCCAATATTCGATTAACATATTGCAATGAAACAAGAACTAGTTTTAAATATTTTCAGGAAAATTAAACTTGAACAGGCAAGCAACTAGTGCTTTATAGGGCAGAAAGTGACGAGTTTGTGTGAATTCATTCCAAGTGTTTACAGACCTCACGTCACCTCCAAAGTTACAAGAAGCATTTCTTGGTCTATCGGAACCTTTAGAGATTGAAGTGGTGGAATTGCAGGATTTCGTCAGGAGATTGTGGACATATTAAGGCCTTAGGACACAGGGAACACAGGTCAGCATTCAGTTGGAGGTTCCATCCAGGATGGTCTTGGGTTGTACTTTGCTCTTGGCTAAGCACTAAAGAGCATTCATAATGAACTAAAAATGACCTAAAAGGGCTGTTTGTAGGGTTGAAACACCTCCTTTCCAAAATGCTTCTTTAGATTTCAATCATTATCTGTGAATTAGTGCATTTGACATAAAAATTATGATTCATAATTCCAGGTTCATACTGGATCTCTGTGAAAGAGATACATTTCTACAAATAAATTTAATCAAATACTGATAAAATTCACCTTAAATTAGAAATTATTCTTGGGAATTCATGATATATCAGTACCACATAGGTTAATGGTTGATTTATTGCTTCAACGTAATGCCTAAAAGATCATTAGCACCACAGCACTGCGCAAAGTTATCACTTTATGGCCCGTTCACACTAAGGATGATAACTATAATGATAAAGATATAGTTCTAAAAATCATTCTAAATATCAAAAATAGCACAGTCCACACCACACCTATAACACTAATGGCACAGAGAAACAATTTCATTGGAATCACTTTCAGAACGATTTTTCCAGCAGATGAAAGATAAAAAAACATTGACAGTGAATCAGAACCCATCCTGCTTTAAAGAGCTCAAGCATTTAAAGCGCCAGACGACAAAACTGCAGCGTGCACTTAGAATAAACAGAATGATATCTGCTGGAGTGGATGCTAATTTAGCTATCATATAGTTATCTTTATAGTTATCGTTCTTGGTGTGAACAGGCCTTTACATTTTTTTAAGAAGCCGGATGGTATGTGTGATGTCACGATAATTTAAAGGGGTCATGAACTGGCTTTTTTTATTTTTTATACCGTTGTCTGAGGTCAACTTATGATGTTTGCATGGTTTTTACATTCAAAAACATCATAATGAATAAGTAATAGGCTATTTTCCCTGGTTTTGAGCCTAGCTCCTGGAACGCTCGGTTTTTATGGGCGTGCCGCATTGAAGACTTGGAAGTAAACACCCACTGCTATGATTGGATAACAGTTTTGCATATTACAAACCCGATTCCAAAAAAGTTGGGACACTGTACAAATTTTGAATAAAAAAAGAATGCAATAATTTACAAATCTCATAAACTTATATTTTATTCACAATAGAATATAGACAACATATTAAAATGTTGAAAGTGAGACATTTTGAAATGTCATGCCAAATATTGGCTCATTTTGGATTTCATGAGAGCTACACATTCCAAAAAAGTTGGGACAGGTAGCAATAAGAGGCCGGAAAAGTTAAATGTACATATAAGGAACAGCTGGAGGACCAATGTGCTACTTATTAGGTCAATTGGCAACATGATTGGGTATAAAAAGAGCCTCTCAGAGTGGCAGTGTCTCTCAGAAGTCAAGATGGGCAGAGGATCACCAATTCCCCCAATGCTGCGGCGAAAAATAGTGGAGCAATATCAGAAAGGAGTTTCTCAGAGAAAAATTGCAAAGAGTTTGAAGTTATCATCATCTACAGTGCATAATATCATCCAAAGATTCAGAGAATCTGGAACAATCTCTGTGCGTAAGGGTCAAGGCCGGAAAACCATACTGGATGCCCGTGATCTTCGGGCCCTTAGACGGCACTGCATCACATACAGGAATGCTACTGTAATGGAAATCACAACATGGGCTCAGGAATACTTCCAGAAAACATTGTCGGTGAACACAATCCACCGTGCCATTCGCCGTTGCCGGCTAAAACTCTATAGGTCAAAAAAGAAGCCATATCTAAACATGATCCAGAAGCGCAGGCGTTTTCTCTGGGCCAAGGCTCATTTAAAATGGACTGTGGCAAAGTGGAAAACTGTTCTGTGGTCAGACGAATCAAAATTTGAAGTTCTTTTTGGAAAACTGGGACGCCATGTCATCCGGACTAAAGAGGACAAGGACAACCCAAGTTGTTATCAGCGCTCAGTTCAGAAGCCTGCATCTCTGATGGTATGGGGTTGCATGAGTGCGTGTGGCATGGGCAGCTTACACATCTGGAAAGGCACCATCAATGCTGAATATATCCAAGTTCTAGAACAACATATGCTCCATCCAGACGTCGTCTCTTTCAGGGAAGACCTTGCATTTTCCAACATGACAATGCCAGACCACATACTGCATCAATTACAACATCATGGCTGTGTAGAAGGATCCGGGTACTGAAATGGCCAGCCTGCAGTCCAGATCTTTCACCCATAGAAAACATTTGGTGCATCATAAAGAGGAAGATGCGACAAAGAAGACCTAAGACAGTTGAGCAACTAGAAGCCTGTATTAGACAAGAATGGGACAACATTCCTATTCCTAAACTTGAGCAACTTGTCTCCTCAGTCCCCAGACATTTGCAGACTGTTATAAAAAGAAGAGGGGATGCCACACAGTGGTTAACATGGCCTTGTCCCAACTTTTTTGAGATGTGTTGATGCCATGAAATTTAAAATCAACTTATTTTTCCCTTAAAATGATACATTTTCTCAGTTTAAACATTTGATATGTCATCTATGTTGTATTCTGAATAAAATATTGAAATTTGAAACTTCCACATCATTGCATTCTGTTTTTATTCACAATTTGTACAGAGTCTCAACTTTTTTGGAATCGGGTTTGTATAATGAGCTTCAGCTCCCCCGTCAGTACACGTGGGGAATTGTTTTGAAAACATGTGGAAAACCGGATGGACAAATACAATGATTTATCTCTCATCCACCCGCAATTAATTGCAATGTTTTTTTTTATTACTTGGCCCGCCCGATCGGTGGATATAACCGCGAACCGTGCATCAAACACAAACATTTTTACTCACATAAGTGTGTTGCACCATTCCTGTCGGATCCAATATAGACGGCACAGCATCGTTTTTTTAATCTCATTCTGTTTGCAAATCCAGTCTTTTGTTTACAAACGAATCCGCGGTGAAATGAAGCGAACAAACGCGCAATGTCTTCCCACGTGAGCTGGAACTTCATTAAAAATAAAGTTCAACCGTATTCCTAATATTGGAATCCAAATGAAGCTTATGCAGCGACTGTGTTCTTCCACAAACAGGCACTGCACACTATTTTGTAATCTTCAATGGCATGTTTATTGCTTGGAAGTTCGATCCGGTTTAGCTCCACGTAGGCCTATGTTATTTATCTATTACATATCAGGCACGAGTTAGTGGGCGGGGCTACAGAATTAGGCGTTCTTCTTCTTCTGTTGAGGCGGCATTCCGCTGCTCTCTGACGTCACAGGGAAGCAAATTCGCAGATTGATCGTTTGCTGTGCCAGCTGTCAATAAAAGCTTTTCTTTGACTAACAAGGAAGTTTTCAGCTCTGAAACTTACAGGATATTCTTATATTGCGATGACCTTTTATATATCAAAACCTCAAGGGAAAGTTGATTTCCCAATTCATGACCCCTTTAATATGAGCAAAAGTCTGTATTGCTGTATTCTGAGAAGCACCGTATGAGTGCTTGAGTGAGAAGATGGATTTATAAGAATTTGCCTGTGGCTCTTTTAAAGGTCTGCCAGGAAGCCAGTCCTTGAAAAGGCTGCTGAGAGAACTCTGGGTCACACTACAAACTGTGGAGGGTGAAAAGGCACTGGGCATTATTAGCGCTGTCCCAGCTGGGTTTCAAGTCTGGTTTAAGGATAGCACATGCATGGTGTGCTTAGTGGTGGTTTTATTGAAGATGTTCTGCTTTTCAACAGGAGAGCACCATTATTCTTGTCCACAGGAAATTAAAAACTGGTGACCAGAATTGCTTCAAGACGTTTGCAAGTTCCTCCCTATAGGCTCTGGCCAGCAAGCGGATGTGGGCAATAAAATGATGAGGTGGGCATGTGTCAAATATGTGTCATTGTGAAATAATATTAATAATAACAAACAAACACACACAGAGAGAGAGAGAGAGAGAGAGAGAGAGAGAGAGAGAGAGAGAGAGAGAGAGAGAGAGAGAGAGTGAGTGAGTGAGTGAGTGAGTGAGTGAGTGAGTGAGTGAGTGAGTGAGAGAGAGAGAGAGAGAGAGCGAGAGAGAGAGTGAGAGAGAGAGCGAGAGAGAGAGAGAGAGAGAGAGAGAGAGAGAGTGTCGCTGTGTCCCAGCTGAGCCAGGAGGCCAGGATCCAAATGCAATGTAAATTTATGAACTAAAGATAAAAGGAACACAAGAAAGGTTTTGCTTGGGCCCCCAAAAATACTTTTCTCAGCTGCTGTTTACTTAAAGGTGCAGTATGTGATTTCTGAGAAACGCTGTTGAAAGTGGATTGGACCAAGCAGCAAAACACACTTGTAGCCGAAGGGGGCGTGCTCTTGCTTGTGTATACTGTTGTGTACTGTATGTTCATTTTTTGTTCTTCTTTGTCGTTTGTTCGTCATTTTTGCTTTATTTTTTGTGAAGTATTATTTAGCTTCGCTTCAGCTATGATAAAGAGACATCCACTCTTGCATTCTGTGTTTGTGCATTTTGGGGGAGGAGCAATGAAGGGAGGGGTGTGTTTGTTTGGGTTGATTTCAGATATCAACGCTGTTTCTCAGAAATCACTTACTGCACCTTTAAGTCAAGATTTTTAATAAGACTCAATAGAAAATGTGAAACTCAGACAGGGGGTCAGTGTTATTTCTCGTCTGCATTTTCAGGTCAAGCTACTCAAAATGCTTTCCACTAATGTTTTGATTATATTACGTCCAATCTGGTGACATCTACACCCGTGCAACTGTGATAGTGTGGTAATCCTCAGGCCATGTATTGTGTCTACTTGATGGTTGACTACATAAAGAGTTGCTCTATTTTTCTGTCAGTCTCTCTCTCTTTTGCTCAGTTATTTATTTCCCTCCATGTGAATAATTCAGCAAGCGTGCTGGTGGATATTTGTACATCCTGTGGGGTTTCTTATCAGCGGAACATTAAGTGGTGTTTGGCTTTAATGAAAGCCTGCGCTCTCTCTGGCAGACTCCAGCATATGTTACTCTGCGTCGAGTCACAGAAAAGGGAAACTGCTGCAGACCTGATCATTATCTTATTAGTGACCAAAACTCAATTACCTGGCATTCTCAGTAATCTAATACACACAAAACAGGAAGGACAACGTGTCAGTATGTCAAGAACACACACTGAACAGTCACTGGTACTAAAATTCAGACCAGCTCAAATGAACAGAGGCTGTAATGGAGAAAGAGCAAATATTTTGGAACATTTACCACGGCTTCAAGGATTTCAGATGCATAAAACGTCTTCCATATATACGGTAAATAAATGAGTTAACATGTTTTATGAAGGGTAGTGTACATATAACATACAAGTTGTACTAGACATTACATATGCACTTAAATCCTACTTAAGTGGGTCAAAAAGACCTCAAAGTTAAACTATAGCAAATTTTCATTCAATTGTATTCAGTTCACATATATTCTTTTAGAGTATATTATTTTCATAATAAACAAAGTGCTAAAGTTTACTTCTTTTTCACAACTTATTTTTACAGTTTTCTGTGCCAAAATACTGAATACAAGAGAGAGAGTGCGAGAGAGACATTGCTGGTTTTCATGGAGATACTGATATATTTAGTTATTGGAGTGTTTAACCTCACAGGGAAACACAAATGTTTCATTCATGTTCAAGGTTGTGAAAAACATTATATTTTGTATTTACAGTCCATGAACCTATGCATATTGGCCACTGCTTCCCCATAAAGCCACAGACCCATCCGACACAAGCTCAATTAAAACAACAAACTGCCAATGACAGCGAATCAAGGCTTTACAAACATGACTGGGCTGTGCATGGCTCCTTCCTCATCACAAAAACAAACAGCCGTGCCCAGGCGGCAGGAGCTTCTCTTAAGCGTATTGGTGTAAGTAATTGACAAGCAGAGAGAAAGCGCGACTGAACGAAGGTCGTGACGGGTCGCTCGTGTCATTTCTAGCGTTTGTTTACTGCTGGGCTATCGATGCCTCGTCTGAAATCCCCCCCTGGAGATGTGTGCTGAATAATGGAAGAGGAACAACACTGGATCAAACAGCCACACGGGGCTCTATCTTCCATCTGTCTCTCGCTCTCTCTGACTCTTGCCTTGTGATCCGGCCCTGTCAAGGTTAAACGGGGAGAAAATGAAACAGGAAACGCAATTCAAACATTGATTTGTTATCGATACAGACCAGGGGTCAACAGCCCTGCCTTTGTGAAGTGGACTGGGCCACTTCATCAGAGAGAAGATCCAACTGAAACGCCAACTTATCATCCACGATAAATGAACGGTGCAACTACAACTCATTTCCTCATTTAAACCAGCACTTTCCATTTATGCTTTACTAAACAATGATCAGTGCTAAGAATTTTAGGCTTGTTTGACATGAAGCAGCGCTGCACAGACCGACCGGTGTATGATATCAAAATGAGCGATTCAAAAGCATACGGAGCCGTCTGCTCTCTAAACGCTCTCGCAGTACTGTGATGTCATAAACCGATCGTACTGTGCAAGTTGCTTCAAGTCGAACAAGCCTATTTTCTACTGTTGGGACAGTGGTTCAGATTTTTACTTGCTCTGCCAAAATTTTCACTGGCCCCACCATCAAAATTTAATAAAAATATTTTCTTTGGTTTTGAACAATGCAACTATGTATCTTAGTAATTAATTAATTAAGACTTATGACACCAACAGTTGAGATACTAGTGATATTTCATAATTCTCGATTACAATTTTTTACCCCAACAAAACTACTAGCCTAACTAATATAAAGTTTGAACATTATTAAAGACAGGTAAACAGTCAGTAATAAAATAAGAACAAATTAACAAATTATAAGCAATAGCACAACATACAATAGAAAAAGATACAAATTAAATAAACAGGGGTAATTCATGTTGAAAAGGGCATTCAATAAAACTTGGCTGCCTATGTGGAAGAAAGGCCAAAAAAAATCAGTGCTTACAGACTAGAGGAAACGGAGAAAAAGGGCTGTTTTCTTCACTTTTGCCAAATAGGAGGAAAACCTCAAAACCTATAATGCACTGGGCATGTTGCTATTCAAGGCCACTCCCAGTCTGTGCCTATTAGATAGGCTTGACCAGAGTCAAATACCACCTTGCCTGAGTAGGAAATACTTCTTTGCAAACTTTGTCACAATGGTGTTACCCTTTTTTTTAAAAAGTAATTCAAAGAGTAAACATTAAGACAAAGTGGATTATTTCGGTTTCCAGTGAAGGATCCAGTGCATTGTAGGCATTTGCTAAAGGCTCAAAGAATCCTAAATATGGAGAAAACACTACTATGGCAAATTGGGAAAAACCTCAGTGTTTGAAGTCACCATTTCAATCTGAATTACAAACACAGTGTTTTAGCCAAACAGAGAGGGGAAAAAAACTGAAAGATGCCATTCAATCAGATAATTAGGAAGAAGAGGAACAGGGAGCACCTTCCATAACGCTGTTATGTAGACAAAATATGATACAATTTTCACTGATGAACCTACTTTTACAATAACCGTTTGTATTAGTCTGGTAATTAGTCTGCGCTTTTGTAACTTTGTTAATAAACCCTCTGTCGATCTGACTGTCTGTTGGTGGGAATACAAAAAATGCAGAAGTATTATCTGTAGTTTTCACAAAAGTCCACTGGACGATGCACAATGCTGACAAATAAACAGGAATTTTTCTGTCCAGGTAACATGGAGAAAGAGTTAAGTTTACATATATTAATACAGACATTCAATACAAAGCAAAGGAGTGAAAATTTGTTAACTTACACTTTTACTTATTCAGGTAGAGTAGGTAGGTCTAACAGTTGTATTCCTGTAAGAAATACTACAGAAATTGAATAGAGTAATCAAATGTAAAATAGCAATGCATAGTCTTCACTGTATACATTTAATAAAGACGAATCCTCATTTAACCTACAGTAGTTATTCAGTCAAGTTTTATTATTTTGTTCTTTTATTAACATTAATGAGACTGCAGCAGGTAGGCTGCTGTCACTTTAAGACCTAATGCATCTGACAGACCGAAATTTCTATCAACTGATTACATTAAATTTAAACTTAACTCATTTAAGACTGTGCTTACTAGGATACTCGAAATAGGCATTTTGACACAATTTTGTATGTAGCCTATTTTTCTGTTCAAGCACGATAAGACACAAAAGAGAACTCATTTCGGTGTTGGCGTCAGAGTGAGTTCTCTTTCACATTATTTTGCACTTGAATGGCTTAAAATGGCTTGAATGCGTAAACTGGCAAAACTTAAAAACGTGCAAATGATTCAATTCCGTCAACTGTCCTAAGTGTCGAAGATAAAGTGTGTAAAAGCTCAACCAATCAGCTGTTCTTAAGTATGACAGCGTACAGTCATGAAGGTGACTAAGTGACTTATTTTCTTTTCTGGTTGACCCATAAACAGAGAGAGAGAAAGACAGACAATAAGGGGACAGAAACAAATCTATGTGTGAGTATATTTATTGATCAATAAGGCTAGATATGCCATAAATCCCTGTGTAGACAAAAATAGCCCATAACAATCACAGGACTGACACCCTCGACTGCAGGACATGCCCTTACAATAAAGCTATTATGCTCAAAACAACCTGCAAAAAGAAGATTCACACCCACAGGAGTGTATAGCATTCCCTCTAAAACTGGACTTTGAGATTAAACTTAAGAGGTGATGGGTAATTATATATCCAGGCCCAAGCCCATGCCTCTGACTCAATTCACTAAAATTACTTCCTTTTCATTCTGTTCTTGGTAACACTTTACAATAAGGTTTCATTAGTTAACATTAATTAATGTATTAACTAACATGAACTAATCATGAGCAGTACATTTGTTACTGTATTTGTTAATCTTTGTTAACAGTAGTTAATAAAAATACAGATGTCCATGGTTTGTTCATGTTAGTTCACAGTGCATTAACTAATGTTAACAAGATTTTAATAATGTATTAGTAAATGCTGAAATTAACATTAACAAAGTTAAATAAATGCTTTATAAGTGCAGTTCATTATTAGTTCATGTTAACTAATGTAGTTAACTAATGTTAACTAATGAACCTTATTGTAAAGTGTTACCCTGTTGTTTCTCTGCCCACCTGCTGTATAAACACTTTTTTTTTTTCTCATACTGACTCTCACTTGCTGAGTTTTAAGAGTTTTAAGATCTTTCTCTAAGAACAACTATTAATACTGACAGTTAGCACTATAATGAGATATAGAGCAAGAGAGGGAAAGAAAGAAAGCAGAAGGCATGGAAAGATGTTCTTTTGTAGAAAAAACAAACAGGAGAGGTTGAGCTTTCGCTTGAAACTGAGCATTAAATTTGTCCTCATTAAATGTCACAGACTAGGAAGAGCCCGTTCAGAGAAATTCCACTAACCACAATGTAACAAGTATGTAAACAACAGCTTACCTCACTACTCCTTAAAAAATGATTCCAAAAATTGATCCCTTCTACTCTTTGTTACTGGATGTTCAAATGATACAGGTTTTATTAGAAGGATCTCAATCTACTCCCTAGTTTATTAGTAAGTACGCAGTGTCATGGGCTGAGCTATGTAAACGCACACAAACACAAAGATGAAGATAGTAGGCAGTCTTTTAATAAATCGTCAGTAAACCCATACATGGAGAACAGCACACTAACACAACCATACAATAGACGACACCGGACAGCTAGACTTTCTTTCTTTTTTTATTTTACTGGCGGGCTACAAACCAACTTTAAAGGTGCATGCCGCCACCTAATGTATCGGAGTGTGTAACATCATGACTTTAACCAAAATTAACTAACTAACTAACAAAAAAAAAACAAAAAAAACCCTTTATAAAGATTTTATATTCTAGATATTATACCGGTTTCTTTTAAATAGGACAGCTAGACTGAAACAGAACTGAACATATATAGCTCTGGAAAAAATTATGAGACCACTTAACATTGAGAAATCAATGTTAAGTGGTCTCTTAATTTTTTCCAGAGCTGTATACAGGTGATAATGATGGTGATAGATGAGTGCACAGCTGAACATAATTAGTGTCCGTGACAACAAATTAATAGGCTACACTAGCTTGCCACCGGCTGGCGAGATCTGCCGGTTGCAAGCGGGGGAGGAGTACAGAGACGACCGTCAGGTCGGACACTTCGTGCTTTCCGTAGTGTGCTGAACCAATGTCATTCATGGCAGACCACGTGATTTTTTTCCAAATATAAGCAATAGGTCAACCAGAACGTTTTATTCCAAACTGTTAAACTCTTATACAATAAGAATATATATTTACTAGATAGCGTAATCTTAATTTTTGTTAATGTTTTGTGTTTTGTTTGAATATCAGATATTCAGTATCAAGATTGGTTAAATACAGGAACTTGTGTGGAAGAAAAAACACGTCGTCCTTGTCCTCACAGAATCTGACCAATGAGAATAAAGTGTGTCGTCATCAAAACATTTCAGCCGATTTTGCGCAACTGCAGCACCTGACCTAGGCGGCTGGTCTCGTTTTGCTCTCGCTGTACTTTGATGGCACGTGATCGTAAGGTGGCTGCAGCGCTGATCAAAGTCAGACAAATTTTCTAACCAGAATGCATTGCTTTTGTCAGGCGGCAGCCGATCTTTGCAGCGCCGCATGAAGTCGAACAAGCCTAATGACTTAAGGCCAAAATATACTTCACTTTTTACGTGCACGTGAGGGTCAGCGCACAGTGCGCGTGACGCGAATGTCGTCATCAGAAAAGTACGCGCGTACTAAACGCGCACCGCCGGATTTTTATAACCACGCGTACTTTGTACGCGCAGATTGCACATGCGCAGTATTTACATGGGTTGTAACTCGTGGCGATAGATTGCTCAAAACTGTGCATGTGTCGAACGCCTGTGTACGTGTACAAGTCAAAAGAAGTATACTTTGCAAGGCTGTGCGTTTGACTGCGTAAAAAAACAGTATATTTTCGGACGATGATGAAACACAAAGAGTCCAAACAAACATGATTGTGACGCAGCATAGGAATTTAGCCATTTTTAGGGCTGTTCGATTGTCAAAATCATTCCAGTGCATTGAAACATTTGCTCCAGAGAAATTCTCAGAATGCGTGGTGCAAACCAGTGAGCATCAGCTACTCTATTCACTCACAGGAAATGTCTTCTTTGGTTTCTCAAGTCATCAGAATTTGAGCACGAGAGCATATTTCATAATGGAGCTTGAAAGGTCGATCAACAGAATTGAATTGAGGTCCATTAGCTACCAGTAAGAGTGTAGAAATCTCAGCTCCGCTTAACACTTTTCACGGTATTTAATTTCATGCAAAAAAAATCTGTGTAGAAAATGCCTAGATATTTCGTGATTCCTTGATTACCGTCATAGTGTAGAGAAATGTGGTTGATAGCTTCAATGTGCATCCTCGCTATTGTGTTTTAGGTAATTGAATCTTTTGTGTCCATATGTTTAGTGGATCAAGGCCTTTGCTGGTACCCGGATTCATGTTCCCAACCCTGTTGAAAAATACAGTATATGCTGGTTTTTTCAACAGGGAATATACTGATTTACATCATAGGGCGCCACCTGCCCTTTACTTATTGGCTAGGGCAAACATTAGTTTGATCCTCTGACCGTTCTGCCAGCTCCTGCACCTGCCCAAGAGACAATCCTCTCTGTGTCTTTTCCCATGAGCACTTACACACACCATGGGAAAAAGCTGTCACCGTTAGACTGTACCTCGCAGTTTTATTTCTCCAGCTCCACTTTGGCAACCTTGTATGTTCCACTCGCTGCAGCCTTTACATATGTGCATTTGGCAGACGTGTTTATCCGAAGAGAATTACAATGCACTCAATGAAATCAGTTCATGTTTTCATTGAATCAAACAATTAAAGCATGGTGCTAGCAAAACCCCCATTTATTTTAAATAAAAGTCCCCATTTATTTTAAGAATATATTCTTCTGAATGAAAAGACTGGCCTGGACCAATGCTGGATTTTCCTGTTTAACACTGTGAAGCTGCTTTGAAACAATCGGCATTGTAAAAAGCGCTATATAAATAAAGTTGACTTGACTTGACTTGACTTGGTAAGTGCTAAATTGGTACTAATCTAGTTAATGAACGAGTCTAGCCATGCTGTTCAAAGGCGAAAAATGCTGGTCAACCTACAAGGTATTTCTGATCAAGCTGGTTGACCAAGGATGTCTTGCTGGTGAAGCTAGCAGCATGATTGCACTTCTGTCGTTTGAACCACATTGGTTTAACAAAAACAATAGTATGACAGATGTTAATCTAACCACAGGTTGAAAGCTGTACTTCTAACCTCACAAGTTTGCAGTGCTGTTTGTGAATTTTCATTGGAACTATGGTTTAGGGAAACATTTAATGTTTGGAAATGTTCACCGGAACTATGGTTTCAGGTAACACTGAATCATTGAACTATGTTGAAAACAACGGAACTTGCGACATAAAGATGCTTTTGGGAAACATACCTCTGGGGCCTGATGTATGAACGTTGCGTAGGCACAAAAAGGGCATAGAATTTCCATGCACATATCGGGATTTATAAAAAATAAACTTAGCGTAAATATGTACGCACCGTCTGCACACTATAGACCGTGTGTATGCAATCTTTTACTGAAGCGAAGTAATGAAGAAAACAGAATGATTTTAAACTCTGTTTTAATTTTGATATACACATTTAGATTACATATTCTATTCCCATTAATGGAGTTAAGCACTCAAATTACATAAATATTGAGAAAATATTTCTTGCGAGAATAATAATCAATGATGTGATTGTGATATTAGGGCGGAAACTGCTGGATTTGTTCGGTAGTAGAGAGGTCCATTGGTCGATTTTAAAAGGTCCAATCACGATACTGTACAACCGCTGCTGTACGGAGGTGTGCTGTTGATGTTGTGTGCAGGCAGACAGTATCCTAATAATAACTCCTTCTGTGATCTTACCAACATTATGAAAAATACCGTTACATTTGAAGGTTAGAATTTGAAGGAAACTATAAGATTGC
This sequence comes from Coreius guichenoti, assembly GCA_039654105.1. Classification (NCBI taxonomy): domain Eukaryota; kingdom Metazoa; phylum Chordata; class Actinopteri; order Cypriniformes; family Gobionidae; genus Coreius; species Coreius guichenoti. The sequence goes on along the minus strand of CM077185.1, from coordinate 16,986,904 downwards.
ACATTTTATTTTTGAAATGTTTTGTCAGTGACGCACTCTCACGGTTTTGTTCGTGGTTCATGTGTTTTATTTTGTAGTCATGGTTCCTTTGCTCCTTCTTCCAGTAGTGGCCACCTCCGTCGTGTGTATGGGCTGCATACAATTCCCCTGAGGTAGTGGCAACTGCTACAGCTACAGCTCATTCAGAGGTGGCGACAACTGCTACGGCTACAGAGTCCAGCCTCTCAGAGTCTCAGCCAACTCATTGTGCCCCATGCCATGGCCACAGAGGCTATTCATGTTGCTTCTCTGACAGGGCCTTCCGATCCACCAACTCCAACATGGGGCCCCCAGGCTCTACTGAGGAAGTGGTTATCACCTCTACCTGCTCCACCATGGTGGTCACCAGCTTCGCCTGCTCCGCCATGGTGGTCACCAGCTTCGCCTGCTCCGCCATGGTGGTCACCAGCTTCGCCTGCTCCGCCATGGTGGTCACCAGCTTCGCCTGCTCCGCCATGGTGGTCACCAGCTTCGCCTGCTCCGCCATGGTGGTCACCAGCTTCGCCTGCTCTGCCGTCGAGGTCACTAGCCCCGCCTGCTCCGCCATGGTGGTTCTTAGCTACATCTTGGTGGTCTTCATCTCTGCCTTTGTGGTCACCTGCTCCACCTGCTCCACTGTGGTGATCCTCTGCTATGCCTTATTGGTCTTCAGCATCGCCAGTGCTCCACAGCCTAGGCCCGCCTCTGCTCCACAGCCCAGGCCCACCTTTGCTCCACGGCCCAGGCCCGCCTCTGCTCCACGGCCCAGACCCACCTCTACTCCACGGCCCAGGCCTGCCTTTGCTCCACGGCCCTGCCCGCCTCTGCTCCACAGCCCAGGCCTGCCATTGCTTCACGGTCCAGGCCCACCACCATGCCATGGTCCAGGTCCAGGTCCAGGTCCAGGTCCAGTTCCTCTTCACGGGCCTGGCCCTCTATCCCTCCCCTCTAAGACCACCTCCGCTCCACCACCCTCCTGGACTTCATGTTAGTTTTGCTTTTGCTTTATGTTGGGCGTCGGGAGCCGCTCATAGAGGGGGGGATCTGTCACGTCTGTTGTTGGTTTTGTTAATGGTTCATGTCTTTTATTTTGTAGTCATGGTTCCTTTGTTTCCTGGTTTGTCATGTGATTCCCTTGCCCTCATGTGATCTTGTCATGTGCTTTCCTTGGTTCATGTGTTGTGTAATAATTGAATAATAATCATTGAATAATAATCAATGATGTGATTGTGATATTAGGGCGGAAACTGCTGGATTTGTTCGGTAGTAGAGAGGTCCATTGGTCGATTTTAAAAGGTCCAATCACGATACTGTACAACCGCTGCTGTACGGAGGTGTGCTGTTGATGTTGTGTGCAGGCAGACAGTATCCTAATAATAACTCCTTCTGTGATCTTACCAACATTATGAAAAATACCGTTACATTTGAAGGTTAGAATTTGAAGGAAACTATAAGATTGCACATTTTATTTTTGAAATGTTTTGTCAGTGACGCACTCTCACGGTTTTGTTCGTGGTTCATGTGTTTTATTTTGTAGTCATGGTTCCTTTGCTCCTTCTTCCAGTAGTGGCCACCTCCGTCATGTGTATGGGCTGCATACAATTCCCCTGAGGTAGTGGCAACTGCTACAGCTACAGCTCATTCAGAGGTGGCGACAACTGCTACGGCTACAGAGTCCAGCCTCTCAGAGTCTCAGCCAACTCATTGTGCCCCATGCCATGGCCACAGAGGCTATTCATGTTGCTTCTCTGACAGGGCCTTCCGATCCACCAACTCCAACATGGGGCCCCCAGGCTCTACTGAGGAAGTGGTTATCACCTCTACCTGCTCCACCATGGTGGTCACCAGCTTCGCCTGCTCCACCATGGTGGTCACCAGCTTCGCCTGCTCTGCCGTCGAGGTCACTAGCCCCGCCTGCTCCGCCATGGTGGTTCTTAGCTACATCTTGGTGGTCTTCATCTCTGCCTTTGTGGTCACCTGCTCCACCTGCTCCACTGTGGTGATCCTCTGCTATGCCTTATTGGTCTTCAGCATCGCCAGTGCTCCACAGCCTAGGCCCGCCTCTGCTCCACAGCCCAGGCCCACCTTTGCTCCACGGCCCAGGCCCGCCTCTACTCCATGGACCAGGCCCGCCTCTGCTCCACGGCCCAGACCCACCTCTACTCCACGGCCCAGGCCTGCCTTTGCTCCACGGCCCTGCCCGCCTCTGCTCCACAGCCCAGGCCTGCCATTGCTTCACGGTCCAGGCCCACCACCATGCCATGGTCCAGGTCCAGGTCCAGGTCCAGGTCCAGGTCCAGGTCCAGGTCCAGGTCCAGTTCCTCTTCACGGGCCTGGCCCTCTATCCCTCCCCTCTAAGACCACCTCCGCTCCACCACCCTCCTGGACTTCATGTTAGTTTTGCTTTTGCTTTATGTTGGGCGTCGGGAGCCGCTCATAGAGGGGGGGATCTGTCACGTCTGTTGTTGGTTTTGTTAATGGTTCATGTCTTTTATTTTGTAGTCATGGTTCCTTTGTTTCCTGGTTTGTCATGTGATTCCCTTGCCCTCATGTGATCTTGTCATGTGCTTTCCTTGGTTCATGTGTTGTGTTATCTTGGGATTGTTCGACTTGAAGCGGCGCAGCACAGACTGATCGGTGTATGAGATCAAAGTACTACGAGCGATTATAGAGCAGACGGCTTTGTATGCTTTTGAATAGCTCTCGTGGTACTTTGATGTCATACACCGATTGGTCTGTGCAGCACCACTTCAAGTCGAACAAGCCTGTTCTCATTGGTTTGCCTTGTGATACTCTGCTCTGTTTGTTATTGGTTCATTGTTTGATTGTTCTCAGATGTTCCTTGTTTAGTGATTAGTGTATATATAGCCCTCATGTTACCATTGTCTCTTGTCTAGCTTTGTTTGTGTAACCGCTGTTGGTGAGTCTGTTATGTTTATGTTTATGTTTATGTTTATGTTCAAGTTCAAGTTCAAGTCAGGTCATTGTTTACTTTGTATTTTGTTCATATTTGGATGTAAATAAACTGCACTTGGGTTCACTTCAACTTGCCTCAGTGAACTTTTTATTACAGTCAGACAATTGTATTTACACTGCAAAAAAGTAGGCCTAGGCCTATCTGTTTTCATTTGATAGTATTAATTCTAAAACAAGACAAGGATTCTGAATTATTTTTAACAATGTAATCTGATGGCACAAATTGCAGTTATAGTCATATTTTCTTAATGTTGTGTAGCTTACCATTAAATGTGGTATCACGTAGATGGGACAACAATTACTTCTATTTTCAAATTCATACACAGCCAAAACCACACAAAACTCGTACTTCATGTGAAGAAATTCAAATACCACAATCAAAGCACTGTGGTACAATGCAACAAGCGACTGTATATCATTCTGCAGCATATATCATTTATAATTGGTTTTGTATGGAATGAAACATTTAACAGGAAAGAACTAAAAAGACCAATTGTACAATTACACTGACAAAAAGAAACTTCTCACTTGTCGCCAAGCAGATGGCTAAATTACAGCACTTAACCATGAACTCATCTGTATCAAACTCGCACTGTAGACTTCTCAAGAGTCTTCAACAAAAGAACCGCTCTTTTATTAAGTTCTGTTATACATAGCAGGGTTAGAGAAGAGATGTCAAGATACTGGCACCTCATTCTTTGTACTTTACTATAAATACGAAAGAAAAAGAAAAGACCTTGCGGCGGTATAGAGGTGTTTAACTTTCCTGCTATCAAAGTGAAACAATCTTTTTTTCGACATTCCATTCTTGTCAGTTTATAATTTGTGAGGTCATGTTGGTAAATAAATTGAAAAGTATCTCAATGTTCACCTGCTTTATTTCTACTTAATTACTTTTCAGAGGTTTTAGACTACTTTTCAAGAAATAATGCACTTATTTACTCACCCTCATGTTGTTTCTAACCAGTATGACTTTTGTGAACCATGAAAGGATGAAAACCGAAGAATCCCATTCAATTATAATTAATGCTGACGAGAACTTTCAAACCAAAAAAAGGACACTAAATCATGATCCACAGTATACAGTAATTCACTGATAGTCTCTTCAAGGAGCAGTTAACCACTGCAGCTGAGTCAGTCAAGTCATTCCAGATCAAGACCAGTCCAATATGTGAATGAATCATTAGGACTGGTATTGTGAGCTAGATTAAACAGATCAAAGAACCAACTCAAAAAATTCTTGAAAGATAGATTAACCATATGAATTTTTTGATGGGCGATTCTGATATCTTAGAGAGCAAGGTGGTTGATGGCCGATATCACACCATTTAATATAGTAAATAACACATGCATAACAATTGCTGCAATAAAATATATACACTCACCTAAAGGATTATTAGGAACACCTGTTCAATTTCTCATTAATGCAATTATCTAATCAACCAATCACATGGCAGTTGCTTCAATGCATTTAGGGGTGTGGTCCTGGTCAAGACAATCTCCTGAACTCCAAACTGAATGTCAGAATGGGAAAGAAAGGTGATTTAAGCAATTTTGAGCGTGGCATGGTTGTTGGTGCCAGACGGGCCGGTCTGAGTATTTCACAATCTGCTCAGTTACTGGGATTTTCACGCACAACCATTTCTAGAGTTTACAAAGAATGGTGTGAAAAGGGAAAAACATCCAGTATGCGGCAGTCCTGTGGGCGAAAATGCCTTGTTGATGCTAGAGGTCAGAGGAGAATGGGCCGACTGATTCAAGCTGATAGAAGAGCAACTTTGACTGAAATAACCACTCGTTACAACCGAGGTATGCAGCAAAGCATTTGTGAAGCCACAACACGCACAACCTTGAGGCGGATGGGCTACAACAGCAGAAGACCCCACCGGGTACCACTCATCTTCACTACAAATAGGAAAAAGAGGCTACAATTTGCACGAGCTCACCAAAATTGGACAGTTGAAGACTGGAAAAATGTTGCCTGGTCTGATGAGTCTCGATTTCTGTTGAGACATTCAGATGGTAGAGTCAGAATTTGGCGTAAACAGAATGAGAACATGGATCCATCATGCCTTGTTACCACTGTGCAGGCTGGTGGTGGTGGTGTAATGGTGTGGGGGATGTTTTCTTGGCACACTTTAGGCCCCTTAGTGCCAATTGGGCATCGTTTAAATGCCACGGCCTACCTGAGCATTGTTTCTGACCATGTCCATCCCTTCATGACCACCATGTACCCATCCTCTGATGGCAACTTCCAGCAGGATAATGCACCATGTCACAAAGCTCGAATCATTTCAAATTGGTTTCTTGAACATGACAATGAGTTCACTGTACTAAAATGGCCCCCACAGTCACCAGATCTCAACCCAATAGAGCATCTTTGGGATGTGGTGGAACGGGAGCTTCGTGCCCTGGATGTGCATCCCACAAATCTCCATCAACTGCAAGATGCTATCCTATCAATATGGGCCAACATTTCTAAAGAATGCTTTCAGCACCTTGTTGAATCAATGCCACGTAGAATTAAGGCAGTTCTGAAGGGGAAAGGGGGTCAAACACAGTATTAGTATGGTGTTCCTAATAATCCTTTAGGTGAGTGTATATATATTTTTTTTGCATATTTACTAAATTTGAAATAATTTAATTGGAAAATATATCAATATGCAAAAAATAATTAGATCTTGATTAAAAAAATCTGTAAAATAAACAGATTTATACTTTAAATAGAAAATTCTTAATTATGTGATCTTATACAGTAGGGAGAACAAGTATTTGATACACTGCCGATTTTGCAGGTTTGCCCACTTACAAAGCATGTAGAAGTCTGTAATTTTTATCATAGGTACTCTTCAAATGTGAGAGACGGAATCTAAAACAAAAATCCAGAAAATCACATTGTATGATTTTTAGATAATTAATTTGCATTTTATTGCATGACATAAGTATTTGATCACCTACCAACCAGTAAGAATTCCGGCTCTCACAGACCTGTTAGTTTTTTCTTTAAGAAGCCCTCCTGTTCTCCACTCATTACCTGTATTAACTGCACCTGTTTGAACTCGTTACCTGTATAAAAGACACCTGTCCACACACTCAATCAAACAGACTCCAACCTCTCCACAATGGCCAAGACCAGAGAGCTGTGTAAGGACATCAGGGATAAAATTGTAGACCTGCACAAGGCTGGGATGGGCTAAAGGACAATAGGCAAGCAGCTTGGTGAGAAGGAAACAACTGTTGGCGCAATTAGAAAATGGATGAAGTTCAAGATGACAGTCAATCTCCCTCGGTCTGGGGCACCATGCAAGATCTCACCTCGTGGGGCATCAATGATCATGAGGAAGGTGAGGGATCAGCCCAGAACTACACGGCAGGACCTGGTCAATGACCTGAAGAGAGCTGGGACCACAGTCTCAAAGAAAACCATTAGTAACACACTACGCCGTCATGGATTAAAATCCTGCAGCACACGCAAGGTCCCCCTGCTCAAGCCAGTGCATGTCCAGGCCCGTCTGAAGTTTGCCAATGACCATCTGGATGATCCAGAGGAGGAATGGGAGAAGGTCATGTGGTCTGATGAGACAAAAATAGAGCTTTTTGGTCTAAACTCCACTCGCCGTGTTTGGAGGAAGAAGAAGGATGAGTACAACCCCAAGAACACCATCCCAACCGTGAAGCATGGAGGTGGAAACATCATTCTTTGGGGATGCTTTTCTGCAAAGGGGACAGGACGACTGCACCGTATTGAGGGGAGGATGGATGGGGCCATGTATCGCGAGATCTTGGCCAACAACCTCCTTCCCTCAGTAAGAGCATTGAAGATGGGTCGTGGCTGGGTCTTCCAGCATGACAACGACCCGAAACACACAGCCAGGGCAACTAAGGAGTGGCTGCGTAAGAAGCATCTCAAGGTCCTGGAGTAGCCTAGCCAGTCTCCAGACCTGAACCCAATAGATAGTCTTTGGAGGGAGCTGAAAGTCTGTATTGCCCAGCGACCCCGAAACCTGAAGGATCTGGAGAAGGTCTGTATGGAGGAGTGGGCCAAAATCCCTGCTGCAGTGTGTGCAAACCTGGTCAAGAACTACAGGAAACGTATGATCTCTGTAATTGCAAACAAAGGTTTCTGTACCAAATATTAAGTTCTGCTTTTCTGATGTATCAAATACTTATGTCATGCAATAAAATGCAAATTAATTACTTAAAAATCATACAATGTGATTTTCTGGATTTTTGTTTTAGATTCCGTCTCTCACAGTTGAAGAGTACCTATGATAAAAATTACAGACTTCTACATGCTTTGTAAGTGGGCAAACCTGCAAATTCGGCAGTGTATCAAATACTTGTTCTCCCCACTGTATTCTTTTTCACAAATAAAGAAAAAGTTAAAAACATGAACAAAAAGGTTATATAACACTATATATTTTGGATTACTTTCATGATATTTTTATGGTATTTTGCATCCTTTTTGAAGCGTTAAATCTCCAGAGCCATAAATGTAAGTGTGTGTAAAATAGAGACCAGCACATTCTACAAAATATGGAAAAAAAAGTAATATGGAGTTGGTCCAATATGAGAGTGAGTAAATGATAACAGAATTTCAGAATTAGGCTATCAGAAAGAGAAATTGGCAACAAGAGAAACACTTTGCCGCCAAAGCCACACAGCTTTGTGAACATGTTCCTACATCTTGCTCTGTTGGTTTTTAATATGGTCTCTCTTGCCTTTTGCTCTACTTCACTGTTTCTCTTCTAAAATATACATCTGAGGGTAGAGCCCATTTCAGATTGATTTGTGATTTAGAGCTAAAAGTTTAGAGTGTAGCATTGTGTGAACCCAGAAAAGTGTAAATACCTTTGTGGCGCTATCAGAATATTGTTTTGTTTGTTTGAGCATCCTAATCAGCCTGACTCAACAACATGGCCTCAACCAATGGTGTGAGTTTGGGGCAGGGCTAGCTGTTTGTTTGACCAATAGAAGGCAGGGGGAGTGTTCAGGAAACCTGTTTGAAAACAGCTGTAATTCTGTTTTCTAAAGCTATATCACAGAAACAATTTGCCTTTAAATAGTTGATTTAGGTACTTGGTGATTCTCAAAGCATAAATGACATGAAAAATATTGTGGCAACACAACATAGTGTATGCTGATATATATGTCGTGGCTAGCAATAATTAGTGAGTGTAGGAATCTACTACAAAGTAGATGAAATGGATGCAGTGACTTTTGTGCTCATAACTGACATTTAGAGTGTGTTTGTTAAGAGTAAGTTGTGTGGTTGACTTTCAGCTTTAATACTGAATACATCAACATTGGCATTTGACAGTCATGTCAAATTTAACATGAATGCGTACAAAACTTCACAGCGCTTTAACTGCTTTCACCACTACAAATTCCGTCTTTGAGTGTCAACACTGTACCTCGCTTTCTGTAAACTGAATCTTTCTGATTCTTCAACAAATCGGGTGTTGAATGTTTGAGAAGATTTGTAAAGACCTTATCTAAATTCTCATGATGAGAGGCACTCTCATGTGAAAAGTAAAGTCTCTAACTCAGAAAGAGAAAAAGATAACTATAATGATAACTACATTAAGAGTCCACAACTACAGACAATAAAGTTTCTTTTATATCGCCTGCAGCTTTAAATGCTCAAGCTCTTTATAGCAGGATGGAATCTGATTGGCTGTCAATGTTTTTATCTTTCATCAGCTGTAAAAATCGCTCTGAAAGCAATTCCAACAATATTATTTCTCTGTCGTTATCATTACAGTTGTGCTGTGGACGTCTCTATTCTCAAAATATTAGAACATTTAACTATTTTCCCGCCATTGATGGAAATTTCTGGCTTTCCACGTTTTAACTATTATACGGTAGGGGGCGCTATAGTCTCAGCCTCAGACGTCACACCCACAGACCGTTGGCTGAATGTCTGATGCATATGGCACACTTTTCTGGAAACACTTCAGGAGTTTCGAAGTTGTCACCTGATTGGTTGAATTCTACAAGATGTCAGCGAGACGTGTGTGTTGTGTTCTTTAACGGTCCAGCTGAGAACAAATACCATGACGCCAAACTTCCTCGTGGAAGAAGAACGCCGTCGTGTTTACAACTATGACAATGAGCGCTTACCAGGATCAACTAAACACTGGATTTTCAAAAGTTTGTGAAGTTCGCGGCTCCATTGTTGCAGTAAACTTGCACAAAGTTCTTGAATGAATAATTTATAGATTCATGCCGGTCTGTTATTGCAGGGACATCAACTTTACATTTTCACGCCCCAAACATGACGAGGAACAAAATGAACTGTGACTGGTTGCGTTACATGTCAATCAAACGTCCTCTTGGGTGGTCCTTGGCCAATGAAAGCTGCGATAAAGTCCAGACCTTCTGCTGTCAGTCTGAAGGTCTGGCTACGCGAGACTAGGGGCGCTATGACACATCTTCTGAAAGAGTACAGAACCTCCGGATCAAAACACAGGCGAAAATTTTGTGAAAATGTATCAAAAATGCTGGCGATGGCTGGCACCTTTAAAAAACGCAGGCGGGGAAAGAGTTAATAAAGCTTTATAGTTATAGTTATCATTATTATTTTCTTCCTTAGTGTGAACGGCCTTAAAATGATGACAGGATTTTTCATTTTTGGGTGAACTATTCCATTACCAATTAGACCACGATGATTATTCATAATTGCGGATGATATTTTGGAAAATGGCAAACATTTTGTTTTTGAACCCAATAACCACAGAAGGAAAAGAACTGCTGTAACAAAATCTTAGAAAACAAAGGTAAAAAGAAGACAGAAAAAGACCGTCCATCATACTGCTGTCCCACAAAAAGAAGACAGAGGAGTTTGCAGACAAATCACAGTGTGTCAGACAACAAAAACCTGTCAAATTACAACATAACAAAATAAAACTTTCAACCAACAGAAAGAGGCAGAAAGAAAGATGGAAAAACGACGGCAAACAAGAGCTGGGATCCCATGTGTGTTTGACCTTGACAGAAGTAAGCTTGTCTGATGAGATTTCATACTCCTCAGCAGTAGAAGAGGGGATCGTCTTTCATGGCTTAACACTCTATCGTTCCACCGCTCTCGTCCCATCAGGGTCTTATTGATTTTCTTTCTTTTTAATCAGTCGTTTTTATCAGATGGAATCGTGCTGTACATCAAATATGAAATATTCATGGCAGCGGGTGCCTGTCAGTAAATAAAGGCTTGAATAATAACCACTTACAAACCAAACTCACACATACACACACACTTTTGGCACAATGTGGAGACAGAAACACCACTTATAAACCACGACTGTCTTCTCAGACACATATACATGCACAGTCTTACTATTTCAAAATCTCTAAGATTTTGCTCATAGCAATAATAAAATAAAATAAAATAAAATAAAATAAAAATTGCACTACTGTTACAGGCATGTCTTTATCAAGGTCTCACTGATCTATGAAATAGGAAAGTTTTCAGTAAATGTGCAAATACCAAGTGAGTATTAAGGGTATTTCACAGAATTAAGATGCTGTGCCCATCTTTAGGCAGCAGAATTGCTTTAAATTATGTAGCTTTTCAGTAGTGAAGCACTTTATTGAAAAAGTAGTGTTTCAATGCTCAGAAACACCACAATGTTATTATTATTATTATTATTATTTTATTTTTTACCTGACAACATTTCAGCAGCTAACCCTTATACACATATCTCGGGTCTTTAGTGACATCATTCACTACCCTCCTTCTCATTCCTGTTTTAAAGTTAGACATCAACCTTCTTAGTATTCCTCAATCAATTCATTATAAACAATAGCCCCTTTCACACAGCAATACCGGTAAATTACCGTAAAATTACCAGAATGACTTTACCGGTAAATACACAAATATGCTGTTCACAAAAGCAACGGCATTCTGGCTTTTTACTGGTAAGAGACCATTCACACATCAGCAGCAAAATACTGGTAAATTCTGTGATGTCAGACATTGGAAATTATATTTAAACACTGCGGCGTTGTCTGAATCCACCTGCATGAGCCACAACGCTGATGAATGGAAAAGAAGGCAGGGTCTTGAGCGTGACATGTTGGAAAAGCTGCGAGACGTGGCGCAACGTTCAAAGATGATAATTTAGTGCATATTTAAATAGAAAAACTATTAAAAAGCTTACTGTAAACAGCGCAGAGTAATCAGGTCATCTTTATAAGTCTTTATGATTGGCCTATGCAAAGCAGACTTCTTACGCCAGGGTTCCTCACACTCAGTCCTGGAGGGCCACTGTCCTGCAGAGTTTAGCTCCAACCCTGATCAAACTCACCTACCTGTGATTTTCTAGTGATCCTAAATACATTGATTAGCTTGCTCAGATGTGTTTGATCAGTCCTATAGGTGTTTGGAGCTAAACTAATTTACTGGTAATGTTACAACTTCCCTTACTAGTAAATTGAACCAATTTACCGGTATTTTTGAAAAGGTCCTGTTTACACATGATGTAAACTGTTACCAGTTTGATGTAAACTGTTTAACTGTTAAACATGAGGTCCATGAGGTTACCAGTAATTTACTGTATGTGTGAAAGGGGCTAATATAGCAAGAAAAAAATATAAAAGATAAAAAATGCCAGTTTTCCGTTAGTGTCGCTGACGACCCGAGGTGTATAACAATGTAAGCATATTTTTAGTGCACAATAATAATTTAATCTTTGATGACTGAATAAATGCAATTCACTTTTATTCCACAAGGTGGCAATGTCTGATACACAATGATGAAGTGACGTTTCACTCACAGTTACCGCAGGCAGAAAACAAAAGAATAGGAAGTATCATCAGCACAACTTGAAACGGCTCAGCAATTTACTGCAGAGCAAGTACTGAATGCTATCAAATATTAGTGTCACTGTCACTAATGTCACTGGTGGATCTGGTGAAGAAGCTGTCAGCGATCAAAATGTCAATTTTGAAGATGTTGAAAATGATATTTTTAAAAATATGGTTGAGATCGCGAATATGAGCCGGATGCCAGAGTGTACATGGAAATGAGCTCTGACGAGGACAGTGATGATGGTATAAAACATCTGCTCAAACCGAACCCTTCCAAGCTCTAAAAGGTAACAAAATATGCTTTATTTTATTCTTCTGTAATTGTTACTCTAATATCAGGAGAGTTTTAAATTATCGCGACAGGTAGAGATCCATCCGTGTTAGATATAGATCCGGGTCGTTAAAGAAACATTCATGCATTTAAGGGTTAAGTTTGTCCCATATTTTTATTGGCTTTTTACAATTAGAGGCAGCTATAGAATTAGAACAATCATGTTTTATTCATGATTGAATGACTTCTCATTGAAAAGGTCATAAGATTGGGAAAAATTGTCTAAATCTGTTCGCAATTCAGTTTGAATCATTTAACTCGTTTCCTGTGCCAGTGCTTTTTTAAAAAAAGTTGCCAGCCAGCGCCAGCATTTTTGATCATTTTCACAAAATTTTCATGGCCCCCAGAATATTTTGTTGTGTGAATATCTGAACATGCAATTTATCAAAAGAAAGAACAAACAATCTGCTTTTAAACAACAAACATTTTATTCTGCATTCTTTTTATATCAACACTTGAATCTGGGTAAGTTTCATTAAAGTGCACCATTATGGATTTTTGAAAATTACCTTTCATGTAGTGTGTAACATAGTTCTAAGTGAATGAAAACATCCTGCAAAGTTTTAAATCTGAAAGTGCACCGTATATAAAGTTATTGTCTCTCAAAAGTAAGAGTCTACTCTCAGTCAATTAAACGAATCGTTTTTTAAACGAGTCCTAAGCCGTTTCGTTGTGATGTCAAGACAAAACATTAGCATATTGCCCGTCCACTTATTGTGCGTGCAGACACCAGGGAAACCTTGAACCCCCTCAAACACTGCAGCTGATTCCTGTGGATACTAGATAGCATCAAGTCGAGAAGACGCTGTGCTCTACAATGTGTTTACAATGTGTTTTCATATTGTGTAGGTATCTGGCTAACCAGCTAACTCACGTTATTACTGTCTTACTGAAATACTACTGTAAATCAGCTGTGGGCTGCAGTATTATATATTATTATATGCAGTATTGTACCTAAAACTGTGTCTATTAATGCAGATTGTCTGTAATTCTTACTACTTTGAGTAAAGATAAAGGATGAAGCAAGATTTGTTTTGCAAACTTTAATGTTCCATCAGTCATTCACGTTAGTGCTGGGCTAACGTATGCACTGTTATTGATACAGTTCCTGCATGTGCACCGCAATAAATTAGATTCATACACACACACAAACACACACACACACACACGGGTTTGTTGATATGCTGATGGTGAGGAATTACAGTTGAAACATCTCATAATATACCTCAAACTGAGTAGCATCACTGAGAAACGTCCTGCTCAAGGATTGGGTTGAATAACTAGTTCTTCCAATGTCTCATCGTCGATTCGGACTCGCGCTGGGATTGGTGTAAAATCGACGACGCGGACGGAGCTGGAGTTCAGTTATGGTAATGGCCGTTTGTTTCTGAAATACACGCTGTACGCAGTAGACCAATCACAACAGACTGGGCCGTCTGACCAATCAAAGCAGAGTAGGCTCGTGGAAAGGAGGGATTTAGAGAGACTGATTCATCCATCGAGTCGTTTAAGAATCATTGAACATTGTGGTGATGTGCAATGTATATTATGAGAAAATGAAACTGTTTTTGACCTTTGATGCATGTAAACCTGTTGTTGGAGACCTCCAAAACAAAATGAGGAAACTTTCAAATAGCATAATAGGGGCACTTAAAAAAAAAAAAAAAAAAAGCAACATTTTGACAAGTGTTTTTGTCAAAGACTACATCCAGATCGGATTCAGAACGATGGTCAAAACATAGATGGAGTAGATCGAGTCCATCAACACCCCCAAAGCTTCACAGTCCTATAGCTAATCCTGGGTCGACATTTTTATTCAGTAACATTAGGCAGTTTTGATTTATATGTGTACATGTGTCCAAAGAATATTGTGGAGAATGGTAAATTTGTACATTTTTCTTTAGAGCAGGTGGTGTCTTTGCTACCTGTATTTCATGAGTAGCTTGCCATGCACTGACTATCCAACACAAAAACACTTCAGGATACCAGAATGGCTACTCGGTGTGTGTTAAGATGAATATCAATCTATAAACATAGACAGCACTGCATTCACATGACAAGTTCAACCCAAGCGTCAACCTGTCTGCCTTGGACAGGTCCGCCTCCCTAGTGATTTCTGTAGAGATTAATTATCATATTAGTCAATTATTCATGATCTGCCAGTGGACAGGCGGAGCTTAACACCTACTATTTGACATGGCAGTGAACATGGCAGTCCTCATTAGAAATGTACAATGCAAAGGATGTATAATATTTATGAAGGGCAATAGAGACACACAAAAGAAAGAGGCTTTAACTTCAACATCTCTCTCTATGTCTTTCTTTCAAATACTTTTTACTTTTTAGTCTTGTTTTATTGACTTAAGCAAATAAGGTCTGTGTCTGAAACCAAAGGCAACTGTCCAGTCAACCGAAGACTTAGCAGGCAGCATTTGTGTCTGAAAAACTCCAAAGGAAGGTTTCAGACAAGCTTCAAAGGCACCATAATGTCACATCTAATGAACACAGAACAAACTCAAGTGAGCTTTAGGGTACGTTTACATGACAATGACTAAAAAGTGTTTCCTTTACGTTTTTCACGAACAGACCACAATGTTGTCAAAAAAGGGTCCCCGTTCATGGACTAAAACGACTAAAACGACTAAAAACGCCGTATTTTTCATACCAGGCCAGTAGTTGGCGATTTCATTTGTAAAGAAACACCACACACCTATATACTGAACACATAATATGTAATAATTCACGTTTTTGTAGTTTACACAGAGACAAAAACGGTATCGTTTTCAAAAACTCACTTACTTCTCAAACAAATTTAGAGATAAATTTAGAAATAAATTAAAATTGCTTTCAATTAAAAAATGGACCTTAAAAATGAGTTGTATCAACACAGTGTCACAGCAATTCATAACTATTTTGATTTGTTGCAAATTCCTCAATCCTCATTCATACGCTTTCTTACAATCTGCTCTCACACCTCTAAGGGGTTTGTTTTGGGAGGGCGGGTGCTTCATACATTTTCATACAAATTGCACACTCATAGAATAGCAACATTTTCTTGTGAGAACGGGTTGTTCGTATATATTATACCCTAATAGACACAACACACTGTAAAGTTCCGTCTGAAGTTGTTAATGTGCATTTGTGTGTGGGTGTTTTTTTTTTTTTTTTTTGCATGCTAGGCAGGCTAATTACATTCAGTGATCAGTGTGAAGAGGAGTTGTCATGACGATCACATCGTCGTTGTGTTGACAGGACCTGAAACACTTGTATCAGTAAAGTTTGTCTTTCCCATTTGTTATCTTTCACAATGTTATTTTACAACCAGCCTTTCACACATTGCCTGTACTTTTCAACCTGTTCTTTGTGTCTCTTGTTCTAATAATATTAGTTTATCACTTAATCAGCAGTTCCAGTCATGTCAGTGACAAACACTCCAAAAACATAATTTCCACAAGAGAGTACACAACCCTTACAAAAAAGTGATGGTATAATGGTTACTTTGAATCATACAGTAACATGGTATGACTGATTAGCATATTCATATACTGTACCATGGAATTAGGCACTACTCATGAATACAAAATAAGACCTCAATCAATCAATCAATCAATAATAGGGGTTTGCCAGTTGGAACCAAATTTTGATTAGCAGTTACTGATAAATTACCATGTTTGATTTTATTTTTTTAATGTTTGAGTTTTATGAATGTTATCAATACTACTAGATTTTAAACCTAGATTTAAGACAGCTAAATTAAAACTAGTGTTACATTTTTCTATGACTTTAATTGTTTTTGACAGAACTCAATTTTGACAGATTGACATGAGAGTGTACAAACCGAACACAAACACACACATCTCATTGGGCATTTACACACACAGCCATTTTTTCACTTAAGTTTGAATAGTATACTTTTGGTCATAGTAGCCATTCTTGCTGCTGGATTCCTTAAAGGGTAACTAAACCCTAAAACAACCTTTTTTAGTTAATGATCTGTAAGACTGGGGCTTTGTTAGTGCTGTTATTATTACAAATAATGCAGTTGTCAGTATACAGTGGGGAGAACAAGTATTTGATACACTGCCGATTTTGCAGGTTTTCCTACTCACAAAGCATGTAGAGGTCTGTAATTTTTATCATAGGTACTCTTCAACTGTGAGAGACGGAATCTCTAAAAAATATCCAGAAAATCACATTGTATGATTTTTAGATAATTAATTTGCATTTTATTGCATGACATAAGTATTTGATCACCTACCAACCAGTAAGAATTCCGGCTCTCACAGACCTGTTAGTTTTTCTTTAAGAAGCCCTCCTGTTCTCCACTCATTACCTGTATTAACTGCACCTGTTTGAACTCGTTACCTGTATAAAAGACACCTGTCCACACACTCAATCAAACAGACTCCAACCTCTCCACAATGGCCAAGACCAGAGAGCTGTGTAAGGACATCAGGGATAAAATTGTAAACCTGCACAAGGCTGGGATGGGCTACAGGATAATAGGCAAGCAACTTGGTGAGAAGGCAACAACTGTTGGTACAATTATTAGAAAATGGAAGAAGTTCAAGATGACGGTCAATCTCCCTCGGTCTGGGGCACCATGCAAGATCTCACCTCGTGGGGCATCAATGATCATGAGGAAGGTGAGGGATCAGCCCAGAACTACACGGCAGGACCTGGTCAATGACCTGAAGAGAGCTGGGACCACAGTCTCAAAGAAAACCATTAGTAACACACTACGCCGTCATGGATTAAAATCCTGCAGCGCACGCAAGGTCCCCCTGCTCAAGCCAGCGCATGTCCAGGCCCGTCTGAAGTTTGCCAGTGACCATCTGGATGATCCAGAGGAGGAATGGGAGAAGGTCATGTGGTCTGAGGAGGCAAAAATAGAGCTTTTTGATCTAAACTCCACTCGCCGTGTTTGGAGGAAGAAGAAAGATGAGTACAACCCCAAGAACACCATCCCAACCATGAAGCATCGAGGTGGAAACATCATTCTTTGGGGATGCTTTTCTGCAAAGGAGACAGGACGACTGCACCGTATTGAGGGGAGGATGGATGGGGCCATGTATCGTGAGATCTTGGCCAACAACCTCCTTTCCTCAGTAAGAGCATTGAAGATGGGTCGTGGCTGGGTCTTCCAGCATGACAACGACCCGAAACACACAGCCAAGGAGTGGCTCCGTAAGAAGCATCTCAAGGTCCTGGAGTGGCCTAGCCAGTCTCCAGACCTGAACCCAATAGAAAATCTTTGGAGGGAGCTGAAAGTCCGTATTGCCCAGCGACAGCCCGAAACCTGAAGGATCTGGAGAAGGTCTGTATGGAGGAGTGGGCCAAAATCCCTGCTGCAGTGTGCGCAAACCTGGTCAAGAACTACAGGAAACGTATGATCTCTGTAATTGCAAAGGTTTCTGTACCAAATATTAAGTTCTGCTTTTCTGATGTATCAAATACTTATGTCATGCAATAAAATGCAAATTAATTACTTAAAAATCATACAATGTGATTTTCTGGATTTTTGTTTTAGATTCCGTCACTCACAGTTGAAGAGTACCTATGATAAAAATTACAGACTTCTACATGCTTTGTAAGTGGGCAAACCTGCAAAATCGGCAGTGAAAAGTCCTCTACTTTGAATGACCGCTCTGTTGCAAAACTACTGGCGTCACTCCAGTCACTCTCCATCTTTGCGAGTCTGACAGCTGTCAATCAATTAGTCACTGCGGGTCTCAGGTGCACGGCCCCCGCTCAGCCCCGCCCTCGTTTCGTCCCCTCTGTCTCCGCTGGGCTCTGCCCACTTTTCCAGCATTTTTCAAATATTGCCAGTGGGTGAAGTTAGGCTCTGACCAGGGGTTGAGTTACACTTTAACTCTTTCCCCACCATTGACGGAAATTTCCGTAATTTATGAGACGCTTCTCCGCCATTGACGGCTTTCCGTGTTTTACCTGTTATATGGTAGGGGGTGCTATGACACATCTTCTGAAAGAGTACAGAATCTCAACACAGGTGAAAAATAAGCAGAAACAAGCGATAGCATATGTAATGTAATGTAAGCAGATGCATATGTAAAATAACACGATCATCAACATTAAACAGCATATAAATCAAAACTGCCTAATGTTACTGAATGAAATGTCGACCCAGGATGGGACACAGATAGGACTGTGAAGCTTTGGGGGTGTTGATGGACTTGATCTACTCCATCTATATTTTGATCATCTTCTCTTGACCATCATATCTTGACCATCATTCTGTGGGCCATGAATGTTTTGTGAAAATGATAAAAAAAAATGCTGGCGGTGGCTGGCAAATTTTTTAAAAACCGTTGGCGGGGAAAGAGTTAACGTTATAAGAGGGTTGCACCACTGGCTTTGGAAAATCGGATCGCAATTTACATGCATTTGATGGTAAACGTAAGATATAATTTTGTTATGACAACAATAACAGTTAAGGAGCGGAGAGTGCTTGTAAATTGCATTTCCAAACTGCGCATAATACATCATATCATCTCAGTCTATATGCAGAAGATTTCTGATACGTTTTTCTAACAGATCATTTTATAAATTGCTTCCCTGCATGTGGACAAAGACAAATAATATAGAAGAGTGAAAACACTCAAAGTAACATGAATCTCTCCATCTTCCCTACACTGAACTACAGCATCTCACTGGAGACAGATCATATGCGGCTGCAGAATGATCAGTCACATGGTATTTATAACTCAAGAATCCAGGAATGAGACCTAAAAGCTAGTAGAATTCAAGACGCATTTTTTTTTAATTTTACAATAAGATTTCACTTCTACTGTTAATGAAATTTTGGTAGGCTACATGGTTTCACTATGAGACAGATAGCCTAATTGTTATATAATTCAGATGGGCTGCAGGTTATTTTATGGTATGCCAAAAAGTGTTTATTTTTAAATGTGATCGTTGGTACATTACCAATATTTACCATACTTTCAATACAAAAATCCATACAGGTGGAGGTGGGGAGGTGGAGGGTCTCTGAAAGCACGCTGCAAACAGCTACACAGATGCTGACAAAGTATTTTAAAGTTGAGCTGCAAGCCCATTGGCTGCTGATACAGGAGGAACCAATTAGCTGTGCCATATAGAGAATGATGCGTTTGCAAGCAGATTGAGTTAATGACCTATCAGCCTGCGCCATCTAGGGATTCATGACATAATTATGTATTTAAATAATTCCCACCCAAAGCATACACAAAAAAGGAGCCGTGGCCTGGTTGACTTGCTCTAGTAGTGTGTTGAAACTCGTGGTTATGGTAAGAGGTATGACATTTCCAAAACATGTTCAAAGCGGTTGACCAATCACAACACATTGGTTCAGTCGACCAATAAAGTGCACATTGTGCTTTTCAGAAGGAGGAGCTTCAGACAGGAACTAAACAGAGCGTTAGTGGCAGACTAGGGAGAAAGGTTCTGAAACCATGTAAAAAAATATGTGAAAAAAGTGTTTTTGAACATTCAAGCATGTAAACCTACTCTAGTAGACACCAAAATCAAACTCAAGACTTTGTAAAATGGCACAATATGGCCTCTTTAAAAATGCATTGCCTGTGGCTAAGGCTCATTGCATTGGTCAAAGATGTCCATTTTATGCAGGTTTATATAGAAAACAATTAAAAGCAAAGTGACTGTTACTCTGCCGTCATGTTCTGAATAACTGAAGGGGGTATGACAGCAGTCTGATGTGCTCATTCTTGATCGCCTGTCTTTAATTCAGCAACAAACACACAGAGAAAGACTGACAGAAAACGTCACAGGTCAAAAAAGTTTCTCATGAGCTTTTGTTTTCAGGCCAAACGCTCATCTCCTTGGTGACAAAGTAAGCACTGTGGAAATATTTCACATCTCCACCTTCCCTCCCATCCATTCTCACTCCCTGTCTATGTGCTTTAAACATAATCCATATGGTTTTAATGACCACAGTGCTTTCCATTGTTTGTGAATGTCAGCTTGTATTGATCAAGTGGACTGAAGCCAGAATATTACTCATCACAAAAATACTGCCTTGTTATTAGTGAAACACGGATAACAACCAGGACAAAATAAAGAAGGGGGAAAAAACAGTGAGAGTGAGGGAAAGATAACAAAAAACCAGCAACTCTCAAATCACTGACCAGATGGCCAAAATTAAACCTCTCAGAGTTACAAACCATGACACACATATGTGGACATTTCCACATTCAAGCATTGGCTTAAACAGCTCGTTCTTTTGCAGCAGATTTAATCCACAAATAACTGACAGTCATTACCTAAATGGGATTTTCATTTACTATAATCAATACTAAAATTTGGCATTAGTAACTTTTCACGCCATCAGTTGAACACACATCCAAGCTCCCACAATATCCCGGTTCTTGGCTCTTTTTGACCGAATCATTGAATCAGTGAGTTGTTGACTCAAGAACAGTTGCAATCAGATCAGTCTGATTCATGAATCATTTGATCAGTGTGATTTGTGAACCAATTCAACAGTTTCTTTGGAAAGAATCCGCTCGAATTGGACATCACTGCATCTCAGAGGGGATGGCGATATCAGTTTGAAATACTGAGAAGTAAAAGTAAAAATTTCGCAAAACAAAAATACTCTGATAAAGTACAGAATTTGCTAACATTAGAAAGAAATGGCAAACTATTAATGTTCATAGCTGATTTAATGAACTACACCTGTATCCTTACTGACTTATATCCACAAAAAATCAGCTTAACACTAGTTGGTGTTGCAAAAGGGGCTCAGAAAAATGAAGTTATAGTTTTGAGGAAAGTTCTAGCATCATTTGTTTGCAGATGCCACTAGCTTATATGTTGTTATCTTTTGCAATTTAGACATTCTTCACATGTCAGATGTGTCCTATACCTTTGCATTTGTCTCTCTAGAGTCATTTTTCTTTTCTTTTCTTTTTTTTTAATGAACCTATGGCGGCAAGTCAGTGAATGCAGGATATCAGAAATTAATTTCCCTCATACCCCAAAGGAATTGTGTGACCTGCGTTCAGTGACGGAATAACCTTTAGATCTGTATGCTAATCAGGGCAGAACCCACATAGCTACTGTTAACCAGGCTTAAGGCAGAAATGCACCTTTAGAAATAATTACTCTGAAAATATTACTCCATGAATCAATCTGATATCCTCCCAACTCATTGCCTATTATGACCCATGCTATTAACATATTCATATCTTATAGTTGACTAGGTTTGTTGACCACATTTTAAAAATGAATAACAACAACAACAACAAAAACATTGTATTTATTCATCATAATTGCATTGAATAAATGAAAAACAAGGCAGAAGATTCATCAGAAGATTTATCTTGATTAAATATAATCTACCTATCTGGTACCAGCTTGGGTAAAGCTAAATACTGAAAATGATATTTATCACAAATAAATATTGCAGAGCATCTCTGTATGTAAATGTTCCCACAATAAAAAAGAAAGTAAAAAACTTGTCAGTCTTATTAAGTGAAGCGTGTCATACACATCCCTGCTGTGTTTTTTTTTCTTTCTCAGATTGTAACATCCAGCATCAGCAGGCAGAGTGTTTCGGCCCCTGGGGGCCCTGCTGAGGAATGGAGAGGGACGGGGCTGAGAGGACGTCCTTGAGAGCAGCACAGCTGTGGAAACGAGGAAAAGAAAAAGACGTCCAAATCTCATTAAGTCTGAGTATCACCACCCACATCTGGGACTGGATAGAAAAAAAAGAAAATCAAAATAATTTTTTTATTTCTAAAAAGGAGGGTGTATGTGCTTTAATTGTTTTTATGTATGTGATGTGAATGTGTAGACACATGCAGTTCAACATATACTGTAAGGTACCCTTATTGCTCATAGCGCCCTGTGAAGTGGACCATCTGTGAGATTACAAAACGTATAAGGAGCATACAAGTTCAGTCAAAAGGGCACTGCAAATGCCATATGGAACAAGTGTACATCAATAAATCACTTCAGGCTTTCTACACGGTAGTTTGTGAATTTAAAGTGCACAAGATGTGACCGTACACTTTATTTTAAGGTGTCTATAGCCACACTTCCACTGTCGGGCCTAACGGTTCTTAAAAACTTTAAGGAATGGTTCCAGTTCCACTTGAGCTTGGTTTGGCACGGCACAATTGCAAATCGTTCTCAGCACAAAATTATGGTAGCTGGTATAATGTGTGTAAGTGACGTCGCCATTCAGGATTGGTCACTTGTCTGTTGCCTGGCAACCAGTTTCTCTGTAGCTGGCCAAGCACGCTATATTTGAGCAAAGTTAACGCAAGTTAATATTAAAATTGAAAGAAATATCTGATCATCCTCCATAACGCGGTCACTATTTACATCTCATATCATCTGTAAACTCTTGCATTACCAAGGCAACGACTGACACATTTGTATTACATTCCAAAGAACTCCGTTATCAGCACCGCAGTAGAAAATGATCGGCCGGATTGGCACGGAATGGCATGAGAACGGTTTGGCCAGACGATGGAAAAACGCTTTTGTTACAGTGTAATTGCACCAGTAAGTCTCTTATGCTCACCATTTATTTGGTGACAAATACAGTGAAAAGGTACTTTTGTGAGATATTATTATAATTATTATAACTGTTTTCTATTTGAATATATTTTAGAAAGCAATTTATTCCTGTGATGCAAAGCTGAATTTTCAGCATCGTTATTTCAGTCTTCAGTGTCACATGATCCTTCAGAACATGGACTGTGTGAATCTACTATATACACACGAACATGTACATTTACACAGAATATACTGACATGTTTATTATAAAACAACCACATACTGAACACAAGTGTATGTCTTTGCCAGTTCTTAAGGTCAGGATATAAACATTGGCAAACTGCAGCAAAGGAAGGAACAGCTGGGAGGAAAGATGGTTGTCTGTCCTCATCTGGTTTATATTGTGTATGTGAATGAGAGAGAGGGATATGTCTCATTACACAGATGGCTGTTTAAGACATAACACACCTGTGTAAGCATTTTAAAGTGGATGGGTTTGGTTGTGAGTATGTAAGTGTGTTCATTATCCATTTGTGTCTGAATCCCTTTGGTCCACTGACTTGAGAAATGCTTATGAGAGATCGATAATTTACAGGAACAGGTGGATGTAAGCATGCATGTGAGTGCATTTTTGCAGTTGTGTGTATTCAGTGGGTGGTAAGTGCCAAGGCTAGGCAATATATTGTATATGTGCTCGCCATTGACACTGCTCCACAGTCCACAAGTTTTTCTCATGTTTCACTGCTATATGTTAGGGGGCGCTGTTATGGATCTTCTGAAATAGTACAGCATCTCCGGATCCAAAAACAAGCTAAGAAAAAGATTTGTGTAAACCAGGGCTGCGTTTAACTCCAATTTTAGACATACACTCGTGAAATTCCCTAAACACTTCCCCTCAAGGGAATCCCTGCCGCCATTTTGAAGTGCGTTCAACTTCGTCAATAGACGAGGGAAGTTTATTTGGACAGACCCTCGACCCCTCAATTTTGACAGAGGGAGCGAGTACTCAACATGTACACTTCAGGCAGATCCATAGACCACAATGTAACACGATTGTGACGTCACAGCAGATCACGCTTTAATTTACCCCCACCCCACACAACTCAAGTGTATGAGTTATTTTGATCTTTAAACGCATAGTACTTGTAGCTATCTTAAGCTGACTGTTATTTTCACAGTAGTTTATTGTATTGTTATTATTTTCATTTGTGGAATTTTTTAAATATTTTTGTCCAACAGCCCAAGCATACATACAGGTCTATAAAATGGTGTGTAAAACAAATTCATAAGAAAAATATATATAAATAATAAATCAACTCTATATTGGATTTCAAGTGATCAAGGGCTTAGGGCATTCCATTTAAACACATTGCAAGTAGTGGGCACTCATGCAAGCTAAGCAATGATGTACATCCAAGAGACGGAGGGAAGTTAGCGAGGGAAAGGCACAAAAAATTGACTTAAACGCAGCCCCACTTTTAGACATACACTCGCAATCGTCCTTAAGCACTTCCCCTTGGAGGAATCCCCGCTGCAATTTCAAAGTGCATTCCACTTCGTCAAGTGGGCGAGGGACGTTTATTTGGACGGACCGTCGACCCCTCGATTTTGACTGAGGGAACAAGTCTACTCATATATACATTTTGGGCAGACCACAATGCAACACGTTTGTGATGTCACAACAGCAACTCTCAGTGCTCGCACTTTATTTTACCCACAAGTGTCAAGGGCTTAGTGCGTTCCATTTAAACCCATTGCAAGGGTTTTACCAGTAGTGGGCACTCGTGCAACATAAGCAATCATGTACATCTGAGTGAACGAGATTGAGGGAAGTTAGCGAGCAACAGACATAAAAAATGGACTTAAATGCAGCCCCACTTTTAGACATACACTCATGAACTTCCATAAGCACTTCCCCTCTGAGAATTCAACTTCGTCAAGTGGACGAGGGAAGTTTATTTGGACAGACCCTCAACCCCTCAATTTTGACCGAGGGAGCAAGTCTACTCATACACTACAGTGGGGAGAACAAGTAGTGGGCCAAAATCCCTGCTGCAGTGTGTGCAAATCTGGTCAAGAACTACAGGAAACGTATTATCTCTGTAATTGCAAAGGTTTCTGTACCAAATATTAAGTTCTGCTTTTCTGATGTATCAAATACTTATGTCATGCAATAAAATGCAAATTAATTACTTAAAAATCATACAATGTGATTTTCTGGATTTTTGTTTTAGATTCCGTCACTCACAGTTGAAGAGTACCTATGATAAAAATTACAGACTTCTACATGCTTTGTAAGTGGGCAAACCTGCAAAATCGGCAGTGCATCAAATACTTGTTCTCCCCACTGTAAATTGCCAAAAGTTTTGGGAAGTTTTAATATGGAGTTGGCCCACCCTTTGCAGCTATAACAGCTTCAACTCTTCTGCGAAGGCTTTCCACAAGGTTTAGGAGTGTGTTTATGGGAATTTCTGACCATTCTTCTAGAAGCGCATTTGTGAGGTCAGGCACTGATGTTGGACGAGAAGGCCTGGCTTGCAGTCTCCGCTCTAATTCATCCCAAAGGTGTTCTATTGGGTTGAGGTCAGGACTCTGTGCAGGCCAGTCAAGTTCCTCCACACCACACTCGCTCATCCATGTCTTTATGGACCTTGCTTTGTGCACTGGTGTGTAATCATGTTGGGTGCACCATCCCCACTGAGCACTTAAAATATGTCAGAAATAAGCTTTAGTTGTTATTTGCACTTAATGGATACTGGAATGCATTTTGTATGTCGGCATGCAATCTGAGATACAATAACCAGTGCTCTGCATGTGTGTTTGTCAGAACAATAAAGCTGTGAGGTGATGTTTGTCTGATCTGCCTGAATCAGAACCCAACAATCGAGACCTCTAAACAAGACTGCTGACACACTATGCACGAATTATTTACGTACTGAACATTTAACACACAACACAATGGCATCCACCAGCATGAGAAATAGGGAGGCAAAATAAAAATAAAAAAAGAAATTACATTTTTACACGATCAGCCTGAAATTGTTTACCACAATTCATGATTGCCATCCATCCTACTGATTCAAAAATATGGCACTGAAAAAAAGAGAAAAATTAAGGTTGGACTTCCACAGCTTGGCAGAAAATCATTTAGCATCATGCACACTGTGTGACCTCTCTGCCACGCTGTCAAACCTCAAAACAAGTCATAATGACAAACCTCGGTGAACTGTAATATGGTTTGTAACAGCAATCATTGCAAGGTGTTGTAATATAAAATCCACATGTCTTCTTGTCCTGTTTATCTGATTGAGGCAAATCATGACATTCAAATTTAAAGCCTTGTGTCTGACTACACCAACTATAGGATCACATACAGAGAAGCTGACTTAATGCTGCACTAAATTTATATTAAAAGTCAATTTGAACAGATTATTGATGACAACAGGTGGAATAATGGAAACAATTTGATTACTAACAAATTACAAATTGTAGTCGGTTACTGACTACAAATTTAATGTAGTCTGACTACTTTTATTACTTTTAGATTACCCAACTCTTTTACCACATTGATTTGAATAGAATAATCTTGTACCATACTGATATAAAAATACAAAGAAAAAGAGAATAAATTCCATTCTTTATCAACAAAATAAAGTGCATTAAATATTACATTATGTCAGAGTTTCCCAGACTGGGGTTCCTGAGTTTAATAAAAAGCACAAACATTTAAAATTTAAAATAAATAATTTTAAAATAAAAACAATCATAATAAAACACTTTGTTAACAAAAAATATTTTGTTCACCTGCATGTCATGTGACCAACATTAAGGCCAAAGTATACTTCACTTTTTGCGTGTGCGTACGCTGACCCTCGAAAAAGTGAAGCATTTGCGCGACGCGGATTTAGTCATCATTTTTGTAACCACGATTACTTTGTACACGCAGGTTGCACATGCGCATTTGTTTTAGTATACTTCTTTTAGAAGTATACTAAGTATACTTTGCAAGGCTGTGCGTTCGACTGTGTGCATATGCTTGCGTACACGTAAAACATTAGTGAACCGTAAACGTAATTTTTTTAAATGAATGAATGAATTAATTAATTAATTAATTTAACTTATTAAAGGTGCACTGTGTACATTTTAGTGGCATCTAGCGGTGAGGTTGTGAATTGCACAACAAATATGTTGCAGGACAAATATGTCGTAGTCTGAGAGAGCAGAGAATAGCTAGCGCTCTGTAGAGAAGTTTCTCCATTTAGGGCTACTGTAGAAACATGGCGGTGCAAAATGGTAACTTCACTTTAAGGGGACCCGCGATGTATGTAGATAGAAATGGCTCATTCTAAGGTAATAAAAACACAACGGTTCATTATGTAAGGTCTTTATACACCACTGAAAACATAGTTATGTATATTATATTGCATTTCTGTCAATAGATCCTCCTAAATATTACACAGTGCACCTTTAAGTTAAAATCCCAGGGCTTACTTCAAGTAAATATAAAAGGTCAAAGAGGTTCAGGTGACAAAAAAGTTGGGGAATACATGCATTGCATGTAAACATGAAATGACATGAATTTGTACATTTGAATGTATTTGAAAGACAAAAGCCTTCAAAAGACAATAATACATGGTTAAATGACTCACTGAGTGATAATTCAAATAATAATTAATGTGTTCATCAGGAGCTGATTAGATATGCAGTGTTGTAATGTTTAGAAAACACTTCTTGATTTCTGTAAATCCAGAGATCAAATGATGTGGCTCTCAGTTATCAGTGATAGACACATGACTAGTGTCTGGTGTTTGTGTGTAATTCCACAAATCTGGAAGCCCTTCTGAACGTATATTAGTAGTAGGCCTTTTTAGAAAGGAACATTTAAAATATAACAAAGAAGTAGTTGTCACGTGTTGTAGAGGACAAACAACACGTATG
Source organism: Coreius guichenoti (assembly GCA_039654105.1). NCBI lineage: Eukaryota > Metazoa > Chordata > Actinopteri > Cypriniformes > Gobionidae > Coreius > Coreius guichenoti. The sequence continues at coordinate 16,959,306 of CM077185.1, read as the reverse complement.
AACTAGGAATGATACAAACAGACTTTAATGATAAACACAGGCTCAAATTAGATAGGACAATAACTGACAAAGGAATGAACAGAACAAGGATATATATATATATATATATATATATATATATATATATATACAAGGTAAATGAGGGAACTAAACAGGAACAGCTGGACAGAATGATTAACTAACCAAGAAAACAATTAACTCAGGCAGTCACACAGGAACTAAACACAGAAACTCAACCAAAACAGAACGTGACTGTGACAGTAGTAGGTAGAATCAATGAATTATGAATAATTTACTGCCACTGTAATAACATGTAATCAATAAAAAAGTAACTGTGGTCTGATTATGAGTATTTTAAAGTGTAATGTAATCTAATTACAAGTACTTACAAGTACTAATTTTTGGAATCCAGATTACATGTAATCAGTTACTATCCAGCACTGGTAGTGAGTTTCAGTCAGTATTGTCAGTAGTGTATAAAAATACATTAATATGTTATTTTTGTTGGTTTAGTATTGTTATGCAATATATAATCAAGACACATTGCAATTATTCCACCTCTAAAAAGACTGTGAAATTTCATTAATATATCTGTGTAAACCTTTTGCAAGAAGGTTTACATAGACATGAAGAATTGTTGAGGAATCGAATTAGAAACGCTGAATTTACAATTCCCATCCCATTCAGCATGGCTCATCCAATCAGAATTTACCACCAGAACTGTCCTTTTAATAATTCAAAATGTTTAAAATCCTGAAAACACAAGACCTTCAAATCTTTCCATCAAATCTGTCATTTGTTGAAGATCAATCATCATAACTCGTCAGAAATGCTTGCCATGCCACGCATCTGCTCGAGGGGCGTTTTCTATCTGTAATATCTATATTTCTCTCTCTCCTCCCATCCAACTCACTCTCTCTTTTTTCTCTCATCTGTCCTTGAATAACATCAGATCTGTTGTTCAACCATAAAACACTGAACACAAGTGCACACTGGGAGCAGACTGCTTTAATTAGTACATGCGCACACACACAAACATGGACAGTGCATTCTGAGGCCAGGCGGCTTTAATTAGTACACACACACTTGCCAAGGCCTGTGTGTGTCTCCAGATCCCCAGCCCTCCTCAAAATACCACTGCCAAAATATTTATCAATGCAGACGTCCATGGCTTGCTATGGCCAGGAATAATCAGATAAGAAAAAAGCTTAGAGTAGATGCAGTTTATTTGCAGAAGAAATTACAGCAATCCCAGAAGGTCTGGAGGCGAATAACATCCATGAGACAGAGTAACATCAGATCATGGAGGACGCACCACTAGCAATGATATTAACTGAGACAAGAACATTATTCCAATTCAATCTGTCCATCTACAGTGTGGTCTTATTCAAATTCTGTTAAATTCAACTAAACTCAGTTTTGTTCATCTCATCTCTTGTCTGGTCTTCAGTTTAGTTCAACTCAACTCAGTTCTGTTCATCTCTTTTGCATTTGATTCAGTTCAACTCAACTCAACTCAGTTTTGTTAATCATCTCTTGTCTTTGATTCAGTTCAACTCAACTGTTTTGTTCATCTAATCTCTTGTCTTCAGTATAGTTCAACTCAACTGAGTTCTGTTCATCCCTTTTGCATTTGATTCAGTTCAACTCAATCATATTCAATAAGCTCAGTTTTGTTAATCTCTTTTCTCTTTGATTCAGTTCAACTCATCTCAGTTTTGTTCATCTCATCTCTTGTCTTCAGTTTAGTTCAACTCAACTCAACTCAGATCTGTTCACCTCTTTTGACTTTGATTCAGTTCAACTCAACTCAACTCAGTTTTGTTAATCTCATCTCTTGTCTTGTCTTCAGTTCAGTTCAACTCAACTCAATTCTGTTCATCTCTTTTGTTTTTGATTCAGTTCAACTCAACTTAACTTAGTTTTGTTCATCTCATCTCTTGTCTTCAGTTTAGTTCAACTCAACTCAGTTCTGTTCACCTCCTTTGTCTTTGATTCAGTTCAGCTCAACTCAGTTCTGATCACCTCCAGTTGCGTAAATCGTTTGTCAGATCTGCACGCTAGCACAGGTTATAATCTCGCATTTTAATAGTATTTATAGCTCCTCCTAACTTAATAAAACAAGCTGTGTGACTATGAGGATTGATTACCTCAAACTGTACGTCAGTATGCAAGTTCAAGGGACTTTATAAAAATCAAATACACCTCTTTAGCTATTGTCATGCGCCAGTGATTATCATGTGCCATAGGTTGCCGACCCCTGATTTAGTGGTTTTCAAAGTAACTTTTAACAGCAGTTGCTTCTTTGATCATAAGATGATAATGTAGAAAATGTAGAAACTATTGGTCACTATAGAGCTGCATAGAGATGGAGAAAAAAAGTGGCATGCGATTAACTTGTTGAATAATAGGATTCACCTAGATTAATATGTCAAATCAATTTCAATTATTTTTGAACAGATTTAAAAACAGAATATAATAACATATCCATTATGTCTCCTGATCTTCCTGGGAGAAGAAAACGCAGCTCCAATTTCTCAAAGCGAACGGAAATCATTTACTGAAGTGACATTTTGTAATATACACTCACCTAAAGGATTATTAGGAACACCTGTTCAATTTCTCATTAATGCAATTATCTAATCAACCAATCACATGGCAGTTGCTTCAATGCATTTAGGGGTGTGGTCCTGGTCAAGACAATCTCCTGAACTCCAAACTGAATGTCAGAATGGGAAAGAAAGGTGATTTAAGCAATTTTGAGCATGGCATGGTTGTTGGTGCCAGACGGGCCGGTCTGAGTATTTCACAATCTGCTCAGTTACTGGGATTTTCACGCACAACCATTTCTAGAGTTTACAAAGAATGGTGTGAAAAGGGAAAAACATCCAGTATGCGGCAGTCCTGTGGGCGAAAATGCCTTGTTGATGCTAGAGGTCAGAGGAGAATGGGCCGACTGATTCAAGCTGATAGAAGAGCAACTCTGACTGAAATAACCACTCGTTACAACCGAGGTATGCAGCAAAGCATTTGTGAAGCCACAACACGCACAACCTTGAGGCGGATGGGCTACAACAGCAGAAGACCCCACCGGGTACCACTCATCTCCACTACAAATAGGAAAAAGAGGCTACAATTTGCACGAGCTCACCAAAATTGGACAGTTGAAGACTGGAAAAATGTTGCCTGGTCTGATGAGTCTCGATTTCTGTTGAGACATTCAGATGGTAGAGTCAGAATTTGGCGTAAACAGAATGAGAACATGGATCCATCATGCCTTGTTACCACTGTGCAGGCTGGTGGTGGTGGTGTAATGGTGTGGGGGATGTTTTCTTGGCACACTTTAGGCCCCTTAGTACCAATTGGGCATCGTTTAAATGCCACGGCCTACCTGAGCATTGTTTCTGACCATGTCCATCCCTTTATGACCACCATGTACCCATCCTCTGATGGCTACTTCCAGCAGGATAATGCACCATGTCACAAAGCTCGAATCATTTCAAATTGGTTTCTTGAACATGACAATGAGTTCACTGTACTAAAATGGCCCCCACAGTCACCAGATCTCAACCCAATAGAGCATCTTTGGGATGTGGTGGAACGGGAGCTTCGTGCCCTGGATGTGCATCCCACAAATCTCCATCGACTGCAAGATGCTATCCTATCAGTATGGGCCAACATTTCTAAAGAATGCTTTCAGCACCTTGTTGAATCAATGCCACGTAGAATTAAGGCAGTTCTGAAGGCGAAAGGGGGTCAAACACAGTATTAGTATGGTGTTCCTAATAATCCTTTAGGTGAGTGTATATTATACAACATTATGAAAATCAAATAGAAAGCTAAACAAAGGTAGGGATTACACTTTATTTTAATAGCCTATATTAGACATTCAACTAACTATAAGTAACTTTGCAACTACATATTAAAAACTCTCATTAGAGAATTAGTAGACTGTTAGGTTAGTAGTCAGTAGAAAAGGTTAGTTAGTTAGTTAGTTAGTTAGTTGGTTAGTAGGTTAGGTTAGTAGGGTTAGTAGAAAAATTTACATGTAGTTGCAAAGTTACTTACAGTCAGTAGAATGACTGCTGGGGAGCATCAAAATAAAGGCAGATATTAACTCTTTCCCCGCCAGCGTTTTTAAAAAAGTTGCCAGCCACTGCCAGCATTTTTGATCATTTTAACAAAGCTTTCAGGGCCCCCAAAATATTTGTTGTATGAATATCTGAACATGCAACATTTCAAAAGAAATAACAGCTTCATGCATTCTTTTTTTATCAACACTTAAATGTGGGTAAATTTCATAAACAAAACAAAATCGTGTTTTTGTCAAAGGCTATGTGCATAAGCAATGCTTCTATCGCTTGTTTCTGCTTCTTTTTCCCCTGTGTTTTGATCCAGAGTTTCTGTACTCCCTACCGTATAACAGTGAAAACGTCTTGGGTTACTTGACAAAGGGTGCCCCTTGCCAAAGCTTTGGAGGAAGCGATCCCCTTGTAGAATGAGCCCAAACTCCTAGAGGCAAAGCTTGACCGTGCGTCTTGTAGGCTAGAGCAATGGCATCCCTCACCTAGTGTGATATTGTTTGCTTGGTGGCGGCTGCTCCTCGGTTACAACCCCGATAGCAAATGCAGAGTTGCTCTGACTTCCACCACTGGCTAGTGCGGACTGGACACAGTCAGTGAAGTTTCCCCTACTCCAGCTTAGTGAAAAGTGGAGGACAGAAAGCTTCAGGAATGACTGGATGCATGGTCGGGAATATTTTTCCTTTTACTTTAGATAGATAATCAGTGTGAGGGCACTGAAATAAATTGGCAGTAGTCAAAGTAACAACAAAAACAAACAAAAAAAAAAACAATAAGGTCAGCAGGTAATGATGTTATTATGGCTAAACAGCACTGACTAACCCTGATACTTTCACCACTGCTAGATATACTCATTTAGCCTCTACCAAACAAAAATAGAGGTAAATATTAAATAATACTTTCCCCAAATAAATCCCAAACAACAATAAAAATGTACACTTTATCATAACTAACATAATACAATCAACTACTTAAAGCACAATATAAGAAACTACTCCAACAAACAAAACAAAAAGATAAACTAAATGAAATAAAACAAAAGATCCCCCCTCCAAATCAGATCATGATGGTACAGTTCAATTTCCTCTGGAACAGCACAAGTTTGGAGGCTGAAGCCCCGTCTCTCCCTTTGTTTGCTGACACATGGAATGCGGCCATTCACTCCATAGACCACAGGAATCTAGAATCTATGTAGAAGTAAACAGTAAAGAGGAATATAAGAAGTGTGCACCCTATTGCAGTGCACTGTGTAAATTTTAGTGGCATCTAGCGGTGAGGTTGCGAATTGCAACCGCCCACCACTCACCCCTCCCCTTCGAAGCGCATAGAGAAGCTACGGTGGCCGACACAGGACAAATATGTCGTCGTCTGAGACAGCAGAGAGTAGCTAGCGCTCTGTAGAGAACTTTGTCCGTTTAGGGCTACTGAAATCAAACAAAACAATGGTAGAGGCCAAACATGTAAGGTGGGTTACGCACCCGTCACAGAGACATAAAAAGCTCCAAATGAATGAGTCAAATGCTTGAATTGATTGACTCAGATTCACTGAGTCTGTCTCAATCTGCCTCCCCGCACTCGCAAGCTTGACGGCTGCATTACATGAGAAAACTGGCATCTACACTGTCATATATCAAACAGTCTATTCATGCGGTGACACTTCCACTTTTAAAACAATTACCTCAACAAACGAGCAACCATTCTGTCATTGAGGGCTATTATTAGGTCAGAGTGGGTGTGTTCCAATCAGAGCGATGGGGCTTTGAAGAGAGAACTAGGACATAGCCAGGCAATTATTTATTCTCTAAGCGACAGAGAAAGAGAGATAGAGAAAGACTGAGTAAAAGAATGAAAAGAGACGTTGATGTATTCAATTCACTTACCACGATTACACTACTGGAAGCATTAGAAAAACTTGTGAACTCCATCCTGTCATCTGGTCTCAAAGTGTGTGAAATAAGTGTAAAAAAATAAATACATTTCTTTATATTGGATATTGATAGAGCAGCACAATATGTGTAAATGGAAAAGATAAAATAAACTAGTTTTGATTGAAAATCATGTAAATATAAGGCCTGCAGCGAGCTGTAGTTGATATGTCTAGATCTGCCACCATATGTGAATACTTTTGATATAGAAAGATATATTTTGAGTGACATTTAAGTACATGCTCATTCAAATAATCTATTCACCCATCCATTCATTTCTAAACCTTTTGTCCTTTATAGGATCATAGGAATCCTGGAGTCTTTCCCATAGCATCTCTGAGTTTCTTTCTTCTGTTGAACACAAAATAAGATATTTTGAAGAATGTTGTTAGCCAAACCGTTTCTGGTCCCCATTGACTTCCATAGTATGTTTAATTTTTTTCATACTATACAAATCAATGGGGAGCAGCTGCTGTTTGGTTATCGACATTCTTCAAAATATCTTCCTTCAAGTTCAGAACTTCATGCAGGTTTACAACTTGAGGGTGAGTAAATAATGACTGCATTTTTATTTTTGGGTGAACTATCCCTTTAACTAACATACTAAAGCACATGTAAAGTACTTGATTTTTAACTGTAATGTGTTATTTCACATTTTATTTAAAGGGTAACACTTTATTTTACAGTGTCATTGTTATATACAGTATGTTACATGTAGTTACTATAGTAATGACTAAATTACATGCAACTAACCCAGTTTTAAATTGCAACGTCATGATTACAAATGTGTAATTACAAAAAAATATATAATAGAAATGACATTAAAATATATTTTAGTTTACCATAAATTCTTGTAAGTACATTCGGCAGTACACTTTAACAATATTTCAAAGACCATAGAAGTAATTAAGAAATTACATATAAAGATGTACTTAAGTCCTACTTAAGGGGGTCAAAAAAGCCCTTTTAAAAGTTAATTTAATTTAAATTTAAACAATAATATATATTTTTCAATTGCTGTTAACATGAAACTGAAAACATTGCTACCTCACTGCATTCAGTTCACACTTAAGTATATAATTTTTAAAGTATATTTTTCAGTAATAAGTACTCTTTTTAAAGGTATTCTAAAAGTGTACGTCTTTTTTACAAGGGTCATCTTATTGCTCTAGAACACATAGACACATCGTTTTTAAAAATCTGAAGATTTGATTCTGAATATACATTTTTGTAGCCTGATATTGAATAAAGAAGCAACATTTATGGTACTTTGTTTTTCTATTTTATTGCTAATTTTACGTTATATAGGTTTAGCCAGAAATGTGGGATATTTTAGTCATTCAGGAGCTGCTCTTGCATGCATGAGGCTTTACTAAGATGACCTCCAAATTAACTTGTTTAAAGACTTTAATGGAACTCAACAGAAACATAAAGGTGCATTCAGCCCAAAAATGCATTACTCTAAATATTTCTGGCTACAAATGATTGCCCTGCTTTTTTTTTTTCTCTTTGCTTTGAACATAATTGAGCATAATTAATAATTGAACACAATTAATCAACCATAGCTGCAAGCAAAAATGCGTCCAGTCCAGCAAATGATCAATAACGTGTTGTGAAGTTCAATCACGTCTCACTTTTGTTTGATGCCGCAATGCAAACTAGCTGTGCAATTTAGCAAGAATCAAACATAAAGAAGAGTCATAAATATTGGAAGGCAGAGAAGGGTTTCATCAGAAAGATATCTACACTGAATTATTCTCTGAAAGGTAAGCAGACATTCAATGAAACAAATGCCTTTTCCATTTTGGAAAGTTGCTTTTTAAATTATACTACAGGTCAAAAGTTTGGAATAATTGCTATTTTTTAAAATGTTTTTAAAAGAAGATGTTTTTTTTTTAGCTCCAGAGGTTTCCTCAGCACTTGATGCAAACAGTAACGATGGTGACGTTTTTTCCTGCGTGAGTCCTCATCCTTTGGAAGTGCAAGTGAAAACAGCATCTTCTCAACATGTCGACAACACAAACCAAACCCTTCCAGTGTTTGAGGGCGGGGCAAAGTAGAGGTTGTTCACAGGCAGCCAATGTAGACCATAGGCTTGCATTATGCAAATGTGTTAAAAATCTACAGGAAGTAAGACTAGAATTGCTAACGCTCATTTAAAGGCAGTTCAGAATCGATTCTTTCTACATTTTGATCTTTAAACATTTTTAGACCTTTTACATTCACAAACAGCTATATTACACACTACCTGAGAGGTAATATCCAAAAAAAAAGCATAATATGTGCACTTTAAATTAGTATGTTTAGTTATATATAAAATAACATGATCAAAAAATTAACACTAGTGTTTATTTTCACACCATTAAAGGGAAAATAATAGCTGTTTTCAGACCGGAAAAAGTACCACACCTTTATCAACTGAAATACAGCCCACATTAATTTCCTTTAAATTACTTATAAAACAACAATAGCATTAACAAACAAATAAAAGCTAAAGATAAATAAAGCCCATACCTAATTACAGTATGAAACTCACTGTCACTATCATAATAATAATAATGTTATGCATAAGTACTCACAGTAACAGCATCAGTTGTTTTTACCTGGCTTTGCTCTGTAGAGAGAGACTGTCTCTTATACCATCTGCTGTAAATAACTGATTAGGTGAGATGTAAATAACAGATTGCATTCTCAGATTATATGCTGGAGAATTTAGCCTTGTGCACTTGAGAAAGTGAGAAAAATGTAACAACAGATGTGTAAATTCACGTCCATAAGTATTCTAATCAGAAAATCACTCAAAACCATACTTGGTTGCACTCTTAGCACTTAGAGTTTTCAAAGCATCAAATTATACTTGCGCACAATTTCCCACAAAGGGAAAGAAGGAAGCTGGCATCTGTAGCACATTATTATTTTGTCCCAAATTATAGCTTTAAAAATACACTATATTGCCAAAAGTTTTGGGACACCTGCCTTTACATGCACATGAAATTTACCCCATTCTTAATCCATAGAGTTTAATATGGAGTTGGCCCACCCTTTGCAGCTATAACAGCATCGACTCTTCTGGGAAGGCTTTCCACAAGGTTTAGGAGTGTGTTTATAGGAATTTTTGGCCATTCTTCTAGAAGCGCATTTGTGAGGTCAGGCACTGATGTTGGACGAGAAGGCCTGGCTCGCAGTCTCCGCTCTAATTCATCCCAAAGGTGTTCTATTGGGTTGAGGTCAGGACTCTGTGCAGGCCAGTCAAGTTCCTCCACACCAAACTCGCTCCATGTCTTTATGGACCTTGCTTTGTACACTGGTGTGCAGTCATGTTGGAACAGGAAGGGGCCATCCCCAAACTGTTCCCACAAAGTTGGGAGCAAGAAATTGTCCAAAATGTCTTGGTATGCTGAAGCACTAGGAGCCAAACCCAACCCCTGAAAAACAACCCCACACTATAATTTCCCCTCCACCAAACACACTTGGCACAATGTTGTCAGGCAAGTACCATTCTCCTGGCAACAGCCAAACCTAGACTCATCCATCAGATTGCCAGACAGAGAAGCGTGATTCGTCACTCCAGAGAACACGTCTCCACTGCTCTAGAGTCCAGTGGCGGTCTGCTTTACACCACTACATCCGATGCTTTGCATTGCACTTGGTGATGTAAGGCTTGGATGCAGCTGCTAGGCCATGGAAACCCATTCCATGAAGCTCTCTACGCACTGCTCTTGAGCTAATCTGAAGGCCACACGAAGTTTGGAGGTCTGTAGGTATTGACTCTGTCGGTGACTTCTGCGCACTGTGCGCCTCAGCATGCGCTGACCCCGCTCTGTGATTTTACGTGGCCTACCACTTCGTGGCTAAGTTGCTGTTGTTCCCAATTGCTTCCACTTTGTTATAATACCACTAACAGTTGACCGTGCAATATTTAGTAGTGAGGAAATTTCACGAATGGACTTGCACAGGTGTCAACTTATCACGGTACGACGCTTGAATTCACTGAGCTCCTGAGAGCGACCCATTCTTTCACAAATGTTTATAGAAGCAGTCTGCATGCCTAGGTGCTTGATTTTATACACATGTGGCCATTGAAGTCATTGGAACACCTGAATTCAATGATTTGGCCATGGAAGTCATTTCTGTTGGAACTTGTGTCATTAATGTAAACATATTTGTAAATACACCATAAATTACACAGTTAAAATTTTAATCATGTGCTTTGGTACATCATTCAACATCAAAATAAGTGTACTTCTTTAAAGCATAACAAAAGATTCTTAAAACTATGATTTAAAATGTACATTTAAGTAAAACATTCATTATTTTAAAGTTCATTTTTCAAAGTTGTGTTAAGTGTGTTAAGAAAAGTCCCAAAAGAGTACTCTCTTTAAGTACACTTAAAGGGATAGTTCACCCAAAAATGTGAGATATATGACAAAAAAGTGTAACTGTATGACGTCGGTAAACGTTTTAAACTGCGAGAGCCGTTACACTTTCTTTGTAAGTTGAATACGAAAGACGGCCTGGCTGAAGCTAGATATTTTACTTTATAAAGTTTTAAATATGGATATTTTTTTCACACAAACCCATCGATTCGCTTCAGAAGGCCTTTATTAACCCCCCGGAGCCTTTTTATAATATAACTCCGATTGTATTCATCTGAAAGAAGAATGTCATATACATCTAGGATGGCTTGAGGGTGAGTAAATCATGGGGTAATTTTCATTTTTGGGTGAACTATCCCTTTAAGTGACCTTTTATTTCATTAAAATGATCTGCAAGAACATTTTTAATATAGTCTTTTAAGATTTGAAGTACATTATAAGTGCACATTCAATACAATTAAGTTTTGAGAAGAGAAGAGCTGTTGCATAGAATACTATCAAACTAAATATGTAATTTGTAAATGTAATTTGTTGGTAGATATACACCATTAGACATTGATACAAAATAAATTAAATAAACAACAAAAAAAAAAAGATTGTATTTTTACCCTGTCTAAAAGTCCACAGTGCCAAAAGGGTCCATAGTTGGAAAAAAAGCCCATAAAACTAAATATTGTTACATGTTTGAATTTGATTAGGACTGGGCAGAAGGCTACTGTGTATGTGTGTGTGTGTGTGTTACAGTTACAGGGAATAAGGACTGTGTGTGTGTGTGTGTGTCATACAGAGAGAAAGAAAAAAATTCTATGTTCAGCAAATTTCTTGTGGCCACTGTTTGGCCCTCGGGCTGGAGGCGGATCTGAAACATTAGTGTTGGTTATTAGGAACATTTAGAAGGAAACAAGGGATTTCACCTTCCGTCAGAGATGCCCTTTGTGCAGTGGTGTGTGTGATTCTGGGTAAAGGACACATTCACACCTTAAATATAGTCAACAAAATGCCCTTTCTCATTTCAAAATATGCAATTTGTATGCTAATCTCAGTGACATTTTAGCATTGGAGCTGTGCATTAGTAATGTTGTAAAGACCAGACCCTTTAAGACCAGACCCTAAGACTTTATTTTTATTCTGACTCAACTTCACCCGAAACTTCCAAAGTAAAACAACAAGGCATAGACATGGAAATTGACAAATATGTGTATGTGAGTCCATGAATCCACAAGAGCTGCATAGTTTAGTTTAGAATCAACTATAAGAAGCACATAACAGATAATTTTTAAACTTAAAAATATATATTTATACAGAAATTACTGGTTCATAATGTAAACTCCCTGCATAGCTTTGAAAAGATCAGCAAGTAAATGTTTTTTCACTTTGTTTCTTTTTATTATAAATGCACAAGATGTTATTCAGCCATCTGTTTCATTTATTGCCGCTTTAATATACAGAAGGTATTCAGAGCCAAAAATACAGATGGAAAAAACAAAGCTATATTGAAAAATGATACATAGTCACTATTTCATTTCTAACAGTCTTACACATTTATCATGCTACCAATAAATATTGTCTTCATCTTTTACACACACTGAAATGCAATGGTCCAAGTTGTTTTTCCTAATACATTTTGTGGCTATTTTGGGAAATAATCTAACCATCTGAAATAACTACAATTAGCTATTTTGCTAAACCTTGGTGCAATAAAGATGACACAACAAATGCAAAGCAAACATATTGCCTATATTGTCTTTATATTAGGTTATTTAAGAAATGTAATTTCGTCAAAGAAGATTTTTTTTAAAGCAACCTACTTCAGTGTAATAGTCTATGTTACGATATCACCGCGCTTGACACTGAGAATTTGAATAATTTTAATGTGACGATCAGGTGCGGATATCTAAATCAGAGAAAATCATAGGTGCGGGTGGATGGTTTGTTTTTCTTTTACCTCAGTGACTGACGGAACGGAGGTTTCGCTTAGAAGCCTATCACCTTCGAGTTCTACAAAACGAGCCAATGGCAAAACAATGCCATGGGTCTGCAGAATTTGAATAGCGCAACTCCGCCCCACCTCGTGGGTATATAAGGAGCTGCGTGTGCAATCTCGTATTATGTTTCTGCTTCGGAGCCGAGTGTTCACTTGCCTTCTGAGCTTCTCTTCAAGACGAGTGACTCTCCAGTCTGTTGGTGTGACGGCGCGTTCCAGCGAGTTCCGCATTTCTGTCTGATCTGTGCAGTGATCTGGCACAGCGTGTGTGTTCTCCCTGGGTGCTTCGGCATTCTGCAGAGTTTTTCCTCTACTAAAAGAGCTACACGTGGCACGTCTTTTTCAAGATGTCTCGCCCGTGTGTTTCTGGGTGCGGTCGACTAGTTAGACCGTCTGACGGGCATGAGCGCTGCCTTGCGTGCTTGGGCTTAGTGCACGCCGAGACAGCGTTTGTGGATGACCATCGCAATGTTGCGGTCAAGACTCAATGACCTTCGTAAAGGTAGAGTCCCCTCCGCCACACCCCAATCTATTCCATCCACGAGAGGAAATACTTTGGCTGGTGGCCAGGGTGATTTGAGGGTGACGGTGTGGAACAACCCAACGAATGTTCCTCGTGCCACACCCCCTTCTAGCACATTGCAACCCGTGGTGTTGCCAGGTGAGGTCGCTGGTTTGTCTCGTGGCGGGCCCAGCGTCTCATTCGGAGCACCGGCGGATGACGCTATGTCGATTGCCGCATCGCAAGGTGGGCTGGATTCCTCCGGAGATGAGGATTCGGCTGTGCTGCCTCCCTCGGGAGTGCCAGCATTGCCCGAGTCTGATCCGGAGCTGACGGCCATGCTTGCCCGGGGCAGCTGAGAGCATCGGGCTTGAGTGGAACCCTCCGCCATGTCCCGAGCACTCAAGGCTGGATGATTGGTTCTTGGGGGCGGCCCGTGCTGACACCCGCAGGCCAAGCGGCGCTCCTGAGACAGGCAGCTCGGAGGTGAACGTTGGTCTTTCCCAGGAGATGGTAACAGGACCACTCCTTCCCCCGGTGGAAGTCCGGGGGAGAATCTTTGGTTTTCCCCTTCCGCCGCTGTCCTCACGGTCGGCGGCACCCTATCCATGGTTAAAGAAAGATCTGACATGTTCACCTCTGAGCCCCAAGAGGGCGCGCTGCTCTCATACCCCTTTGTCGCCAGACCCCTGTCAGAGGAGGTCGCCGTGGAATGCTCATCCTTCCCTGGCCTCCTCTGTCAGGATGCGGAACATGACCTCCCACGTCTGGGCCAGTAATTCCGCTTCGCTGCCCCATCGTGGGTACGCCTGTGGTTCGCATGACCCCGCTGGTTCAGTTTTTGGGAGCCTGGCTAGAGCTTCCCAATCTGTCCTGCTGGCTCACTCGAACGATCAGGCTCGGCTATGCGATTCAGTTCGCACAGTCTCCTCCCCACTTTTGAAGAAGTCCGCTATACCATGGTGGGTGGCAATGTCCCTGTCATGCGTGCGGAGGTCGACACCCTACTGGCGAAGAGTGTGATCGAGACCGTCCCTCCAGCCGAGATGAAGTCCGGCTTCTACAGCCCCTACTTCATTGTACCCAAGAAGAGCGGTGGATTACGACCGATCCTGGACCTGTGCATCTTGAACCGAACCCTTCACAGGCTTCCATTCAAGATGTTGACAGCCAAACGCATTTTCGAATGTGTTCGTCCGCTGGATTGGTTTGCAGCGATCGACCTGAAGGACACGTAATTTCCTGTCTCCATTCTTCCTCGACACAGACCGTTTCTACGGTTTGCTTTCGAGGGGCAGGCATACCAATACACAGTACTTCCATTCGGGTTAGCCCTGTCTCCTTGCGTCTTCACGAAAGTCGTCGAGGCAGCCCTTGTGCCACTCAGGCAACACGGGGTTCGCATCCTGAACTATCTCGACAACTGGCTGATACTAGCTCACTCTCGAGAGCAGTTTTGCGAACACAGGGACCTGGTGCTCCAGCACCTCGCCCGTCTGGGCCTTCGGGACAACTGGGAAACGAGCAAACTCTCCCCTGTGCAGAGGATCTCTCTTCTCGTTATGGAAATCGACTCGGTCGCCATGTACACACAGCTTACGAGCGAGCGTGCGCAATCACTGCTGACTTGCCTGAGTCAATTCGAGGGCAAGAGTGCGGTTCCACTGAAGTTATTTCAGAGGCTCCTGGGGCATATGGCATCCGCAGCGGCGGTCATGCCGCTCGGACTGCTTCATATGAGATCGCTTCAGCACTGGCTTCGCGATGAAGTCCCGAGATGGGCATGGCAACAGGGCATGCACCGGGTGCCAGTCACTCGGGCCTGCCATCAAACCTTCACACCGTGGTCGAACCTCTCTTTTCTACTGGCCGGAGTGCCCTTAGACCGAGTTTCCAGGCATGTTGTTGTGTCAACAGATGCCTCCGCCATGGGCTGGGGTGCCATGTGCAATGGACATGCTGCCGCAAGCTCCTGGACAGGACCCCAGCACCTATGGCATGTCAAATGCCTCGAGATGCTGGCCGTACGTCTAGCCCTGCACCGTTTTCGAACGCTGCTGAAGGACAAGCACGTACTGGTCCGTTCAGACAAGACAGCGACAGTAGCGTACATCAACCATCAGGGTGGTCTGCGCTCCCGCCGTATGTCGCAACTTGCCCGCCATCTCTTGTTATGGAGTCAGAAGCATCTGAGGTCGCTTCGTGCCATTCACATCCCAGGCGAGCTGAATCATGCAGCCGACGAGCTCTCACAACATCGGCCATGTCCTGGGGAATGGAGACTCCATCCCCAAGCAGTTCAGCTGATTTGGGAACAGTTCGGTGAAGAATTTTGCCAATTCCCATTGCCGCTGGTATTTTTCCCTGACCGAGGGGACCCTCGGCATGGATGCACTAGTGCACAGCTGGCTGCGGGGCCTACGCAAGTATGCGTTTCCCCCAGTGAGCCTTCTCGCACAGGTCCTGTGCAAGATCAGGGAGGACGAGGAGCAGGTCCTTTTGGTTGCGCCGCATTGGCCCAGCCTGGTGCTCCTCGTGACAGCCCCTCCCTGGCCAATCGCGACACCTAACACATTTGCGAGATTCTACAATCTCCGTGTAGAGCCAGTGTCCTCTCGTGTACTCGCTCCCAGTGGCCAGTAAGTAGGACCGGCTCAGTGTCATCGCTTGCTGCGCCATTCCATTCCACGGACTGGATGCGTGCTCTATTTTACTCAGGTGAGTTTCACAGTGAAGTTCCTCCAGCACTGTTGATGCCGACACCAGAGTGCATGCCCGCTCGGTCAGCCCTCGTGTTAGGCTAGGTGCCTCCATTTGCATGGTTCCCCCTCTGGGCAACCCCCACATGTGTATTTCCACGTTAAGTCACCTCCGAGCACGTGTCTTCCCTTGGCAAGACACCTTGACATCCCTGGGGTTGAAACATTCCACCCTGCGGGCTGGATACCTCAGAGTGTTCCATATGCATCCCGTACTCGGGTCATATGTGTATTCTTAAGTCCTCCCTGCGGGCAGGCATTGTGTTGCATATTTCCACGTGGGATATGCTTCCCAGTGTACCTTGGTATTCGGCGTTGAGCCTAGCCCTTCGTTCGAGCTAGTCTCACGGCAGGGAGCTCAGGTCAGCGCAGTACGCTGGAAGACAGCCGTTGTGGCGAGATTAGATAGGGACCCACATTCAGTCAGAGTGACTGACTGAAAGGGAACGTCTCGGTTACGTATGTAACCCTTGTTGCCTGAAGGAGGGAACAGAGACGTTAAGTCCCCGTGCCACAACCGCTGTACCACTGGTACGACTGGGGCGCTCAGCCTCGGCTCCTCAGCAGGTAACATAATGCAAGATCGCACACGCAGCTCCTTATATACCCACGAGGTGGGGCGGAGTTGCGCTATGCAAATTCCCCAGACCCATGGCATTGTTTTGCCATTGGCTCGTTTTGTAGAACTCGAAGGTGATAGGCTTCTAAGCGAAACCCCCATTCCGTCAGTCACTGACATAACGTCTCCATTCCCTCCTTCAGGAAACGAGGGTTACATACGTAACCGGGACGTTTTTAACAGCGGATTCGGGTGACATTAGAGCTGATCCGTGATTTCTAGTATGGATAGTTCTAGTATCTTGTTCCAAGTTACCTTCCTGTCCACTAATTTTTGCCTCTTACAAAAGCCACAAAGCCTTCCAAGAAGACAGTAAAGGCTTATGTTAAGTTGCACAACATAAATGCAATGTTTAGGTATTATTATTATTTTTATTACTATTATTTTGATTTATAGATTGTGGGTTTAGCTTTAGGTTGTACTATGTTTACCTTTTTTAAAGTCATTTGAAATTGATTTTTATATTTTTATTTATGATTTTTTTTATTTATATATTTGTATTTGCATTTTTAATGTAATATGGCAATTGAATGCACTAAATTGGTTTAGTTTTTACAGATATTAACGTATGCAATTTCAGCAATAAAAATGCTAATTTTTCTAAAAAGGAAACAAATTAGTTGTTCATTTTAAGAGACCTGTCTTATTT
Source organism: Coreius guichenoti (assembly GCA_039654105.1). NCBI lineage: Eukaryota > Metazoa > Chordata > Actinopteri > Cypriniformes > Gobionidae > Coreius > Coreius guichenoti. Next base: position 16,942,410 of record CM077185.1, on the reverse strand, counting down.
TCTCTTGTATATTTAGTATTGCTCTTTAACAAAGAAAAAATACTTATTATCCGATTACGCGATTAATCGATGAAATAACTGGTAGAATACTCGATTACTAAAATAATCGATAGCTGCAGCCATAGTTACAATTAAAGTTAGTGAGTCCATGCTAACGTACAAACCTAAATAACCTAACGTTAACTGTTCTCACGTCATGTACAGTGTAGGTCAAAACACATAAACGGAGGTCTACATTTCAGTGTCTCTCCATATTAAACTGGTTAAATGTAAATTAATTTAATTTTACCCTGCGGTACATGAACAGTGTTGATCCTGGATGTTGTCATCTGCAATCGTGACGACCGTAACATGAAGCTTCTCCCGCGTGCATTGTGATGTGTAGGCTAAACCCTCACCAAATTAATCTCGTTACCCACCATATTTATTTTAAAATCTTTTATATATCCCACTTGAATGCTCCTTGACGAGAGGTGGTCCTTCTGCTTCCAAAATTTATCAAAAACATCTTGGGACAAGGTTTTCACACTGACAGCTATTGTAAGACAGTTAGCAACTCAGTTTGTTTGTCCGAGTTCACAACAGTAACTAAGGGGGGCGTGGCTTTTCTCCACTGATTTTCTATGATGTTCAAAGCGTTTCTAAGGATGCTGGTTTTTAGAACAGGTTTTTGGCAGCTGTCTGACGCTGAGATGGCGAACGGGAACATGGTTTGTGTAACATTAGCAACACATTATTAGCTGTTTGATAACGGAGTCAAGGCTAGTCATAACAATTACTGTTATGTGTCCGACGTTGTAGAGAGTGATACATAAAACACATTACCGTTCTGATACATCGACTTTGTATAATTTGCTATTCCTCTTCTTCTGAATCAGTGGTTCAAACATATATGACTGAATTAAAATAATATTTCCACTTCCCATTGTGTAGTGTGTACTACAGTTGACCGAGTGGATCAGATATTCTAAGCTTGATTAAGTGGAGGTGGGGACTAATTTGCATATTCATATTCCACGCATACTAAATGAGCAAGGGTGTAGAGTTACATTCAAGCTATTTTAAGGCATGAATAAATTATTTTCACAGTGGAAATTTTTTTTAAATGTGTCATTTTGATTATCAAAGATGATTTTTAAGGGATACAATTATTGACTGCAAGAGGTTTTAAATAATAAAAGGGGAAGATTATCAGTACATAACTTATCACAAAAAAGACATGAAATATAGTGCATGAGTCATTTAAACCACTTTTATGATGCGTTCATGGGGATTTTTTTTTTTTTTTTAAGCTTGATAGCTCGAATCTCCATTCATTGCAATTATATGGAAAAGAGCAACCAGGTTTTTAAAAAATCTAAGGTTTTTAAAAAGTCTCCTTTTGTATTCTATGTGATAATTTTCATGTAACTTTTCCCTTTAGCCTCCAGGCAAGGAAAGTTGCTAAAGGCGCAACCACTCTCTCAACTGAAATGTTTTAGAAACAACTGGTGTACAAGTAGACCACCTTAAGAAGAACCTGTAACAAATGATCTGAACACTTCATCTGATTATGTTGGTTTTTAATTCATGGTGCCATTGCTGTGTTTAATTGTGATACCTTAAGTAAGTGTTGACAACAACCCCTTCCATAGGTTTTTATGGGAGTTACAAGAGAAATAATCCAACCAGTTACTTAATTTGCCATATATTAAAATCATCTTAAAATACATAGAAAAATTGTTCAAGAACTGCACACCGAGCAAGACAAGAAAGATACTTCTTTTGGGAATAAACCCATCAATGGGTTGAGCATGCTGGAAAACCACTGAAAACCTTTCATAAAAATCAATTAGCAAAATCGTCCTGATTAAAGACCTGTTATTTTTTACCACCCAAAGCCCTGTAACACTTCGTGGAGTGTGTTCGTTCTTCAGGAATCTAGCTGCTGTTGGGCAAATCTGTTGCAAATGTGCTGCTTGTTTGTAATTTGTCCCTGGTAAATGATGATATGAACAGGGAAGGAAAAACTGCATGCTGTATTGTGGTATTCATGAGCTTCCTGTGCTTCAGGCTAGCTCATATCATAACCCCAGCTCACACAGCCAGAGATCTGTTCTGCTCTGTTCAGTAGTTCTGGTACAATCTTTCACTCCAAAGCAGGAGGGAAAAAATAAAGAGCATGTAGAGAGAGAGAGTACCAGGACTAAAATACCACACAAAATCTGGGGGAACTGACAGCCTGGATTACCTGGCCATCACTGCTTAAAAGAATAATTCACTGAGAAAGGAAAAATGTCATAATTTACTCAACTGTCATTTCAAACCATATAAAATTCTTTCTTTTTATTGCATGGACATGGTATGGAAAAGTGTGGCTAGGATTTTGTTTGTTTGCTTTTAAATGCACCTTTTGTGTTCCATGCAGAGTTATGAACGTCATCCAGAACGACATGACAGTGAGTAAATGAAGGCAGCATTTTCATTTTTAGGTGAACAAATCCTTTAACACGGCAGAGAATGAAAGAGCAATAAGCTGTAAAAAAAAAAAAAAAAAAAAAATATGGAGATAAATCTGGCATGAGGGAGTGTGAGCGAGGGTGTTTTGGGATTGCTGAAACCAAGTTGGACAGAAAAGGGTACATGTGACCTTTAAATTCCATGGCAGCGGTGCGGTCACTGGTTTAAACAAGTCATTATGGCAGTGATTAACTGCTGACAAACTTTCCAGAGAATAGCAGCATATGCAAATCACAATAGCTATCACCACAGAGACCAATTACACACCAAGACGATTTTGAAGAAAATTATTGAGGTGCCTGCTGGGAGATTCCCTGCTGGGAGAGCGAGCGAGAGAGAGAGAGAGAGAGAGAGAGAGAGAGAGAGAGAGAGAGAGAGAGAGAGAGACAGAGACAGAGAGACAGAGAGACAGAGAGAGAGAAACTAACCTGCACTGTAAAAAAGTGACATCTTGTACAAATAAGTGACTGAAAAGTTTATAACCCAGCTGCATAAGTTTGAATTAACATGTTAAGCCAAACCAGTACTTTGTTTTAAAAAAAATAATGATTATCTTCTATATTGATGAGTTTAAAATAAAAATAATTCTGGATCTTCGTTTGTTGTCTAAGGTACGCATGCATATTATTTGTGACAATTTGACCTTCAAATTGAAAAAAATGTAATTATACATTTAAGTGCTGAGTAATAATATATATATATATATATATACACCGATCAGGCATAACATGTGACGTGAATAACACTGATTATCACTTCATCACGTCACCTGTTAGTGGGTGTGATATATTAGGCAGCAAGTGAACATTTTGTCCTCAAAGTTGATGTGTTAGAAGTAGGAAAAATGGGGAAGCGTAAGGATTTGAGTGAGTTTGACAAGGGCCAAATTGTGATGGCTAGACGACTGGGTCAGAGCATCTCCAAAACTGCAGCTCTTGTGGGGTGTTCCCGGTCTGCAGTGGTCAGTATCTATCAAAAGTGGTCCAAGGAAGGCTCATTGATGCACGTGGGGAGCGAAGGCTGACCCGTGTGGTCCGACCAAACAGATGAGCTACTGTAGCTCAAATTGCTCAAGAAGTTAATGCTGGTTCTGATAGAAAGGTGTCAGAATACACAGTGCATTGCAGTTTGTTGCGTATAGGGGCTGCATAGCCGCAGACCAGTCAGGGTGCCCATGTTGACCCCTGTCCACCACCGAAAGCACCAACAGTGGGCACTTGAGCATCATAACTGGACCATGGAGCAATGGAGGAAGGTGGCCTGGTCTGATGAATCACGTTTTCTTTTACATCTCGTGGATGGCCGGGTGTGTGTACGTTGCTTACCTGGGGAACACATGGCACCAGGATGCACTATGGGAAGAAGCCAAGCCGGAGGAGGCAGTGTGATGCTTTGGGCAATATATATATATATATATATATATATACACTCACCTAAAGGATTATTAGGAACACCTGTTCAATTTCTCATTAATGCAATTATCTAATCAACCAATCACATGGCAGTTGCTTCAATGCATTTAGGGGTGTGGTCCTGGTCAAGACAATCTCCTGAACTCCAAACTGAATGTCAGAATGGGAAAGAAAGGTGATTTAAGCAATTTTGAGCGTGGCATGGTTGTTGGTGCCAGACGGGCCAGTCTGAGTATTTCACAATCTGCTCAGTTACTGGGATTTTCACGCACAACCATTTCTAGAGTTTACAAAGAATGGTGTGAAAAGGGAAAAACATCCAGTATGCGGCAGTCCTGTGGGCGAAAATGCCTTGTTGATGCTAGAGGTCAGAGGAGAATGGGCCGACTGATTCAAGCTGATAGAAGAGCAACTTTGACTGAAATAACCACTCGTTACAACCGAGGTATGCAGCAAAGCATTTGTGAAGCCACAACACGCACAACCTTGAGGCGGATGGGCTACAACAGCAGAAGACCCCACCGGGTACCACTCATCTCCACTACAAATAGGAAAAAGAGGCTACAATTTGCACGAGCTCACCAAAATTGGACAGTTGAAGACTGGAAAAATGTTGCCTGGTCTGATGAGTCTCGATTTCTGTTGAGACATTCAGATGGTAGAGTCAGAATTTGGCGTAAACAGAATGAGAACATGGATCCATCATGCCTTGTTACCACTGTGCAGGCTGGTGGTGGTGGTGTAATGGTGTGGGGGATGTTTTCTTGGCACACTTTAGGCCCCTGAGTGCAAATTGGGCATCGTTTAAATGCCACGGCCTACCTGAGCATTGTTTCTGACCATGTCCATCCCTTTATGACCACCATGTACCCATCCTCTGATGGCTACTTCCAGCAGGATAATGCACCATGTTACAAAGCTCGAATCATTTCAAATTGGTTTCTTGAACATGACAATGAGTTCACTGTACTAAAATGGCCCCCACAGTCACCAGATCTCAACCCAATAGAGCATCTTTGGGATGTGGTGGAACGGGAGCTTCGTGCCCTGGATGTGCATCCCACAAATCTCCATCAACTGCAAGATGCTATCCTATCAATATGGGCCAACATTTCTAAAGAATTCTTTCAGCACCTTGTTGAATCAATGCCACGTAGAATTAAGGCAGTTTTGAAGGCGAAAGGGGGTCAAACACAGTATTAGTATGGTGTTCCTAATAATCCTTTAGGTGAGTGTATACAAAAAAATGCTGGAAAAATGCTGGAAAAGCCAACAACTGTCCATTCTTTGACCTAGAAAACGCATAATATCTGGAATACACCTGTTCTCCTGCTTCCTTCCTCACGCCATCACTGGGTCCACAATATAGTCCCACCTCAATATAATGCTTCAATTTTATTCAACTCCATCTGCAGCTGAGGTACCTCATCACTTGGCAAACGACATGGGGGTGAGTAATGGGTGAACTATCCCTTTAAATATAGAGTGCAACAGTTGGGCTTCGGAAGTAAAAACCCCATCCATTTTCTCCATAAGGAAATTGATTTTGAATGATAACTTATAAACCTTTAAAGACAGACCTACTGTGAGCTATAAGGTTGTTAATCGATGGTATTTGCTTCTGCTAAAGCCATCAGCCTGCATTATTTCAGCTTATTTGTTGATGTTGTACAGAAAATCACACCAATCAGTGAGATGAAAAAAGCAACACCTTCCAAAAGATATCTTTAGCTCCGCCCACTCCCATGAAGCACTGCGGATGATGCAATAGTCGATCTCCCTACGCTCTCAAAATACTGAATTGTTTGTATATATATATGCATATTTTGCAATAAACTTAAAATATATTGTTTTATACATAATACATAATCACCATTTGTAAATGAGTAGTTTTATATTTCTCCATAATTTTTAGTGTATGCTGTTCACAATGCTTCATGGGATTGTACTTCTTTCCCTCAATAAAACCGTTAAGTACACAGTCTTGTACCTTTATCTTTTTGTCTGATTTTCAAATACTTTTTTTGCTTCAAATCAATTTTCTTTCTTTTTTTCAAAAATCAAAATTTGTAGTATTATGATTCACCTCGTAGCTGATTGGCTTGGTTCATGGCTTATAACTCTCTAAAGAAGACTGTATATTTTAAAATCCCTATGGGAAAAATTAATTAATTAATTACTTCCGGAACCAGCGCAGCTGAAAAAGGGGTGGGCACTGTTGCACTCTATAAACATCAAAACAAGTACATATTTTCTGTCATTTTTCTCTGTATCTTTATTTTTTTATCTCTTTGCCTCTATCTTTACCTGTACAGCTGCACCACACACCTGTTCCTCTCACTGACACTATTGTAAATGTCACAGACCCTCCCATAAGATATATTCCTGACAGCAGAGCCAAATCTGACAGTGGGCCTGGAGCCAGAGTCATGCAGCATCCCAGAATAGAACACACCTGCACTGCAGAGCTTTACGAACCAACTGCAGCGAACAGTGGGGTACAGCACAGGTCTCTCACCTGTTTCCGACAATTTCTGAAGCACAGATGCATCTGCACACACCTTATCCTTCCTCAACTACAGTTCCTGTGCTCTACTGCTCAATCTTCTCAAAGGGTTCAAACTTAAGATTCACAGTATTACATCTGTATTACTGCCCATGTAACCTAATACAACTCTACAAACATTAAAGGGGTCATGAATTGAGAAATCAGCTTTTCCTTGAGCTTTTGATATACAAAAGGTCATCATAATATAAGAATATCCTGTAAGTTTCGGAGCTGAAAACGTCCTTGTTAGTCAATTAAAAGCTTTTATTGACAGCTGGCTCATCAAACGAGGGATCTGGGAATTTGCCTCCCTGTAACGTCAGAGAGCAGCGAAACGCTGCCTCAGCAGAAGAAGACCAATGCATAATTCTGTAGCCCCGCCCACTGATTCGCACATGACATGTAACAGGTAAATAACATAGGCCTACTGTACGTGGCGCTAAACCGGATCGAGCTAACAAGCAATAAACATGCCATTGAAGATTACAAAATATTGTGCAGTGCCTGGTTGTGGAAGAACACAGTCGCTGCATAAGCTTCCTTTGGATTCCAATATTTTTAATGAAGTTCCAGCTCACATGGGTAAGACATTTCATGTTTGTTCGCATCATTTCACAGCGGATTCTTTTGTAAACAAGACACAGGTCGAGAATGGATTTGCAGACGGAATGAGATTAAAAAACGATGCTGTGCCTTCTATATTGGATCTGACAGGAATGGTGCAACACACTTATGTGAGTAAAAATGTTTTTTATATGTGATAATATTGCATTGTTACAGATCGTTTGATATCTACTGACTATATGTACGTGTCTAAGCAGTCACAGAAGGGTCCAACTTTACGATAATTTACCACGGAGGTGTTGTTGGTTCGTTATCCTGCGATTCGGGATCAGACTCTGGGTCGAACATGTATGGGCGAATCATTCCGGATGCGATTTTTCCACATTGGAAGTTTTCAAAACAATTCCCCACGTGTACTGACGGGGGAGTCGAAACTCATTATAATATTCTAAACTGTTATCCAATCATAGCAGTGGGCATTTACCTCCAAGTCTTCAATGCGGCACGCCCATAAAAACCAAGCGTTTTAGGAGCTAGGCTCAAAATCAGGGTAGAAAATAGCCTATTACTAATTTATTATGATGTTTTTGAATGTATAACCATGCACATGTCATAAGTTGACCTCAGACAACAGTATAAAAAAAATTAAAAAGCCATTTCATGACCCCTTTAAAGGCAGTTTCCACTCTGGTGTGTAAATGATTCTTAACTTACACTTTGTGTGAATGCAATTTCATCTTCAAATACAAGGTGTGTGGCTCTTAACATGAAACTTGTTTCAAGTGAAATTAAATAAGTGATCACTATAATTGAAGCCCTATAGTGAGACCATAATGCAGCTCAACATGAGCAGTTAACTACGTCAGAGTTATGTAGGAGATTTGTTATTTACTTTCTTTTCTTTTTTTTCAGTTCTTGCTGTGAGATGTTACTTTAGTCTTCCACCAAGGCACTTGCAAGTTAATGTCCTAAGTTATTGGAACTGTGACATTAATTGTACACTGCCTGTAAATTGTTAGTATCTTAAGGACTGTTCCATAGGTGCATGTGCAGTAATTGAAAAAGCATGTTTAAGCCCTTTCCAATAAAGATCTGTAAAACATATTTGGATTTTGCAAAATGATCTTTAAAATACAGTATATATACTAGTATATATAGTACTAGTACTAGTACTGTTGATTCAGACATATTCAAGGTGTAAGGGGGAAGAAAAAAACTTTTACTTGATGGTTTACACCACATGACACTAAATTTAAAATGTTCATGAAAATGATATAAAAGTTTTTCAAAACAAAATGAAGCCAACATGAATAGAAAGTACGTTTTTATGAACTTGGCACACGTGTTTGGTAGTCTAATGCTTTTTTACTACCCTTCTTGCTATAAATGCACACTATCAGAACAACAGCAGGTACAACAGCATGTCACTATACCTTATTTACCCATAATAAGTACCTTACGGGTACATATTACTACTCTAAGGCAACGTGTTATGAATTGCTCTGAAACACAGGTTGAAGATCCAAATGCAGCTTTATTAGGGGTAATCAAGAATCGCAATCCACATAACAGGCATAGGGTCAAAACCACAGGGAAAACAATTCAGATAACAACAAAGTCCAAGACACAGGCAAACAAAGAAATCCAGGGAGACAGGCAGATCAAAACCATAATACGGAAACCTGAAATAAGTGCTCAGAATTGCAGTGTAACACAAACAAGACTTTGCAAAATGTGAGTGGAAACATAGAGCTTATATAGGCCAAGATTTACCAGCAAATGACACACAGGTGGAAGTGATCAAACAATAATGGCTCCATGCAATGGGTTATGGGAAATGAAGTTCATGATGGGAAAGCAAGGGAAGAGAGCCCTCTGGTGGAGATCATGGATCACTCCAGCTGGTGGATGTAACATACATTTACATGACAACGATGTAATAAAAATGGAAACGTTTTTCCTACGAGTACAAACGATACCATTGTCAAAATGATCCCCGTTCACACGGATCCACAAAAAATACTAAAACACTGTATTACTCATGCCAGGCCAGGAGACGAAAATGGTATAGTTTTCAAAAACTTGCACTTTGAAACCCGTTTTCAAAAGTTTGCGTTTTCAGGCCCCCAAAATGCTGTTGTCGTGTAAATGAATGGCCAAAACACATAAAAAGTTTTATGTTTTTAGTTGAAAACGGTGTCGTGTAAACGACCCCTGAGATACTAAAATACACCTTTTAGGGGTAGGTAAGGTACAAAGTTGTCCCTTTAAGAGTACTGCCCCAGTGGAAAGCTGCTGTAGACCTACCCCTAAAGGTATCATTTCTGGAATAATTGACATTGTAAAAAGGAATACAAATAAAGTTGAATTTAACTGAATTTTCTGTGATTTCTTTCTTTATTAAAGTTATGGCTGCTTACCTGAAAATCTACATTGAAGTTTCCGAAATTCACCTTCTTAATTTATTTTCAAAGCCATGGCATTCAACATATATTGACTCCTTATTTTTTAGAACGTTTGGCTGATAATGTTTTCTGAAACATAATTGAAAACTACAATTAAGACAGATGCACCTGGTACTCCTGGTACTAGCTGCAGCCATATAAGAAAACTAAAAGAACATAAGCACACTGATTTTGGCTATGTCTTTGCTAAAGTTTTAACCCTGAGGTTAAGTGCTGGAGTGAATCATTAAGATGTGTGCTAATGTTAGCAGGCTAATTTACTGCTTGGCTTGTTACAGTCAGCTTCCATCTGCACCTTCAACTTCGGCCAGGACTGCTCCTGGAGACCTTCCAGACATCACTCGCATATGCATCGCACTGAACTCAAGCACACACAACGATTCACCAAGGAATGGTTACTTTGCATACTTCCATGGCTGGAAAAATATGGCAGAAACGGAGGACATATTTTCAGACATTTAACACTGATAGAGGTTGAGGAGATTCTACACATTCTGTACACATTCACATTCTGTAAAGCGCTGTCAGTGTTGAGTTTGTGCTTGAATTATCATTATCTTTGTGTTTACATTTACATTCCTAAATTCCAACTAATGGAATTTCCATAATATTCTTTTTTTTTATTGGATATGAATGTTGGATATGATATGAAAGTCCCTCTATTATGCTATTTAAAGATTCATACTTTTGTTTTGGAAGTCTCATACAACAGGTTTACATGCATCCAAGTCAAAAAACACTTGCATTGTCTCATAATATACATTTAATATCATCTCATTTCTCAAAGAGTCTGAAACGATTCAGTCGAAGCAGTTCAAAGATTCAGCCTGCATCTCAATGTGCATGCTATCCATCCTAAATAGTATGTGAGTATGTAATCCTTAGAGATTGTACACACTGTAAGGACAGAAAAGATGGCGTCGATTTTACCTTATCAATTTGAGCCTGAGTCTGATGATGAAACATTGGAAGAACTAGTCGATCAACCAGAAACTCCATCGCAAGGATGACTGGAGCAGGACGTTTCTTAGTGTTAAGTTTCTACTTAGTTTGAGGTGCATTATGAGATGTGATAGCAGTGTCAGTCTATTTCTAATTTATTGAAGTGCACGTGTGGGAACTGTATCACAGTTTGACATTACTGGGGGTGTTTACAGACAGAATACTTGAGCAAGTTGGCGAGGAGTACCATGGACAGTGCTCACATCTTTACATCCTATTATGATACAGATAATGCTCTACTCTGATAAAAAAAACAGAGACTTAGAGAAATTACATTTATGTAAGCCAACTGGGCCCACAGCTAAATAGTAAACACTTACCCACACAATAACAGTACATATGTTAACCAAGCAAAAATGTGAATTAATCATAAAACATCACAGTTTGTAAACCAAAAGCTTGTTCCATCCTATAATTACTCAAAGTAAAAGGGGACAACAGATAATCTGCATTAATGGACACAATTTTATGTAATAGTGGCCCACAGACGATTAGCGGAACTACTTCAGTAAGACAGTAATAACATGAGTTAGCCGGAAACACTGGGTGTACCCAATATAAAACACAAAACTACGTATTTTGAACACTCGATAGAATATATATATTTAAATTTATTTATAAAGCATATAATAATAAAACAACATTTTGACCACAGTGCTGTACAGAGTACTAAAATAGAACTATTATAAAAATGAATAACCACAACTTTAAAATAGCTGCAAAAAAACATTCCAGAATAAACCTTTAGACAAATAACAATACCTCGACACTCAAAAGCTCAAAAGATCAAAAGCTAATATAAAAATATATGTTTTTAAATGTCTCTTAAATTCATTCAAAGTTGATGATAGTCTAATATACTCTAGTAAACTGTTCCATGGCCTTGGGGCAGCTACCGCAAAAGTGCGGTCACCTCTGAATTTTAATTTCGACCTAGGAACATAGGAGATCTTAATAATCTCTTTGACTCCTGAGCACGAATCAGGTCAGCAATATATAGAGGGTCTGTCCCATGCAAAAATTTAAAAACAAAGGTTAGGGTCTTAGGAAATTAAGTCTGTAAGATACAGGTAACCAGTGCTTTGATCAAAACGGGTAATATCGTCTCGGTTATGTATGTAACCCTCGTTCCCTGAAGGAGGGAACGGAGACGTACGTCGGAACTGACCGACGAATTGGGGATCATTTTCAGAGACCAGTCTACTTTGAGTGTTTAAAAACGGGCCAATGAACATTGGCATGCGGTTCACGCATTCCACGCTCCGCCCTGCAGCGCGGGTATAAATAAGGAAGTGGAAGCACCACATCTTTGCTTTTCTGCTGAGGAGCCGAACTAGTGACTCGGTCCTTTAGCGGAAGCACAGCACCTGGCGACGGGACGTACGTCTCCGTTCCCTCCTTCAGGGAACGAGGGTTACATACGTAACCGAGACGCTTCCTTTCAGTTGGTCACATTCGACGTACGTCGGAACTGACCAGTGAATTGGGGATCCTACCAACACGCCAGAGATGCTGGCTCTTCCAGCGCCCTGCTTGAGCTCGCTGGACCACTCCTATGTTGGAGCGGGAGTCAGGACTCCAAGCAGGGAAGGTCAGTCACTGCTGTTCCTTCAAGACCCACTCAGTGTGACTATTGGATAATGCTGGGAAAGCGTGCCCGTCTCGGGGAGATGGAACGCTGCGGAGCCACATCCTTCAATGGAAGGAGGGGTGGCAGAATACACATAAGGACTAACCTAGCAGGGTAGTGCAACATATGGCAGTCTCTGGGGTGGTTCCAGCCTGGTCCCAGGGGAGAAAGAACACCACCAGAGACAACAGAGCGGGCTCTGTCAAGGGAAAGACACGGGGCTAGCCGAGTAGGGTAGCTGGTACTGTGGAGGAATACACATATGGGGTTGCCGTAGGAACCGCTACATATGGATACCCAGCTTACACACACGTTCCACATGCATACGGGTGTAAGCCTGGTGTCAGACGGCTGCAACGTCTGACACCGAGGGGTGATGGAGGAGCTCGACAGGGTTAGCCATTTCTGGGGAACATAACTGGAGACAATAGACGCACGTATCCAGCCCCGGGGGCGGGAATGGCGTTGCAAGCCGACACTAGAACGGGCACTTAGCGCTACTGGCCACTGGGGGCGAGTACACAGGAAGATACCGGCTCTACACGGAGGCTATAGAATCTAGCGAACGTGTTAGGTGTTGCCCAGCCCGCAGCTCTACATATATCTGTCAGCGAGGAGACTTGAGCCAGAGCCCAGGAGGAAGCCACACTCCTAGTTGAGTGTGCTCACAACCCGAACGGGCAAGGCACGCCTTGGGACTGGTAGGCCAAGACGATAGCATCCAGTATCCAGTGGGCTAACCTCTGCTTGGAGACAGCCTTTCCCTTCTGCTGGCCTCCGTAACAGACAAAGAGCTGCTCTGGGGTCCTAAAGCTTTGCGTTTGGTCCACGTAGGCGCGAAGAGCGCGGACAGGACAGAGCAAAGCTAGGGCTGGGTCTGCCTCCTCTGAAGGCAGCGCTTGCAGGTTCACCACGTGGTCCCGGAAGGGAGTGGTGGGAACCTTGGGCACGTATCCAGGCCGGGGTCTCAGGATGACGTGAGAGTTAGCCAGCCCGAATTCTAGGCGCGATTCGCTGACCGAAAGTGCATGCAGGTCCCCTACCCTCTTGATAGAGGCCAATGCAGTCAAGAGTACTGTCTTCATGGACAGGATTTTTAGCTCTATGGACTGCAAAGGCTCAAAGGGAGGGCTCTGAAGTGCTCTGAGCACCAGAGCTAAGTCGCAAGAGGGTACCGAGTTTGGACGAGGCGGATTTAGCCTCCTCACACCTCTGAGGAACCTGACGATTAGGTCGCGCTTCCCTAAGTACTTCAACTGCGAAGTAGGTCGTGATACGCCGCTATTGCTGCGACGTACACTTTGAGGGTGGAGGGAGACAGCCTTCGCTCCAGCCCATCTTGAAGGAAGGAAAGAAAGCACGGCACTAACCGAACACCTTCGGGGGTATTCCTGGCGGGAAGAGCACCACTCAACGAACAGGTTCCACTTCAACGCATAGAGGCGCCTCGTAGAGGGGGCTCTAGCAGAAGAGATGGTGTCTACCACAGCTTGTGGCAGGCCACCTAGAACCTCCGCGACCCGTCCAGGGACCAGACATGGAGTTTCCAGAGGTCTGGACGTGGGTGCCATAGAGTGCCCCATCCCTGAGAAAGCAGGTCCTTCCTCAGAGGAATGGGCCAGGGAGGGGCTGTCACGAGGAGTGTTAGTTCGGGGAACCAGGTCCGGTTGGGCCAGTAGGGCGCAACTAACAACACCTGCTCCTCGTCCTCCCTGACTTTGCACAGAGTCTGTGCAAGAAGGCTCACTGGGGGAAATGCATACTTGCGTAGGTCCCAGGGCAAGCTGTGCGGCATTGCATCCGTGCCGAGGGTGCCCCCGGTCAGGGAATAGTACAACTGGCAATGGGTCTAGTCCGGAGAGGCAAACAGGTCTACCTGTGCGGCTCCGAAAAGGTCCCATATCAGCTGGACTGCCTGGGGGTGGAGTCGCCACTCTCCCAGAGGTGTTGGCTGTTGTGAGAGCTCATCGGCTGTCCGATTGAGCGCACCACGGATGTGAATGGCCCGAAGCGACCTCAGACACTTCTGACTCCACAGGAGGAGATGGCGGGCGAGTTGGCGCATGCGACGGGAACGTAGACCACCCTGACGGTTGATGTACGCAACGGCCGCAGTGCTATCCGTACAGACCAGTACGTGCTTGCCCTGTAGCGGCTTTTTGAGGCGGCCCAGCGCAAGACATACTGCTAACAACTCTAGGCAGTTGATGTGCCAATGCAGTTGGGCCCCGTCCACAGATCCAAAACTGCATGCCCGTTGTACGTGGCCCCCCAGCCGGTGGATGAGGCATCCGTGAAGACCACAGCATGCCTGGACACCTGTTCTAAGGGCACTCCCGCCCGTAGAAATGAAGGGTCCGACCACGGGCTGAAAGTTTGGCGACAGTAAGGAATAACTGGGACCCGGTACTTGCCGTTCTGCCACGCCCATCTCGGGACTCGGCCATGAAGCCAGTGCTGAAGCGGTCTCATATGAAGCAATCCGAGCGGCGTTACCGTGGCTGCAGATGCCATATGCCCCAGGAGCCTCTGAAAAAATTTCAGTGGGACCGCTGTCCTGCCATTGAACGTATTCAAGCAGTTCAACACTGACCGGACTCGCTCGTCTGTGAGGCGCGCAGTCTGGTTGACCGAATCCAGCTCCATGCCGAGATAAGAGATCCTCTGTGTGGGACAGAGTTTGCTCTTCTCTCGGTTGACCCGAAGGCCCAACAGGCTGAGGTGACTGAGCACCATGTCCCTGTGTTTGCACAACTGATCCCGAGACTGAGCCAGTATGAGCCAGTTGTCAAGATAGTTGAGGATGCGAACGCCGCGTTCTCTGAGCGGAACAATGGCTGCCTCCGCAACTTTCGTGAAGATGCGAGGCAACAGGGACAGCCCGAAGGGCAGGACTTTGTACTGATATGCCCTCCCCTTGAACGCAAAGCGTAGGAACGGTTCTTCAGGTCGATCGCTGCTAACCAATCTCGGGGACAGATGATCGAAAATGCGTTTCTGCGTTAGCATCTTGAACGGGAGCTTGTGCAGGGCCCAATTCAGGACACGCAGGTCCAAGATTGGCCGTAACCCACCACCTTTCTTGGGTACAATGAAGTAGGGGCTGTAGAACCCCGACCTCATATCGGCTGGAGGAACCGGCTCGACCGCGTCCTTTGCCAGTAGGACATTGATCTCTGACCACAAGACATGAGCATCACTGCTTCGCACGGAAGTGAAGAGGATGCCCTTGTACTTGGGAGGCCGGCGGGCGAACTGAATCGCGTAGCCGAGTCTGATGGTACGGATGAGCCAGCGAGACGGTCTGGGGAGCGCTAGCCAGACCCCCAGAGACCGAACAAGCGGGATTAACGGCACCACAGACGTACCCGGGGTGGGGCAGCGAGGTGGAATACACAGACCCTACTCGGGAGGCCCGGAGTGTTGTCTGAATATCCCAGGGTGAGGCAGAGTGTGGGTGAGGAGGCCTGGTGGCGTCCTCGAGCCACACACTGCTGCCCCCTGGCGAAGGGAGGGGAGGAAGGGAGTGGCAAGGCCCGGGGGCGTCGCGCACTGCCAACCTGACCCTCTTGGGGCCCAGGGAGGAAGGAAACTGCTCTTTTATTGAGAATGTGGGTACCGCTGAGCCCTGGAGGGCTAGCGGCAGGATGTTTCCGGAACCAGATGTATTCTGCTAAGAACCAGATAGCCGGAACCAGATAGCCCCTGCTAAGCCCAAGCAGTGGCCTCCACCTGGGAAGCAGGGTGCCGGGCGTAAGGGTGGCGCCCAACCCGCTCAGGGTCCCGCGAAGTCCGCCGGCAAGCGCCAGCGCAAGGGCAAGCGGCCCAGGGAGAAAAGGATCTGCTCGAGTGTCCGCAACGGGTAACAACGGTTGTATAATTATATCTCTAGGTAAAGAAGATACATTTACAAAACAATCTTTTAAAAGGGTCTCATTGATTAATTTTGATGTATTTTTCTCAAGACAATTTAAGCAATATGGTCAAGAATACATAATATTTACCAGCAG
The DNA here is from genome assembly GCA_039654105.1 of Coreius guichenoti. Lineage (NCBI taxonomy): Eukaryota > Metazoa > Chordata > Actinopteri > Cypriniformes > Gobionidae > Coreius > Coreius guichenoti. The sequence goes on along the minus strand of CM077185.1, from coordinate 16,926,280 downwards.
CTGTGCGCCTGTCACTGTGAGATCATCATGCAGCCCATTTTCCCATTTTCCCACTTTCCTCAACCCTCTCTCTCTCTCTCTCTCTCACATACACATATTCTTTCCATTCAGTAAATTAATAATTACTGAAGCAGATGAAGGCAGTATTGGCTTGGTTATTGCTAAGTCAGTGTTATTTGCTGGCTGGGCTTCACTGATGATTCAATGAAACAAGCTTTTTAGCTAAACAACCTCTCAGGAATGCTTCTCACTCACTGTGTGTATGTGTTGGCTGTGTGTCCCGGACCAGTCTGGTAGGGGAATGGATCTTCTGGCATTGATGTACCCAGTACAGCTGCATTAGAAAGAGAGAGAGAGAGAGCAAGACAGAGTGGAGGAGAGAGAGGCTCTTTTGGCAGGCGGGTGTCTTGATAATCCCATTATCTGGCCAGTTCAAACCCCGAGTGGCAGACCAGGGAGTCTTCTTTAGGCTTATCTTTTCGTTCTTTTCTTTCTCTGAATCTTTCCATCCTGTCTGGCCAAACAGGACACAAATCTAAAAGCATCCTGTAGTGCTGAAACTCTTGTGGTCATATATTTGCAAGACAGCACAGGAGAAGTGTTAAGTTTAGGTGAGTTTAGGTTTAAGCCTTTTTTTATGTGTAAAAATAATATAATGTAATGTAATGTAATATAATAATATTTTAATACAAAAGTAATAAAAATACAAAAATTATTCATATTTTATGATTAAGTTGCAATGATTATTGTAGGTAAAATCTAGTTTGATAATATTAATTTTATTTATTTATTATGTAAGAAACCAAGCAAAAATCTATTTTAAATAAGTACCTGTACATAAAGTTTGCCAGGTGCCTGACATCCTTGTTTTCACTTGTTGACACTTTTAAAAATGGAGATGACACTTATAATTTATATAATAATATCATTCAGTAATATAAATATTAGTGCTGACAATCAATTAAAAAAACTACAACTAATTAGTCACACATTTGTCTGTAATTAACTGTGATTAATCACACCTAACATAAAATTTGTAATATATTTTACAAATATATTTTACAACTATATATATGTATATATATATATATATATATAGAAAGACAGTATATTTTACACATTTGTTTAATGGCATCTTTTTACTAGGTAATTTCTGGGGATTAAATGAGTAAGCCATTCAACATTACAGTATAATTGAAAACCATAATTTAGGTTTAATATAATTTAATAGGCTTAATATATATATTTATATATAATAAGAGGCTTATTCATTTCACTTTTGGTGTGAAAGGGCCTTCACACAAAAATATAATTTTTTTTAATTTTTTTTTATTAAAAAACAAGCAAGCCCAGCCCAAGTGATAAAAAGTAATGCAAAAGTAATGTAACACATTACTTTGCATAAAAAGTAACTAAGTAATGCAATTAGTTACTTTTATTAATTACTTTTAAAAGTAACTTTCCCCAACACTGGTCATATCTGAATGCTGGATGACTCAATGGGTGGATGTCAATGCTGGATTTATGGCAGTGCTGATGTGGCTCAATAAGCATTAGCACTTCCAGCAGTGTTCTGTTATTATTGCACTCCTCCTCCTGGCATCCTGAGTCGGGTCATGGACCAGCAATAGAGCAATAGCAATAGAGTCAGATCACAGATCAGGTCCCTAATGCGTCCCAAATGAAAATGAAATACAAACGAGGAACAGCATCCATAAACAAAGACAGGTAATGAAAAATATACTCTATATACTGAAAAATGTTTTACGTCACCTTTATTTATAGCACTTTATACGATTCAAGTTTCAAAGCAGCTTCACATTAATAAACATGAAAATTACACAATATTGTAAAATTAATTAATTATGAAACAAATTCAATTTTCAGCGTAGTGTCATTCAGCTCAATTTAGTTCAAAGTTCTTTCAATTTAGTTCAATAACTGTGTCAAAGTCGCAAAGTTCATCATTTGTGAAACAAGTTAAATTCAGCTTCATAAATCATAAGCAGTGTCTCAGAACAAGCCGTTTGCAGTTTCTATGCAGTGTCACACACATATGCTTAGGCCCCGCCCACTACTGTTGACGGTCTCTGCCATTATTAGCATAGATCCAACCCTGAGTGAGCTGAACACAGTCCGCCATGTTTATCTCCTCGCCAGAGCATTTAACAGCAGCATTCAAGTAAGAAATGTATTCTTATTAAAGCTACTAAAGTTATTCAATCAAGAGCAGTGAGTGTTTTTTCTGTTTTTCTTTTGTTGTTTGATTCATATTAACATCATATATAGCAGTAGGTACTATGTTACGCTGCTTTCACTTTAATACACAGATCTAATATACACATGCAATTTTTTTGCTTGCTGTTTACGTTCACAAACATAACCGACTGTATTTATTAGACTTTGTGTGTTTTTGACATAACCTTATGTGTATTTGACAGTTTAAGCGCAATAAGATGTGAAAGAGAACTTAGTTTAATACTTACAGGATGCGCCATCTGACATACAGCTTTCTGTGTGCATGCTTCAGGTGTGTGCGATCAGAAAATCATATATCAGAAATTTAGACTGATATGGCTTTAAAACGCATGTAGATAATAAACTTTCATGATGATGAAGAACTGCAGTGTCACGTGAGCGTGACCGCGATAGAGATGATAATCAAAACCAAACAGATGGCAGAGTATCGGAAGCATGAGCTGTACAGGCTCCGCCCTCTTCTGGAAAAATATGGGCATTTACAACATGGTATAATAAATGATATGTGGTGTATTTTAAGCTGAAACTTCACAGACACATTCTAGGGACACCTGGGACTAAGGCCCGATCCCAATTCTATTTTATTCCCCTAAGAAATGGGACACCACTACTATACCATTACATGTCATCATACCCCGTTTCTTTTATTAGTGTCCTGTAACATTTAACCAGTATGAACAGCAATGAAGTGCATGGATCTAACAGAAATCAGGCGCGAGCACGTTTAACAAATTACTCACTCCCAACGTTGTTTTGCGCTGTATTTGAACGTAATAAAACGGCGCTCGTTCTCAGTTCGAAAACGTATGAGCCTTTGGGTTTCCTAGTTTCCTAAAGACGATACAGAATGATACAGAACATACAAGACTGGTGAAGCCGCTTTTCCATTAGGCCAAACTGTTCTCTTTGTTTATTAACCGTACCATTCCGTGCCGAACCGCGCCGGCCGGTACGGATATTGTTTCGTTTTCTACTGTGGTGCTGCAATTGCCTTGGTAACGCAAGAGTTTACAGACTCGTGATGTAAATAGCGACTGCGTTATGAAGGATGACCAGATATTTCTTTTAACTGTATTATTAATTTGTGTTCACATCACTCAAATAGCGCGTTTAGCAAGCTACTGAGAAACGGGCATCCAGGCAACACACAAGTGATCGATCCCGAGTGGCAACATCACTGCACGCATTCTAGCAGCACGGTAGTTGGTGTATGCAGGGAAATTCCTCATACTCCTTCGTCCGAAGTGTGGTCCCGAAAAATCTTTGTTTGAAGGGCTATCTGACCCTTCCCCTTACCCCTACCACTCCAGCCAAAAGAGAATCGAGACACCCCTTCAAAACGAAAGGGTAGGGGAAAGGGAAGGGGTAAGGGGTAGAAATGGGATTGGGCCTTATATTACATCTTGTAAAAAGGGGCATAATAGGTCCCCTTTAAAGCAGTTCTACAGAAGACAATAATGTGATCATCCAGCTTAATTCAGTTAAATGTTGATTCAATTCAGTTCAAATTTTGTTCTCATTTTGCTCAGTTCATTTTAAATTGTGTTCTCATCTCATCTGTGTCTGTGCAGCTAAATCAATAATGCTGAATATTGATTGTCTTTTAAACTCCAACTGTGTCAAGACAGTGGCAAGATTTGACACATTTAAAATGTTTTAGTACAAATATCTGTAGGTAAATAAGGCTTTTAATGTTATGTTAAAGCACATTAATGAAAATAATGAATTATTCTTCCGTTTTGTGTTTATTGCAAAACTGGAAAACTTGATTTAAAACTATTTTTTACTGTATTTTATTTTTGATTTGTTACACATTTTGATTATTCTTGGCTTCAGTGCTATTCAGCTGAAATTATACTTCTTCTGGTTTACCTTTAAGCCATTACAGAGCAAAAGCATAAATATTAATATACACAGTAAATATAATCAAAGTGATGAATAAATATTAGGATATACTGTATAGGCCTAATATTGTTCAGCTATATCACTGAGTCCTAGATACTCTTCACTCCAAAGAGCCAATTTAAAGAGAGATAACCCAAATCACGTTCGTCACATACAGTAACTATGTGAGCTAATCCTCAATGCATATTATCTCTCTCGGCCTTCCTCTCAGAGGAAATCAGTCTGAGTGTATGTGTCCAGGCTGAATGGCCATGACAGACAGATAGAGGCGCATTCATTCTTCATCCTGTGATCCTGCTTGTCCCATTAACAAAGCAGATACATTCTGTCAGTGCAGTTTATCCCACAGCTTTTCCCTGTTTCACCGAGGGCTGAGCGGCTCTACTAACTGCCTTTGTCACACACATAATGCTGCGAGCTCTTCTGAGGGCCACACGGGGATCACCACACACAGAGAATCCACAGAGGAGCTTCAGTCACAATGACAATTCAATTGAGGGAATCTAAGCTGTGTGTGTGTGAAAGGCTTTGAGTGCGTTTATATGCCATTTAATCTATGACGATGCTCAGGTAGGCTACTCTGGGTGAATTAAATTATCAAGGAGCATCTGGATCAATCGTCACAATTTTAAGAATGACAGCTCACAGTGTATATACTTTATGTATTTAATCTCACTTTATTAACCAATGTTTTTGCTGCTGACCTTCGATGATCCAATTCAACCATACTAATAAGCAAAAATTAATTTAGATAAACATTACGGTTACACTTTATTTTAAGGTGACATAGTTATATTGTACTTACTCAAATAAGTACTGAGTAATATTAATTAACCACATGTACTTACTATAGAGTTACGGTTAAGGTTCGGTTTAGGTAATTATCCATAATTTACTGTTATTACTATAGTAAGTACATGTAGTAACACGTAACTATGTCACCTTAAAATAAAGTGTTACCAACATTACATTTGTGTTTCATTTTTTTACAGCTTAAGTAAGAGTGTTGAATTTTCTTCTGCATCCTATTCTTCTACAATCCAGAATGGCAGCTGAAAGGTTTGTTTGAGCTGCGCACTCTACTGTACAGGCGTGAATTATCATTTCCTTTTACATTTGCCAAAAAAAGAACTTTATTTGTTATTAAAAGACAAACAAGCAAGCCCAGCCCAGGTGAGAAAAAAGTAATGCAAGAGTAACGTAACCATTACTTTCCATAAAAAGTAACTAAATAGTGCAATTAGTTACTTTTTTAGGGAGAAACGCAATATTGTAATGCATTACTTTTAAAAGTAACTTCCCCAACACTGTATATATACGTAAGTGTCCAATAACAACAGGTCACTGGAATTAAACAAGTAGTATCTGGCTGGTCATGTGATCTCAGCATGGAGCAATCCACTCCATGTACAATCAAACAGCTTTTATTAGGCTACAGATATGACTGGAATATTCATCAAATGTGAATTTAGAAATGTTTTAAATTACACAAAGTACTATTTAGAGGTAAAACATTGTAAATGAGAAAACAAATATTGAGTGCACATTTGCAGTTTGAAAAATGCCATGTTGGGACTTACATGAATAGTTTCGAGTGATGATATAATCTAATCATTAAATTAAGTAAAATGTACAGTTTCAACTACTGTATTTCACAGCAGTGAATTTAACTTTAAATAAATTCTAAAACTTAAGATTAAAACACAGACTCTGTTATGACACTTTCACTTTGTCTGGCCCTTTCAATTCCTCCCTCTCATGAGGAACACATTTGAACATTATATCGTTTTGTCTGTATTCTCTAAACAAGAAGAACTGAGGTCACAACGTATGTTTGTCTGTGCCCTTTCTGGCCACAACAGGAGTCTGATCAATTCTTCCTGGTTGACCAATATGCATTTTTCAGTGGCCGATGCCATTGCCTATATCTATAGAAATGGAAGACAGATGTCTATATAATGCCAATACACATTGACATTTATTGAATGTCATTGCATTATATACAAAGCATTAAACCAAGTGCTATTCATTATAAAGAAAGATAGCACAAGCACACTTTTCAAGCAAAACTTCACAAATAGTAGTTTGTTAGGTTTTAAGGTGATTTTTTAGGTGATTTGATGCTTGTGAAAAAAAGTGCACTTAATTGTTTTGAATGTGCACTAGTAGTATACTACAAATCTTAAAAGCATAGTTTATGCTTTTTTATATTTTATGCAGAACATAATATTATTAAAATAAAATGCTTAAGTGTACTTAGAGTAAACTTTCATGACTGGTTCTTAACACACTTAAAGGAGTAGCTCAATTTAAAATTAAAATTAGCCCATGATTTACTTACCCTCAAGTCATCCTAGGTGTATATGACTTTCTTATTTCTGATGAACACAATCGGAGTTATATTAATAAATATCCTGATGCTTCCAAGCTTTATAATGGCCATGTCGGGGTCCATTGAGTTTGAAGATCAAAAAAGCACATCCATCCATAATAAACGTACTCCACGCGGCTCCAGGGCGTTAATAAAGGCCTTCTGAAGCAAATCGATGGGGTTTTGTAAGAAAAATATCCATATTTAAAACTTTATAAAGTAAAATATCTAGCTTCCGCAGACCGCCTTCCGTATTCAACTTATGCAGAAAGTTTAACGCCTCTCGCAGTTCAAAATGCTTACGCTACGTTCTAGTGATACGTCGCGCCAGTTGCGCGTTTTAAATATGGATATTTTTCTTACAAAACCCCATCGATTCGATACTTTTTGGTTCACCCAAAAATGAAAATTATCCCATAATTTGCTCACCCTCAAGCCATCCTAGGTGCATATGGCTTTCTTCTTTCAGCCGAACCACAAAACCAGAAATGATACTAAATTATAACAATTATCACAATTATATTAAAAAATATCCTGGATCTTTCAAGCTTTTTATGAAATTATGGAACAAAGTGACTAAATTATGGGACTAAAGTGTACTTTTTTCTTCACAAGGGAATTTACACACCTTTGTGAACACACACACACACATATATACATTGTCTAGAGTCTATTAGCAGCTGAGATGTTTCAAAGGGTTTAGAGGTCTAGAGAGGTTTAGAGGAACACAGGTGTAACTCAGAGCTGTGAAGACAGGTGTGAATAAAGGTGTGAAAAAATCCTCAGTTTTAAGGTGACATCCAGCAATGGAGCATGGAGCTGCAAAGCATCAAGTTGAAGCTTGTTTCACACATCCTACAGTACATCACTGTTACTGAAACATCAGACACGCACTGAGCTTTAACATGGACAGTGTTTTTGCAGCAGCTCTATACAAAAAAAGACCCCAATGTCACCTCTGTGTGCAGCTTAACCCTTAAATGCATACCTCTGGTCTTTAGCGACCCGGGACGTCATTCACTACCCTCCTCCTCATTCATTTTTTAAAGTTAGACATCAACCTTCTTAGTATTCCTCAATCAATTCATTATAAACAATATAACAAGAAAAAAAATATTAATTTATAAAAGAATGCCTGTTTTTCCATTCACTTTTTTGTAAAAATTGTATAGGGTCGCTAACGGCCCAAGGTGTGTAATAGTGTACGTATATTTTTTTCTGCACAACAATAATTTAATCTTTAATGACGGAATATGTGCAATTCACCTTTATTCCACAAGGTGGCAATGTCTGATACACAATGATGAAGTGACCTTTCACTCATAGTTACTGCAGACTGAAAACGAAACAATAATAATCTGCAAAACTTGAAATGGCTCAGCGATTTACTGCAGAACAAGTACTGAACACTATCAGATATTAGTGTCACTGTCACTTGATGGTGAATCTGGTGAAGAAGCTGTCAGCGATCAAAATATTGATTTTGAAGATGTTGAAAATGATAGTTTTGAGAATATTTTTGAAATCGTGAATATGAGCCAGATGCCGAATGTACTGGGAAATGAGCTCTGACGAGGACAGTGATGATGGTATAAAACATCTGCTCAAACTGAACCCTTCCAAGCTCCAAAAGGTAACGAAATATATTTTATTTTATTCTTCTGTAATTATTACACTAATTTCAGGAGAGTTTTATATTATCGCGATAGAGATCCATCCGTGTTAGATATAGATCCGGGTCGCTAAAGACCCGAATATGCAAGAATGATTGGCGAAACAGTCATGCATTTAAGGGTTAAACGAACCATCCAAACTATTGGAAATGTGCATATATATATATATATATTAATCTACATGGCTTTACAGAACTTCTTTATTATGACTGCTATCAACATGCAGCGACACAGATCATGTTGGACTTGAAGCGGCGCTGCACAGACCAATCGGTGTATGGCATCAAAGTACCGCAAGAGTATCAACAGCACAGCATAGAAAACTCAACCGAGATGACACTCACCAAACATAATTTTAGATAAACTCTGAACATTACAACACAACTAAAAGTGCCAATAAAAGCAACAAACCAGAAAACACAACTGCAATTTATCCTTCCTGCACTGCATGCTGGGAAGTTAAGTGGCATAGTGACAACAGAATCCAACCTGTGGACAAACAGGAAGAGAGTTGTTTCCGCAGCAACACCGAGCATCTGTGGAACTCCATCCATGTCAGCGGACGGGTGAGTAATTTTCACCACGGGTCACTGATTTGGTTATAGAGCACAGAGAGACAAACACACCATATACTGCACACCTTCCACAGATCCACAGCAGAGGTGGAAAGGACACGTTATACAGTTAGGTCCATATATATATATATATTTGGACACAGGCATAATTTTCATACTCTTGGCTCTGTATGCCACCAGAATAAAATTAAAATGAAACAACCAAGATGAATATGAAGTGCAGACTTTCAGCTTTAATTCAAGGGGTTGAACAAAAATATCAAGTAAAAATTTTAGCAACTGCAACCATTTTTATATACAGTCCCCCCGTTTTAAGGGGCTCAAATGTAATTGGACAAATGAATATAATCATACATAAAATGTTCATTTTAATATTTTGTTGAGAATCCTTTGCAGGCAATGACTGCCTGAAGTCTGGAACCCATGGACATTACCAAAGACTGGGTTTCCTCCTTTCTGATGCTTTGCCAGGCTCTAACTGCAGCTGTCTTCAGTTGTTGTTTGTTCTTGGGTCTTTCTGCCTTTAGTTTTGCCTTCAGCAAGTGAAATGCATGCTCGATCAGGTTGAGATCAGGTGATTGACTCGGCCATTGCAGAATATTCCATTTCTTTTCCTTAAAAAACTCCTGGGTTGCTTTTGCGGTGTTTTGGATCATTGTCCATCTGTACCGTGAAGTGCCGTCCAATCAACTTTGCTGCATTTGGCTAAATCTGGGCAGACAGTATATTCCTATACACTTCAGAATTCATCCGGCAGTTTCTGTCTTCTGTCACATCATCAATAAACACCAGTGATCCAGTGCCACTGGAAGCCATGCATGCCCATGCCATCACACTGCCTCCACCATGTTTTACAGATGACGTTGTGTGCTTTGGATCATGAGCTGTTCCAAGCCTTCTCCATATTTTTTTTCTTCCTGTCAATCTGGTACAGGTTGATATTAGTTTCATCAGTCCAAAAAATGCTTTTCCAGAAGTGGTCAGGCTTTTTTTAGATGTTTTTTGGTCTTAGATGTTTTCTGGCCTTTCTATTCTTCATTTATGAATGAACCCTCTGTATTTGCTCTCGTGAAGTCTTCTCTTGATTGTAGACTTTGACAATGACACGCTTACCTCCTAGAGAGTGTCCTTTATTTGGCTGGATGTTGTGAATGGGTTTTTCTTTACCATGGAGAGGATCCTGCGATCATCTACCACTGTTGTCTTCCGTGGACGTCCAGGCCTTTTTATGTTGCTGAGCTCACCAGTGCATTCTTTTTTTCTTAGAATGTACCAAACTGTTGATTTGGCCACTCCTAATGTTCCTGCTATCTCTCTGATGGATTTGTTTTGTTTTTGAAGCCTAATGATGGCCTGTTGGACTTGCATGGAGAGCTCCTTTGAACGCATGATGTGGGTTCACAGCAGTAGATTCCAAATGCAAATACCACACTTAGAATCAACTCCAGACCTTTTACCTGCTTAATTGATGAAGAAATAATGAAGGAATAGCCCACACCTGTCTATGAAACAGCTTTTGATTCAATTGTCCAATTACTTTTGGTTCCTTGAAAAGGGGGGGGTGGCTACTCTCAAGAGCTGTAATGCCTAAACCCTTCCTCCAATTTGGATGTAAATACCCTCAAATTAAACCTGAGAGTGTGCACTTTCAGCCCATATCCATTATACAACCATAGCTTGAATATGTTTAGGTAAATACCTGAAAAAAACAAAAAATTGTGCCTGTGTCCAAATATGTATGAACCTTATTGTATATACAGTGGGGAGAACAAGTATTTGATACACTGCCGATTTTGCAGGTTTGCCCACTTACAAAGCATGTAGAAGTCTGTAATTTTTATCATAGGTACTCTTCAACTGTGAGTGACGGAATCTAAACAAAAATCCAGAAAATCACATTGTATGATTTTTAAGTAATTCATTTGCATTTTATTGCATGACATAAGTATTTGATACATCAGAAAAGCAGAACTTAATATTTGGTACAGAAACCTTTGTTTGCAATTACAGAGATCATACGTTTCCTGTAGTTCTTGACCAGGTTTGCACACACTGCAGCAGGGATTTTGGCCCACTCCTCCATACAGACCTTCTCCAGATCCTTCAGGTTTCAGGGCTGTCGCTGGGCAATACGGACTTTCAGCTCCCTCCAAAGATTTTCTATTGGGTTCAGGTCTGGAGACTGGCTAGGCCACTCCAGGACCTTGAGATGCTTCTTACGGAGCCACTCCTTAGTTGCCCTGGCTGTGTGTTTCGGGTCGTTGTCATGCTGGAAGACCCAGCCACGACCCATCTTCAATGCTCTTACTGAGGGAAGGAGGTTGTTGGCCAAGATCTCGCGATACATGGCCCCATCCATCCTCCCCTCAATACGGTGCAGTCGCCCTGTCCCCTTTGCAGAAAAGCATCCCCAAAGAATGATGTTTTCACCTCCATGCTTCACGGTTGGGATGGTGTTCTTGGGGTTGTACTCATCCTTCTTCTTCTTCCAAACATGGCGAGTGGAGTTTAGACCAAAAAGCTCTATTTTTGTCTCATCAGAGAACAAGCATCTCATCAAATGCTTGTTCTCCCCACTGTATTTATACTACTAGGCTGTTGAATTGAATCTGACAGGTTTACGAACACTCTAAGGTGTGCAATTTTTTCACGGAAACGCACGGCTAAAGAAGTCTTTACCGCATTATAGTTCCATATCACTACGCCAAATGATTTCAGTTATTTCAAAGGTCCTTACAGACTATAACAGCAAAAAAAAAACAAAAAAAAAACACAAAGACACTGACCAAGCAAATAAATATAGTAAACAATAGGATGAAATTATTTCCATGTTTTTTTGTACAGAAAGCACATACTTTCTCTCCCACTCAAACGCATATGCATACAGTACAGAGACACACTCGCACAGAAAGGTGTTGTCAGCAACATGACATTTCTCACTAGCGAGGTAATAACGGTGCTGTTCTTGGAGCAGATAAACTTACAATTTCGCTATTAGTAGAGATGCTGCTGCCGAACACAGTTGAGAGACGCACAGATGTAGGTAATTTACACAAGCTTAATCTCTCTCTCTCTCTCTCTCTCTCTCTAATAACTGCATTAATAATAACTGCATTAGTCTGCTATCAATGGCTCAAGCCTCCGTTACTACCTCTAAAATGACGTTTTGGAAGTAGCAATGGAGGCTTGGGGTTAGACGCATAAGAAATTAGTCATACATGCAAGATGTTTTAAAGAAAAAAAACTGACAAATGTCTTGAAATAGAACATCTGAACAATGTCTTGAGGTGTGGTAACCAGGGCTTGACATTAACACCCGCCAACCCGCCCTTTGCGGGTGGATTTCAGCTGTGGCGTGTAAAAAACTCCCTCTAGCCACTGTGGCGAGTTGAATTTTATTGTAGAGTTTTGTTCAGAGCGCGCTCTTACTCACTGAAATCTGCACTCTCATCATAAACAACAAAGTAGAGATGTACGTGCGATACATAGGAGATTCATTCATCATACAGGGATTGACTGTTTTTGTTCTATTTCAGAAAATAGTTTCAAACAAAGATCACAGCAGAACCATAGCGCATCTGATGAGACTGGCATAAAGTTGGCTTGACCTTGGACGTTGGAAATTTGCAAATTTAGGGACCGTCTCTAAAGTTACATACGACATTGGTATACATGTTTCTAACTTCAATAGCATTTGAAGAGAATGACTCAGAGTCATAAAACCAACTGTAAAGTGTTCATCTAGGTGTCAGGTATGATGCACACCTTTTATATTTTTGATATTTAATCAAATAAACTGCCAAATCACATGAAAATATGGATATGTATTTCACTAGGCTACTGTATGGGCTCATACACAAAATATGCTAGATTTAAATATGTTATAGCTGATAGAACACTGATGAGAATATTGTTTGAGAATAAATTACATTTACACCAAAAAATCTTAGTTTTTTCAGACAAGCAACTGTTAGTGTTTCTCTGTCTAGATTAAGGAGCTTTACACAACCTTATCAGAGCTAAATAGGCCTGTTTGATGACCTATCATGTTATACATTTTATGTAGACTTGATTTGGCGTGTGTAGAGTGGTCATTTAGATATAGCCAACAACAAATTTCCCCGCAACAAAATTTTGGCCAGTGAAAATGCTGAGTGGCTAGTAACTTTGGAAAACCACTAACCACAGTGGCTGGTGAGCAAAAAAGTTAATGTCAAGCCCTGGTGGTAACCATAGTATAAGCGGAATAACCACTTCGCATTGTGGCCGCATTACCACCTCGGGTGTGCATTATTTTTCTAATAATTCAACGTCTCAATAGCTTCTTGTTTATATTAAGTGCAAATAATGTCAGATTCTACTGACAGATTTGTATTAAGGGTATGTTTCTAAGCAATGATAGTATATTTTGTTGAAATACTGTAATGTTTTTTACTACACCAATGCGCGCTGCAGACCGTAACACACTAACATTTCAGTGTAAACAATGTTTGCTTTAAACATTTTAATGTTTAAAGTAGTAAATAGAACAAGAGTCATACTGAGGAACATTTTGATGTCAGAAACAACGTTGAAAAGTAACAAGTGCAAAGTAATTTCTTTGAAACGTGTTTAACAGTCATGATTTTGCCTTTTTGCCTCCATACTAAGCTTTTAGTCTGCTAAAACATGTCTGTATAAATATTTTTGCATACATAAATGTTATTAATGTGGCATATTAGTTTAGTTTTCATATAGGCCTATTCATTGTTGATACATTGTTAAATTATTATTTTCTGTATAATTTTGTATATAGATTCTAAAGACAAAGTATCAGTTGGAAAGTTGCAAAAATCTGCAAAAATCAGTTTGCCAACGAGTAAACTAACATGCAAGTTAACAGAAAGTCACAAAATCCAATATTCATGGAGTCTTTAATTATACTTCTCTGTTTGTTTACTCAAAAAAAAAAAAAACATTCTTAAAAGTTTAAATTCAAAATGCTTTTTAAATTCAATCTGAATTTTGTAGTAAGAAATCGATTTAACAAAGTACAGAACGGCTGTACATTTGTCGTCTTTTCGATCTGATTTTGGGAATGTGAGAATAGGGCGGAACACAGAAAATCACAGACAAACAATAATAAAAAAATAGAACACATTCCATTTTGCCAGCTTAACCTGATACAACCTCAAAACCCTGCTGAGAGAAAAAGACTTAAAAGCAGGAGAGAAAAAAAGAATATCACAAGAGCAAGTGTGCAGAAAGAGAAGGGAGAGAAAGAGACAGCGACAATGTGAAAGATCATAAACAAAAAGCTGTGAGGTAGAGACAACGTTAGATTGTCTGCAAAAAGCAACACCAAATCACACCGCCACATTCACAAGAGAGCAAAAGTGCAGACAGATGTGCAGAAAAATCCATTATAGAAGATCCACAGCTCAATTTTAAAACTCTGAAAAGTCAGAAACCATAACACAAAAGGGACCGTTTGTCCAAACCATGGAAGATGGAGGGAGTATTCAAGAAGCTTGAAGAAATGTCTCAATGCAATTCTCGCAATCAAGACTTTGTTTCTCATAATGGCAAGTTTATAACTTACAATGTGACATTATATCTCACAATAGGCTTAAATGTCGCAATGTGATTTTAAATCTCTGCGCATTTGTTTCTCACACTTGATATTTTATACTGTTTACACAACAGTACAACATTATTTCATATTTTTAACATTATCTCAAAGTTACCTTTTTGAATTTTATCCACTGTAGTGAATTTTGGTGACATACTAGGGGCCAGATTTACTAACAGCTTGCGCCAGTGCAAACCCTCTTTTGGTCTTAAAAAACTACTGTCAGGATTTACTAAAGATACATGAGTGCTGAAAAGGCATGGACAGGGTTATTTTGGTGGCTGACCTTATTGCATATTCATTTGTAGGAGTTTCCCTTTCAGACGTAAAATTTATGGGAGGAGAGTATTTAAATGAATAAGGCAAGGTGATTTACTAAGGTTTGCACTAGTTAATTTACTGGTATTTGCTCCATTATTTGTGTCTTAAAGGTGCAGTGTATGAATTTTAGTGGCATCTAATGGTGAGGTTGTGAATTGCATCCCCCAACGCTCCCCCCTCCCTTTCGGAGCACATAGAGAAGCTACGGAGGCCGACATAGGACAAAAATGTCGTCGTCGGAGAGAGCAGAGAGTGACTAGCGCTCTGTAGAGAAGTTTGTCCGTTTAGGGCTACTGTAGAAACATGATGCCGTAAAATGGCGATTTCACTGTAAGGGGACCCGCGGGGTATGTAGATAGAAATGGCTCATTCTAAGGTAATAAAAACATAACGGTACATTATGTAAGGTCTTTATACACCACTGAAAACATAGTTATATATATTATATTGCATTTCTGTCAATAGATCCTCATAAATACTACACACTGAACCTTTGAACCAGATGCTAATTTGCGCTGCTCTTGGTAGATTGCATTGGTCATTATAGAAATGATCCGGCTGTGTCTGTGTTCTTTAATTTGCACGTTGTTAGAACTTTCCACTCCCATCTGCGCTTTTGTGGAATTGCGCTCTCACGCTAATTTTCCGTTTAGTAAACATGGCACCTTGTTTTTAATTGAGTGTCATGTACACTTTTGAAATTATTTAAACGTGCTGTATGTAGGAATGACAGCTAGTGGTTGAAATGGGTACTGCAGTCCAAATTCAAAATATTGTTTGCCCCGCCCACTCCTCCTCAGACTCCACGCTCACACGGGTTGCCAGTTTGAGGACACACAACAGGAACGAACGCAATTGACAATGGAAGGCGAGGAGGCCTACACACTGTAAATTGATGAGTTGATTTATCCGCGTTTTAATGTGCTTCCGTTCATAGAGATTTTTAGATGGATGCTGAGGCTTTTTAGGTCGGGTAGAATCTGCGATCTCTGACCCAGTTTGTTTGTTTGGTAACACTTTATTTTAAGGGTCCAGAATAATGCATTAGTTAAGCATTAATTAATGATTAACTTGCTCACAATTAAGCATTAGTTAAGCATGGACACAATAGTAATTAGTGATTAACTTAACATTATAGTAACGGCATATTAGCCATTATTTACAACTTAATAAGCCATATATAATTTTTGTGTAGTGATGTAATTATATTTCTGTGCCATTCTGTTAAGTTAACTGAACAATAAGCTAGTATTTATGTTTAATTACTGCTGATTTTGTGTGTAATAGTGTAATAAAGACTATTTTGACCCCCTATTCTACAGTGAAAGTTTTATCCTCATTAATTATGGCACTTATTGAGTGATATTTAAGTTTATTGACCAGAATAAGCCAATAATTAAGCCTAACTACCATTAATACAGTATTAATAAAGGCAATTTGACCCCCTATTCTAAAGTGAAAGTTTTATCCACATTAATTATGGCACTTATTGAGTGATATTTAAGTTTATTAACCAGAATAAGCCACTAATTAAGCCTAACTACCATTAATACAGTACTAATAAAGGCAATTTGACCCTCTATTCTAAAGTGAAAGTTTTATCCTCATTAATTATGGCACTTATGACGATGTGTTGCAGTCGCAGTCCTCTCTGGCGATATAGTTTTGTATGAGGTACAGAGCAGAATTTAAGTTTTTTAATTTAAGCCTCACTCCACTATTTGAAGGCGCACGTTCACGAAGCAGGTGAGAGCCAATGAGCGTTTGATATCACTGCCGTAAAACGCAATTTTTGAATTCATAACGAGTGCGGGAATTGTTTACGGTCGCTGTTGAAGATAAAGATGAAGATCACTGGATAAAGAAGTTCCTCGTATGGATTCTAAAGATGTGGATTACAGCGAACAAATTAAATTGGTGTCTTTTGTGAATTTATGTTGCGTTTTGGTGTACTTTCTAGTCATTGTGTCCCA
Source organism: Coreius guichenoti (assembly GCA_039654105.1). Taxonomy (NCBI): domain Eukaryota; kingdom Metazoa; phylum Chordata; class Actinopteri; order Cypriniformes; family Gobionidae; genus Coreius; species Coreius guichenoti. Next base: position 16,909,592 of record CM077185.1, on the reverse strand, counting down.
CGGTGAACAAAATAAGTATTACATGATATATAATGGTTAAATGATTACAGAAATGTTATTTATTTTAGGGTTTTAAAGTGTAGTTTTGTTTAACGTAATCCTTTGAACCGAGTTTGCAGCAGAAGTCACAAACAGAGTGAAATGTTTTTAGTGCTGTCAATGTTGTACGTGTTAGATAAATGCTGAACCACACTTTACATAAAAATACACATTCTCGTGAGATCACGTTGCAGAATAACTGCTAAACAAACCAATAGTGTAAATAAGAACTTATCTTTAGAACAGGGGCTCAAATTGTCTTTATTTGTACTGCATTAGTGGCAGTTTAGCCTTAATTATTGGCTTATTCTGGTCAATAAACTTAAATATCACTCAATAACTGCCATAATTAATGAGGATAAAACTTTCACTTTAGAACAGGGGGTCAAATTGCCTTTATTAGTACTGTATTAATGGTAGTTAGGCTTAATTATTGGCTTATTCTGGTCAATAAACTTAAATATCACTCAACAAGTGCCATAATTAATGAGGACAAAACTTTCACTTTAGAATAGGGGGTCAAATTGTCTTTATTACACTATTTTAGCAATTTATAACGGCAAAATCAGCAGTAATTAAACATAATTACTAGCTTATTGTTCAGTTAACTTAACAGAATGGCACAGACATATAATTACATCACTACACAAAAATAATATATGGCTTATTAAGATGTAAATAATGGCTAATATGCCCTTACTATAATGTTAAGTTAATCATTAATTACTATTGTGCCCATGCTTAACTAATGCATAATTGTGAACAAGCAAATCATTAATTACTATTTTAACTAATGCATAATTCCGGACCCTTGAAATGTAAAGTTAATCATTAATTACTATTGTGTTCATGCTTAACTAATGCTTAATTGTGAACAAGTTAATCATTAATTAATGCTTAACTAATGCATTATTCTGGACCCTTAAAATAAAGTGTTACCGTTTGTTTCCATGGCAGCAATTCCATGGCGACAACTGGCAACCTGTGGTGTCGAAATACTATCGGGTAAATTGGCAACATGCTTTATCGCACAGACCAAAACAAAAACAGACATTCTGACACAGAACGCACATTTCAAAGTAAAATAACTGTCCGTAGCATTGTTTTTCGGAGAAACGAGTATGTAAACTCAGCATGTTTCCTAAATATCTGCAAACATATTATGGTATTTTTATGGTTTAGTACAGTCAAAAACTTACATACAGCACCTTTAACCAAAACCTTTATTTTTTCACTGAAAAAAAACAACAAAAAAAAGCTTATTAACAATTAGTTGACTAATTTTAAAGAATGTCTAGATATTTGTACTGGAATTTTATTTATTTTTTTTATTTTTTATTTTTTGCAGTGTATGCAGTGCCGTTAGCCAATCATAAAAGTGCAGTTTGCCGCCCATTAAAATGGATAAATTTAGATAGAGGGTCAGAATGAGGGTTGAAAATAAAAATGTTATATATACTGCAATTAACATTATATTAAAATTATAAGTGAACCCCTAAAGAACATTTTTTTTATGTCATGGCCCCTTTAAGATATTATAAACATTAACATCACAATTTCCTGTAAAGCTGCTTTGACTCAATCTGTTATACAAATAAATTTGATTTGACATGACTAGCATATGTGATGTAATCCACTACATCATTGTGCATGGTCTTAAGTGAGGACTTATTTGTTCCGCTGGTGCACAAATTAAATGCTTCAGATTTAGCTAGAGGTCTTAACGTACTTTTGTAGTTAGAATTACTTTCTCACTTTTTGACAGGTGGGGCCAGAGAGGAAAACGTCACGAGAGAAGAACATGGCAGTCACAGAATTCTTTTTAATGTAGTTTTTGTGTCGTGGGCATTTCCTGGACGGCAGGTTGAATAGATCTCCCTCTAAGGGATTGGACTCGCCTCTTTTACTCGGTGCAGCTTTAATCAATAAAACTGACAGAGACTCCGCTTGGTTTTACCGGCGACCACCCATTCGCAGACCTCCTCCTGCGATTGCTCTAACTGTAAGTGCATTTGGGAGAGCGAGCGCAAATGAGAGAGAAAAAGGAGTGTGTGGGGGGCACTTTAATGCACCGGCAAATATTTCCACAGCAGGGGTTCTGGTCTCAAACCAAACGCTTATTACAGAGAAAAACACTGTTCTCATGGGCAGCATCACAAAACACTTCAGTCCTTATACACTAAGACAAGCATACGGAAATATCACACTCCTCCAGAGCAGAGACCTAAACTTCATCATGGTTCATTTCATTTTTGAATTATGTGTGTCTGTTTTCTTTTTAGCTGTATTCTTTAGAAACTAACATGTGCAAAGTTTTGACGCTTGACGCCTTTTTGATCTTCACATAAAACGTGTGTTTTTCTTGGTTTTCGGGACACAAGTATTATAAAAACTATAACATAAATCACCCATTTTGTAAGAAGTATCTCTCTCTCTAAACTTCTCTTCAAATATTAATTCAAATGCGCTTTATGAAGATCTACTTGCGAAATTACTGTAGAGAGTCACAGACAAAGCGACAGATCATCTGAATGACATGTAAAACAACCACCCGCATTTTATGTTTACATTTAGACATTGAAAAAAAACAAGTAATGGTGCAGCATATTATTTCACAAACCATAATAAAAAGTAGAATATACAGTTCTGTTTATGGATATCTAGTTTACTTGCTATAAAGTGCTGCAGTGATGGCGTATTTTTGTAGGCCAACCTGGAAGATCGCATCACTCTGGTTCCCTTGACAAAAACACTATAGGATTTTTCAGTTGGCTTTTGGATTATGGCAGGAAAAAATCTCAACAAAAGTTTATGATTCTTACACGTTTTTGTTCATCATGATAATCTTCACAAATGAACACAACTTTCATAGATTTTGAAGCCTTAATACAATCAGCAGAAATGAAAAGCTATAAATGGCTACAACATGGTTACATGAATTCAGCGTCACCATCCCTAAGCTTCCAACAAATCTTATATATATATATATATATACGTATATACATTAGTGCTATCAAAATTAGTGGGTTAAGGCATGTGATTAATTTTTTCAGATTAACGTGTTAAAAACATTTAACGCAATTAACGCAGCATCAATTTTTTCTGTCATCTTTTGGCTTTAAGCGCAACAAGACTATTTGACACACACACGACGCACAGAAAAACCCGTGCCAGCACAGACAAGCGCGCCAGAATCGAGTTCTCTCTCACTTGAACGAACAATAACACAAACAATTATGTCAACATCGTTGACAGCTGTTGACAGCACTAATATTTATATATATATATATATCTTAAGGAGCACTTGATAATTACAGACAGGTATGTTGGATCAGGGTTGGATCTGAACTTTGCAGGTAGGTAGGTCTCCAGGAATAGGATTTGGCACCCCTGTTGAATAAAGCGTGAAAATATCTTGAGTATGTGCTAATAACAAACCATACTTCGGGCAATTTTCCCATTGACTTCGGGAAGATAGAGCCAGAAATGCAAAAAGGTTTTAGACTCATTCTCAAACAAAACTCAGTGTTTCTGTAGCCTAGCTGGAAGATCATGGTACTTACTACATCGAGGTTGTGGGTTTGATTCAAAGGGAACACAATGGCTGCATCTGAAATCACATACTCTCGAGTAGGTACTTATTTAAAATAAGTAATCACTTCACAGCTTCTAAAAAAGAACGTTTTATAGAGTATGAATGTGTGTAGTATGAATGTGATCCGGATGTACTACTGTACATACGGCATGTTGTCATTATCATGTGACCTACCAGCATCAGTTACGCCGCTTCACTGCCATTCATAAATCCTCTCCCGTGGCCTCATGGGATAGTGAAGCGTCCATCACTTCAGAATCTCGCCGGAAGAAGTAGGTCATCTGGGTACTTTTTGCCTACTCTTTTATGAGTACTGTGATTTCAGACATACTTCTTTTGTCACATACTGTTTTTCACCAAGTATGTAGTTGTCACAGACATTCATTCTTAGTTACATTATCATAGACTTTTAGTTTTTTTAGTTTTTCCTGTATTCCTTTGTTCAGTTTTCCCACCACTCTTTAGTTGTCATAGTAATTCATTTAATTAGCTTTATCATTATTTCATTCATTTGGCTTGTACTTAATGCTGCGTTCCAGGCAGGTTTTTGAGCCCGTAAATTACGACTTCAAACCACGACTCACGACTTTGTAGCGTTCCAGGCAAAGTCACGCCAAACTGCCTGAGCGCAAGGAATTGTGGTAACTAGATGTAAACAAAGCATGGCGGACCGTACGGGGCTTATGCTCATTTACAATCATTTCTATCGCCAAAGGTGCTTACTCCTTGCTTATTTGAGGGAAACGGAGGAGAAAAAACGGCGCATAAGGCAAGAGAAGCTCTTATACCTTTTATTTTACGTTATTTGTATATTTGGAAATGTATTTGGTATTAATTTATTCTTGCACTCAATGGACTGAAAACTAGCTAACGCTAGAAAAACTGCTGATAATGCATAACAAATTGAAAGTGTTACTTTTAATGCTTTTAAAGTTACTTTAGATTTTAAAAAAGTCTAGCAAATGCATATATTATGTTTCAGAGATCAAATCCAGAGACTAGATGTTACTTTAATGCACACTTTTTCTGACACATAATGATATTTTTTTTTCTGACACATACAGTAGAAGTTTCATATGTACAGTAATTTAATGAGGACCAGGGTATATTTGGATCTGTAAAGAGAAGTGAGGGGAACATACTTCCGACTATTAGGGCTAAACATCAAACAATATCCACTATGATAAAGTCAATCTGTTTATCCCGATACACTGAAAAGCCTCTCACTGATCTGTAAATGTCTAAGGCTGAAATAAAAGATAACACTGAGCAGAATTTAAAGGAATAGTTCACCCAAATTGAAATTAACTCACCTTCATGTCATTACAAAACCCTGCTTTTATTTCTGCTGTGGAAAATAATCTCCACAAAATAATAATTTTAAGATTAAGATTAATCTTTTTAAGATGATGTATCAGTTTAAAAGAAGTTTAACAGCTGACACACAGCACAGCTCACAAATGTCAGCTTCAAAAATCCGCCAATCAAAAACAGACAGTATATATGGAGCCCCGCACATGACATGGGGGAAAAACAAAAAAACAAACAAGATATTCTGGCCATTTGTTTCCATATTAATTATTTCCCTCATCTGAAGAAATTAACATTTTCTTAATAAACAAATTTTTAATGTGAGGCTACAACATCTATTTTTTTTCTGCATGACATGGGTGGGGCTCCAAACTAGCAGCTTTTTAATTCTATTTGTTGTGTGCTGTGCTTTTTTATTATTCCTCATAAGGCATTCTGTGTGAACGGCCCCCGGCGGGTTTGAGATGACATGAGGGTGAGTAAATAATGACTGAAGATTAATTTATGAGTGAGCTACTCCTTTAAAATTTCATAAAAGGATCAGCAGAAGAAAAATAACATCTCATAGACAATCTCATAGACAATGTCATAGACAATGTCTCCTTTAATGTGAACATGTCAACCTAACCCAACCTAACCTAATCTAATCTATCGCCTGCCCTCAACTGGCTCCCCCATTAAACCCACTCCACCTCACTCCCACCATGATTACAGCCTTTAAATGTCACGCATACACTCGCAGAGAAACATTAAAATTCGCAAAGAGGCTTTTATTAGACTGCCTCGGAAATAGAGAGAAAACAGCAGAAAGGAACGGAGGAATGCTTGAGAGGTGGAAGTGGAGGACAAGAAAGACAGAACGGCAAACTACAACGTCACATCCCGACAGCTGAACTTTTGCCGGGTCTCGCTCTGTTGTAATGAGGATTCATTAGAGAGAAGGTCTGGCCTAGTAATAAGGAAGCTACAGACAAAGGTTAATGAGGAGGGACCTGAGTTAGCTTGTTCTCTTTCACACACAAATTGCGATCTGCCTCTCTCTAAACCTTATGATGTAAGACAGCGACCGCAGGGTTGCGGGCACGAGGAGCAGCGGCTGCTGTCTGGTTATTAGGTCGCACGCTGCACCACTCTGAAGGAACAGGCCTGGGTTAAATGCATTTAATGGGACAATGTGGTTCAACTCCTGGAGACAGACAGACACAGTATGTTCTGTATACTATTAAGTACTAATTGGTTTAGTTTAGTTTTAGTTTAGAGCTTTATTATTCCCTTTGGGACAATTAGTTATGGATACATAACAGACAACATATACACTTACAAAAAAGAAAAAAATCAGTTATATTTGTTACAAAGATGAATAGCTTCAGACACAAAAGTACATTTATATCGAACACCTAATTGTTAGAAATGTTAACAGTATGCAGGATGTCTACAGTATGCAAATTTTTAGTTTAATAAAAATGGATTTAATAAAGATGGAGTAATCTGCATGGATTACTGAGTATCCCACAATCCACTGCACCGGACCTGTGGACGGGATGATACTCGTAGGGCAGATCAATATTAAAGTGATTCCGCACAATTTGCTTAAAAGCCTGAGGTAATTTATATAATTTAATTTAAACCTAAGGTCATTTATATAAATTAATATATATTTATATATATTTCAATCATGACAACTCTCGAAATAGTTTTAATGTGGCAATGTCAATGTATTTTGTCTTAGCAGACTAGATAGGTTACGCTGCTGCTGCTGCAGAGTAAGTATGGACTTGCTACTGCTAATAGATACACAGACACGTTGCTGTAAGCATGTAAAATATGCTGCTGCTGCATAAATAGACATACATAAATCTGGTAGCAGATCTTAGCAGGTGGAGCTGGGGATGTGGAGGGTTTCAGAGGAACTCTGATAGCGCAATGCAGGACTAGCCGACAGCAAACACTGAATCAGACTATTTAAATGTTGAGTAAGCAATCTCATTGGCTGCAGGATCAGCAGAGGCCAGTCAGCTTGTGCCATGTGTTGTGATGTGATTGCTTGCAGATTGCATGTAAAGGATAGCCTGACGTCGTCATACTCAGATTCTAGTCAGAATATGAGTCTGATACTGTTCCATTGGGCTGTGATTATGGGGCGTGTTTCAACCGAACCAGGAAAGAAAATGCCTCTGCACTCAATTGGATAGACCTATAACCAATCAGAGCAACGGAGTAAGTGACGTATGCTGAGCGAAGCATAGTTGTCAACAGAACTCTTAACGCACGTTGGAAGAAGTAGAAGAAGAAGATGAGTGTAAACGATCTTTGCCGGTGTTGTAAAAAAAATTTAAGGATACACGGAGTACTTACCAACACGATCATCATTTTTGAGAGAAATAGTAAAGGTGAATGCATATACGAAGAAGTTCTCCATTTAGGATTAGAACGAATTCAACCCAAACGCTCTTTGGTGACGTGGATGATTACGTTACTGTTGATCATCTGTCCATCATCGTATAAAGCCCGCCCTGACAATCTGATTGGTCCGAACAGCTCTGGTTTGAGCATAGTTGCTCCACAACGGATCAAGTCCAGACCGAACTTCCCAACCTCAAATGTTGTGGGCGGGGCTAAATTCGGCTGGCATCCAGGCTATGTAAAGGACCTATCAGCCTGCGAATGAATGAACTAGATATTTAAACTATCGTACTGAAGTTGGGGGTTTGAAAGATTTTTTAAAATGTTTTTGAAAGAAGTCTTTTATGCTCACCAAGCCTGCATTTATTTAATAAAAAATACAGTAAAATTAGTAATATTGTGAAATATTATTACAGTTTAAAGTAACTGTTTTTGATTTGTATATATTTCAAAATGTAATTTATTCCTGTGATGTCAAAGCTGAATTTTCAGCATCATTACTCCAGTCTTCAGTGTCATATGATCCTTCAAAAATCATTCTAATATGATGATTTGATGCTCAAGAAACATTTCTTACTATTACCAGTGTTTAAAAAAAACATTGCTGCTTAGTTGTTTTTGGAAACCGTTTTACTTTTTTCAGGATTATTTGATGAATAGAAAGTTCAAAAGTATTTACTGTCACTTTTAATCAAATCGCATCCAATCTGAATAGAAGTATTAATTTCTTTCAAACTAAAAACAACAACGACAACAAACATGGCACATAGAGAAATGACAGACACAAGTAGACACAAAGAGGTATGTATCTCATGGAATGGTATCTCATCTGCCATTTGACTGACATTCTTACAAAAAAAAAAAAATTAAAAAGGTATGGAAAATGAACAATGACCTTATTTCCAACATAACTCCATGCAAAGTACTGAAACCATGTGACAACAATTCATCATACTACAGTTTGAAACATATATTGCTGCATACTGTGCAGTGAACAGTAACCACTAAGTGCATTAGTACTCCATTCCAAACATATTCACCAATTCATTTGGGAAATATAGCTTTATGCATGAACGTGTGTACGATCTGCATTACGGACAGAGGAGAAATCGCATTTACGAACCCAAGGGCCTTTACAAAGCTGTTATGTGATCATATCATTTCCATTTTAGAATTAACTGACTGTGAGGTTGCTGCTGACATCTCACTGCGGGTTCAAAGATTTAAACTCTGCTTCATGTAATGAAAATGGAAAATATATTGATTTTTTTTTTTTTTTTTTTTTTTAATGTAATGCATTGTAAATAATTGTGTGCTTAAAAATAGCAGGGGGTAATATTAGCAGTGATTTTCTGCTCTACTGAGTAGTTTCAGTCTAAACTACAGGTAAAAGATATGAGAGATGCTGGGCAGTAAAATCCCAGAGTTTTAAATGCCTTTAAAATCAAACTGCTTCCCCTGAGGAACTGATCACCATTAATAAGGTGGCAGGGATGAAGCCCTCGCAACTGCATAAATATAAATTAACATGCATGAATAAAATTTCAGCTCTCCATATGAAGGAATGCTAGCTAAATTTTCATCTTGTTTTACTTGCGGCCATCAACATCACCTGCCTAGTTAAAACCATATCTGTGGGCGTGACAGTTCAATTACCCTCTATTACATCTCTATTAGTAGTTTATGAGCATGAAGGACATTTAGAGTGGACTACTTACAGACCAAGACCCTGTTTTTCCAACTGCAAACACCTGCTATGTTGGAAAAAATATTAAGTAACTTCAAAAAGTAACTTCAAAGAATACAACTAAATTCAGATAAAAGCTTCACGGTTCCTTCCACATTTTTGCTAAAAATGCGAAGTATTTAAAGTAAAATACTTTACTTAAAATAAAGTAAAATATTAAGTAACTTCAAAAAGTAATTTCAAATAAAAAGTTTAACATCAAACAAAACTAAATAAGCTAAAGTTCAGATAAATGCTTCATTGTCCCTCTAACTTTTATAGAATAATATAAAACATAACATGTAAAATAAAATCAAGTAACTTCAAATAATAAATTCAACTTATTTTTAGCTATAAAGTTCAGCTAAAATCTCCATGGCCCCTCCCACATTAAAATGTATGACTCTGTCGCTCAAAAATTATATTTTAATGACCTTGCAGTTCGCATGCAAAGCATCATAACAAAGCATGTAAACACATTAAAATGTAACTATACACATTATTATAAGCCAAGCTTGAAATGCAACACTCATTTTTATACAACATGTAACAGGGTGTGCTTACTCCATCTGTCTGGCCACATTTCTGTTTAATTAAAGCACCAGTCACACACAAAAAAAAGAAACAAAAAAATGGCACACCAAAGATCCATAAATAGAAAAGGTATTTATTGCATGTTCTCGCTAATGTATTATGGAGCACCTGCCATATGGAAAAAAAACATACTGTATAAGTATTATTCTGTCATGATAAGCACTCTTTAGTGAACTATGCCTGTATACATGAGGAAGAGAAAGAGGTACTCTAGACTCACTCACACTGAAGAAGAGTGTAAGAACGAGAAGTGCTCTGAAGTGCTTCCTCTTTCTGCATTGTGTACATGTGGCGTTACTCTCTCAGTGTTCCGTTCTGGCAGCTCAGTGAATAGAGCCAGTCAGCAGTGTGTTTGTCGAGAGGTCTGCACACTTTGACTATGGAAGACTGCTGTACATCGACTTATCCAAGACTCAAGTGTTTATCAACCTGATACACACAGCGCCTTTTGCTGACCTGTCTGGAACTCAGTTCTCGATACTACAGTTAAACAAAAGATACACAGCAAAATAAGTGTTTAACAGCAACTTCATTTCCAGCTGTTACAGCTGTTTCTTTATTTCTTTATTTATCTTTTTTAATTTACATGCTAAATTCTGCTATTTATCCTAATCATTGTTAACATGTATTCATTACTTCAATGAGCTCATTGTTCCTGCCTTCGTTTGCCCATTGCAGTCCCTGCATCACTGAGCTACCCCTGCAGCCACCTGCTTCACTTCGCCGCTTTCGTTCTGCAATTTCTGAGTATATCTGTTGTAATAAACCTGTCGTACTCGCATTTGGATCGTCTGTGTTCTTTCTACAGTATATCATAACAGAACGATCTGACCAACAATGGATCCAGCGAGAGCTACGGACTTACAGGAATATCTAGCAAGGAGTGCACAACGTATGGATCAGCAGTGCTCGCCACAGCTCGGGCTGTGCAGGCTTTGGTGACGCAGGTGTCCGAGCTGACTACCCAGGTACAACACCTGTCATCGCCCACTGCGCCAGCCACACCGCCTGTCCCTCACCAACTTCTTCCCGCGACCAGTCAGCACGAACCTCGAATACCGACACCTGAAAGATACTCTGGTGAGCCTAATCTCTGTAGAGCATTCTTAACTAAGTGGGACATATTCCTGCATGGGCTGGCTGACCGCATCCAAGGAGAGATCTACACCCTGGAGCTACCTAAGAGTCTCGACGGACTGATAGAGCTAGCACTGGATGTGGACGCTCGCCTACAGCAACGGGTGGATCATACACGGCCAGTCACGAGTTTCGAGTTACGGGGGTTTCCCAGTGGCAACAGTGGTAACGCGGTCAGCCATCCAGTCGACCAGGAGCCCATGCAGGTGGGTAGGGCTCGGCTTTCCCGGGAGGAGAGACAACATCGGAGAGAGAGAGGACTATGTCTGTACTGTGGGACGGCTGGACATTACCTTAAGAACTGTCCCGTAAAAGATCAAGCCCGGCAGTAGTTAAGGGGTTACTGTCGGGTGGGATTTCTATGGGTGAATCCTCGTCAGCCACTCTCCTCCCTGTAAGATTGCAATGGGCAACGGGATCTCACTGCTGTCAGGCACTTGTAGACTCGGGAGCAGAGGGTAACCTGCTGGACATGTCATTGGCTAGTCATCTCGGGATTCCTATGGTTCCTCTTCAGCACACCATTTCCATCCACGCCCTCAGCAGGCAGAAGTTACCGGACATCACACACTCTACCGGCTCCCTCACACTCACCACGTCCGGTAACCACACTGAACAGACTTGTTTTTTTATTTCCAGGTCCCCCCTCGTGCCGATCGTACTGGGTCATCCGTGGCTGGCTAAGCACAGACCCAGGATCGATTGGGGACAGAGCTCCGTCTCTGAGTGGAGCCGTCAGTGTCGCGCTGATTGTTTAGTGTCTGCATGTCCGTCTGTCTCTTGTTCTGTGTTACAGGAGGAGCCAGTGAACCTGTCTAACGTGCCGGAGGACTACCTCGACCTGAAGGGAGTGTTCAGTAAGTCCCAGGCTGCTTCCCTTCCTCCACATCGTCCCTATGACTGTGCTATAGAGTTATTGCCAGGTACCTCTCCGTCTAAAGGCAAGTTATACAAATTTTCTAACCCTGAGAGGGAGGTCATGGAGAAATATATTTCTGATTCTTTGGCAGCTGGGCTCATTCGTCCTTCTTCATCTCCCGCCAACGCTGGATTTTTTTTCGTGAGTAAGAAGGATGGTTCTCTGCGACCATTCATTGACTACCGAGGGCTGAACAACATCACGGTAAAGAATACTTATCCTTTGCCGCTGATGGCTTCAGCCTTTGAGCGGTTGCAGGGAGCGTCTCTTTTCACGAAATTAGATCTGCGCAACGCTTATCATTTGGTCCGCATAAGGGAGGGGGATGAGTGGAAAACAGCATTTAATACCCCCATGGGGCACTTTGAATACTTGGTCATGCCTTTTGGCCTGTCCAACTCCCCTGCCGTTTTTCAAGCACTCGTCAATGACGTGTTGAGAGACATGGTCGATCAGTTCATATATGTCTACCTGGACGACATTTTGATATTTTCCTCTTCTCTCCAGGAACATGTTCAACACGTCAGACGAGTGCTCCAGAGGCTGCTCGAGAATGGGCTTTTTGTCAAGGCGGAGAAATGCGTGTTTCATGCACAGTCAGTTCCGTTCTTAGGGTATATCGTCTCGTCTGAGGAGGTGCGCATGGATCCTGACAAGGTTAAGGCTGTGGTAGATTGGCCAATCCCAGATTCTCGTAAGGCCCTGCAGAGGTTTCTGGGATTCGCAAATTTTTATCGGCGTTTTATCCGCAATTTCAGCCAACTAGCCGCTCCTCTAACCGCCTTGACCTCCACCAGAACGACGTTCAGGTGGTCTAATGCAGCTGAGGCTGTGTTTTCCAACCTCAAGAGCCGCTTTGTTTCAGCTCCCATCCTTGTAGCCCCTGATCCGTCACGTCAGTTCGTGGTGGAGGTTGATGCATCAGAGGTGGGGGTAGGTGCAGTTCTTTCTCAGCGCACCACCGCGGACAATAAGATGCACCCATGCGCGTTTTTTTCTCATCGCTTATCGACCGCCGAACGCAATTATGATATTGGTAACAGAGAGTTGTTGGCTGTCAAATTAGCATTGGAGAAATGGCGTCACTGGTTAGAAGGGTCGGGGGTACCTTTTATAGTCTGGACCGATCACAAGAACTTGGAATACATCAGGTCCGCCAAACGACTCAACTCCAGGCAGGCTCGGTGGGCTCTTTTTTTTGGTCGTTTCGATTTTTCTCTTTCATACCGTCCTGGGTCTAAGAACATCAAACCTGATGCGTTATCTCGTATTTTTGATCGTTCCGAGCGCCCATCTACTCCTGAGTGTATTTTACCTGAGAGACTTTTTATCTCTTCACTCACATGGGAGGTCGAATCAAAGGTCCGCACGGCCTTAGAAGGGGTAACGCCTCCACCCGGGGGCCCACCGAGTTGTTTATTTGTGCCGGAGGGATTACGGTCAGATGTTATTCGGTGGGGGCATGGTTCCAATGTGGCTTGTCATCCAGGAGTCAGTCGTACCAGTTTTTTTGGTCAAGCAACGATTCTGGTGGCCCAATATGGCTCGCGACATTCAAGGTTTTGTTTTGGCTTGCTCGGTCTGTGCTCGTGGTAAGACTTCTAATCGTCTCCCTGATGGGCTCCTTTAACCGCTGTCTGTCCCTTCGAGACCCTGGTCTCACATAGCGCTAGATTTCGTCACAGGTCTCCCTCCTTCACAGGGCAATACGGTAATTTTAACCGTAGTGGACCGGTTCTCGAAGGCGGCAATTTTTATTCCCTTGCCCAAATTACCCTCAGCCAAGGAGACAGCGGTTACTGTCGTTGATCACGTCTTTCGTATTCATGGCCTCCCGATAGATGTGGTTTCTGACAGGGGATCCCAATTTACTTCCAAATTTTGGAAGGAGTTTTGTCGGTTACTGGGAGCGACTGTCAGTCTATCGTCTGGGTTCCATCCCCAGAGTAACGGTCAAACCGAGAGAGCCAACCAGGATCTGGAGAGAATGTTGCGATATAGGGTGGCTCAGAATCCTTCCTCCTGGAGCCAACAACTCTCATGGGTAGAGTACGCTCACAACTCATTACCAGTATCATCCACAGGTCTTTCGCCTTTTGAGTGTAGTATAGGTTACCAGCCACCTATTTTTCCTAGTCTGGAATCTGAAGTCGCGGTCCCCTCCCCTCACGCCTTCGTCCAAAGGTGTCGTCACACATGGAGAAGAGCCCGTGAGACTCTTCTCCAGGTGGGAGCACGCACCAAGGTTCAGGCCGATCGCCACCGGCTGAAACCTCCCGTATACGTCGATGGTCAAAAAGTGTGGCTTTCTTCTAAGAACATTCCTCTCCGGTCCGTTTGTAATAAACTCGGACATAAATTCATTGGCCCGTTTCCTGTCACTAAGATCCTTAGTCCAGTGACAGTTCGCCTCAAATTTCCTCCTGTGTACAGGAGAATCCATCCCGTTTTCCATGTGTCCAAAATAAAACCCATTTTTCATTCTCAGATTAATCCGCCTGCCCCGGTTCCTCCCCCGCCGCATCTCATAGATGGGGAACCAGCTTATTCGGTTCGTCGTATTCTGGACGCTAGACGGAGGGGACGGGGATTCCAGTACTTGGTGGACTGGGAAGGTTACGGTCCGGAGGAGAGAAGTTGGATTCCTGCTAGGGACATCCTGGATCACTCCCTGATAGATGATTACAATCTACAGGTAGGTTCTCCTGGGAACGCCAGGAGGCGTTCTTAGGAGAGGGGGTACTGTCATGGTTCATGGATTCACTGACTCGCCCTCGTGTGTGTGTATGAGTTGGGCGTTACCTTGTTGAGTGCTGATCATTATCAGCTGCAGCTGCTCGTCATTTAGCGTCCTATTTAATGTGTGTGTTTGCGTGTCCTGTTTGTCAGATCGTTGCAGGTGCTACTGGGGTTCGGTCGCATTCTCTATGCTGTCTTCTGGACGTGGTCTTTCCGGAGCTTCGTGTGGATATTCCCTTGTGTTTTGGACTTTGAGATTCCTGCCTTCGATGGCCCATTGCAGTCCCTGCGTCACTGAGCTACCCCTGCAGCTTCACTTCGCCGCTTTCGTTCTGCAATTTCTGAGTATATCTGTTGTAATAAACCTGTTGGACTGGCATTTGGATCGTCTGTGTTCTTTCTACAGTATATCATAACAGAAATACATAATTTGGACAGTCATCTCTGATAATAGATCACTCTAAATTGTAATGTAGACACATGCATTTTCTGTAAAGCTGCTTTGAAATGATATGTATTGTGAAAAGCGCTATACAAATAAATGTGAAATTGAATTATTTTGATATTTTATTATATTTTTTATTATTTTCAACAACAACATATATATGTTTTCACATATAGTTTATTTTAAAAGAACCAAACCCAATTCACTTAAAGTGAAATAGCAAACAGTGTCCTCTCGGTGTTTACAACATAGTGGACTCAAAAGAGAACACGGTTCTTTTTTTGATCCTCTTCAGCATCTCAGCATCAAGTGATCTCAGACCCTTTCTTGTTCACACCACAACCTCAAAAGAACTCAGATCCCAGCTTTCAGTGCATTTTGCATGTCCACACTTCCACCTTCGACAACATCTGTCAGACAAGCACAAGTGCTTGCACCCAAAATTTCAGACATCCAGGTCGCCGTAGAAAGGACAGGAATCCTTAATTTCAGCGGACTCCCCACTTCGATGCATTTTGTTACGGTTGCTCATGTAGTTCTGTCATAGTTTTTTTTTTTTACTTTTACGCGGCATTGTTCTGCACTGTTCTGTTAAAGTCTCATTAGGGGTGGGTGATATGGCAAAATATTATCACAATTCATGATTTTATCACAATTCTTTTTCATGTTGTTTTTAGTATTTTGCAAGTAACTAAGCAGTACAGCCAAACTACGTTCCCTATTTTAAAAAAGTAGCCTTACAAGGTAACAAAATATAACAGAAAAAATAAAGACAGACCATGTAGGCCATAGTGGGCAAAGATAAAAATCTTAATTTCATTATTTTATCTTTGTTATTAAAAATGAGAACAAAGATGCACATTACAAATACACAACATAATATACAAATGACATAAACAGTGCTACAGTTTTCTCCCAACTGTTTACTTTCATTTTAGACATAACCAACTGTGTTTCTGTAAACCTTGTTTGTATTTGACAGTTTAAGCGCAATAAGACGCGAAAGATTACTTAGTTCAGTACTCACACGCTGTTTGACAGGCTTTTAGTGTGCACGGATACAAAGCATCATAACAAAGCATGTAAACACATGTAACTATACACGTTAATATAGGCCAAGCTTGAAATGCAACACTTATTTTTATACAATACGTAACAGGGCATCCTGCTCCATCTGTCTGTCCACCAATCCTGGCCTGAGATATTCTGAAGACCTAAGATTATAATATTCACAACCCTGGCAACATTTCTATTTAATTAAAACACCAGTATATGGTATTCTAAAGAACTAGAGAATTAAAATTCTGTAATTTTGCTATGGCATCAAGTTGTAAGAGCCTCTTTATTTCGAGGTTCAACCTTTAAGAATAGCATCTCAAGATCAGGGTACCATCCGGTTTAGATGTGATATTGACAGAAAATGCATGGTGTGTTTGACTGGGAGTGTGTGTGGGGCTCAGGATATCAGCCATGGGTTTGATTTACACAGATGCTTTTACAGTAGAGCTCTGTTGAGTCCTGCATTAATCTACGCCACAGAGCTCTCCAATGATTGATTACAGTGAGTTTGAGCAGCGCGGCAAAGCTCGGACGGTTCAACTGTAACCGAAACCTGGATTAATGGAGCGTTTTCTGGGAGCATCTCCTATTAAACGTGCATATTTAAGTAAGGTGATGCATTATCTGTATCTGTACTCCATTGTCTGTTATCTATGAGATATCTCTGCTCAGCTACATTATTACAGCATGTGGAACAGTTATGATGAAAAGTAGGACTATTTCTTCATTCAAGTGGAATAGGCGCCGTTTGAGCCCCAGAGCCATAATAAAAAGTGGCAGTCAAGAAATTTGCAGAAAACTATGGAAGCTTGTTTCCGCCATAGAATAAAAAATACTGTATTGTTCCGTATATAAGGTGACCCTGATTATAAGACGACCACCCCTTTTCAAGATGTACCTTTTGGAAAAAGGCCTTTTGAAGACCAAAATTTGTATGTTATAAAGAAAATTTTTATAAAGAAAATGCTTTTATTTGAAAATAATTTTCATATTGCATATTTTTCATATTTTAAATTTAGTATTGAAAGTGTGGTAAATACTGTTAAAATGTACAAACGATCACATTTAAAAACTAAACACGTTTTGGCATACCATAAAAATAACCTCTAGCTCATCTGAATTATATAACAAGTAGGCTATCCATCTCATAGTGAAAACCATGTAGACTACCAACATGCAAACATGACAGTCATGCGGCTCTTAGATAGTAAGCTTTTCTTTGGCTGTTTGCGTTTTTAACCCTTTTGCATGTACAATCACACCGGTGTGATCAGTCTTGGCTGGTCCCTGGAGCATACGATCACACCGGAGTGATTAGAACGGTCAGTGCATCATGTGATCAACTGCTAAATTCAAACGTGCTTTTGTGCGTTGGCTGGCCCTGAGCCAGAGGCAGACGCGCTCAGCACTTGTCATATATACAACAACTATTCAGTGTTTTCAACCACATAATGTTTATTTTAGGTTTCAGACATTTAAATATACATAAGTACCAGCAAAACCATGCATTTAGAGTTTGTAAAATACACACTGATGTCTATGGAAGCGACAATAATAATCCTTTCCATTATAATTAGACAACAAGTTTTATTCAAATCAGATACACATTGTGTAAGTACACTGAACAAAATTATAAACGCAACACTTTTGTTTTTACCCCCATTTTTCATGAGCTGAACTTAAAGATCTAAGACTTTTTCTATGTAGACAAAAGGCCTATTTCTCTCAAATATTGTTCACAAATCTGTCTAAATCTGTGTTAGTGAGCACTTCTCCTTTGCAGAGGTAATCCATCCACCTCACAGGTGTGGCATATCAAGATGCTGATTAGACAGCATGATTATTGCACAGGTGTGCCTTAGGCTGGCCACAATAAAAGGCCACTCTAAAATGTGCAGTTTTATCACACAGCACAATGCCACAGATGTCGCAAGTTTTGAGGGAGCGTGCAATTGACATGCTGACTGCAGGAATGTCCACCAGAACTGTTGCCTGTGAATTGAATGTTCATTTTTCTAACATAAGCCGTCTCCAAAGGCGTTTCAGAGAATTTGGCAGTACATCCAACCGGCCTCACAACCGCAGACCACGTGTAACCACACCAGCCCAGCCCAGGACCTCCACATCCAGCATCTTCACCTCCAAGATCGTCTGAGACCAGCCAGCCGGACAGCTGCTGCAACAATCGGTTTGCATAACCAAAGAATTTCTGCACAAACTGTCAGAAACCATCTCAGGGAAGCTCATCTGCATGCTCGTCGTCCTCATCGGGGTCTCAACCTGACTGCAGTTCATTGTCGTAACCAACTTGAGTGGGCAAATGCTCACATTCAATGGCATCTGGCACTTTGGAGAGGTGTTCTTTTCACGGATGAATCCCGGTTTTCACTGTACAGGGCAGATGGCAGACAGCGTGTATGGTGTTGTGTGGGTGAGCGGTTTGCTGATGTCAACGTTGTGGATCGAGTGGCCCATGGTGGCGGTGGGGTTATGGTATGGGCAGGCGTATGTTATGGACAACGAACACAGGTGCATTTTATTGATGGCATTTTGAATGCACAAAGATACCGTGACGAGATCCTGAGGCCCATTGTTGTGCCATTCATCCACGATCACCTCATGTTGCGGCATGATAATGCACGGCCCCATGTTGCAAGGATCTGTACACAATTCCTGGAAGCTGAAAACATCCCAGTTCTTGCATGGCCAGCATACTCACCGGACATGTCACCCATTGAGCATGTTTGGGATGCTCTGGATCGGCGTATACGACAGCGTGTTCCAGTTCCTGCCAATATCCAGCAACTTCGCACAGCCACTGAAGTGGAGTGGACCAACATTTCACAGGCCACAATCAACAACCTGATCAACTCTATGCGAAGGAAATGTGTTGCACTGCGTGAGGCAAATGATGGTCACACCAGATACTGACTGGTTTTCGGACCCCCCCAATACAGTAAAACTGCACATTTTAGAGTAGCCTTTTATTGTGGCCAGCCTAAGGCACACCTGTGCAATAATCAGCATCTTGATATGCCACACCTGTGAGGTGGATGGATTATCTCGGCAAAGGAGAAGTGCTCACTAACACAGATTTAGACAGATTTGTGAACAATATTTGAGAGAAATAGGCCTTTTGTGTACATAGAAAAAGTCTTAGATCTTTGAGTTCAGCTCATGAAAAATGGGGGCAAAAACAAAAGTGTTGCATTTATAATTTTGTTCAGTGTAACTTTAAAAGTTTTCTCTATTCTTCTACCAGTTCACCGGCCACTTACTTTCATGTATTTCGGGAGAAGTGGATGAATTCACGTGTTGTAAATCCAATAGATCCGATTCTCTAACATGGCGGCGCCCATCACGCATATCTCAACTAACGCCCATATTTGACAATCAAAATATAAGATATTTCATGCTATAGGTAACAAATTTGTGAATATTTTTAATAAAAAGGAAAAATGAAATAAAAGCAGATCATCAGTCATACAGCACTAGTGCAATGACGCGTCACCATGGAAACAAAGTGATACGTTCTAAATAACGGTCACCTTGAAAAACTCACGCTGGGCGGTCAGCCAGAATATTTTAAACTTACGTGTGAAAGGGTTAAGACTGTCTTTTTGCACTCGTTTTATGCGTATTTGGCGCCTCCTATTGTGTATTATTGGCGTAAAAGTCTAGACGCTGAATATAAGATGAACCTGTTTTTTTTTTCAGATGTATTTCTAAGAAAAAAATATTTTAAAAAAATAATACAATTGTAAGTTATAAAGTCAGAATTGCGAGATATAAACTCGTCTTTCTTCCTCAGAATTGGACTGCATAACTCGCAATTGCGAGTTTATATCTCACAATTCTAAGAAAAGAAGTTTGAATTGCAAGTTTTAAATTCTGACCTTTTATCTCACAATTGTGAGTTTATATCACAATTCTGACTTTATAACTCGCAATTGCGATTTTATATCACGCAATTCTTAGAAAAAGTGTTAAAATTGTGAGATGTAAACTCACATTTGAGAGAAAAAAAGATTGTGAGAAAAAGTCACAATTACTTTTTTTTTTTCAGTGGCGGAAACAAGCTTCCATAGAAAACTCTGTTACAAAGAGATGATGAAAATATGTTACAATGATAATTGTTGACTTTGCTTCAAAAATGTCTAGACGAACAAAAAAGCAGCTTTTGATGAAAGCTGGGTATTGTTTTCATGTGTGTATATATTGACTGTGTATCTACTAGGAACTGCTTTAGGTAAATATTGTACACCACTTGGACAACTGTGATGAAAATAAGTCAGCTGAGCCATTCGCATTTGCAGATACACATAAATGTTACTATGTAATGTAATATTGTTTGTGAGTCATTCCTTGTCTTATGGAAACATAAGCAAACCCAAAGAACAAACATCACACCTCAAAGTACCATGGGACCTCTTCCTAAATTAAGCTATTTACATACCGATGCAAAAACATTTAAAACACATGTGGAGTTAATGAATATTTTCACAGCACGGCCTCAATGAACATCCTGATGATACTAATTTGTGAGGAAACAATAGCACTGTACATAACACATGTTGCAAAGCCTGTAATTTGGAGTTGAGAATCGCATGCAATTAAAGCTGCTGTGTATATATTTTTTCTTCAATGATAATTTACATTCTCTTATCTCGGAGGAAACTTTAAATAATTCATTAATATGCATATTCCAAAAAAAAAAAAAAAAAAAGTAGCACGTTTCACTTGTAGCACGTTTCACTGCACTTTTAAACTGAGATGTCCAGTGACTGGCTCTAAATTGCATGTAAAATTTTCTCCAAAACAGTTTGGAGAAACATTTTTGGCAACATTTTATTATGTTGGTTGATGTAGGCTACATTTCATAGTTTGGAAATGAAATGTCCAGTGAGTGGCACTAAAAGGTTAATGCTCTATTGAATTTGAGAATAACGTACCACCTACACTAAAGTCTATCATAAAGCTAACTGATAGTGTTAATTAAGGAAATGTGAGAGAAAAAAAAACACATTTGCTGAACCAACCATGCTGTTTTAGCTTGCTTCTTTGAGCTCTTTTGTTGACCGTCGTGACTCGTGTTTCATGGGACTCGTACTCGACTGCTCTGCATCGCAATGATGTATCAAGGGAGCTACTGAGCAAGTTTACTATAGCAGAAAAGCCATACATATGGAGCTGGTTATGTGGTGCAAACTTCAAAATGTATTAGTTTACAAATCATGCACTATGGTAAAAGCATAATGAGGTCAAAATTGTGCAAGGAACTGCAAGAAAATAAGTCTTTATTTATCGATAATTTGCACCTTTAAAGCCACAATATGTAATTGTTCGCCGCTAGAGGTTGCTTATTCAAAACAAAGGTGTAGCTTGATGCCTGGATTTCGCAGAGCTTTTATTATGCCGCAGACAACCGTTTCCACTTTTTCTGGTCATGCGTACGCAGAGCTGTTTTATCATATTACATACAGTACATAATTTGAGTGTGAAAGTTATGTTATAATGCTTCTCTGAGTTCGCTCAGCGGCTACTATGAGACACGCTTGTTGCACATTGCAGTAAGCTAGATCAATATTAGGCATGGTAAAACACGGTACTCACGGTAAATCATGAAAACGAGGGTAATTGAGGGTAACGCGGGTATGATGTCATTGATAGGCAACGCATGGACACGGTCCGTGTCCTGGTTAAAATTGCTTATTTCTCTGGATTTAAACATTCTTGGAAACATTTGGGATAATGTAAGTACACAGGTCAACAAAATATATAACACTGTTCTAGTGATTTTTGGATATTTTAATCCAAAAATCTTACATATTGTGCCTTTAATCAAAATGGAATAAAGGTTGTTGGTGTTTTACTGCCTCTAGTGTTCATTGCTGCAGTGAAATGTATGTATAGGTATTTTGCAGTTTTGCAGAAAGTCACGTATTTCCAGTGTGCCTGGGTTTTTAAAATATACAGCAAATGACACTTAATACTACACAAAGCAAGCACATACACAAGCCTATACTCCTTCCCTGTAAATCAGAAGGCTCAGCACACTAATGGAGGTAACTGTCTGCATATCTCTGCAATGTCCTGAAAAATAGTCACAACAACTCAGAAAGCCACATTTCAAAGCCTCAACTGCTTCAGTTTGTTTGTAATGGCAGTTCCAGAAGCAGCTTGCAGTGGCTAACGCAACAGATTGTTGTGACCCATAAACTGGAAAGTTACTAAGATCCACCTTATGCCATATCCCTAGCTCCAACTTTTAGAAAACAAGCAAGGTTTTGGTCTCTCCACTTTATGCTGTGCTTAAGAACACCCATTAGAGGTGGTAAAATACTATAAGACCCAGTCTCTCAGCTTCAGTCCTAATAAGCGAAAATTCTGCAGAGACAAAAATATTCTCTTTTCATTTCATTCGCTGTGAAAAGGAACATGTGGCTCACTGGATTCCATCTCTCTGGCCTATTCTTAGCATGTGATATAATGATAATCTAATGTGAACCCTATGGTTTCCCTATGGGTCCACTTATAGTCATGATGGGCAAAACAACCTGCACATGATTTGCTAAACGGTACACTAATTAATAGGCTTATAGGAGAAAGCCATAAAATCAAACGAGAAAGGGAAATTAGCAATAAGCATTGGCTGAAAGTATACATGAGTCGAAATGAGTCAAAGCCTACCATAATAATTTACTATCAGAAAATAAGACAATGGGATGGGATAAGAAAAATTTACTGAATTTAAAGGGAAAAATGCACGCCATTGACAGACATTTTTTTCCTTCATTTTAAGCGTAAAGTCACTTAATTTTGTTACTTTTTTATCTTATGTAATTTTTAGTGCTGTCAATGTTAACGCATTAACGCATGCGATTAATTTTTGTTCAGTTTAACGCGTTAAAACCAACTAACGCATGCAAATGCTATTAAACCATTTAAGCGCAACAAGACAAAAGAGAACTCGCTGTCTGTGAATGTCCTGTCTATGTGACACACACACGACGCACAGAAAGCGCTAGTATCGTGCACACAGACAGCGTGCCAGAATCGAGTTCTCTTTTGTTCTTGAACGAACAATAGCACACACAATTATGCCAAAATGTATCCTCATAAGAGCAGTCTTAAATGAGTTAAATAAAGTCTTAAATAAACGTAAAGAGTTGTGAGTAAATGAGACGCGTGTGAGATTCGCGTCATGTGCAGCAGCGGCAGGTCTTAAAGTGACAGCAGACTAATAAACCTGCTGCTGTGAGACTGTCATTAATGTTAATCAAAGAACAAAGGTAATAGAGAAAATTACTCACTGCTCTTGCCTAAAGAACTTTTGCAGTTTTAATAAGGATTAATCTATATATTTAATTTATAATTTATGCAGTGCAGACTGTTTGATAACTCTTCAATTTCTGTATATTCCCTACCTGATACACAGGTGTGAAGGACACAGGTAAATATGACATTTATTATGGGTTTATGTGAAGATTGTTTTAAGTTCGCTTGAATTAAAAGTTGTTATATTTTTTGGAGCCTAATAAATGTTAAAATTGATCGTTTTCAATTACACTGTAATGTTGAATGGCTATAATTAATGTTTAAAATTTAAAACAAAAATCAATTTCATTGAGACATCAGTATTATCAGCGATACTGGCCTAAAAGATGCCATTAAACAAGTACTTAAAATATTTATGTTTCCTTTCAGTCAGTACACTACGAGTTACGTCAGTTACTGACGGAATGGGGGTTTCGCTTAGAAGCCAATCGCCTTCGAGATCTACAAAACGAGCCAATGGCATGAGAAGGCCATGGGTCTGCGGAATTTGCATAGCGCAACTCCGCCCCACCTCGTGGGTATATAAGGAGCTGCGCGGCAATCTCGCATTATGTTTCTGCTTCGGAGCCGAGTGTTCACTTGCCTTCCTGAGATTTCTACTCTTCAAGACGAGCATCTCTCCAGAGTATCGGTGTTACGGCGCGGTCCAGCGAGTTCCGCATTCCTGTCTGATCTGTGCAGTGATCTAGCACAGCTTGTGTGTTCTCTGTGGTCGGCTGGTTAGTCCGTCTGACGGGCATGATCGCTGTTTGGCGTGCTTGGGCCTCTTGCACGCCGAGCGCGCGTTCATGGATGAGTCATGTTCCCACTGCGGGAACTCCATGATCTCCGTCTAGGAGGGAGGGTCCCCTCTACCACACCCCAATCTATCTCCTCCACGAGAGGCGGTATTTTGGCTGGTGGTCAGGGTGATCTGAGGGTTACGGTGTGGGCCAACCCGACGAACATTCCTCGGGCCACACCCCCCTCTAGCACACTGCAACCCGCGGTGTTGCCGGATGAAGGCGCTGGTGTTTCCCGTCCTGGGCCCAGCGTCTCATTCGGGGTGCCGGTGGATGACACTATGTCGATCGCTGCATCACAGGGTGGGCTGGATTCCTCCGGAGATGATGATTCAGCTGTACTGCCTCCCTCGGGAGTCCCAGCATTGCCCGAGTCTGATCCGGAGCTCACAGCCATGCTTGCCCGGGCAGCTGAGAGCATCGGGCTTGAGTGGAACCCTCCGCCATGTCCCGAGCGCTCAAGGCTGGATGATTGGTATCTGGGGGTGGCCCGTGCTGAAAGCGCCCGTCAGCCCCCAGTGCCCCTCTTCCCGGAAGTGCATGAGGAGGTGTCGAAATTGTGTAAGTCTCCATTAACTTTTCGTGATCGCTCGGCAACCTCTTCCGCCTTCACTGCTCTCGACGGCGGCGCGGTGAAAGGGTACACTGGGGTTCCCCCTGTTGAGCGCTTCGACATGTTGAGCGCTTCCGTCCAAAGCCTGTAGGTTTACGTCTACTCTGGTGGCGAAGACCTATAGAGCTGCGGGCCAGGCCCCGTCCGCTTTGCATGCTATGGCTATCCTTCAAGTCCATCAGGTGAAGGTACTCAGAAACATGCATGAGGGCAATGCTGACCCCACTCTTATGCAAGAGTTGCGTGCGGCTACCGACCTCGCCCTACGGGCGACGAAGGTTACCGCATGCTCTCTCGGTCAGGTGATGTCCACTGCTGTGGTCCAGGAACGTCATTTATGGCTCAACCTGGCTGATATGCGGGAGTCTAAACGAAGTCTTTCCTCAACTCCACTATCTCCCAGACTGGGCTATTCGGCGGGGCGGTCAAGGACTTTGCCCAATAATTCTCGGCCACGCAAAAGCAGACTGAGGCGATTAAACATATTCTGCCCCAACGGCCCGCTGCTGCCTCCACCCAGCCGCCGGCTCAGCCTGCTCCCCGTCGAGGCCGCCCTCCTGCGGCTCCCGCCCCTCCCGCCCGGCCCCAGCAGCAGCCTTCACCCAGGCCAGGGCGCGGAGGAGGTCGCAGGAAGGCTGCCCAGCCCATCTCCGCCCCTAAGCCGGCCAAACTGCAGGCTAAGCGGCGCTCCTGAGACGGGCCGCTCGGAGGTGAACTCAGCTCTTTCCCAGGAGATGGTAACAGGACCACTCCTTCCCCCGGTGGAGGGCCGGGGGAGAATCTTTGGTTTTCCTCACAGTCTCACGGTTGGCGGCACCCTATTCATGGTTAAAGAAAGATCTGACATGTTCACCTCCGAGCCCCATTGCACGGTCTCCTCCCCGGTTTCGGGGAGTCCGCTATACCATGGTGGGTGGCAATGCCCCTGTCATGCGTGCGGAGATCGACACCCTACTGGCGAAGGGTGCGGTCGAGCTCCTCCCTCCAGCCGAGATGAAGTCCGGCTTCTACAGCCCCTACTTCATTGTACCCAAGAAGAGCGGTGGGTTATGACCAATCCTGGACCTGCGCGTCTTGAACCGAACCCTTCACAGGCTTCCATTCAAGATGTTGACAGCCAAACGCATTTTCGAATGCGTTCGTCCGTCGGATTGGTTTGCAGATTGATCGGATTGGTCACCCGTTTGTGCCTTCGGGTCAACTGGGATAAGAGCAAACTCTTCCCCCGTGCAGAGGATCTCTTTTCTCAATATGGAAATCGACTCGGTCGCCATGTACGCGCAGCTTACGAGCTAGCGCGCGCAGTCACTGCTGACTTGTCTTCGCCAATTCGAGGGCAAGAGTGCGGTTCCACTGAAGTTATTTCAGAGGCTTCTGGGGCATATGGCATCCGCAGCCGCGGTCACGCCGCTCGGACTGCTTCATTTGAGACCGCTTCAGCACTGGCTTCGCAATCGAGTCCCGAGATAGGCATGGCAACAAGGCACGCTCCGGGTCCCAGTCACTCGGGCCTGCCGTCAAACCTTCACCCCGTGGTCGAACCTCAACTTTCTACGGGCCAGTGCCCTTAGAACGAGTTTCCAGGCATGTTGTTGTATCAACAGATGCCTCTGCCACGGGCTGGGGTGCCATGTGCAATGGACATGCTGTCGCAGGCTCCTGGAAAGGACCCCAGCGCCTATGGCATGTCAATTGCCTCGAGTTGCTGGCCGTACGCCTTGCCCTGCACCACTTTCGAGCCCTGCTCAAGGACAAACACGTACTGGTCCGTTCAGACAACACGGCGACAGTAGCGTACATCAACCGACAAGGTGGTCTACGCTCCAGCCAGATGTCGCAACTCGCCCGCCATCTCCTCCTATGGAGTCAGAAGCATCTGAGGTCGCTTTGTGCTGTTTACATCCCGGGAGACCTGAATCGTGCAGCCGACGAGCTCTCACGGTTTCAGCCACTTCCGGGGGAATGGAGACTCCATCCCCAGTCAGTTCAGCTTATTTGGGAACAGTTCGGCGACGGACAGGTAGATCTGTTTGCCTCCCACGACTCTTCCCATTGGGGACCCTCGGCACGGATCCAGATCCTTCAGATTCCCAGATCCATGTTGGTGCTTCTTCTCTTCAGTTCACCCCACTCATTTTCTATAGGGTTCAGGTCAGGGAACTGAGATGGTCATGGCAGAAGCTTCATTTTGTGTTCAGTGACACATTTGTGTGTTGATTTTGATGTTTGTTTTGGATCGTTGTCCTGATGGAAGATCCAACCACGGCCCATTATAAGATTTCTAGCAGAGACCGTCAGGTTTTGATTTTTTATCTGTTGGTATTTGCTAGAATCCATTATACCATTATACCAGGATCTCCAGCAAAAAAATAGGCCCACAACATTAAAGATCCAGCGGTATTTTTAACCGTGGGCATGGGGTACTTTTTATCCCTGTTTGCACCAAACCCATCTGGTGGATTTGCTGCCAAAAAGCTTTTTTTATAGTTTCATCTGATCATAGAACCAGGTCCCTTTTGAATTTCCAGTCATGTCTGACAACTAGAGTTTGTTTCTGGATGAGCAAGAAGGATTTTTCTTAAATCCCTCCCAAACAACATGAGGTGATGTAGGGGTTGTTTGATTTTTTTTTTTTAGGCTTTCTGACCCCAAGACTCAACTAATCATCTGTGATCCTTGGAGAGTTTTTGTCCACTCAAACTCTCCTCCTCGCCGTGCATTAGGACGATATAGACACATGTCCTCTTTCAGGCAGATTCGTAACATCTTTATTTGATTGGAACTTCTTATTTATTGCCCTGATGGTGGAAATGGGTATTTTCAATGCTTTAGCTATTTTCCTACAGCCATAGAAAATAATTTTTGAAATAGAAAGTGGCTTTTCTATTTTTGAAAGTCTATTTTTGCTGCACATCAGAACTATATTCTTTGGCTTTACTCATTGTGATGAATGATTAAGGGAATTTGGCCTTTGTGTTTCCTCATATTTATACTCCTGTGGAACAAGACGTCTTAGCTGGACAATTTCATGTTCCTAGTCACCATGGTGTCCTAAAAAATGTAAATATTAATGGGAATATACTTCAGAGATATTTTACTCATAAAAAATTCTAGGGGTGCCAATAATTGTGGCCAATGTGTTTTGGAGAAAAGCATTTATTTCATAATGTGATTTACCCCCCACTTTCAATTCTTTTACTTCAATGAAAGGTTAGATTTTTGTGAATTTTTTTAATAAAAGATCAAAAGGATAAACAATACAGATTTATTTTTTTACAGCCATATTTGATCATATTTACCAAGGGTGCCAATAATTCTGACCACCACTGTATAGTGTGACATACACCTGCTATTGGTGCATATTGTCACAAAAATTGTTAGGTGTATTTTTCCCCTTGGTTGATAAAGATGGAAATTGTTGCAGTTTGGACTAACAAACGCTTTTTTCTAAAGACAGCAGAATACTTTATTCGGCAGTTTACAATAATCTGGTGAGACATTCTGTGTGACATTGACCCTCTGTGTTCTAGGTCTGGACAGCTCATGTTCTGACTCGGGTACGGAAAAGGTTCTCTTTGGTCGGAAGAAATTTCAAAATGAGCTTCCAGGGAACAGTTCAATCGATATGATCATTTGAGAAGGTTAGACTTACAATCTCCTGACATGTCTAGAAGAAAAGGAATAGGGAAAAAAACAACATATTGAATATTTAATGTTATGAAAAGATGGAGTAGAGGATGAGATTAACAAGATTTGGTCTGTAGCACATATGTAAAATCCTCAAAAGAGCATTTTTTTGAAAATACTTTTTCATAACATTGTGAATGTCTTTACTGTCACTTTTAATCAATTTGATGCATTCTTGCTGAATAAAAGTATTAATTACTTTCAAAAGACATAAACAGTAGTACATTCTAAAAGTGCATTACAGAAGATATGTATTTCAGATTAATTGGAACACTTTTTCCAAATCATCTCAATATATATTTATAATATATATATATATATATATATATATAATTAAGTATTTGATTGGTTTTTAAGGTTGGTTGTATGTGAGTGCTTGATATTATATTGAAATATTTTTGTTGTTGTTGTCGTAACTATTAAGGAATTTGTTCATTTTAGCATTTTATAGTTTAGACTTGAGTAAAGTGTTGGAAACACATAAAATACAGCATCAGAAACCACACAGAAGAGAACAGAATATGTTGCCATTCGTGTCCAAATTTAAGATAGTGTTTGCACATTTGTGTGGTCACTTACACTTTAGCATACTTTTAAAAAGATTATTTATTATGGCAATTATATATTTTTAAGTACAGACTGAATGTAATATTTTCAGACGCTTGCTAATTGCAATTAAATGATAATGTATTATAGTTCAAATAAACTTTAGAGTGCTGACCCACTTTAGTAGTACATCTTTATTTTCATAATTACTGTTGTCATCGTGTACTGTTAAAATGTACTGCCAATTGTCCTGAAAAGCAGGACCATTTTTTTAGTTTGAAAATGGTAAACTAAAATATACTTTAA
Source organism: Coreius guichenoti (assembly GCA_039654105.1). Taxonomy (NCBI): domain Eukaryota; kingdom Metazoa; phylum Chordata; class Actinopteri; order Cypriniformes; family Gobionidae; genus Coreius; species Coreius guichenoti. The sequence goes on along the minus strand of CM077185.1, from coordinate 16,880,353 downwards.
TATAATTTCTATTGATACTTATATGTCAAGTATTTAGGTTACACTTTATTTTAAGGTGTCCTTGTTACAGTGTAATTATACATTTAAGTATTGAGTAATATTAATTAACTACATGTACTTACTATAGGGTTAGGGTTAGGATTAGGTTTGTTGTAGGATTAGTTGCATGTAATTATGCATTTTATAGTTATTACAATAGTAACTACATGTCACGTGTAACAAGGACACTGTAAAATAAAGTGTTACCAGTATTTATAACATATTGTAATTACACATTTGTAATTTACAATATACTAATTTAAATGTAATATTGATTAACACACTACAGTTAAAAATATAATCAAGTAGGCTACTTTGCATGTGCTTCAGTATGTTAGTCAACACATCAAAATAAGTGCTTTTATTTTCAAAGTACAACAAAAGTTTATTAAAACTTGATTCTGTAAAGTAACATTTTTTTATTTGACATTATTACAAAGTACTTTCTTTTTTTCTTTTATTTTTCTTTGTACTTAAGGGTGTGTTCACACTTGTAGTTCGGTTCACTTGGTTCGTTTGGTCCGGACCAAAAAAAACAAAAAAAAAACCTTTTAGTCCTGGTCCGATTAGTGTTCAGATTGGCATTTTTATCACCAAACCAAAATATACCGAACCTAAAGGCATAGGAATACGTTCACAACCTGATTGGTCAGCTTTTATGATGTATTGCCTATTTTGAGACGGAACTTACCAAACATCCAAAACAATGCTGTGTGCTGGCATAAATGCTCTCGTTGTATGTGCGTAGTCTACATATGATGGTATTTTGACCAGCTGAGAACTTGTGAAGAGCTTATAAAATGTGAAAAGGAGTCAAAACAGCTGCAGGAATCCCTCCATCACACACAAACGATATGATGCGAGGAGACGTGGTTCTGATGCCTGTACCGAACTGTGATGGGCAACATCGTGACTATGACGAGAAAAAAACAATATGCGTGAGCATTCTGTCCTTTTTAGGTTCTCATCTTCCTGTTTTTGATTCGTTTACATGTCTTTAGTCCATGTTGTGTTCATATTTCATTCGAACCACACCAGAGTTCGTTTGGAAGCGAACCGAGACCCATCTTTTCAGCGGTCCGTTTGTTTGGTGCGCACCAGGGTTCGGATAGCAGCGTTCACACTGATTCAAATGAACTGCACTAACAGAGCAATCGCACCAGGATTTGTTTTAATCAAACCTGACATGCCAAGTGTGAACACACCCTAAGTGTGTTAACAGACAGTCATGAAAGTGTACTCTCTTTAAGTACACTTAAGTGTCCTTTTATTTAATTAATATTATATTATCTGTGCCATTGAGATGAATGGGAATGCTGCCGGATAGCTTTCTTCACGTGTTATAGACCTCCTTGGTGGCAACAATTAGCACAGTCCTCATAAGCCTCTCACAGTGACACAGTCCTCTGCACTCAGCTCTTTTCTATATGCAGTTGCTGAAGGCAAGCTACCAGGCTTGAGGTGTATAATTGTCTGAGGCTCCATCGGGGGGGGGCGGCCATTAGTCAGGAAGAGAACCACAGGTGGAATACCAACAACCGTTGTGATGACAACCTCACGAAGGACGGATCACCACGGTAACCGAAGAAAATATCTGGAGCGTCTGAGATGAGATGAGATAATGGAGGCAATATTGAAATGTGGTGTGAAGCCTGATTGTTTACATTAGGCACAGAGAGGAAAAGAAAAACAATTTATGCAATAAATAGATGTAAATGAATGAGGCGGTGCGTAGTTTGAGCACAGCGCTGTATGAAACAGGTGGCGACCGTGGGGAGCACTAATATGTGTGTTTAAAAGTACTTATTAGGAATAAATCTTAACTGCTGTAACATCCTGGCCTGATGTTCCCCCTCCTAACTGCCAGAGGGCGCCCTCTCCTGTATACTGAACTCTATCCTCTGTTCCTGTCACATGGGCTGTGTCCGAAAGCTTAGGCAGCTGACTTGTTGCCTCGCTGCCCTATCAGGCAATGACTTTGTAGGCAGCGTTTGCGCACGAAGGTACCTCACGAAACTGATTTCGGACAGACTTCTGAGGGAGCGTAACGATTAAATGATCCACGGAAAAATAGTGCGAGCTTTGGTGATAACTAAGCAAACGTAATCACTACAGTAGTAATTTCTCGATAGAAATGACATCAGAAGTGGAAAACGTTGGTCAAAAACGTACATTTACACACAAATTGACCACCAACCGCAACTTTCAAACGCCAACTTTTTTTTTTTTTTTTAGCTCAACAGTAACAGAATGGAAAGCACAGGATTGTGGGATATCAAAGGCAGTGAAACATACATCTATGCTGCCTTCAAAAATGTATCAGATGATGGTATCTCAGGAGACAGGAAGTGCTAGCTTGGAAAGCAGCATTTTTAAGCTTTCAGATATAGCCATGGTTTCTCCTTCCTATCTAAGGACCCTGTTTCGCTTTGTCCATTGCGAAGTATTGTTTGCCTGGTCTGCAATTTTAAAGCATTTTCCCATTGTTGTGTCTTGTCTTGATTTTGGATTATCTGCCCTATTATACCATTTACTCTCTTAAATTATTGTTTTGGATTTGATTGCCTGTTTGGACTCCTCACTGACCTAAAACATAGTGATGAACAGAATCAAATATTGAAGTTTTGTAAAATAATTGCAATAAATATTATGAGCCTAATATTATTTTGTATATCACTACATAAAAAGAAGACGTAAAAATGTACTGCAGTGATTTTTCTTTTTTTTAACAGATTCATTTAAATGAATAATATGGTTCAATAAAATAAATCAGGCTTCACATGAGAGAGAGAGAGTGGACATTGCGTGTGATTATTGCCTTGCTCAGTTGTAAACTTATAATATAATATACATGCACATAAAAAGTGTTTTGATATGTTACACATGCTAAGCCAGGTCAACACCAGTTTGATCAGGTTGGAGGACGATTTAGACTAGCTTAAGCCAAATAAGACCAGCAAGCCACCTGTTTTTTTGTTTTCTTTTTTTTTTCTTCCCAGCAGGGCAATATAATGACATTAAATGTAATATTCACAAAAATAACAGGTTTTTATCCAAACCTGTCAGCTTAAAGTTCTTAAGACATCTCTTTCTGTCACACACATGCAGGTCTCGCTGTGTCACATGGCTGAAAGAAAATTATACCGCCATGTTTTATAAGGTTATAAAAATGACAGACACCAAGTGGTGCTTTGAGCCAAAAACATTATCATGCCATACATTACAAACCCAGCACCTGAGGGATGAATTCTAAGGCCAGAATCACACCTTACAACCGTACCAAATAATGGACAGTCCCATTTGACATGCATATATACAGTGGGGAGAACAAGTATTTGATACACTGCCGATTTTGCAGGTTTTCCTACTTACAAAGCATGTAGAGGTCTGTCATTTTTATCATAGGTACACTTCAACTGTGAGTGAAGAATCTAAAACAAAAATCCAGAAAATCACATTGTATGATTTTTAAATAATTAATTTGCATTTTATTGCATGACATAAGTATTTGATCACCTACCAACCAGTAAGAATTCCGGCTCTCACAGACCTGTTAGTTTTTCTTTAAGAAGCCCTCCTGTTCTCCACTCATTACCTGTATTAACTGCACCTGTTTGAACTCGTTACCTGTATAAAAGACACCTGTCCACACACTCAATCAAACAGACTCCAACCTCTCCACAATGGCCAAGACCAGAGAGCTGTGTAAGGACATCAGGGATAAAATTCTAGACCTGCACAAGGCTGGGATGGGCTACAGGACAATAGGCAAGCAGCTTGGTGAGAAGGCAACAACTGTTGGCGCAATTATTAGAAAATAGAAGAAGTTCAAGATGACGGTCAATCTCCCTCGGTCTGGGGCACCATGCAAGATCTTACCTCGTGGGGCATCAATGATCATGAGGAAACTGAGGGATCAGCCCAGAACTACACGGCAGGACCTGGTCAATGACCTGAAGAGAGCTGGGACCACAGTCTCAAAGAAAACCATTAGTAACACACTACGCCGTCATGGATTAAAATCCTGCAGCACGCGCAAGGTCCCCCTGCTCAAGTCAGCGCATGTCCAGGCCAAGTTTTAAGTTTGCCAGTGACCATCTGGATGATCCAGAGGAGGAATGGGAGAAGGTCATGTGGTCTGATGAGACAAAAACAGAGCTTTTTGGTCTAAACTCCACTCGCCGTGTTTGGAGGAAGAAGAAGGATGAGTACAACCCCAAGAACACCATCCCAACCATAAAGCATGGAGGTGGAAACATCATTCTTTGGGGATGCTTTTCTGCAAAGGGGACAAGACGACTGCACCTTATTGAGGGGAGGATGGATGGGGCCAAAATCCCTGCTGCAGTGTGTGCAAACCTGGTCAAGAACTACAGGAAACGTATGATCTCTGTAATTGCAAACAAAGGTTTCTGTGCCAAATATTAAGTTCTGCTTTTCTGATGTATCAAATACTTATGTCATGCAATAAAATGCAAATTAATTACTTAAAAATCATACAATGTGATTTTCTGGATTTTTGTTTTAGATTCCGTCACTCAAAGTTGAAGAGTACCTATGATAAAAATTACAGACTTCTATATGCTTTGTAAGTGGGCAAACCTGCAAAATCGGCAGTGTATCAAATACTTGTTCTCCCCACTGTACTTCAGAAATAAACTTCAGTACTCAAGAGGGTGATTGTGACATATGTGCCATTAAACCACGTGTTTTTGTGCAACAAGTTTCAACAAGATTCTCTTCAAACTTTGACAATAGTTCACTTTAAAGAGAAAACTGATTGTAAAAGAAGGCTATAGTGCTATAGCACCCCTAGTGGCATGAATATCACACCACCACATGTCTGTGTAATAATAATAATATAAATTTACTGCATCAGTGAAATATTGTTCATTTTCTCTCAGGATTATACATTTTAGATTTTGACTGGATCAGACATTCCAAGGTACTGATTAATCCGGCTCCACTTTCCATTTTTCCTCTCAGCAAACACTAGTGAAACCTTCTCCGAGCGATCACGGAGAGAGAGAAATACAGACTTTAAAAAAGCAAACCCTGCTCCTTGCTTTTGTTCCACTCCACACCGCTCACATACTCTGGTCTGGAATGGCATGTACAGCCCTTAACTGTATTGAGTGTGCACTTGTAGTGAACTTAGGGCCTGTTTACATCTGGTCACTTAGCTATCTGATTTATCAAAACGATTCCATTTACACTTGGTCACATAAATGTGTCTCAGCAAAACGGATATAATTAGTTTCTTTACTTTTAATGAAGATGATTGTGTGTTGAGCATCTGTGACTTACTTTCGGTTTTATTTGCAGTAGTTTGTGCGTTGGCTTGATGAAGAGATACTCAGCTGCTCATCTGCGGTGATTCGTGCTGCAGTAGTGCTGTCATATCTGACTATTACATGACATATAGCCTATAACACGCTCTCACGCGTTTATTTATTAGCATTGTTGGGAGGAGTAAAATTTACATATGTGGTTTCAACAACTGGATGCATTTACACAGTTTCATCTGGAATGCGGCCCAGACCACCTCCTTAAGTAGTTTGAGAAATCGGATTTAAGTCTCGAATACGTTTTGGAGGGCATTTCTGGTCTTTTCACGATTGGATAGCTATCCGATCAGAGAAAATGCATGAAGTGACCAGGTGTAACAGGCCCTTAAAAGTATATTTTAATATATCATTGTATATCATTTACATAATTAGTACTTTTTTAAAGTATGCTAAAGTGTACTGTACTTTTTCACAAGGGACAGTCAAAACGAGTGATACAAGCCATTGTGCTGGTATACTAAAGCAACAGAATGAGAACAAGACACAAAAAACTGCATAAGTAACAGTTAATTATGACAAACAATTACTGATTCTTTCCAAAATTACATTTAATCACCATGGAAAACATGGCAATTTCTGCAGCTGGACAAAAGCTAGTCTTTTGTATGTCTTTTATATGACTGAGCACTGGGGCATATGCAGATAATCACACACAACCTTGTTATTCCATATATAAGAACCGAAAACATCACCTTTCGGACAAGTTTGCTGGGTAGCCTATGAGAAGCCGGATAGAAAACTCATGTGAAGTGTGAAAACATAATTAAAATTATGAAAATATTTTCAATGTTATATGAAATATTAAAATATCACTTTTTTTTAGAATGTCATACCAGTATTATGAAAGAATTAAAGAGAAAATGAGGATAAATTCAAGGCTTGTTTTTAGGATGTGCTCTGTGGGTGACTCAGGCACCATGCAGGCTACCAGGTGCACCTGAGAACCTTGTTAAATTATTCGTCCACCTGTTCTTGGTTAGCTTTAGAATGTTTTTGTCAATGGCCTCAAGCCTTTATCCCTATACTTGTGTACAGCATTCAGCCTGTGGCCTAATGCCTGCAGGGTAAAACCTGTGCTCAACAGGTAATGAGGTGTAGTGGGTAAAGTTAAGGCCTGGTAACTGAAGTTTTGCTGGTTTAATGCCTGGAGGGGTGGACAGAATGACCAAAATCATATAATTTAAAATCACAGTAAAATTATAAATCATGATATAGTTATTTTTACTAGAAATGTAACAACAATGTTGAAAATGTCCGTTTAGGACTACTGTAGAATAATGACAGTGCAAAATGGCGACTTCACTGTAAGGGGACCCGCAGTGTATGTAGGTAGAAATGGCTCATTCTAAGGCAATAAAAACATAACAGTTCATTATGTAATGTCTTTATACACCACTGAAAACATAGTTATGTATATTACATTGCATTTCTGTCAATAGATCCTCATAAATATTACACACTGCACCTTTAACAGCGGGAATGATGGCTATATTCATATAGTGTTTGCATGTGTCTCGACAGTTACAAATAAAGCCACGATAAGCTCATGGAGCAAATTTGTCAGTCATCTTGATGGATGACACAGAGGAAACTCTGACCAATAAGAGGACAGTTGTACTCGCATGTGACTTGCCTAAACACATTTTGGTACGCATTGAAAGGTTGCCTTGTGAAAGCGAACCGAGCCAAGAAGAAAATGCAACATTGTAACAAATTAAGTTCCTGTTTTGGAACAAAACCAACATTCAGTCTTTATTCAGGTAACAGTCTTTAATTCAAAACTCACAGAATGCTCAGGGAAACTGAATCACAACCATCTTAACATGGACGTAACACTGACAAGAACGGACAGAGAATGAAGAAGAACAAAGGGAGCTTAATAGGATTATTAATGAGAAAACAGGTGAACATAATGACTAAACAAACTGAGAAACTAGGTCACATGGGAATCAAGTGTAGGATTGAAAATAATCAAAGATATTTGATATTTGAAATTGAACAAAGACATTTGCTTCACTGTTTTCAACCCCCATCTTTCTTATCAGAAGGGCCATTTGGAATTCCTAAAGACAATGAGATGCTGAAGGCCTGTAGGCCAAAATGTGTCACACCTTTAGTACAGTGGGGGAAGTTTGGTCTGATTGGTCAGTTTGAATGTCTCACATTAGGGTTTCAGTCACATGGTCAAGGAACAGATAAAAAGAAGATGTAACTGTTGCTCTGGGCTTCTTTTATTTCTCTCTCTCTCTTGATTCTCTGGCTCTCTCTCTTCTTGGGGGCCTTCTCTTTGGCTCTTCTCTTTGGCTCTTCTCTTCTTTGCTCTCTTCTTCTCTTTGTCTCTTTCTCTCTCTCTCCCTCTCTCTCACTTTCTATCCCTCAGGTAACATTCTATTCATGCTGGGTACGATAAATGGTATACGTTTTATCATCACATACATCTATTTTGAAACTATTTTAAGTGTAACCATAACCAGAATTTGTCATTAAATCCTTTCTATTACAAATGATGTGCTAACTAGTTTTGATTTGGTATTGACTTTGAAGTGCTATTGCAATACAATATAGTCACATTCTAGCAACGCTCTCCCACATATTTTGCTATTGTAACTGCGCTTATTTCCGTCGTTGGTATAAGTTGCAGTGGGTGGTAAAGACGAGAAATGTACAGTTTTCTACCATCTTGCTGATAACGTTTCTTTAGTCATTCGGCAACCCTGCAGCCAGAACCACTGTAGGCGACCCATCCTTACACAAGGAAGACAGAACTAAAACACAATGGCCACGTACACTGCAGATAAATTTGGTTGTTTGTTCACCTTTTAGTGCTTAATCCCGTTCTGTACACACACAATTCAGTAATTTACAGGAGCGACACTGCATTCTACCAAATTAACTCCAGGAAAAAGCAGGTAGTGACAACCGCATTACAAAAATTCTACGCAGTGTGTATGGAACCGAACTCAATAACTAGTTGTTAGTGACGTACGACAAGATTTATAAGAGATGACAGACGAGAGATACATCTTTGATGAACGTTAAAATACGTATATTTTAATGTGCAGCAGAGATGTATCTCTCGTCTTTATGTGCGGCGCAAGAAATCAAGGGACACGAGCCTTGACTCATTCGTGTTGCCAGATCTTGCAAGCAAATTGGCGAACAAGAACAATCCAATAAAAAATTAAATAAATGGAAATGCTTATGAGATATCACGACGCGCACCTGCTCACTTTAATAACTCCATAAACTCAATAGCTTTGAGCCAAGCTTAAACAAGCCCAAAAATTCTTATGATAAGTGGACATGGCAACACGGCAAAAGCTCAGTGAATCAGCCGTTAAAAAAAAAAAAAAACACGCCCCCTCTGTCGACTGTGCTTTAGTTAAAAATGTTGAACATAACAAGTCTTTTGTCACTGTAATATTACTTGGTCGGAATAGGATGCCAAACAAGCGAGACGCCAGAGCGTTGCTATGGTTACCACAGTGTCAATCATCGCAGTTTCGGGAGTGAGTTGTATTCCGTACACACATGGAACGATAATTTAGGGGACTCACTCCCACATTTACAGTGTGTACGTGGCCAATGAAACATAGCCAAAACAGAACATACAGTAACTGACTGTAACTGTAACATGTATGTTTTTGTACAGTCTGCTTAAGCCCCACTAAGGGTTAGGTTTAAGCTTAGTTTTTTTTTCTCTCTAAAAATGTTATGTTTTCTCAAATCATACAAATTCAAATAACATTTATCAACATTTCACCAAAATGTACAATAGTTACAGTTTCTCATGAAATTGGATTGGCACTACAGTGACTAATTACACGATTCTGGATAAACTAAAAATCACGATTTTTAAAAAAAAAAATAGAGATCACGATTCTCCCACGATTCTGAATAGACAACTAAACCAAACAGTCTATTTAAACGTATTTTATTAAAAATGGTTTGAATGAATAATTCAATGACTCACTCATAAATACTTGTTTCATTACTGGATGAATCAGCATTTTTGAACAAATCTCTTGAATGAATGATACAATGACATGCATTTGTTTAACAGTAACATTTCGCCACCTACTGGTATAATGATGTAATCGATACAATCTTTATTTGAAGCATCACGTTACTTTCAAAAGGTGATTTACTCTATTTTGATCGCTACCATAGACATCAGTGCTTATATCCGAACTATAAACTTTTATCCCAGTACTTCTGAGATGACTTAAATTATTGTAAGACAGAAACAATTATATTGTGTGGTTGAAAAGACTGTTTGTGAAGCTTTTTCATTCCTATACATGACAACTTCTCTCTTAGATCAGTGGCAGCACCAACGCAGATCTGAAAGATCCGGTTGAATTTTGTTTAATAGGTTTATTAGACACAGAATCGTTGTCATTTAGGAATAAGATCGCATGGGTGTTTGAATAGAGATTGCAATCTTTTAACGATTAATCATGCAGCTCTACTCACTGGTCTTTATTATGTAATATCTGGACTCCAGCCTAATATTAAACCAGAAGCTTCAGGTTATTAGTGTGTAACACCCTCGCCATTGGCTTAAATCCAGTTGTGAAATCTCTTTGACAGTCTGCAGTGCAATTAACCTGGATTTCTTCAAACTCTGTTTAGAGGTGTTTAACCGAGGCAGCGTCTCAGTGTACCCAGTATGCAGATAAGCAGGATTCACTGAAACTGAACCACTCTCAGGCTGCCAGAGAGACGCTCAGCCTTCATGTAATATTTAACATGATTCATGGCGGTTTGAGCTGAAAAATGCACGGCCTCTCTCAGCTTCTTGGAGACTCTTGGCTATTGTCCTTCTGAAAAGCTCTCATCTTTAATCCGTATGGGAGTGAGGATTTAATCGAAACTATTCACAAATAGGTTTTGGCAAAGAGAAAGTGATTTAATTCATAACGTGTTGAATTGAAGAAGGGCACTTGGGATTTTTGCAGGGAGGCAGTATTAAAGCACAGGACAGAACTGCATGAACAGGCTTTTACAGACAGTATTGTGAATGTACAGTGTGCAGTTGGCACAGCTTGTATAGCTTTTTCAATAAAAGCAGTACAGATAAATTGATAAGACTTTATTTTGACGGTCCCCTTTAGACATTATTTGCAACTACATGTCAACTAAATCTCATTAGAGTATTAATAGACTGTCTGCTTAATAACCTAACCTAACGGTTACTAATACTTTAATGGCTGGTAGTTGACATGTAGTTGCAAAGTTACTTATAGTTAGTAGAATATCTAAAGGGGACAGTCAAAATAAAGTGTAACCGATAAATACTGTGGAAAAAATGTGTGCATATCTCTGTTCCCAGATTCATGCTGCTTGCATTGTACTAAACACTGCAAAATACTCATGTTACAACTTATAGTTCCCTTTCGTTCAGTCACTCCGAGTAACGTCAGTGACTGACGAATGGGGGTTTCGCTTAGAAGCCTATCATCTTCGAGATCTAGAAAACGCCCAATGGCAGCGCCAATGCCATGGGCATGCGGAATTTGCATAGCGTAACTCCGCCCCACAGCGTGGGTATATAAGGAAGTACGCTGGCAACATCGCATTATGTTTTTGCTTCGGAGCCAAGAGTATCTCTTCACTCCTCAAGCCTTCTGAGTATCGTCAGCTTCTTCGAGACGAACAGCTTTCCAGTTGGTGTTGGTGTGACGGCGTGTTCCAGCGATCGTTTACTGCCTGCCTGCTGATCTGTGCAGTGGTCTGCATTCAGCCGGTATTCGGTCCCTGGGCGCTTCGGCATCACTGCGAAGCTTCCTCTCTTAAAAGAGCTCACACTTGGCACGTCTTTTTCAAGATGTCTCGCCAGTGTGCTTCTGGGTGCGGTCGATATCTGCCGCCCTCTGATGGGCACAATCACTGCCTGATGTGCTTGGGCTTTCAGCATGCTCAGGCAGCGTTTGTGGATGAGACATGTTCCCACTGCGGGGACATGTCCATCTCGGTGCTGCGGTCGAGACTCAATGAGCTCCGTAATAGAGTGAGAGTCCCCTCTGCCACACCCCAATCTGCGGTCTCTACGCGAGGCAGCACTTTGGCTGGTGGCCAGGGTGACCTGAGGGTGACGGTGTGGAACAAAGCCCCGACGCTCATGCCTCGGACCACACCCCCCTCTAGCGCACCGTTCCCGCCGTGCGCTCAGACTGAGACACCAGAGCCGGCTCCTGCTGTTCCGAGTGTGTCGTTTGGCGCCGCAGAGGACGAGCGTATGTCGATCGCCGCATCACAAGGTGGGCTGGAGTCCTCCGAGGATGATGATTCGGCTGTGCTGCCGCCTTCCGGTGTGCCAGCATTGTCCGAGTCAGACCCGGAGTTGACAGCCATGCTTTCCCGGGCAGCCGCGAGTCTCGGGTTGGAGTGGAACCCTCCACCCCGTCCTGAACGCTCGCGGTTAGACGATTGGTTTTTGGGGGCGCCGCGTTCTGACACCCGTCAGACCACGCCCCCAATACCTTTTTTCCCGGAGGTGCATGAGGAGGTCACGCGGTCCTGGAAGTCCCCGTTGTCTTCCCGTGACCGATCGGCGGCCTCCTCCGCCTTCTCTGCCCTCGATGGGGCCGCGGCCAAAGGGTACACTGGGGTTCCCCCGGTTGAACGCTCTGTTGTGATGCAACTGTGTCCGCAGAGTGCTTCAACGTGGCGTGGCGACACTAAGCACCCCTCCAAAGCCTGTAGTTTCACATCAACCTTGGTGGCGAAATCCTACAGAGCTACGGGGCAGGCTGCCGCCTCTTTGCATGCCATGGCCATCCTTCAGGCCTACCAGGCCCAGATGCTCAAGGACATGCACGAGGGTAGAGCTGACCCAGGGCTCAGAAATGAGCTGCGTGCCGCCACCGACCTCGCCCTCCGGGCGACGAAGGTGACCGCACGCTCCCTGGGCCAGGTGATGTCCACAGCAGTGGTCCAGGAGAGACACCTATGGCTCAACCTGGCTGATATGCGGGACCCCGAGCGGACTCGTCTCCTCGACGCTCCCATATCCCAGGATGGGCTATTCGGCGGCGCGGTTGAGAACTTCGCCCAACAGTTCTCAGCCGCCCAAAAGCAGACTGAGGCCATCAAGCACGTACTGCCCCGGCGGCCAGCTGCTGCTTCCACCCAGCCGCCGGCACAGTTGCCTCAGTCTGCTCGCCGCCGAGGGCGCCCTCCCGCAGCTCCCGCCCCTCCCGCGCCACCCAAGCAGCAGCCTCCACCTGGGCCGCGCCGTGGAGGACGCCGTAGGAAGGCGCCCCAGTCTGCTCCAGCCCCGCAGCCCGCCAAGCGCCAGGCTAAGCGGCGCTCCTGACGCGGACAGCTCAGGGATGGGCAGTTATTTCCAGGAGATGGTAGCAGGACCACTCCTTCCCCCGGTGGAGGGCCGGGGGAGAATCCTTTGTTCCGCTGCTGGCCCCCGGGTCAGCAGCACCCTTTTATGGTTAAAGAAAGAACTGACATACCCATCCCTGAGCGACCAGAGACCGATGGCAGTGTGCGCCGCCCCCGGGCCACGCCACTCTCGTCCCTCTCTGACGCCAGTCTCCTCTCAGAGCAGACCCCAGTGGAACGCGCGTCCTTCCCTGGTCTCCTCTGTCAGGACGCGGCTGATGACCGTGCCCCCACACCGGGACGCTACGCCTCCCACATCTGGGCCGGTCACGCCGCCTCGCTGCCCCACCCGGGGTACGTCTATGGTTCGCATGACCCCGCTGGTGCAGTTTCTGGGAGCCTGGCTTCAGCTCCCTGGACTGTCCCGCTGGGTCGCGAAGACCATCAGGCTCGGCTATGCGATTCAGTTCGCTCAGGCTCCTCCTCGGTTCCGGGGAGTCCGATTCACCATAGTGGGGCCCAATGCCCCCCTCATGCGTGCGGAGGTTGCTACCTTGCTGGCGAAGGGTGCGATCGAGCCTGTCCCTCCAGCCGAAATGGAGTCCGGCTTCTACAGCCCTTACTTCATTGTACCCAAGAAAACCGGTGGGTTACGACCGATCCTGGACCTGCGCGTCCTGAACCGATCCCTTCACAGGCTTCCGTTCAGGATGTTGACAGCGAAACGCCTTTTCGAATGCGTTCGTCCAGCAGATTGATTTGCAGCGATCGACCTGAAGGACGCCTACTTCCATGTCTCCATTCTTCCTCGACACAGACCGTTCCTACGGTTTGCTTTCGAGGGGCGGGCATACCAGTACGCGGTCCTCCCATTCGGGCTAGCTCTGTCCCCTCGCGTCTTCACGAAGATTGTCGAGGCAGCCCTTGTGCCACTCAGGCAACACGGGGTTCGCATCCTGAACTACCTCGACGACTGGCTGATCCTCAGCCACTCTCGAGAGCAGGTGTGCGAACACAGAGACCTGGTGCTCCAGCACCTAGCCCGTCTGGGCCTTCGGGTCAACTTTGAGAAGAGCAAACTCTGCCCAGTGCAGAGGATCTCTTTTCTCGGTATGGAAATCGACTCGGTCGCCATGTGTGCGCAGCTTACGAGCGAGCGCGCGCAGTCACTGCTGACTTGCCTTCGTCAAATCGAGAGCAAGAGTGCGGTTCCACTGAAGTTATTTCAGAGGCTCCTGGGGCATATGGCATCTGCAGCCGCGGTAACGCCGCTCGGTTTGCTTCATATGAGACCGCTTCAGCACTGGCTTCGCGATCGAGTCCCGAGATGGGCATGGCAGTCGGGCACGCTCCGGGTCCCAGTGACTCGGGCCTGCCTGCAGACCCTCACCCCGTGGTCGAACCTCAGTTTTCTACGGGCCGGTGTGTCCTTAGAACGAGTTTCCAGGCATATTGTTGTGTCAACAGATGCCTCCACCATGGGCTGGGGTGCCATGTGCAATGGACATGCTGCCACGGGCTCCTGGACAGGACCCCAGCGCCTCCTGCATGTCAATTGCCTCGAGTTGCTGGCAGTACGGTTCGCCCTGCACCGCTTCCGAGCGCTGCTCAAGGGTCAACACGTGCTAGTCCGGTCAGACAACACGGCCACAGTAGCGTACATCAACCACCAGGGTGGTCTGCGTTCCCGCCGCATGTCTCAACTCGCCCGCCATCTCGTCTTATGGAGTCAGAAGCACCTGAGGTCCCTTCGTGCCATCCATATCCCGGGAGTCCTGAACCGTGCAGCCGACGAGCTCTCACGGCTTCAGCCACTTCCTGGAGAATGGAGACTCCATCCCCAGACGGTTCAGCTGATTTGGGAACAGTTCGGCGACGCACAGGTAGATCTGTTTGCCTCCCACGACTCTTCCCATTGCCGCCTGTTTTATTCCCTGACCGAGGGCCCCCTCGGCACGGACGCTCTGGCGCACAGCTGGCCGTGGGGCCTCCGCAAGTATGCGTTTCCCCCAGTGAGCCTTCTTGCACAGCTTCTGTGCAAGATCAGGGAGGACAAGGAGCAGGTCCTTTTGGTCGCCCCGTATTGGCCCGGCCGGACCTGGTTCTCCGAACTCGTACTCCTTGCGACAGCCCCTCCCTGGTCGATTCCTCTGAGGAAGGACCTCCTTTCTCAGAGACGGGGCACCCTTTGGCACCCGCGTCCCGATCTTTGGAACCTCCACGTGTGGCTCCTGGATGGGACGCGGCAGGTTTGAGTACCCTACCACCTCAGGTGGTGGCTACCATCACTTCCCCTAGGGCCTTGTCTACTCGACACGCCTATGCGTTGAAGTGGAACCTCTTCGTCACCTGGTGTTCTTCTCGCCAAGAAGACCCCTGGAAATGCCCGATCGGGTCCGTGCTCTCATTCCTCCAGGAAGGGTTGGAACGAAGGCTGTCTCCTTCCACCCTCAAGGTTTATGTGGCCGCTATTTCTGCCTACCACGACCTTGTGGAGACGAAAAAGGTAAGTCAGCACGACCTGGTCATCAGGTTCCTGAGGGGAGCGAGGAGACTGAATCCTCCTCGCTCTCCCCTCGTACCCTCTTGGGACCTCGCAGTAGTCCTAAGCGCTCTGCAGAGGGCTCCCTTTGAGCCATTGCGGTCAGTCGAGCTTAAGTTCCTGTCTATGAAGACAGCGCTCCTGACCGCCTTGGCCTCCATCAAGAGGGTAGGGGACCTGCAGGCATTTTCGGTTGACGAAGCGTGCCTGGAATTCGGGCCGGCCAACTCTCACGTGATCCTGAGACCCCGGCCTGGATATGTGCCCAAGGTTCCCACCACTCCCTTCAGGGACCAGGTGGTGAACCTGCAAGCGCTGCCTTTGGAGGAGGCAGACCCAGCCTTGGCACTGCTCTGTCCAGAACGCAGTGTTTCAGGACCTCAGACCAGCTCTTTGTCTGTTATGGTGGGAAGCTGAAGGGAAAGGCTCTCTCCAAGCAAAGGTTGTCTCACTGGATAGTGGACGCCATTGTTTTGGCTTACCAAACGCAGGGGCGCCCATGCCCCCTTGGGGTCAGGGCTCACTCCACCCGGAGTGTGGCCTCCTCTTGGGCTCTAGCGCATGGCGCCTCGCTGACAGACATTTGCAGAGCTGCAGGCTGGGCGACACCCAACACATTCGCCAGATTCTATAATCTCCGAGTGGAGCCAGTGTCCTCTCTTGTACTCGCCTCTACTAGTGGCCGGTAATGGACTAGGCTCAGGTGTCTTCGCTTGCTCGCCATTCCACTCCACGGACTGGATACGTGCGATATTTCCTCAGGTAGTTTCCCTGAAGCCCTGAGTTCCTCCAGCACTTTTGATGCCGACACCAGTACGTCTGCCCACTCGCTCAGGCCCTCGTGTTGGCTAGGTGCCACCGTGTGCATGGTTCCCCCGTTGGGCGACCCCCACATGTGTATTCCCACTGTAAGTCTCCCTGAGCAGGTGTCTTTCCCTTGGCAAGCCCCTTGCCACCCCTGGGGGTAAAATTCTTCCACCTTCGGCTGGTTACCCCAGAGTTCCCATATGTAGCCCTGAGCGGGTCATATGTGTTCTTAAGTCCTCCCTACGGGTAGGCATTTGGCGCATACTTCCACCTGGAATATGCTTCCCAGTGTACCTTGGTATTCCTGTGTTAAGTGGGAGTCCTTCGTCCGTACTAGCTTACGACAGGGAGCTCACGCTTACGCAGGGCACTGGATGACAGCCGAGTGGCGTGATTATATTGGGACCCCCATTCGTCAGTCACTGACGTTACTCGGAGTGACTGAACGAAAGGGAACGTCTCGGTTACGTATGTAACCCTCGTTCCCTGAGGAGGGAACGGAGACATAACGTCCCTCTGCCACTTCCGCTGTACCGCTGGAACAGCCGGGAGTTCAGTCTTGGCTCCTCAGCAGGTAAACATAATGCGATGTTGCCAGCGTACTTCCTTATATACCCACGCTGTGGGGCGGAGTTACGCTATGCAAATTCCGCATGCCCATGGCATTGGCGCTGCCATTGGGCGTTTTCTAGATCTCGAAGATGATAGGCTTCTAAGCGAAACCCCCATTCGTCAGTCACTGACGTTACGTCTCCGTTCCCTCCTCAGGGAACGAGGGTTACATACGTAACCGAGACGTTTCTGTTATTCTGCGGGCACTTACATTGTGTCTTCGCCAGGCACGACTGTTGCAATATCTTGAGACTGTCTACATTGAACACGGTTCAAAAACCATTTGTACTGTTGTTGGAAGTAGTACAAGCACATAAAGTTACATCAGATAGGGCAATAGGGAAACAGCTAAATGTATAACATTAATATGATTTGCCATCCTTTTCTGCAATTTGTCTCACTCACATACACATATGTACTTTGCAGTGATTAGAGTATTAGTAGACTTTCTTCTTAATATCTGCTATCACTTTATTTTGATGATCCCCCAACATACATTCTACTGACTATAAGTAACTTTTCAACTACATGTCAACTTAATCGACTAACCCAAACCCTAACTCTAACCCCAGCATAACAGTCTACTAATACACTAATGATAGTTACGTAGTTGACATGTGCAAATCAATGAGAGTTAGTTGACATGTAGTTGCAAAGTTACTTATAGTTAGCAGAATATCTAAGTGGACAATTGAAATAAAGTGTAACCAATTTTACTATTGCCTGTGTTGTTACTGTAGTCATTCTGATTGTTTTCAATTTACAACCCATTTAAATATTTTATTCCAGCACTACAGTAAATTTTAAATAGTAGTTAAGTATAGTTTTTTTTTCATCTTTTCCCACCATACTGTCAAAAAGGTCCAAATTATTGTAATATCCTGGTGTCACAATTTTAATGTTTCACTTTTTTAGGGAGGAAATTATGTAAATGAGTTGAACCTAAAATGAGGGATTAAGCTACAACCTGTTACATTTACCCCCGGTTTCACAGACAAGGCTGAACCCTAGTCCCAGACTAAAATGCAAGTTTAAGTTTTAACTGAAAGCAACTTGCTCTGAAATATCTTAAAAGATGTCAGCGCCATTGTTTTTGTCGCAAGATGCACACCAGTAATGTTTTTTTCTAATGCACGTTTATAAAAGCTACTTAAATGCCTTAATTGAACTAAGGCCTAATCCTGGCTTAATCTAAGCCCTGTATTTTTTCTGCAATTAAAATGAGTTAAAGATGCAACAATGGTTACACTTTGTTTTACAGTATGTGTACTTACAATGTACTTACCCAAGAAAGTACGGGTAATATAAGGTAACTACATGGGTTAAGGTCAGGTTTACGGGTAGGTTTAGGGTTAGTACCTAGTAATAACCCATATTGTAATTGCTACAATAAGTACATAGTATGTACATGCGGAACAGGACTGTAAAATAAAGTGCTACCGCAACAATACATTGAGTATGTGTTAAGAGCGAACATTCACACATATTCACATTTTTCCTACTTTGAGACTGACATCTTTACAGTCATTGCTTTACAAGACATGACCCTGCTTTATCTCCCTGTCAGGGTGAGAGGAGCTAATGAAGAGTCTGGAGGGCCTGTTAAATGCAGCTCTATAACTGTACAGTAGAGGGCTGGTGATGTTTGAGAAACTGTTTTACACAGCTGCTAATTAGCTGGTATTACAGCTCCAGTCCTTCCTCAATCACACTCCTGCACTAACAGACTCTACCAACAGCAATCTGTTGATGAGCTCCAATTACTGCAGTTCAGCCCCAGACAGACTCCATAACTACAGACATGAGTGCAAGACCTCAAACTGAAACCTTGATATTACTGCTCAAGCTTCAATCATCTATTCACTCTCATCTCCTCACAGAGATGAGAGAGGTCTGCGATGGCAGCTGATATTATCTAGCAGTAGTGTGTTGGCTTCTGAAATGGAAATGCCCTCTTTAAATTCAAGGTTTTTTCCTCACAGGTCATCATTTCTGATTCATTTTGATTCGGATGTAACTGAAAGCAGTGCTGTCCAACTGAGTGACATTAAAGTGTAATTTAGTTTACCATGCTTGTCAGTATTCGGCAGTACACAAACTATTTTTCAAAGACAATAGAAGTATCTATGAAATTACATTTAAAGATGTACTTAAGTCCTACTTAAGTGGGTCAAAAAACCCTCCAAAGTTCAGCTTATTAAATGTATTATAAATGTAAACTACAATACATTTTAACATGCAATTAAGTGTCCGAAAACAAAAGTATGCTTAAAGTATATTATTTCCATAATATGAAAGTATGCTAGTACTTATTTTCACAAGGGTTTACATAGTGTATAATGGAAATTGTATATCTCTTGTCCTGATCACTGTTGTTTTGTCACTAGTTTATTTTAAATGGTGTTTCAGTGATTTGTTTTAAAATATTACATGCATTCTCTCAATTATGAAGTCACAAACATTGCATGTATAAATTGGAATATTACACAGCAGAACAACATGTTCTCACACTCAACTTGTCACATATTGACGCTTGGTCAGGACCCTTCGGCGTCATTTTTTAACGCACAGGGTACCCCTTTAGCATAATTTTTCGACGTGCAGGGTACTCCATTGATTTCAATGAGAAACCTTTGGTGTCATACACAGACGCGTTGGGCATGGGAATGTTATCGTCATAATTAAGTATATATTGGGTTATAAATATAAATATATTTAGATACGGTTGAACATGTAACCCGTGCGTCACGGAGCGGCGGGATCATCATTTCAGCGATTAAAACATTAAGATCAACTCTTTCATTGTTCTTTACATAAAGATATTGTATGACTTCAGAAGACCTGGAATGCAACATGAGTTAATACTTTTATACTGTTTTTGAGGTACCCTGTGTGTTAAAAATTGACGC
The DNA here is from genome assembly GCA_039654105.1 of Coreius guichenoti. Taxonomy (NCBI): domain Eukaryota; kingdom Metazoa; phylum Chordata; class Actinopteri; order Cypriniformes; family Gobionidae; genus Coreius; species Coreius guichenoti. The sequence continues at coordinate 16,860,755 of CM077185.1, read as the reverse complement.
AGAGGGGTCCTAACCAAGCGTCAATATGTGACGAGTTGGGAGTGAGAACGTGTTGAGCAGGACGCTGCTTGTATTTTTTTTCAGCTATCTAGGATTTAAGGTTACAGAGAAATTGCATACTGCATACATACTGTAAAAATAGTTGTATGCTATTCTGAACATACTAAGAGAATCAAGAGCCGTATCCCCCTTTAGCAGATGGCTCTAACATAGATGACCTCTCTTTACTGTTTAGCCCCTGTTGGCTAATTTAGCCATGAAGCGCCAATTAAAGTTAATGGAGTCAGGGCTCTTAAATGCTCCAGATCAAGTACTCTGACCGTGACAGAAAACAGGGGAAAAAAACAGGATATATAGCTCTCACAAGTAGCCCACGGATTCAGCTCTCACACTTTATGACAGAAAAGTTGTGTATAACTTTTTCCCCGCTAGTGTTGTTTAAAAAAGTTGCCAGCCAGCGCCAGCATTTTTTATAATTTTCACAAAATGTTCATGGTCCCCAGAATATTTTGTTGTATGAATATCTAAACATGCAATATATCAAAAGAAAGAACAGAGCCTGCTTTAATAAAAAACAAACAACATTTTTTTTATCAACACTTGAATGTTTCGTTAAAAAAAAGATTTTGAATTTTGAACAAAAAGCTGAGAAAATCACATTTTTTCAAAGACTATATCCAGATCGGATTCAGAAAGATGATCAAAACACAGATGGAGTAGATTGAGTCCATCAACACCCCCAAAGCTTCACAGTCCTATACCCCGTCCTAGGTCGACATTTCATTCATCAACGTTATAGGCATTTTGATTTTTATGCTGTTTAATGTTGGTGATTGTGTTATTTTACATGTATATGATTACATATGATATCACTTGTTTCTGCTTGTTTTGATCCGGAGATTCAGTACTCTTTCTGAAGATGTGTAATATACCATATATAACAGTGAAACAGTACAACATACCATATAACAGTGAAAACACTTTTTTTAGGGACAGTCATTACAGAAGACAACTACACCGACTGCGCAACATGTTCTCATGAAATGCGTATATATAGCACGAATTGTATTTATCATGCAATTTATACGCCAAAATTAGTTTTTACGTGCATATGATACGCATTGTCACCCCATTGGGTAGGTTTAGTGGTGTGGGGTACGTGCATATAACATGTTATAAAGTGCGTATCATATGCACGCGAAAACTGCGTAACATATGCACGTAAAAACTCATTTTGGCGTATAAATCGCACGATAAATACAATTCGTGCTATAGATACGCATTTTCATGAGATTAGGCTGGACTACTACAACTACTGAGACACTGATATGACCATCAATCAACAAAAAAGCACACGTTGTGACATTTATAATGTGACAAAAATGTTTCTGTTCAAAATAAATGTACTTTTGAACTTTCTATTCGCCAAATAGAATGATTTCTGATAGATCGTGACACTGAAGACAGGAGGAATGATGCTGAAAATTCTTCAAAAAACTTTGTCATCACAGTTAATAAAATATGTTTTATAATATATAAAAATAGAAAACAGTTATTTAAATTGTAATAATATTTCAAAATTTTACAGTGCAGCATCTTTTTTTCAAAAACATTACAAAATCTGAATGACCCCAAACTTCTGAACAGTAGTTTATAAAAGTCTGTTTCTGCTAATTAGCATATATTACCTCAATGTTAATAGACAGGAACTAAAAGCTGCAAAAACTATAATTTTATTGCATGAGGTCTTTAACCAAATCACACAATGTTAACTTTTTAACTTTTTACAGGAAATTTCAATCAAAACAATACAGTTACATTGAAATCATGGCTAGGTGAAGATCACGTTTCCAGTGTTTGTAAAAATGGATCAGAAAGATTTATAAGGAAATCTCCTTCACTCAAGGTCTGATCTGAATCACGGCTCTGAAAAATGAAGCAACTTCATACATTTAAATGGATGTTAGTAAAGATGTCTCGGAGAAACATGACATTCCTCAAACTGCCTTTTAAAACTGTACCCTACTAGGTCTGAAAATTTAAAAAAAAAAAATTGAGAGGAGATGAGATATACTTCCACACATAAAAAAGAAGCAACATCTGCAAAACATCACAGAGGAGACCACAAATCATAGTCTATAAACCCTCTGCCACCTTATTCTGAAGATAAAATGTTTTTATTTTTTTTTTTATTTAGTTTGTCTTAAACAGAAACCTTTCAGGCTAATATATTAATTAATCTTACACTATAAAAATGTGTTTTTCAAGTTCATTTATTCATTTTACTTTAAAAAAATACAGTATTTAGATGATGTAAATATAAGATTTCTTCAGTTTTATCACAAAATGACATTTTAGAAAAGGAAAAAAAGTAAATGAGTCATTCAAACAGCTTTATATCTCTTTTTAAATGTTCAGATATCATTCTTCTGACAGGTTCAGTCAGGGTCAAAAGACAAACTCTTCATCATCTTGGGACTTCACAGCCAAGCCGCTGCTCTTCTTTCAGGACCGGAGGACATGAGTTCTTTCCCAGTGGGCCAGGGGGCTGTCAGAACCAATCATGTTGTTGGCCCCAAGGGCTCTGTCCAGAGGGATAACATCATCGTGTCCCTGAGTGGTTAATATCCCAGCATGCTCTCTTGCTCAGAGTTCAAGAGTAGGGATCAGACAGAATCAGGGCACAACCGCAACAACTACTACACGCAATTCTTTATTATTCATACTTCTGCCTCATTAATATCATACAAGTCTGCCTTATTAATGTCACAGAACTTCATCTATGTCTGTTACACAACTTCATGAGACTTCATGAGCAGAATCTTGTTTGTGGTCTGGTCTGCAGAGGCAGTCAATAAAAATGAATTCAGCCCCGCTTTATAGTGTATTTAGTCTTAACTCTTTCCCCACCAGTGTTTTTTTTTTTTTTTTTTTTAATTGCCAGCCACCGCCAGTATTTTTTATCATTTTCACAAAAGTTTCATGGCCCTCAAAATATTTTGTTGTATCTGAACATGCAATATAATTAAAAAAAAAAAAAAGAACAGACCCTCTGCTTTAAAAAAAAAGTTTTATTCTAGCTTCATATATTCTTTTTTTTATCAACACTTGAACATGGGTAAATTTCATAAACAAAGCATAATTTGCTTTTAAGCTGTAAAAATTACAGCAAATAACCATTTCACAAAATTACATGCAAAAACTGTAAAAATACAGAGTAGACTTTACAGTCAAAATTAATTAAATTACAGTATATTACTGTTAATAATCATTTATTAAACTGTGGAAAAACTGATAAATTATGTCAAATTACATATAAAACAACACATTTTCAAGTTAATCTCTGCAAATTTAATGAGTTAATGAGTTATTTTATAAAGCTGCTCTGTCCATCTACAGTAATTTACTTTTAAAATATAGGTTCCCTTTCAATCGGTCACGTTCGACGTATGTCGGAACTAACCGACGAATTGGGATCTATTTTCAGAGACCAATCTACTTCGAGTGTTTAGAAACGAGCCAATGAAGATTGGCATGCAGTTGACGCATTCCACGATCCGCCCCGCATTGTGGGTATAAATACGGAAGTGGAAGTACCGCATATCGCTTTCAGCTTCGGAGCCGAACAGTACCTTTGTGTGTGTTCCTACGAAGAGTGTTTCAAGTGAGTCTCGTGAAGAGGATCGCTCCAGTGTTCCGGTGTCGGTGTGACGGTGCCTTCCAGCGGTGGTCGCGAGGAAGAAGCAAACAGCTGTTTTCAAAGCTCGCTGGGCGTTTTTTCCCTTTGAGTGCTCTCAGTGGGCTTGCACCTTTGAACCGCTGCGAGCCGCGGCCATTTCCCCTGTGTGCCTCGGCACTGATTGGAGCGGTTTTTTCCTTTTCTAAAAGAGTAACACGGTTTGACCCTGCGTCTTTTTCAAGATGTCATTCAAGCCGTGTTTCTGGATGCCGTCGTTATCTGTCCCCAATTGACGGACATGATCGCTGTCTCACGCGTTTGGGCGTTCAGCACGCTGAGACGGCTTTCGTGGATGACCATCGCAGTATTACGGTCTAGGCTCGAATACCTCAGACGGGGTGGAGTCCCATTACGCATCCCCCGATCTAGCGGTCCTCCCGCTGCAAAGCAGAGGGCTGCTACTTTGGCTGATGCCTTTGGTGGAGACCTGAGGGTTACTGTGAGGGCACTCCCACTGGGTCAACAGGCTCCTCGGGCCCCTCCCCCCTCCGCTGCGCCGGTAGAGGTTCCGGAAGAGCAGGCTGGTCCTTCCCGTGGGGGACCAGCTGTTACTTTCGGGGCTCTGGCTGAGGACATGATCTCGTTAGCTGCATCGGGGGACGAGCTAATGGACTCCGGAGATGAGGATTCAGCTGCGCTGCCCCCTTCGGGTGTGGTAGCGTTGCCCGAGTCTGATCCGGAGCTCACGGCTATGCTTTCCCGGGCCGCCGTGAGTGTCGGGCTCGAGTGGAACCCTCCACCGTGTCCCGAACCCTCGCGGCTGGATGATTGGTATCTCGGGACGGCCCGTGCTGGTTCTCAGCACCCCGCCCCAGTGCCTTTCTTTCCGGAAGTGTATCACCTTACAACGCTAGAAACCGATCGACTGACTCCTCCGTCCTCACTACCCTCGAAGGTGGCACGGCTAAGGGTTACATGGAGATCCCCCCAATAGAGGGCGGACCCTTCGTTTCTACGGGCAGGAGTGTCCTTAGAACAGGTGTCCAGGCATGCTGTGGTCTTCACGGATGACTCATCCACGGGCTGGGGGGCCACGTACAACGGGCACGCAGTTTTGGGTCTGTGGACGGGGCCCCAACTGCATTGGCATATCAATTGCCTAGAGTTATTGGCAGTACGTCTCGCCCTGGGTCGCCTCAAAAAGCCGCTACAGGGCAAGCACGTGCTGGTCCGTACGGACAGCACTGTGGCCGTTGCGTACATCAACCATCAGGGTGGTCTACGCTCCCATTGCATGCTCCTACTCACCCGCCATCTCCTCCTGTGGAGTCAGAAGCGCCTGAAGTCGCTTCGGGCCATTCACATCCCAGGTGCGCTGAACCAGAGCTCTCTCATCAGTCGACACCTCCGGGAGAGTGGTGACTCCACCCCCGGAGCGTCCAGCTGATATGGGACCTTTTCGGAGCCGTGCAGGTAGACCTGTTCGCCTCTCCGGACTCGACCCATTGCCAGTTGTACTATTCCCTGACCGGGGGCACCCTCGGCACGGATGCACTGGCGCACAGCTGGCCCCGGGACCTACGCAAATATACGTTTCCCCCAGTGAGCCTTCTCGCACAGACACTGTGCAAGGTCAGGGAGGACGAGGAGCAGGTCTTGTTAGTTGGACCCTACTGGCACGAATTGTGCCTAGAATTCGGGCCGGCCAACTCTCACGTCGTCCTGAGACCCCGGCCTGGATACGTGCCCAAGGTTCCCACCACTCCCTTCCGGGACCAGGTGGTGAACCTGCAAGCGCTGCCCTCGGAGGAGGCAGACCCAGCCCTGGCTTTGTTGTGTCCCGTCCGCGCTCTTCGCGCTTTCGTTGTCCGGACCCAAAGCTTTAGAACCTCAGAGCAGCTCTTCGTCTGTTACGGAGGCCAGCAGAAGGGAAAGGCTGTCTCCAAGCAGAGGTTAGCCCACTGGATAGTGGATGCTATCGTCTTGGCTTACCAGTCCCAAGACGTGCCTTGCCCGTTCGGGGTGCGAGCGCACTCCACAAGGAGTGTAGCTTCCTCCTGGGCGCTGGCTCAAGGCGCCTTGCTGACAGACATATGTAAAGCTGAGGGCTGGGCGACACCTAACACGTTCGCTAGATTTTATAGCCTCCGTGTAGAGCCAGTATCTTCCCGCATCCTCGCCCCCCAGTGGCCAGTAGCGCTAAGTGCCCGTTCTAGTGTCGGCTTGCAACACCACTCCCGCCCTCTGGGCCGGATACGTGCGTTTATTCTCTCCAGTTGTGTTCCCCGGAAACGGCTAACCCTGCGAGCTCCTTCGTCACCCCTTCGGTGTCAGACGTTGCGGCCGTCTGACGCCAGGCCTGCACCCGTATGCTTGTGGAACGTGTGTGTAGGCTGGGGTCCATATGTAGCGGTTCCCTAACGGCAACCCCATATGTGTATCCTCCACGGTACCAGCTACCCTACTCGGCTAGCCCCGTGTCTTTCCCTTGACAGAGCCCGCTCTGTCGTCTCTGGTGGTGTTCTTTCCCCCCTGGGATCAGGTTGGATCCACCCCAGAGACTGCCAAATGTAGTTCCATTGAAGGACGTGGCTCCGCAGCGTACCATCTCCACGAGACGGGCACGCTTTGCCAGCGTTATCCAATAGTCATACTGAGTGGGTCTTGCAGGAACAGCAGTGACTGACCTTCCCTGCCGGGAGCCCTGACTTCAACATAGGTGTGGTCCAGTGAGCTCAGGCAGGGCGCTGGAAGGGCCAGCATCCCTGGCGTGTTGGTAGGGATCCCAATTCGTCGGTCAGTTCCGACGTACGTTGAACGTGACTGACTGAGAGGGAACGTCTCGGTTACGTATGTAACCCTCGTTCCCTGAAGGAGGGAACGGAGACGTACGTCCCGTCGCCAGGTGCTGTGCTTCAGCTGAAGGCCCGAGTCACTCGTCTCGGCTCCTCAGTTGAAAAGCGATATGCGGTACTTCCACTTCCGTATTTATACCATCAATGCGGGGCGGATCGTGGAATGCGTCAACCGCATGCCAATCTTCATTGGCTCATTTCTAAACACTCCAAGTAGATTGGTCTCTGAAAATAGATCCCAATTCTTTGGTCAGTTCCACCGTACGTCTCCGTTCCCTCCTTCAGGGAACGAGGGTTACATACGTAACCGAGACGTTTTCCATGTACAATAACTAAGATATTACTTATAAAAATGCAATAAGCACATAAATTCAAAAAACAAATGTTTGCATATTTACAGTATTAATCTTTATTTTTAAAGAACCACTCAGAACTTCAACCTCTAAATTAAGTACTTATACATAAAAAATAGCAACCTTTACAGCCAATTTCTGTTAAATTTACAAAATATAGTACAGAATACATTTAATCAAAGGAACCTGCACATTTACAGTATTAGTCATTGTACATAACACATTATATGTCAAGTTACTTGAATTATAGGAAATACAAGCCTAGTATATTATTTAGAATATGCAAAAATATCTACATTAAAAGCCGATTATCTTTATATTTATCTGTATATCTTTATACTGTAACATTGCAGTTATTATTTTATACATATACAATTACATTTTATCCAAAGCAACTTACAAATTAGGAGTATGGAAGCAGCAATAAGTGCAGTGACAATTTCTAGTTAGTCTAGCACAGTTTTTTTTAGTTAAACAGAAAAGAGCTAGTTTTAATGGGTCAAGTGTTCACAAAAAGATGCATCTTTAGCAGTCTCCTGAAAATGGTTGGAGTTAGTCAGGTTATTCCACCAGCATGGAACAGGTAAAGGTCTGTGAAAGTGATTTTGTCCCTCTTTGGGATGGCACCACAATGCGCCATTCACCTTCAGAATGCAAGCTTCTGGAGGGCGTATAAATCTGAAGCAGTGAGTTTAGGTGTAGGGGTGCAGAGCCAGTTGTTGTTCTGTAAGAAAACATCAGTGCCTTGACTTTGATGCCAGTGGCCAAGAGAGCATTACAATAGTCCAATATGGAACAAGAGCTTGGATGACAAGTTGTGTAGCATGTTCTGATAGGAATGGCCTGATCATCCCAATGCTGTACAAGGCAAATCTGCAAGAACGGGCAGTTCTAGCAATGTGGTCTGTGAAGTTCAACTGATCAATTATAACACAAAGGATGGGCTGGCTGAAACCACGAGCACTTCTGTCTTGGCAAGGTTGAGATGAAGGTAAAGGTCATCCAGATGAAGGTCGGAAATTTCCATCAAGCAGGCAGAGATGCGAGCAGCTACAGGTTGATCATCTGGCTGGAATGAAAGGTAGAGATGTGTCAGGATAGCAGTGATAGGAAAAGCCATGTTTCTGAATGATTCTAGTTATAATTACAACAAAAATACTGTACAAAACAGCTGCATGATAAGATGTAAACAAAGAATTTGTTGAATGAGAAGAACAGTGCACTCATTCCACACCTGCATTGCAATGCTCATCTGCTGTAGATCTCCAGTCTTTCCACATGACCTGAAATCACAAAAAAATAAACATAAATACATAAAAATAAAAAATAGGTCTATTACATTAATTCAAACATGCCAGCATATGTTTTACTGAGACAATGCAAAACATCAACCTACTGTGATCTGGAAGCTTAGCAGGAAAGGCTAACAGTTATATTTTCGGCTGCCGTGTGATTTTAGCTAAATTTATAGTATTTATAATTAAAGTAAAATTTAAATAATTACTTTGACTTAGCTGCATCATATTGCTATCTAGGGGTGTAACTGTCCATTCATCTGGATAAACGCAATTTTCATAACCAACTAACGTTATCCAATGTACCCTATGATTCAATATGCAATGACAATTTCCTCAGGGCATCCAAAAAAGATTACTTATTTATTTATTAAAAGATTAATATATGCATACTGTACGGGTTTGTAAGCAGATGCGCTCAGAATATGCATTTTAATACAGTGTTTTACTCTCAACGCCAGTTATGTGACTGAACACCGTTTAGAAATGCTAACAATAGCTTTAAAACAATCAACAACACAAATGTGCAGCCACACGATATAAATATCATAGAATGAGACTCTTACCTCAGCCAGTGATCGGTTGGTATGATGTCCTCTGACTCCGCTCGTCAAAGGTCGCTGTAGTTGACGAAACATTCTCGCTGAAATGGCGCATTATTTTTCCTCACACAGTTCCGAATGTGTGTTCAGTGCTCCCGCTCACGGCTGCTCTTTACGATTGCTTTACACCGCAGTTAATCTCACGATACACTTCACGAGCGTACCCTAAAATAAATTCAAATCACCCGCCCTACCATCACTGTACCTCTAGGCTCCGCAAACTGTTGTGGGCCTGACTAACGGAAAAGTAACCGGCGGCAAATTTGAATCTGCGTCGCGCACGCACGCACAGGCACACACACACGCACACGCACACACACACACACAAACAAACAAACAAAGCTGCGCATTTGCAACTCGATTTGGAAAACCATAAAATGTACATGAATAATAGATGTGGTTAGGAAATTTAGGGGAGAATTAGTCAGTGCAAATAATTATCAAAATTAGCATCTTTTTGCAAGACAAGGTTAAAAGATTAGTAAAATAAACAATACATAAATTTATAGTACACATACACTTCTACTGTATGTACAAATACTATTATTTAGCCTAAAAAAAACTCACTTTAACCAACACATTATCTTAAATGGTAAGAAAAACATGTTGAATGACTGCTAGTTTCTGTAGTTATACATTCATTTCCTTTTTTCTATTTTTACATAAAAAATCTGTAACATTTTATGTAAAATTACACATTATTCTGTAAAAATACAGAAAATTTCCTCTTAAAAAACGATGTAATACTAAAATACAAGCAATTCCCTGTACATTTAATAGTCGAAATTTAAATTACAGCAAATATCTGTAAAACAACAGGCATTTCATTGTATAATGACAAAACGGGAAAACTCTGTAAAAAAATACAGACCATTACCTGTAAAATTACATTTATTTTTAACAGTGCGCATGACAAAAACACGTTTTTGTCAAAGACTACGTCCAGATCGGATTCAGAAAGATGATCAAAACATAGATGGAGTAGATCGAGTTCATCAACACCCCTAATGCTTGCACAGTCCTGTAGCTCGTCCTGGGTCGACATTTCATTCAGTAACATTAGGCAATTTTGATTTATAGGCTATGCTGTTTAATGTTGGCAATCGCGTTACTTTACATATGCATCTTACATATGATATCGCTTGTTTCTACAACTTCTTCGCATGTGTTTTGATCAGGAGATTCAGTACTCTTTCAGAAGATGTGCCATAGCACCCCCTGGCATATAACAGTGAAAACACGGAAACGCAGAAAAATCTGTGTAATGTCCCTTTCAGTTAGCCTTCATTTAGCAACTAACAGCAGAGATCAGTTCACACCAAGAACAAAATACAACGATAACTATAAACATGAAGTAAAAAAAAACTGTAAAGATAATGACATAGAAGAACGATATCGTTGGACGCTATAGTTAGCATAGTTATCGTTATGACTTTAGCATACTAGTTTAGCATAGTGCTAGCTGCTTAAGAAAAGCTCTTTTGATTAGCTACAACAAGGTATTACGCTGTTGTTTTTGAACAGGCAATGAGGAGAGGGGTGGGATTCTGCAAAGACATAGGATCATGAATGAATAAAAATTTGGATAAACCCACCTAAAAAAAACTAAAATTGTGCTTGGTCACTATGTTTGCCTGCCAGATGGTATCTTCCTTATTCTTACACATTTTGTTCATCATAATAATCTTCACAAATGAACAGAACTTTTATGAATTTTGAAAGCCAAATACAAACGCCCAAGTAAAAAGCTAAATGTAGGCTATATACAAACTACGCCATGGTCACATGACTTCAATTTCACCACCATTAAGATTCTGACAAGTCTTTCAGCCTTTATTTAAAGGATCAGTTCACCCAAAAATAAACGTATTTTCTGTCATCATTTACTCATGTCATTCCAAACCCATAAGACTTTCAAACGTGCTGCGTAACACGAAAATGAACCTTATTGGTTCTTGCGGAAGTTCAAACGTGCTGCATAACTATGGAGTCAAAATAATGCCACATAGATTTGCAAAAAAATAAAGTATTGCAAAAGAAAATAAAGTTTTGCAAACAAAAATAAAGAATTGCAAAATAAAAATAAAGTATTGAGAGAAAAAAAAAAAGTTTTGTGAATAAAAAAAAGAATTGCAAAAGGAAAATAAAGTGGTTTAATTTGCAACGCTCCTTTTATTCTGCGTTTCAGTCAAGTGAGTTTGCGATACTGTTTCCCCTTTGCGTTTCACTTCATGGCACTGTTTTGACATGGGGGTGGAGTCAAGAAACTGGGGCGTGTTCAGCGGACATGGTCACGCCTCCCTCCGAGTGACATCATCTGTTCGAGACGCAGATTAGCATGGATGAAGGCACCATGGCTGAGAAGCAAGCGGGTGGATTGTTTCCTTGTACTCACACTTTTACTAGCATTAAAACAGGCATGGTTTTGTTTTGTTACGACTAAATGTGTATTAAAAGCGTTTGCTTAAGTTAGAGACCATGTTAAAGTGGTGTTTATTATTAGCCGTGGACTACTGGCCAACGTAATCTGTCTGAAAATAGCCAGCATCTGCTGTTTATTTCTCTCAGTCTCAGTGTGCACACTTTTATAGCATTTAAATGTTTATATCGTTAGTTTTATTTTGTTAACTAAATGTGTATTACCAGCATTTGCTTAAAACCTGTTAACCTGTTAATTTCAAAGTTACTGCTAGTTTTAATTTGTAAATAGAATGTAATTAACTTGACAGACTATACATCATTAAAAAGGTCTAAGGAACGCTGTTACTTTTCAGATTTTGATTAAAGATTACCGTGACAAACAATTTTTTTCTGTGTATTAACTTGCACGGATTAATTGTTCACCACAAGACTAGTAATATGCGCTAACAAAATACATAGGGTCAATTTTGATTTCATTACGACTTTAAAAGACTTCCTTCCGACTCATGACGACTTTAAAAGCCTTCCTTCCGCTGGAGAAAATATAGTCCCTGACTCCATTAGATGGCGGCAAAGACTGTCTTAATGAGTGAGTCACTCAATAGCGAAGACTTTTATATTGAACTTCTTGTGAACACGGAACAAGACGCAACTGACAAATGCTTGGACTAGCTCTGTCAAGCACTGACAAGATATCGCAGAGGACATTCAAATAGATTTTTTATTATGACCTGAATACATAATACAGTAAGCTTCAGTGAACAATATCAATGAGAACAAACATGTTTACGTTACTAAGGGTGTTGTGTAGTGATACACAGAACCGTTGGCTGAAGCGATCATAGCCGTCAACAGCTATTGACCAATCAGAATCAAGGAGTGGAACTAACCGTTTTCAAAAAAGACAAAAGAATATTAGAACCATATCCCATCCAGAGAGTTGTGCATGTGTGCACAGAAGGGATTGATATTAAACGGGGCAGTGTGGACAATGATATTATTTATAAAATTAAACAAACAAAAAACAAACATCAACAGTAGCTATAAAAGTGTGCACGCATTCTGAGCGAAATTAACACCAGATGGCTTTTTCAGACAGTTCACGTTAGCAAGTATAGCCTCAAAGACTAAACACCACATTAACTGATCTCTAACTTCTTTAACTTAAGCAAATGCTTGTAATACACATTTAATTAACAAAACCAAACATTTAAATGCTATAAAAGTGTGCACACTGAGAGAAATAAACAGCAGATGCTAGCTATTTTCAGACAGATTACGTTGGCCAGTAGTCCACGGCTAATAATAAACACCACTTTAACATGATCTCTAACTTAAGCAAAAGCTTTTAATACACATTTAGTCGTAACAAAACAAAACCATGCTTGTTTTAATGCTAGTAAAAGTGTGAGTACAAGGAAACGATCCACCCGCTTGCTTCTCAGCCATGGTGCCTTCATCCATGCTGATCTGCGTCTCAAGCAGATGATGTCACTCGGAGGGAGGCGTGACCATGTCCGCTGAACACGCCCCAGTTTCTTGACTCCACCCCCATGTCAAAACAGTGCCATGAAGTGAAACGCACAGAAAAGTGAAGCGCAAAGGGGAAACAGTATCGCAAACTCACTTGACTGAAACGCAGAATAAAAGGAGCGTTGCAAATGAAACCACTTTATTTTCCTTTTGCAATTCTTTATTTTTTATTTGCAAAACTTATTTTTTTCTCTCAATACTTTATATTTATTTTGCAATTCTTTATTTTTGTTTGCAAAACTAATTTTTTTCTCTCAGTACTTTTTTTCTTTTGCAAAACTTATTTTCTTCTCTCAATACTTTATTTTTATTTTGCAATTCTTTATTTTTGTTTGCAAAACTTTATTTTCTTTTGCAATACTTTATTCTTTTGCAAATCTATGTGGCATTATTTTGACTCCATACATAACAAAATCACTTGATTCATATGGATTAGTTTTACGATCTCTTTATGAACTTTTTGAAGCGTCAAAGTGGTAGTTGCGTAGACTGTCAATGGAGGGACAGACATCTCTCAGATTTAATTAAAAACACCTTCATTTGTGTTTTGAAGATGAACGAAAGTCTTACAGGTTTGGAATAACATGAGGGTGAGTATATGATGACAGAAAATAAAGTTTAGGTAATTTAACCCTTTAAAAACGATTTTCCCTGAAAGTTAGAGTAGTTTGCAAGAGCGCGATTATAAAAAACGACAAGCCTGTGAAAGCGGACTTGTGAGTAGATAAGTTTACTTGTTCGGCATGATGATGTTTAATGTCCCTAACAATCTCTGTAGTTGCATTTAGACAATTGTTAGCAATTGCCTTTTTTCAAGCCAAGTAAAAGCTTTTAAAGTAAAAGTAAAAAAAAAACACAGACCTTATTTCAGGCATTTAACCAAAAAGACCGCATTTTACAACTATAGAAGAATAACTGCAAATAATTACTTAAATACTTAAAGTTTAACAGCATAACAACACAGCCACATGGACAAACTAATATGCATACAACAAGCTGAGTTGCAATTTACATTTCATATTTTTTACATCAGTGGGGGTGAAATCTGTTCATCTGTTATACAGTATGATTACAACAGGTGCACACATCTGATAGCTCAAACAAAACCTTACTGTTAGATTTTACAGCAATAGCTGAGGGGAGAGGAAATGTCTCCCTTAGTGTTTATGGGTTGTTAACTGTCACAGACAATTAACTCCCAATTATTGTTAACATTTTTTTTTTTGCCTTCATACTGTATAAAATAAAATTATAGGGCTTCAGCAGAATTTTCAAATAGTCAAAATGACAACTGTTGCATCTTTATCATCTTGTTAAGCTCCAGTATTTTAGTTAGTGTGTTTTCCCCTTATATTCTATATACTTTTCCCCAATATTCTATAACATTTGCATCAGCCCTCACCTCCCCATTTTTGTAATCCAAGGAGAGAGAACACACACACACACACACACACACACACACACACAACCAACCTGGTTTCCATGTTCCATGGGGACTTTCCATAGACATGGTTTTTATACTGTACAAACTGTATATTCTATCCCCTTACAGTAAACCTAACACATCACAGAAAACTTTCTGCATTTTTACATTTTCAAAAAAAACTTCACTTAGTATAGTTAATAAGCTGTTTTCCTCATGGGGACCAAAAAATGTCCCCACAAGGACAAGGATTTCTGATATTGCAATCTTGGGGACATAAACCACCTGCTGTGCTCGCAGACACCGGGGCGCAACGTGAAATTGTCACTGGTAAACGCGAGATCCATCTGTAACTAATCATTTATTTTGAACGATTATTTTATATCTTCAAGACTTCTTATTTTTGACGGAAACCTGGCTCAAGGTTGGTGTGTTGGATTCATTGGCAGATTTATCTCCAGTGGATTGTGACTATTTTAATTCTCCCAGATTAGTGGGCCGTGGCGGAGGCTTGGCTACAGTTTAAAAAAAAAAAAAAAAAAGTTTTAAATGTAGGCTCTTGCCTTGCACACAATACCGTACATTTGAGTTGCAATTATTGACAATTCAACTATCCAGCTCAGTGACTTGTGCCCTTATTTACAGACCACCAAAATATAAGGACTTCATTCATCGATTTTCAGGACTTTTCTGTCTACAGTCCCAACCGTGGATAAATTACTAATCCTGGGTGATTTTAATATCCATGTCTGTTGCCCTTCCCATCACTTGGTGAAGGAATTTGTACAATTACAGTAATTGACTCATTTGACCTCCTTCAACATATTAATGGTCCTACACACAAACATGGACATACCATTGATCTTGTTCTATCTTCTGGCCTTAATATGTAACACTGATATTAAGGAAAGCTGATCATATGTCTTTCATGTTTGATGTAATACTTCCATATTGGCCTCTGAACGATCGGAAGGATGTGTATTATTCTCGTGTGATAACCCCCTCAACAGTAATGGAATTTTCTAATGCCTATAAAGAGTCCTTGGCAAGGACTGTTTTGGAAGCTCCATCGCATTGCCACAACACTGAGGAAATTACTTTGTTGTTTAATGAGACATGTACAAATATTCTAGACACTTGCACCACTAAAATCAAAGGTTTCTAAACTTAGCTCACGTCCATGGTTTAACCATCATACCTGTGCTCTCAGGCAGGAGTGCCGTAAAGCAGAACGTAAATGGAGAAAAGATAGGCTACATGTCTCTCTGGAGATTTTAAAGAACTGTCTACCTGTCTGAGTGTGCTGCCAAAGCAGCTTAAATTGAATACTTCTCAGGTTTTAAAAGAAAAAAAATCACATAATCCAAAAGTTCTGTTTAATACTTTCGATAAAGTGGTTAACCCCAAGGCATTTTCACATCCAGATGGTACCCCTGAGTTGTGTATAAAATTTCTAGACTTTTTTTAGGAATAAGATTGAGGTTCTATATTCTTGTATTCCTAGTGCCTATCATGCCTCTAATTCTTCCAATCATGCCCCTAATAATGTCCAGCTAACACATTTTAATCCAATAGATCTTAATAAATTGATAGAGCTTATTTCACTACCTCACCAGCGGATATTATGCCGACACGTCTTTTTAGAGAGGTGTTAAGTGTGATTGGCCCATCTGTTTTGACTATCATGAATAGTTCATTGAGCACTGGCATTATTCCATCCTGCTTTAAGCACACAGTGATTAGACCATTTCTGAAGATGCCAAGTCTTGATCCGTCTGATTTTAATAATTTTTAACACAATGACTTTCTGTCGAAAGTGTTGGAGAAGATTGTCTTTCTTCAACTCTGCATTCTTAACAGACCATAATCTTCATGATAAATTTCAGTCGGGTTTAGGGCCCGCCATAGCACAGAAACCGGCCTCCTTAAAGTGACAAATGACCTCTTGCTCACTTTGGATTTGGGTAACTCTCCTATTTTAATTCTGCTTGATCTAACCACTGCCTTTGATACAATCCATCACAGTATTCTTTTAGATCGTCTGCAGCATGAGGTTGGGCTTAGTGGCATGGCTCTGCACTGGTTCTATTCGTATCTCTCCAATAGGTCTGTTTCAGTTAGAACTGGTAATCATTCATCACCTTCCCTCTATCAGTTCATCATGCGGCCTCCCATAAAGGTTCATATTGAGTGCTATTTTATTTTCCCTGTATTTGTTACCTTTGGGGTCTATCTTCAGGAAATATGAGATCACATACCACTGCTATGCTGACGACACTCAATTGTATGTCCCATTACATCCACTTGATAAGTCCTGTTCCAACATTGTTAAGTGTCTCGATCATGTAAAAAGCTGGATGGCTAAGAATTTTCTCCACTTAAATGAGAGCAAAACTGATGTTGTTGTTTTTGGCCCTCTGAGCTCTTCGTCAATTATCTCTAGCTACCTGGGGTCATTCTCCAGAAATGTTCACAAATACGCAAAAAATCTGGGTGTACTTTTTGACTCTGAGTTGAATTTTGCAAAACAAGTCAGTGCTGTGGTGAAAACTACTTTATACTAATTAAGATTAATAGCTAAAATGAAACCTATGCTCTCATCTAGAGATCTGGAGACGATCATCCATCATATCAGTGTTTCTCAACTGGTGGGTCGCAAGACCGCTTTGAGTGGGTCGCGGACTGTGTAGTCAAAGAAACAACAACAAACGTAATTCTATGTATTTCTTATACGAGACTTGTATTTTGAAAGACGTGCGTGAAAGCAGTTGACTCTTCTGTCACACGCAGTTTAAGTAAAGAGTGCTTGAGAGAAACGCGTTGTCCTGATTCAGTATCTGCGGTCGGATGAGATATTATCTATGTTAGTGTCATTATTTTAACGTTATTTTCATAACTTTTTTAACAAAATAAAGTCTCTCACCTCAGAAAAGCAAACTTTCCTGTCAGCTGTAACCAAAAATACCAAAAAATACCTTACATTACATTACATAACTGGTAAGGATTTGTATACCGGTATGATGTTCATTCTATTCATCACGATCAGTTTCCATATGTTTTTTTTAAACAGTTCATGTTGTTATTGTGTATTTACCATTGTAACTGTTTCTGTAACCCCAAAATGCCACTTTTCTTTTCTTTTTGTGTTATTTTGTATATTTTTAAATTACTATGGTGGCTCATACCAACTTACAAACTTGCTTACAAACTGTTTATTCATCAGTATTAGTCATATTCTTACAATTTATGTGTATGTTAAGTAAAGTGCGGCGGTATGAACTAGTCTAGGTCAAATTCCTAAAAAAAAACTTGGACCGTGGAAAATATGGGTCCCATGGACAACCAGTTGAGACTGCATTATATCATCCAGTCTAGACTATTGAAATGTGTATTTAGGACTCTCTCAGTCATTGGTGAATCTATTGCAGCTGGTTTAAAATGCCGCTGCTAGACTATTGACCAGTATGAGAAAGAGGGACATAATCACCCCGATTTTAACATCCCTTCAATGGTTACCTATCAGATATTGGATCGACTTCAAGGCCCTATTAATAATTTTTAAAATGTTAAATGGTCTCGCTCCCTCTTATCTGTCAGGCCTTTATATTACACACTAGCCAGTAAAGAATCTGAGATCGGCGGATAAATTATTGCTCCAGGTACCGACTCTTTTCGATAGCTGGTCCTAGGTTATAGAATAACTTACCGCTTGACATCCGCTCTGTCCCCACTTTGAACGCTTTTAAAACGGCTTTGAAGAACCACTTTTATATCTTGGCGCTTGACTCTGACCCAGGAGAGAACTAAATATTAATTTTATGTTGTTGTGTTTGTATTCTCTTTGTTTGGTTTTCTTGATTGCTTTGTTCTGCATTTTGGGCTGCACATGAGGCAGTAGAAATGTGCTTTAAAAAAAAAAATAAACAAAACTAAACTAAACATTTTGACCTCATAACGTAGGGACCACGCACACACACACACACTCACACACTCTCACACACACACACACACACACACACACACACACACACACACACACACACACACACACACACACACACACACACACACACACACACACACACACACACACACACACACAGACAGACAGACAGACAGACAGACAGAGAGACAGACACAGACACAGAACTGCAGTTCCTCACACAGACAGACATTTCCTCAGGCTCATAGATTTTCAGCATCTTCACTGTCTATAGATCAGCATAATGGCTTGTGCATTGATGTCTGCTAACTACCTGTCTCCTGTTCGAATTCCAGTTAGTGCAGAAAGCTGTAGCTAATTTACACCAAACAATTAATTCTGATTCAAAAACAATCTTGGAATGTGGTTAAGGCTAGCAAGTACTAGTCATAAAAAAACATTTGAGACAACCAGGATTTAATAATTATTTCTTACAATGTTCATTTTTGTATTAGAATTTTACTAATTAATGGTACGCCATTTTCTG
The DNA here is from genome assembly GCA_039654105.1 of Coreius guichenoti. Taxonomy (NCBI): domain Eukaryota; kingdom Metazoa; phylum Chordata; class Actinopteri; order Cypriniformes; family Gobionidae; genus Coreius; species Coreius guichenoti. The sequence goes on along the minus strand of CM077185.1, from coordinate 16,842,125 downwards.
TCATAACACACATTTATACAATTTTTTGAAAGTTGGAGTGTGTTTTCACAGACACACACACACACACACACACACACACACACACACACACAGCATAATTTATTAATTTCGTCTGCATATAGTTGTGAAAATAAAGAGCAGATAATTGTCTTGAATGTACACTGAGTGTTGTGTACTTTAAATCTTAAAATATTTTCATATTAAATATAATATTATATGCAAACAATATAATATTACTGAAATAAAAGGCCAATTAAGTTTACTTAAAGAGAGTCATGACTATATCTTAAGTACACTTTTAAAAAGTGCACTATAATGTAAAATTAAAAGTTTTACCTTGAAGTATAATTTAAATCAATATGTTTAAATAATTTTGTGTCATGCTTTAAAGTACAGTACATGTAAAGTACTTTTATTATATTTTAACTGTAGTGTGTTATTCCATATTACATTTATTCCATATTTTAAATGTAATAAAATTGCAACTTCATCATTAAATGTAATTTCAAATATATTTAAATACATGAAATAAAAGTTTCAATAGAAATGACAAGTATATTTTTGTTTACTATGAATGCTTTTCAGTTCATTTGGCAGTACACTTTACACATTTGGCAGTACACAGTACCCATGTTTCAAAGACAATAGAAATAATTAAGAAATTACCTATAAAGATATCCTACTTAAGAGGGTAAAAAAAAGTCCTCTAAAGTTCATTTAATTTACATATAAACTGTAATATATTTTAATTTAATTGCAATTAACATGCAATTAAGTGTTTTACTTTTAGGTCTCACTTAAGTATATTCTTTTAAAGTAAATTATTTCCGTAATAAGTAGGCCTACTATTTTTAAAAGTCTGCTAAAGTGTACTTTTTTTTTCACAAGGGGAATTGTCACATATTCCTGGTTTTGTCTTGTGTTTGGACTTTTATATTGTAGTTTTTGTCTCTGAGTTTCCTATGCCAGTTTGTAGTCCTTTGTAGTTCTTCTGGTTCTCCTTGTTACTGCCTGTAACCTGTCTGCACCTGTGTCTATTTAGACTGATTAACCCCTGTGTTTATGAGCCCTTGTGTTTTCTGTGTTCATTGTCTGGTGATGTCGCTTTAAGGATGTTCCGTTGATGTATTTGGTTCTGTATCTTGTGTTCCCTTTCGTTCAGTCACTCCGAGTAACGTCAGTGACTGACGAATGGGGGTTTCGCTTAGAAGCCTATCATCTTCGAGATCTAGAAAACGCCCAATGGCAGCGCCAATGCCATGGGCATGCGGAATTTGCATAGCGTAACTCCGCCCCACAGCGTGGGTATATAAGGAAGTACGCTGGCAACATCGCATTATGTTTCTGCTTCGGAGCCAAGAGCATCTATCTCTTCACTCCTTAAGCCTTTTTGAGTATATCGTCAAGCTTCTTCGAGACGAACAGCTTTCCAGTCGGTGTTGGTGTTACGGCGCGTTCCAGCGAGTGTTTACTTCCTGCCTGCTGATCTGTGCAGTGATCTGCATCCAGCTGGTATTCGTTCCCTGGGCGCTTCGGCATCGCTGTGAAGCTCCCTCTCACAAAAGAGCTCGCATGTGGCACGTCTTTTTAAAGACGGTTTGCCCGTGCACTTCTGGGTGCGGTCGATCTCTGTTGCCATCTGATGGGCACAATCGCTGCGTGACGTGTTTGGGCTTCAGCACGTTCAAGCAGCGTTTGTGGATGCGTCATGTTCTCACTGCGGGAACATGACCATCGCGATGTTGCGGTCGAGACTCAATGACCTCCGCAAGGAAAGAGAGTCCCCTCTGCCACACCCCAATCTACCGTCTCCGAGAGAGATGGTACTTTGGCTGGTGGCCAGGGTGACCTGAGGGTTACGGTGTGGCATAACCCCGACGATCATTCCTCGGGCCACACCCCCCTCTCGCACATCGCTACCCGCGAGTGATCGGACTGAAGCAGCGGGACCGTCTGCGGACGCCCCGTGTGTTTCGTTCGGCGCTCCAGTTGGTGATAAGATGTCGATCGCCGCATCTCAAGGTGGGCTGGAGTCCTCTGGGGATGAAGATTCGGCTATGCTGCTGCCTTCGGGCGTGCCAGCATTGTCCGAGTCCGACCCGGAGTTGACAGCCATGTCATCTCGGGGGATGTTTGGTCTTTGGGTGTGACGCGTCCTGACAGCTGTTGGGCCCCGCCCCCAATTACTTTCTCTCCCGGGATACATGAGGAGGTCACGTGGTCCTGGAAGTCCCCGTTGTCTTCCCGCGACCGTTCGGCGGCCTCCTCCGCCTTCTCTGCCCTCGATGGGGCCGCGGCCAAGGGTACACTGGGGTCCCCCCTGTTGACGCTCAGTTGCAATCACGGTCGAGACTCAATGACCCCCGTATGGAGGGAGAGTCCCCTCTGCCACACCCCAGTTATCCTCTCCACGTGACGGGATGTTTGGCTGGTGGCCAGGGTGACCTGAGGGCTGCGGTGTGGCATAAACCCCGACGAGTATTCCTTGGGCCACACCCCCCCCTCTTGCACAGAGTGCTTCAATGTGGCGCGGTGATCCTAAGCACCCCTCCAAGGCCTGTAGTTCTCGTCTACTCTGGTGGCGAGGGACTGCAGAGCTGCGGGGCAGGCCGCCGCCTCTCAGCACGCCATGGCCATCCTTCAGGTCTTCCAGGCCAGGATGCTCGTGGCATGCACGAGGGTAGAGCTGTCCCAGGGCTCTTAATGAGCCGCGTGCCGCCACCGACCTCGCCCTCCGGGTGACGAAGGTGACCGTGCGCTCCCTGGGTCAGGTGATGTCCACAGCTGTGGTCCAGGAGAGACGAGGCTCAGCCTGGTCGATATGAGAGAGGCTGAGCGAACCCGGTTCCTCAACGCTCACATATCCCAGGCCGGCCTCTTCGGCGGCACGGCCAAGAACTGCGCCCAACAGTTCTCGGCCGTCCAGTAGCAGACTAAGGCCATTAAACGTACTGCCCCGGCGGCTGTTACTCAGCCGCAGGCTCAGTCGCCTCAGTCTGCTTGCCGCCGAGGGCGCCCTCCTGCGGCTTCGACCCTCCCGCCGCCCTTTCCGGGCCGCGCCGTAGGGATGGTCGCAGGAAGGCGCCCCCGTCCGCTCCCAGCCCCGCAGCCCGCCTACGCCAGGCTAGCGGCGCTCCTGACGCGGACAGCTCAGGGATGGGCAGTTCTTCCAAGGAGTTGGTAGCAGGGCCACTCCTTCCCCCGGTGGAGGGCCGGGGGAGAATCTTCTGTTCAGCTGCTGGCCCCCAGGTCAGCAGCACCCTATTTGGAAGAACTAACTCACCCATCCCTGAGCACCCAGAGACCGATGGCAGTGTGCGCCGCCCCCGGGCCACGCCACTCTCGTCCCTCTCTAACGCCAGTCTCCTCTCAGAGCAGACCCCAGTGGAACGCGCGTCCTTCCCTGGTCTCCTCTGTCAGGACGCGGCTGATGACCGTGCCCCCACACCGGGACGCTATGCCTCCCACGTCCGGGCCGGTCACGCCGCCTCGCTGCCCCACCCGGGGTACGTCTGTGGTCCGCACGACCCCGCTGGTGCAGTTTTTGGGAGCCTGGCTAGAGCTTCCCGGACTGTTCCGCTGGGTCGAGAAGACCATCAGGCTCGGCTATGCGATTCAGTTCGCTCAGGCTCCTCCCCGCTCCGGGGAGTCCGCCACACCATGGGGGGCCCAACGCCCCTGTCATGCGTGCGGAGGTTGCTACCTTGCTGGCGAAGGGTGCGATCGAGCCTGTCCCTCCAGCCGAGATGAAGTCCGGCTTCTACAGCCCTTACTTCATTGTACCCAAGAAAACCGGTGGGTTACGACCGATCCTGGACCTGCGCGTCCTGAACCGATCCCTTCACAGGCTTCCGTTCAGGATGTTGACAGCGAAGCGCCTTTTCGAATGCGTTCGTCCAGTAGATTGGGTTGCAGCGATCGACCTGAAGGACGCCTACTTCCATATCAGTACGCGGTCCTCCCATTCGGGCTAGCTCTGTCCCCTCGCGTCTTTACGAAGATTGTCGAGGCAGCCCTTGTGCCACTCAGGCAACACGGGGTTCGCATCCTGAACTTCCTCGATGACTGGCTGTTCCTGAGTCACTCTCGAGAGCAGGTGTGCGAACACAGAGACCTGGTGCTCCAGCACTTAGCTCGTCTGGGCCTTCGGGTCAACTGAGAAAAGAGCAAACTCTGCCAGTGCAGAGGATCTCTTTTCTCAGTATCGACTCGGTCGCCAGGTGCGCGCAGCTTACGAGCGAGCGCGCGCAGTCACTGCTGACTTGCCTCCGTCAAATCAGGAGCAAGAGTGCGGTTCCACTGAAGTTATTTCAGAGGCTCCTGGGGCATATGGCATCTGCAGCCGCGGTAACGCCGCTCAGATTGCTTCATATGAGACCGCTTCAGCACTGGCTTCGCGATCGAGTCCCGAGATGGGCATGGCAGTCGGGCACGCTCCGGTCCCAGTGACTCGGGCCTGCCTGCAGACCCTCACCCCGTGGTCGAACCTCAGTTTTCTACGGGCCGGTGTGTCCTTAGAATGAGTTTCCAGGCATATTGTTGTGTCAACAGATGCCTCCACCACGGGCTGGGGTGCCATGTGCAATGGACATGCTGCCGCGGGCTCCTGGACAGGACCCCGCGCCTCCTGCATGTCAATTGCCTCGAGTTGCTGGCAGTACGGTTCGTCCTGCACCGCTTCCGAGCGCTGCTCAAGGGTCAACACGTGCTAGTCCGGTCAGACAACACGGCCACAGTAGCGTACATCAACCACCAGGGTGGTCTGCGTTCCCGCCGCATGTCTCAACTCGCCCGCCATCTCGTCTTATGGAGTCAGAAGCACCTGAGGTCCCTTCGTGCCATCCATATCCCGGGAGTCCTGAACCGTGCAGCCGACGAGCTCTCACGGCTTCAGCCACTTCCTGGAGAATGGAGACTCCATCCCCAGACGGTTCAGCTGATTTGGGAACAGTTCGGCGACGCACAGGTAGATCTGTTGCCTCCCACGACTCTTCCCATTGCCGCCTGTTTTATTCCCTGACCGAGGGCCCCCTCGGCACGGACGCTCTGGCGCACAGCTGGGCGCGGGGCCTCCGCAAGTATGCGTTTCCCCCAGTGAGCCTTCTTGCACAGGTTCTGTGCAAGATCAGGGAGGACAAGGAGCAGGTCCTTTTGGTCGCCCCGTATTGGTCCGGCCGGACCTGGTTCTCCGAACTTGTACTCCTTGCGGCAGCCCCTCCCTGGTCGATTCCTCTGAGGAAGGACCTCCTTTCTCAGAGACGGGGCACCCTTTGGCACCCGCGTCCCGATCTTTGGAACCTCCACGTGTGGCTCCTGGATGGGACGCGGCAGGTTTGAGTACCCTACCACCTCAGGTGGTGGCTACCATCACTTCCGCTAGGGCCCTGTCTACAGAAACGACACGCCTATGCGTTGAAGTGGAACCTCTTCGTCACTGGTGTTCTTCTCGCCAAGAAGACCCCTGAAAATGCCCGATCGGGTCCGTGCTCGCATTCCTCCAGAAGGGTTGGAAAGAAGGCTGTCTCCTTCCACCCTCTAGGTTTATGTGGCCGCTATATCAGCCTACCACGACCTTGTGGAGACGAAAAAAGTCAGCACGACCTGGTCATCAGGTTCCTGAGGGGAGCGAGGAGACTGAATCCTCCTCGCGCTCCCCTCGTACCCTCTTGGGACCTCTCAGTAGTCTTAAGTGCTCTGTAGAGGGCTCCCTTCGAGCCATTGCGGTCAGCGAGCTTAAGTTCCTGTCTATGAAAAGACAGAGCTCCTGATCGCCTTGGCCTCCATCAAGAGGGTAGGGGACCTGCAGGCATTTTCGGTTGACGAAGCGTGCCTGGAATTCGGGCCGGCCTACTCTCACGTGATCCTGAGACCCCGGCCTGGATATGTGCCCAAGGTTCCCACCACTCCGTTCCAGGTGGTGAACCTGCAAGCGCTGCCTTTGGAGGAGGCAGACCCAGCCTTGGCACTGCTCTGTCCAGTACGCGCCCTCCGTGCTTACGTAGACAGAACGCAGTGTTCAGGACCTCAGACCAGCTCTTTGTCTGTTATGGTGGGAAGCTGAAGGGAAAGGCTCTCTCCTAACAAGGTTGTCTCACTGGATAGTGGACGCCATTGTTTTGGCTTACCTGACGCAGGGGCGTCCATGCCCCCTAGGGGTCAGGGCTCACTCTTGGGCTCTAGCGCATGGCGCCTCGCTAACAGACATTGCAGAGCTGCAGGCTGGGCGACACCCAACACATTCGCCAGATTCTATAATCTCCGAGTGGAGCCAGTGTCCTCTCTTGTACTCGCCTCTACTAGTGGCCGGTAATGGACTAGGCTCAGGTGTCTTCGCTTGCTCGCCATTCCACTCCACGGACTGGATACGTGCGATATTTTCCTCAGGTAGTTTCCCTGAAGCCCTGAGTTCCTCCAGCACTGTTGATGCCGACACCAGTACGTCTGCCCACTCGCTCAGGCCCTCGTGTTGGCTAGGTGCCACCGTGTGCATGGTTCCCCCGTTGGGTGACCCCCACATGTGTATTTCCACTGTAAGTCTCCCTGAGCATGTGTCTTTCCCTTGGCAAGCCCCTTGCCACCCCTGGGGGTAAAATTCTTCCACCTTCGGCTGGTTACCCCAGAGTTTCCCATATGTAGCCCTGAGCGGGTCATATGTGTTCTTAAGTCCTCCCTACGGGTAGGCATTTGGCGCATACTTCCACCTGGAATATGCTTCCCAGTGTACCTTGGTATTCCTGTGTTAAGTGGGAGTCCTTCGTCCGTACTAGCTTACGACAGGGAGCTCACGCTTACGCAGGGCACTGGATGACAGCCGAGTGGCGTGATTATATTGGGACCCCCATTCGTCAGTCACTGACGTTACTCGGAGTGACTGAACGAAAGGGAACGTCTCGGTTACGTATGTAACCCTCGTTCCCTGAGGAGGGAACGGAGACGTAACGTCCCTCTGCCACTTCCGCTGTACCGCTGGAACAGCCGGGAGTTCAGTCTTGGCTCCTCAGCAGGTAAACATAATGCGATGTTGCCAGCGTACTTCCTTATATACCCACGCTGTGGGGCGGAGTTACGCTATGCAAATTCCGCATGCCCATGGCATTGGCGCTGCCATTGGGCGTTTTCTAGATCTCGAAGATGATAGGCTTCTAAGCGAAACCCCCATTCGTCAGTCACTGACGTTACGTCTCCGTTCCCTCCTCAGGGAACGAGGGTTACATACGTAACCGAGACGGTCTTTGCTTCCCATTTTTAAGTTGTCTTGCACTTATATTACAACAACTAGTGTGGGGTTGATGTAGCATATAGATTTTTCTGGTAGATGTGTTGTGCTTGCAGTTCCCATGAAAAGTTCACTTTTCAAAGTCTTTTTTTAAAATTATGATATCAGATGTTATTTTTGGAATCGTTTGTGTTATTTATCCTGCTGCGTGCAATGTCCTGATGATACAAGCTTATTTGATTGGACACGCTGTATTGCCACAGCAACACTCATCATGTCAGTACAATGTGACATCCAGTTAGCCAGCCAACTTCATATAAATGATGATCAATCTGATGAGAATGAAGCAGAAAAACAGAAGGACGGGAGGGAAAAAATAGGGGGGCGATGAGGTAGAGGCGACATGCTAGTCATTGTTTAATCATAAAATCAACAAAGACTCAAGAAGAATAGAGAGAAATGTAATTTTGTTCTCTCTTCAAGATTCTCTCCATCTGACAGTTGCTTTCCTTCACTCCATTTCTCTCTGGTCTTCCTGAATGATACATTAGATCAGCAAAAATCATAATTTATTTATCTGTCATACACAAGACATTGTTTGAGTTACATTAATATATCAGCCGCTAAAAGAGGTGGTGGGGCGGAGCTTGTGCCCAGTCCTGGATATAAACAAGTTTACTAAAGAGAATCAACGGATGGATGTTTAAATTATAAAAGACAGCCACTTTGAGTAAGGCTTCACAGTCATGCCCAGATTTCAACAGCAGTGAATATTTGTCTATCTTTAAAAACCCCATGAAATCAAAATTGGTGTTTTGTGTATTTTAGCCAATGACGGTTAGAGTTGAGGTCATCCTGCAAACAGATTTTTGGCCAATCAAACGCTCTCTACAATGATAATGTCCCTCCCTATATTACTACTTGCAACTGGCCAGCAAAGGAAACATCAGGTGTGTTCGACTTCATGGGGCGCTGCACAGACCGATCAGCGTCTGACTTGAAGCAATGCATGCCATCAGTGTCTGACTTGACAGCTCCGTTTTCAATTCTGCCCCCAACTGGAAGCGAAAACTCTCACGATCTGCCTGAGCAGCGCCACATGAACTCGAACGCACCTATTACGAATTAACATCCCAAACAAATCACTCTTTGTACACGGAAGGCCTTGAAAGCCTGTTGTCAACCAATCACCGCTTAGTATTTAATTTCCAGGAAGAATGTTGGAGTGAAATTCTCATTCAGAATTTGTATTTGAGAAACAGAGCTCTCTCATAACAGAAATATTTCAACTTCAGTGGTTTGAGAGACACATTCATCTTGCAGCATGATTTATGCTGCATTGTCTCCTACAAAATAGACACATTTGGCTCAAGTAATTGCCTCCATTCAATGCATATTTCTCAATCCTGTATGACACATTGCAGTGGTGCTTTGGTAAGAAAACACATTCTGTCTTTTTTGCTAACATTTTTACCCCTATATGGTCTTTTGCTCCCTCTTTCTTAACAGTCCTCTTTCTTTGTTTGCAGACATCAGTATCAGTTGGTGTTGATGGCATATTTTAAGTCGAGGTTTGAAAAGCACAGAGAATTACTCCTCTATGACATGCAGTGATTCCCAACCAGTGTTGCCAAGTCCACGGTTTTCCCACAGAATTGGGCTACTTTTAAATTGTTGCCGCGGGTAAATTTTTTTTTCCGTAGGTTCATTTCCACCTCTGTACGTACGATTTCGCTGCTCCAACACTCCCAAAACACCCCCAGACGTACAAATTCAGTGGAGAATTCGGCCTCCCGATGGAGAAAATCACATTGTACCATTTTTGTGCTACTTTTGACTGGCCATTGGGCTACTTTTGTTGCACAGACCTGGCAAACCTGAGTCTTGCTCAGAGGGAATGTAATCCAGTTCCAGGAGGTACTTAGAAAGATAATTTTGCCTTTAATAAATTGGAAATGAAGATTTAGAATATTTTTTGCCACTTTGTGTAGGTGACACTTTTAGCAGAACATATGTGCATATACAGTATAAAACATCAGGCAGCATGTCACATTTCCAAACTAATCTGTTATAAATAGCAGATTCTATAGTTCTCAAACTGCTTCAGTTTATGAAGAAAATACATGGTGAGTCTGTATTTCACCTGCAATAGGATTGTTTTTAGTTAAAAGGCGAATCATTGCAATATAATTTTTGCTTTTTGTTTGCTGTTTTTTGACAGATCAGCTCAGCTTTACAGTAAATTTAGAAACTATGAATGTTGCCATTTGGCAGCTTTGTAAAATAAGTTTGCAGTAATGTTTTTTTAGAATTTTATAGACAGAGACAAATAAGCCTATATTATTTATCTATTTTATCCAATGATTATGGTAAAAGAATTGCATTAAAGCTTTATATAATACAATTTAATAGTAAGGAACAGTTATGCTTTCAAGAACAACATCAAAGATAAATTATAATGATTCACTCAAAAGGAGTTTGTAGAATTCCAAATGAATAAAATATGAATTCATAAAAGAAGCATTAAATGGATAAAAAGAGAAATTATCATATTTAAAGAAAAGCTTTTTTGGTACAGACAATTTGCAATTATATTATTTTCCCCCTTCTTTCTTCAAAAATCTCTATTTTTACTATCGCAGCAATTTTATGTTAAAAATCTAATGGGAAAACTATGATATCATTACTGCATAATGCGGATCATATAAAGGACAAATGAAAGGAACGACTTCCTCTGAGTTAAAATAATGCGATGCACACAAAATGTCTTGGGATTTCTGGGACAGGCAAAGGCTGAATGTGAGGTGCTTTCAGAGCATAAGCTATAGGTAACTTTGGCAATGGATTTATGTCAGTGCCATTAGTGGCTGGGAGTCATGTATCAGCTTCGCACTATTTACTGTGTGACTCATTCCATTCCAGTCATTTTCATTATGGACCAGACCCTTTATCCATACACCCTTGGGCCAAGCAATCAATAAACACACAATCTCTCCCTCACACACACGCGCACACACACACACACACACACAAAGTCTATACTATAGGTTATACTCAATGTATACACTGACACACACTCCAAATCGATACCTAGCATGCTGTCTGACAGCTATTTATTGTTTCAGATATGGTAAACAGTTCCACTTTATCCAATGGTCATTCTGGTCTAATGCATGTTCCATTGCTGTATTATTAACAGATACTAAGTTGCACTAACTATGCAAAGCTTTTCTCAAAGAGACTTTTATTTAAGCTGTTATAATGAAGTTTGAAGTTTTACTTGTTTATCACCATAAAAGGCACATTGTTGTCAAGTCAATTCAAATTTATTGGTAACACTTTACAACAAGGTCCTTAGTTAATGTTAGTTAATGCCTTAACTAACATTTAACTAACAATGAGCAATATAATTGTTACAGTATCATTAGTTCCCTTTCAGTCGGTCACGTTCGACGTACGTCGGACGTCACCGACGAATTGGGATCACTTCTGGGAGCCCCTATCAGCTTCGAGTGTATAGAGAACGGGCCAATGGCCATTGGCATGCGAGATTTGCATCTCGCGCTCTGCCACGCATCGCGGGTATAAAGCGGAAGCGGATGCCGCGGACATTTGTCATTCACTTCGGAGCCAAACAGGTATCCATGAAAGACTGTTCCTGCTTTAGCAGAGAGAAAGAGAGAGAGCGAGAGAAGAGGCTTTTGTGCTGGGGAGAAGGCACGTGCGGTGACAACCGCGAGCTCACCGAGATCGGTGAAATAACTGCTGTTCTTACAGCATCCTGATTGGTTCGGTGGGGGCGTTCCACGGTGAGTGCATACACAGGCTGCACTATTTCCTGTGTTTTGCCGCGGTTGTTCCCTGGATGCTTCGGCACGTTAAAAGAGCTTCTTCTAAAAGAGCAACACGGGTGTGACACTGCGTCTTTTTCAAGATGTCATTCCACCCGTGCGTTTCTGGATGCGGTCGTTCCCTGTCACCAGCTGACGGACACAATCGCTGCCTTACATGTCTGGGTATTCAACATGCTGAGGCAGCGTTTGTGGATAGCTCGTGTTCCCATTGCGGGAACATGACTATCTCGGCGCTTAGGTCGAGACTCGCCTACCTTCGGGAGGGTGGAGTCCCCTTACCTATGCCCCGATCTAGTGCTATTCCTGCCCAGCAGAATAGACCTACTTCGGCAAATAGCCAGGGTGACCTGAGGATCACGTTTAGGGCACACCCGCCGAGCCAGCCTCCGTGGGCCCCTAAACCCTCTGAAGTGCCGCAGCCGGTTGAGCTTCCGGAGGAAGTCGCTGGCCCCTCCCGGGGTGGTCCAGTGGTGACCTTTGGAGCTCCAGCAGACGATAGAATGTCGATCGCTGCATTGGAGGAGGAGTTTCAGTCCTCGGGGGATGAAGACTCGGCTGCGTTGCCTCCCTCTGGGAGAGTGGCGTTGCCCGAGACGGACCCCGAGCTGACGGCTATGCTTTCCCGGGCCGCCGAAAAGGTCGGGCTCGTGTGGAACCCTCCACCGTGTCCCGAGCCTTCTAGGCTGGATGATTGGTTTCTCGGGGCGGCTCGCGCTGGTTCTCAGCGTCCCGCCCCGGTGCCTTTCTTCCCGGAAGTGCATGAGGAGCTGACAAAGTCGTGGACGGCACCTTTTTCTGCCAGAAACCGGCCGAGTGGCTCCTCCCTCTTCACTACCCTCGACGGCGGGCCAGCCAAGAGGTACGTGGGGATCCCGCCGGTGGAACGGGCTGTTGCGATGCAACTGTGTCCGGCGTCCGCTTCCACCTGCCGTGGAGGCCCACGCCACCCATCCAAGGCCTGTAAGTTCTCCTCCAGTCTAACTGGGAAGGCTTACAAGGCTTGTGGACAGGCTGTGTCCGCCTTGCATGCCATGGCATTGCTCCAGGTACACCAGGCCCAGGCACTCATGGACATGCACGAGGGTAGGCCTGACCCAGAGCTCCTCCAGGAGCTCCGGACGGCGACGGACCTCGCCCTCCGGGCGACGAAAGTCACCGCCCGTTCCATTGGTCAGGCGATGTCCACTCTTGTGGTCCAGGAGCGACATCTCTGGCTCAACCTGGCCGATATGAGGGAGACCGATAAGTATCGGTTCCTGGACTCCCCCATTTCCCAGGTTGGGTTGTTCGGCGACGCGGTCGAGAGCTTTGCCCAGCAGTTCTCGGCCGCCCAGAAGCAGACGGAGGCCCAGAAGCTGACAGCGCGACTCACAGAGGAGCGCGTCCAGTCGGTGTTGAACTGCTTGAATTCGTTCAAATGCAGGACAGCGGTACCACTGAAACATTTTCAGAGGCTCCCGGGGCATATGGCATCCGCAGCCGCAGTGACACCGCTCGGCGCTCTCACGACAGCAAGTGCTCCCAGGAGAGTGGAGACTCCATCCCCAGGTGGTCCAGCTGATCTGGAGTCGCTTCGGGACCGCACAGGTAGACCTGTTTGCTGCCCCGGACACGTCTCACTGCCAGTTGTTCTATTCCCTGACCGGGGGGACCCTCGGCTCGGATGCGCTGGCCCCGGGGCCTACGCAAATACGTTTCCCCCAGTGAGCCTTCTTGCGCAGACACTGTGCAAGGTCAGGGAGGACGAGGAGCAGGTCTTGTTAGTTGCGCCATACTGGCCCAACCGGACCTGGTTCCCGGAACTGGTGCTCCTCGCGACAGCACCTCCTTGGCCAATTCCTCTGAGGAAGGACCTCCTGACTCAGAGACGGGGCACCCTGTGGCACCCACGTCCGGACCTCTAGAAACTCCATGTCTGGTCCCTGGACGGGACGCGGAGGTTCTAGGTGGCCTACCACAGACTGTGGTAGACACCATCACTTCCGCCAGAGCCCCCTCTACGAGGCGCCTCTACGCGTTGAAGTGGAACCTGTTCGTCGAGTGGTGTTCTTCTCAACGAGAAGACCCTCGAAGATGTTCGATCAGCTCTTTGCTTTCCTTCCTGCAAGAAGGGTTGGAGCGAAGGCTGTCTCCCTCCACCCTCAAAGCGTATGTTGCCACTATCGCCGCAAATCACGACATGGTTGATGGTAAGTCCCTAGGGAAGCACAATCTGGTCGTCAGGTTCCTGAGGGGGGCGAGGAGATTAAATCCGCCTCGCCCTCACTCTATACCCTCTTGGGACTTATCTCTGGTGCTAACCGCATTGCAGAGGGCTCCCTTTTAACCTTTGCAGTCAGCAGAGTTAAAAATCCTGTCTTGGAAGACAGTACTCCTGACTGCATTGGCTTCCATCAAGAGGGTAGGGGACCTGCAGGCATTTTCGGTCGACGAATCGTGCCTGGAATTCGGGGCGGGTAACTCTCATGTAATCCTGAGACCCCGGCCTGGATATGTGCCCAAGGTTCCCACCACTCCCTTTCGGGACCAGGTGGTGAACCTGCAAGCGCTGCCTTCGGAGGAGGCAGACCCAGCCCTGGCTTTTCTCTGTCCCGTTCGTGCTCTGCGGACTTACGTGGACAGAACGCAAAGCTTCAGGACCTCAGAACAGCTCTTCATCTGTTACAGAGGCCAGCAGAAGGGAAAGGCTGTCTCCAAGCAGAGGATGGCTCACTGGATAGTGGATGCCCGCTTGGGTTGAGGGCCCACTCCACCAGGAGTGTGGCCTCTTCCTGGGCGCTGGCGCACGGCGCCTCGCTGACAGATATATGTAGAGCTGCGGGCTGGGCGACACCTAACACGTTCGCTAGATTCTATAGCCTCCGTGTAGAGCCGGTTTCTTCCCGTGTGCTCGCTTCAAATAGCCAGTAACACCGAAGGGCCCGTTCTAGTGTCGGCTTGCTGTGCCATTCTCCTCTTCATGGACCGGATACGTGCGCTGATATGCTCCAGTCGAGTTCCCCAGAACGGCGAACCCTGTTGAGTCCTCCGCAACCCACGGCAGTCAGACGTGGCGGAACGTCCGACGCCAGGTCTAACACTCGTATGCATTGGTGGAACTTGTGTTAGGCTGGGTATCCATATGCTTTCGCTGGGCGCTGGAAGTGGTAGTAACTGTGGCGTTTTCCATAGGGATCCCAATTCGTCGGTGACGTCCGACGTACGTCGAACGTGACCGACTGAAAGGGAACGTCTCGGTTACGTATGTAACCCTCGTTCCCTGAAGGAGGGAACGGAGACGTACGTCCCGTCGCCACAGTTGCTGTACCATCACTGCAGCGGCCGAGTCACTAGTTCGGCTCCTCAGTGAAAAACAAATGTGCGCGGCATCCGCTTCCGCTTTATACCCGCGATGCGGGGCGGAGCGCGAGATGCAAATCTCGCACGCCAATGGCTATTGGCCCATTCTGTATACACTCGAAGCTGATAGGGGCTCCCAGAAGTGATCCCAATTCGTCGGTGACGTCCGACGTACGTCTCCGTTCCCTCCTTCAGGGAACGAGGGTTACATACGTAACCGAGACGTTAATAAAAATGCAACTGTTCATTGTTAGTTCATGTTAGCTCAGGCAAAGTCCCTTTAAGTCATTTCACTCGGCGGCCATCTTTGAAACGCCTCTCGTGCAGCTCCTATCTCTTTGAATGGGGAAACATCAAATTCTCCAAAACTGTTCGCCAAGATTATAATTAAATTTTATATTTGAAATCACCAATGAAATCTGACAACAACTGTCTCATAAATTTTGTTTCTAAACACTCGAATCATGACAAAAAAAATTTCAGCCTGGACAAAGCCAATGCGCATGCGCAGTCCTAAGTGCACGTCTCAGAACACTGCCTGTTTCTATAGCAACTGGAGCTTCTAACGGCAGCTGTAGTGATGTGATGACTTTACTAATCAACGATTGGCTCTTTCATTTAGAAGGCGTGGCTTATCCGCCATATTTGGCATTGCACTTTCTCCCTTTCTCCCATTCCGTAATCGGAATGCACCTTCTTCCAATATATAAAATCTTTGGCTCAGGTCCATTAAATAATATTAACTTTTGTTAATTGAGAAAAAAAAAAAAAAAAAGTGAGAAAAACATTGTAAACAAAAGTTATTCTTCAATATCTACAGTTATTCTGCAATTTTTTGAGAGGTGGAATCCAGTCATTTCTATTTTAATTGAACCACATGATTTTGTTGGTCGTACCAACTGACTTTAATTTGGTGGACAAAAGTTTTTCAAATATAAATAAGCAGTGAAGCAATTTTGTTCAAATGTTTTTTTTCTTTCTAAAAACTAAATAAATAAATAAATAAATAAAATATTGTGTCAAACTTAAGGTTTTCTTTTTAAGAATAAAATTTTTATGAGGCTTTTTTTGTCTGTTTCTGTTTAATTATTTATATAGCACTGTATGATTACAACTTAAGTTGACCAAAGTGCTTTACAAAGTAGACACAAAAGATAATACATCAGCAAAGTAATAATAAGATTTAAAACAAGTAGTACTATCATAGACACGAGTCGTTTTTAAAATGCCAACGAGAATAGATCCGTTTTTAGCTTAGACTTAAAGGTGCGGTATGCAGAATTGAGTGGTTGAAATGCATACTGCAGTCCAAATTCAGAATATTGGAGAGCGTTGTTTCCCCCGCCCCCTCCTCCTCAGACTCGACGCTCATGCGGGTTGCCAGCTTGAGGAAACGAAACAGGAGCAAGCGCAATTGACAATAAAAGCCACGCTATAAGTTGATGAGTTGTTTTATCTGCGTTTTAGTCAAGCAGCAACCTCCCCCAGGTTCTCTTGAAGCCAATACGGAAGTGACTTAAACTGCAATTCATCGACTGGCCACTAGAGACAGGCTCCAAAAGGGAGCAGAATCTCATTGAGCCCCATGTTAAAATGCCCAACTTTACAGCAGAAAAAAACATGTTTACAGCCTGGTACAAATTGTGGTTTTGGTCTATACGGCTAATTTTGCCCTTCATGACAACTGTGAAGGGGGTAAATTTTTTTATAACTCATTCATTTACATTATATAAAGCCTTAAAGTTCTGCATAATTAAGGGAGTGGCCACTTTGAGTGACAGGTGGATTGCCATTTGTCTGCTGTCTGTTAGTCATCACGTCACCTCAGCTCTAGCCATGTCCCGCCTCTTTGCCCATTTTCTGTTATCCGGGAGTGACGTGGTGACGCGCTGCCAAGATGGCATCGGCCGACTTTGAGGCTTCAAAAACTCTCTTCAGAAACGTATGGGTGACGTCACGGACACTACGTCCATATTTTTTTACAGTCTATGGTTTTAATATGCTCTCATTCACAGAGATCTTTAGATGGATGCCAAGGCTTTTTAGGTCGGGTAGAATCTGCGATCTCTGACCCGGTTTGTTCGCTGGCTTCCATGGCTGCAATACGATGTGTTTTCCACCAACTGGCAACCCGTGGTGTCGAAATAGTATTGGGTAAACTGGCGGCGTGCGTTATCACACAGACCAAAACAAAAACAGACATTCCGACACAGAACGCACATTTCAAAGTAGAATAGATGGCTGTAGGATTGTTTTTCTGAGAAACAAGTAGGTGAATTTAGCATGTTTCCTACAAATCTGCAAGCATATTATGGTATTTTTATGCTTTAGTAAAGTGAAACACTTACATAAGCAACTTTAAAAATGGCCAAAGTCGGTGCCATTCTAATAACTAGTGGCAACTTATTCCACAAACTGGGACTGGCCTCCGCAAATGCACAGTCACCCTTGTGTTTAGATCTAGATCTGGGCACTGTTAAGAGTGCAAGATCATTGGATCTAAGTGATCTAGAGGGGGAATGCCTTACGATGAGGTCTGCAAGATAAGACGGAGCGAGGTTATTGATAGACTTGAATACCAGGACAAGCATTTTGAACTCGATTCTGTATCTTACAGGCAGCCAATCCAATGTGGCAAGAATAGGAGTAATATGTTCATATTTTCATGTCCGGGTCGAACGTCTAGCGGCAGCATTTTGCACTAATTGCAGCCGAGCCAGAGTTGACAGAGTTGGCTTTTTTTGTCATTATGATATCAGGGCAATTGTATCACCCTGACATTTATGATTTTAAGTAAATAAATAAATACATAATTAAAAACATGATCATCATAGATGAGGTGTATCCAAGTGATTTTTAATGTATGTTTGAATAAATTAACAGATTAACAGGGGAAAAAATCGGCACCAAGTCTTTGACCTGTTAAATAAGTCTTCTCATGTCTATAAATGTTGAAATATTCTTCTGTCTGACTGGAGAAAGTTGCAGAAGTGCAGAACAAGTCATTGCTGCAGCTTGGTCTCATCTTTGTTTTGAGTTCTGGAAGTTACAGTATATTTTCACAGTACAATGAACGCTTTTATCTCAAGAGAACAAGAGAAAAAAAAACAATTCCTCATTATATGAACAATTTAAGTGGTCTATAGTAGTGCAATTTAGCTAATAAAGACTTTTCTTTTGTAGGGTGTATTTTACCTTTTATTCACTTTGACTATTTGAATGAGCCAGTCAGGATCTTACCTGAGCCTTGAAGAGGCCCTTAAGCGGTCCCACATCTTTATTTAATGGGATCTGAATAGTCCCTTCACTTTGTAGTTCTGTAGGGATTTGACATTCAAAAAACAGGCGTGAAATCCCCAACAGAAATCAGACTGCTTCACAGGCAGAATCAAAGACAGAAGCACCAGAATGATGGAGAGCAGGTGTCTGTTTTTCTAAGACCTGAGATTTGCTTGTTCTCTCATTACAGGGTTTGAAGACTGCTTGGATGTTGTTTTCCTCAGGCCTGTTCTTTCTGAGAAAGCAAGAAATAATGGAGGAGAGAGGTGCGGATACAAGTGGCATGAAGCAGAATAAGAGAAAGATGGAAAAAACATGAGAATAAAAGATTTCTATGTGTTAAATCTTAGACATATATTCAGACACCACATTTTCACTCATCCCACCCTCTTCTCCAAGAGCAGACCAAGCAATTAATTGGAATGCATTTTAACTTAACACTGCATAATTCCCCTGTGTGTCTGTAAAGCAATCATTACAATTAATTAACAACTTAATATGACTTTGTTTATGTGAGGGTTCAAATCCCCACCTTACATACAAAAAAGTTTAAAGGAGAAATGTCAAAAACAGAATTAAAAACACTGAGCCTCATTCACTAATAATTTTGCTCAATTTGTTCTTACGCAAAATATTGTGCGGACATCACAACGGGTGCATAAGTGCATAAATTTGTTCTTACCCTTGTTCTAATGTGGATGCATTAATTCAGATTCATGCCCTTAGCAAGTAATTTGCATAAAACACGCCCAAATCATGCCCAAATAAGGGCTTTCCATATATCCTTACCTATCGCTTTAAAAACGTAGGCCTATCTAATAATAAATATTAAAAAAATAATTAAAATTTGCTTAAATTATTTTTTTGTGATTTTTACATGTTTGGTTTCAGTACATTTTCATAAATCCAACACACTCTCATCATGACTATTTTACAAATTAATTTGTACAGTTTCATTCGTACAATCTTGTGTGATCTGCTCACATCCTATACAGAGTGTTAGGTTTAGGGATGGAGCTTCATGTTTCATTGTACGTTTTAATACAAACTCTACCGTACAAATTTGAATAAAACCACCAATTCGTAAATTAGTTTGAGATTGGGCTGGTAAATGTGTGAAAAAGTTTCTACAACGATTTTACACACAAATAAGGCGTGTTCACATCATGTTGGAATCACAGTAATTAAGAGATTCCGACTTCCGTAAAAAGCGTTCATGTCCTTGTAGAACTTGTAATTACAATTTGTAAACTGGGAATTTTCTGAGATGTCTTGCTTTTACCACATGACCTCTGTACCACCTGATATATTATGCATGTGTGTAGTATGACTTTAATCTGGACGTACTACATCCGCTGTGTTGTCATTATCATGTGATTACCAGTGTCAGTTGCATTACAGCACTGCCCTTCGCAACTTCTCTTCCGTGGCCTCATGGGATAAAAGTGTCCATCAGATGCACACTTCAAAATCTCACTTGTAGTAAGTCATCCGGGTACTTTTTGCCTATAGTACCTTTTTTATGAATACTGTGAATTTAGACATACTGCTCTTTTCACATACAGTTTTTTTCACATACTACATATGCAATTTCGACTGTGCCTTTCTATCCCTCACTCACTTTCTTGTCCAGCTGCTTCAATATAATTACCCACAATCCTCCACCTTACAGCCTTGACAACCATTCAACTCAGCTGCTAGTGAAGGAAAGAAAAAGAGAAGGTGTGAAATTGAGGGTGAACAACGCATCACACGGAAACATGCTTGTTATTTTGACCCAAGCTGTTTGCTCGACCTCGCTGTCTCGCTCGCACACTGTAGAGAGGTGAGAGTCTCGCCTGACTGAAGAAGCTCTTGGAGGAGGGTTAAACGAGTGGGGCATGAGATGTGAGGGAATGAAAGAGAGAACAGGAACTCTCTACTGCTGTCAGTCAGGCACACTGAGCAAACAACGGTGTTAATGAATTAGCATATTGCCTCACCCAGAGCATGACTTACTGTAAAAACAACATCCAGAACCCTACAAGCATGATGGAGGGCAGGGGTGGAACGATTCATTTGTTTGCTTCATAGACCTTCTTAGTGCCAACTAAAGAGGGCTAATGCCTGGGGAAGACTATCTGTTAAAGGGATAGTTCACCCAAAAATGTAAATTCTGTCATTAATTACTCACCCTCATGTCATTCCAAACCCATACGACTTTCGTTCTTTTTTGAAAAAAAAAAAAAATATTGTTTTGATGACATCTGAGAGCTTTCTGTCCCTCCATAGACAGCTACGCAACTACCACTTTGGCGCTTCAAAAAGTTCATAAAGAAATCGTAAAACTAATCCATATGAATTGAGTGGTTAAATTTTCTGAAGAGACTGGATCTCTTTATATGATGAACAGATTTAATTAAAGGCTTTTATTCACACATAAACATTGATCAGTGAACATAAACAGAAGCTCAACCGAACTTGCTTGATGCATGAGAACAAACCTCATTGGTTCTTGCAGAAGCTCAAAAGTGCTGCATAACACACAACAGGGGAGGACTGGAACAAAATTTCAGGCCGGGAAATCTCACCCTAATACAAGCCATTCCATACACCCACAACAAATTTTGAAACCACGGACAACCCTATTTTTTGTATGGCCATCACCATCACATAAAAAAGGTTTAAATCCTTAGCCATGAAAAATAATTAAAGTTTCTCTCTTGAACTGCACCTTCACTTCCATTTTCCTTTTCATTCTCTTCATTTTCTCGTCCATTTTGACATCTCTGTCTTAGGGGTTGCACAGACTAGTCGACTAATCGACTAGTCGACTTCAATGCTCTGTCATGACGCTTTAAGC
Organism: Coreius guichenoti; assembly: GCA_039654105.1. NCBI lineage: Eukaryota > Metazoa > Chordata > Actinopteri > Cypriniformes > Gobionidae > Coreius > Coreius guichenoti. The sequence goes on along the minus strand of CM077185.1, from coordinate 16,821,595 downwards.
TTGACGTCGACTAGTCGCTGGCCTATAGAGGGCGCAACAGGATAAGCCATTTCCTGACACGCACGCTCCGTTTCCAACAGTTAAAATGACAAATAAATGCATACTCTGAGAGCTCTCCACAAGACATTTTTCTGGATGCTCAAAATTGATCGAGAGAATGCCCGTTTTAAACAGCTTATTGTACACGCAAGTTAATCACCACCCTAAACTAATGCGTGCTGCATTGTAACGCACAAACATAGCTCGCACATCACGCAGAGATTGCGCGCACCGCACATAGAATCATTCAGTAGCGCAGAAATGTATTATCAACACAGTTCTGTGATTTATCAATAAAATAGCAGAAACTGAAAAGTTCTAGCATATATTTCTTAATAACTAAAACCCACAGCTTCATTATTAGTAGAGAGACGCTGGCAGGTAGAATTAATTCACACGCAATCGCTCTCTCACTAATGCATTCATATATAGATGTAATCTTTGTGCTATTTTATCTGTATCTGATTCAGAACGAACAGAAATCTGTGAGAAATATAACCACCCAAAGACAAAAGAATTGATAAACAAAAGCTGTTATGTAGGAGCAATAACCTTATGGGCAGCGCTGTGTCCATATATGCCATAGCTGTCCTGTGCACAAGAAAACCTGTGTTCGCGTCTCAGCTAGTCGACTAGTCGGCGTCGACTCGACTTTCATCGCATAAATGTCGACTTTAAAAAATCTGAAGTCGTTCAACCTCTACTCTGTCTCTCACTTGTGTGTGTGTGTGTGTGTGTGTGTGTGTGTATATTTTTTCACAAATTTGATCTGTCACTTTTTCATCAACACGTCTCCACCTTGTTGCAAAACAACCAACTTTATCTTAGTTAAAGTATTACATTACGACCATGTGTTATTGTTTTATCTTAAAATGACTTAAAATGACGAGAATGTGGAAGCTCAAACGTGCTGCGTAACTCAAGAATGAACCTCATTGGTTCTCACACTTCAAGCGAACATGCTTGAGCTTCTGTTTATCATAACTGATGTGTGCGTTGATGAATGTTTATATGTGAATAAAAGCCTAAATTCATAAATGTTCATCATATAAAGTAGGGGTGTAACGATATTCAAACCGAACCGAAAAACCGCGATACACCACCCACGGTACGAACCGCGATAGAAAATTATGAGGTCAAAAAAACGAAATATGAAACATATTCATGAATGAACCGCTCACAATAAGATCAACATTTTGAAAATAGATTGGGTGAATTTTCATTTTATGCCAAAAGCATGGTTAAAAAATTTACAATAATATAATGAAACATTTGCAATTTATATGTTGCTTGTAAAAAAAATTGTATTCCAGCAGAATACATTGCTAATTTTGAATGGCTGTCAATTGAGAGATGCTTTTTGCAACCAGATGGTGTAATTACAGCATCTACCAGCAGAGGGTAAAGGCCCTGATATTAAAAATTCCGGAAAAGTCCACTCCAGCTGGTAAACACCTTCAAACTACCACTTAGTCTGTGGCGATGATGTAAAAGGTAGGTGTGCTCTGTGGCTCCGCCTTCTGTTCCTTTGTTCATGTTTAGAGTTTGTTTTTGATCTCTTTTTCTGTTCTGTTCATGTCTGTGTTTCTAGGTCAGCTTGCTAGGTGAATTAGTTCTGTCATTCTCTGTTCCCTGCCTGTTTGTCATCATGGTCATTGATTGGTTTATTATTCTGTTCAGGTGTGTCTTGTCAATTAACTTGTTATGTTATCATCGCATTTTACTGGCTGTTCTGTTTCAGTTTTATAGTGAAGAGTGTTTTGTTTCTAGTTTTTTGGTAATAAACCTTTTTCTGCTGCACTTAGTTCCTATCTTACTATTATTTGTAACTGGATTGTGACACCTTCATGCTCAGGTGTTTCTTCTTTACTAAGTGAAGAAAGAAAAAGAACTTCGGAGTATATCTGGGCCTTAACATGGCCATTCTAACCGTAATAGCATACTACTATGTTACTATGTTACAATTCAGAAAGTCTGAAATTCCAACTTCCTTTTTGGAAACTTAGAAACTAAAATATAAATTACATCAGGTTTCAGGCCACAACTCATATCCAACTTAAAGGTGCTGTATGTAAGTTTTTGACCGACTAAAGGCCGAATTCTGACTCGTGCGACTCTTTTTTTTGTGTCGGGCCGATTTTCAGCTTTGTTGTGCGTCGTTTGTCGTGAGGTGTTCGTGCAGTGTACGGGGGAAACGAGAGCCGATAAACCTCTCCCGATCGGCAAACGGATGGTCGGATGAATTTCTGGCATGTCAGAAATTCTGGTTGCCCCTTGTGAGGGTATTGCACAGCTGAAGCAGAGCTATGAACTGATTGCCCTATTTTCCCCTCACTGCAGCTGGCAAAAGCAGAAGTTGAACCATTTCATCTTTAATGCAGCAAGAAAGAAAACGAAAAGAGGGAGATCTTTAAGTTCTGTAGGCAGCTATCAAACTAGCAGCAATTTAGCAAACTGTTGCATGCCTCCAGTTCGTGTTGCAAAATGGATAATTCCAAACCACCTGCGTGTAGCCTATCCAGCGCCTTTTATTAATTTAGGTACTTGATCATTAATTTACTTGTTTCACTTTTCACTTTCACACTTTATTTACTCATTAATTTAATATTTACTGAATTTTATTATCACGGGAAATGTGAACCGTTGTCCATGTTTTGACAATTGGTGATAAAGAAAAATGTCACGTCGCAACATTAGATTTTTTTTCGTTTTAAATCATGAAGGCGAGTCAGTGGATATCAGTTATGTCGGTGAAGTCTCAAACCCCAGTCAAATATTCACTACAGAAAGTGAAAGTAAAATCTGACGCTTTCAGCACATATTCTCACAGAGACAACGAGAGATAAACTACTTCAACATGTGCTGATAATGGTATATAACTGTCTTAATATTATTCTTGTGGCCAAAGTGAAAAAATTATAAGAAAAGTAAGCCTATTTCGTGTTAAACAATATGTTTTTTAAATAAAGCTGCTCTTTTCATTGATCACTGATTATTGCAGTGTTCTGACATATTATAGACTGTTAATCATTTTAATTATAGGCCTATAATTCATAATCTGCCTAAATGTTTTTAAATAATTTAATTTCATTGAGCAAGCTAATCTATCTAATCTTTTATTATGCAGCATGTCAGTTATGTGGTGATGCGTTATGAAATTGTTGCGGGGGAAATGAATTGTAATTTCAATTTAATAATAAAAGTAGGCCTATAATAATAATAATAATAATAATAATTTAATACATAAATTGGAAATGCTAAATCCTCTTGATATTGATAGCTGATGCATTTGACCATATGGCTATCTCTATACACCATATCAACCTGGCACGGGTTTTATCGCGCATATTTCACACGTATAGTGTGAGCAGTCAAGTCGCGCTCGACGATCTCACAGTGTGAGCACATAAATCATGAGCTTTAGCTTTACATCGCATGCATCTACTCGTACAGTGTGAGTAGGTAACCATGCTGAAATCACACCAAAATCGCACAGTGTATGCCTGCCTTAAAGCATAAAAATACCATAATATATTTGCAAATATTTAGGAAACATGCTGAGTTTACATACTCGTTTCTCAGAACAACAATGCTACAGCCAGTTATTTCACTTTGAAATGTGCGTTCCGTGTGGGAATGTCTGTTTTTGTTTTGGTCTGTGTGATAACGCACGTTGCCAATTTACCCGATAGTATTTTGACACCACAGGTTGCCAGTTGGCGATAAACAGTGTATTGCTACCATAGAAGCCAGCAAGCAAATGGGTAAGAGATCTCAGATTCTACCCGACCTAAAACATCTAAAAATCTCTATGAATGGAAGCACATTAAAATGCGGATAAATCAGCTCAGATGTGCAAAGTTATGATTAAACTTTACTTTTAGGCAAAGAAAACATTAAATTAGTCACACATGCCATGATAATTAAACTTCTTTATCTAACATTTGCAAATTCAATTGTGTAAAACATAGCAAGTTATCCTTCTGTCAACAAATGCTAGCACTGCATAGCATCATTTGTCTTCTGCGGTTTGTTTGGCAGGATGACAATGAATGATTACAAAGGTAATGGTGTAAAATCTCCTCCTGTTCACATCTGGCACAACAGTTTTTACTTTTGCAAGACATTTAAATTTCACAGACTTCACATTGCATCTGTTTTTTTCTATTTTGATTAACCAAGTTCTTCAGACATCTACTGCTATTATTTCTGAAACAGTCAAGATCATTTTAATACTGTTGCTAGCAAGCAATCACATCATGCAGGTTTTTAAGATGGTGTCACAGCATGTATGTTTTAAAGAAAGTGTCACTGCTATTTGGGCCATCTCACATCCCCATGAGCAGCAGCTGAGAATGAACCACATCACCAATGGAGCTCTCTTGGAGCGAATGTTTTTAAATAAATAAACACCTGACCTCGTTTAACGTACTTTTCTTTTGTACATAAGCACATGATCTGCGTTTTCACGTGCTGTACGTATATGTTTGTCTCTCATTCCACTCTCTAGATGAACTCCCTTTCTTACGTCAATCATTAGCGCTTATTCAGTTTCATCTCTTCTAATCAGCCCTACTCATTTTCAGCAAAATCAGATGCAAATCTGTCAAAATTACAGGCAACAGTCACAGTTTAGAGTTTTAATTAGACCATTTGGCCACCATTCCTGCTCCTCTAGCTCTTTAAACCAGGTGTTTTTTTTTTTAATCCTTTATGATTTTTGCTTGTCAGATTGTATGACTATTATATGATTTTTTTTTTTTTTTTTTTCATTTCCAGGCAAAACATTGACATCATTTGCACAAATTCTCTCTTGAGTTTTTGCAGTATTTCACGCATCAATGAGGATGTCAGAATGTGATACAATTTGTTATGTGAAAAGGCCAGGCAATGCTGTCAATCTTGACCAAGTCTTAGTTACAAGCTGCTATAAACAGTTGATGTTGTAAGTCTCATAATATATAATCTGACAGTCTACATAAAAAGGACAGAAAAAAAAAAAAAATGAGCTGAAATAGCTAAAAGTTAAAGAAGACTTTACAACATGAATGGACGTCAAATTGTGTGACTTATAAGACAAGAGTGTTGACAGGGCGTTTTACATTATCAATCGAGTCTCGTTCTGACATTCTCATTGACACATGAAATTGCAACTCAGACTCATTGGAAAAAAATGCCTGTGGCAACATTTCTGCTGAATAATATTACATTGCTTTATGCACTTTTTGCAACACTTTCAACGTGAAATGTCCAGTGAGTGGCACTAAAAGCATGCTCGGTTTTATCCGAAACAGATGAATGTGAATCTGGCAACGGTTTATTGAAATGTTCAGTGAGTGGCACAAAAAGGTTAATGCTCTATTGCGTTTGAAAATAAAGTACCACGTACACTAAACCTGATCCTACACCTAATCGATTGTGTTAAAATTAAACAAGATAAAAAAATATATATTGTGAGCTAGTAAGCAAGTTTACTATGGCAAGGCAAGTTTATTTATATAGCACATTTTACACACAGTGGTAATTCAAAGTGCTTTACATAGAAAAGGAATTAAAATAATCATAAAATAATCATAAAGATATAGAAAATAAAGATAGCATGCATATGAAATACAAATAACAATAAAATCAGAGAATAACGAGGATAAATAAAACAGTTATAAAAGAATAAAAAGATGATACATAGATAAGATAAAGTGCAGTCAGTCGGACGTACAGTGGCACAGTGCTCATTCAGTAAATGCACAGCTAAACAGATGAGTTTTGAGTCTGGATTGTGAATGTGACTACAGTTGGAGCACATCTGATCTCTCCTGGAAGCTGGTTCCAGCTGCGGCTGGCTTAATAGCTAAAACAGACTCTCCTTGCTTTGAGTGAACCCTTGGTATTTCTAAGTGACTTGATCCTGATGATCTGAGTGATCGGTTTATATTCAATGAGCATGTCTGCAATGTATTGAGGTCCTAGGCCATTGAGTGATTTAAAAACAAGTAACAGTATTTTAAAATCAATCCTAAATGTTAACTAGAAGCCAGTGCAAGGACTGGTGTGATATGTTCATATTTTCTGGTTCTGCTCAGAATCTTGGCAGCAGCGTTCTGTATGAGCTGCAGCTGTCTTACGTTTTTTTTGGGAAGGCCGGTGAGGAGTCCATTACAACAGTCCACCCTGCTGGTGATAAAAGCATGAACAAGTTTCTCTAAGTCTTGACTGGAAACAAAGCATCTAATTCTTGCAATATTTTTGAGATGACATTATGCTGATTTAGTTATACAAACCCGATTCCAAAAAAGTTGGGACACTGTACAAATTGTGAATAAAAAAGGAATGCAATAATTTACAAATCTCAGAAACTTATATTTTATTCACAATAGATGTTGAATGTTGAATGAATGTTGAAAGTGAGACATTTTGAAATGTCATGCCAAATATTGGCTCATTTTGGATTTCATGAGAGCTACACATTCCAAAAAAGTTGGGACAGGTAGCAATAAGAGGCCGGAAAAGTTAAATGTACATATAAGGAACAGCTGGAGGACCAATTTGCAACTTATTAGGTCAATTGGCAACATGATTGGGTATAAAAAGAGCCTCTCAGAGTGGCAGTGTCTCTCAGAAGTCAAGATGGGCAGAGGATCACCAATTCCCCCAATGCTGCGGCAAAAAATAGTGGAGCAATATCAGAAAGGAGTTTCTCAGAGAAAAATTGCAAAGAGTTTGAAGTTATCATCATCTACAGTGCATAATATCATCCAAAGATTCAGAGAATCTGGAACAATCTCTGTGCGTAAGGGTCAAGGCCGGAAAACCATACTGGATGCCCGTGATCTTCGGGCCCTTAGACGGCACTGCATCACATACAGGAATGCTACTGTAATGGAAATCACAACATGGGCTCAGGAATACTTCCAGAAAACATTGTCGGTGAACACAATCCACCGTGCCATTCGCCGTTGCCGGCTAAAACTCTATAGGTCAAAAAAGAAGCCATATCTAAACATGATCCAGAAGCGCAGGCGTTTTCTCTGGGCCAAGGCTCATTTAAAATGGACTGTGGCAAAGTGGAAAACTGTTCTGTGGTCAGACGAATCAAAATTTGAAGTTCTTTTTGGAAAACTGGGACGCCATGTCATCCGGACTAAAGAGGACAAGGACAACCCAAGTTGTTATCAGCGCTCAGTTCAGAAGCCTGCATCTCTGATGGTATGGGGTTGCATGAGTGCGTGTGGCATGGGCAGCTTACACATCTGGAAAGGCACCATCAATGCTGAAAGGTATATCCAAGTTCTAGAACAACATATGCTCCCATCCAGACGTCGTCTCTTTCAGGGAAGACCTTGCATTTTCCAACATGACAATGCCAGACCACATACTGCATCAATTACAACATCATGGCTGCGTAGAAGAAGGATCCGGGTACTGAAATGGCACGCCTGCAGTCCAGATCTTTCACCCATAGAAAACATTTGGCGCATCATAAAGAGGAAGATGCGACAAAGAAGACCTAAGACAGTTGAGCAACTAGAAGCCTGTATTAGACAAGAATGGGACAACATTCCTATTCCTAAACTTGAGCAACTTGTCTCCTCAGTCCCCAGACGTTTGCAGACTGTTATAAAAAGAAGAGGGGATGCCACACAGTGGTAAACATGGCCTTGTCCCAACTTTTTTGAGATGTGTTGATGCCATGAAATTTAAAATCAACTTTTTTTTCCCTTAAAATGATACATTTTCTCAGTTTAAACATTTGATATGTCATCTATGATGTATTCTGAATAAAATATTGAAATTTGAAACTTCCACATCATTGCATTCTGTTTTTATTCACAATTTGTACAGTGTCCCAACTTTTTTGGAATCGGTTTTGTAAGTCCGACACCAAAAGCGTCAAGGTATGCATTCACCTTGAAAACTTCATCTTTGTTTCCAAATGCAATGACTTCAGTTTTGTCTTTGTTTAACTGAAGAAAGTTTTGGCACATCCAACTATTAATTTCATCAATGCATTGGCACAGTGAGTCAATGGGACTGTAGTTGTTAGGCGATAGTTAGTCTCAGCCTCAGACGTCAAGCCCACTGACCGTCGGCTGAACTTCTGATGCGTATGGCACACTTATCTGGAAACACTTCAGGAGTTTGAAAGTCGTCATCTGATTGGTTGAATTCTACAGGATGTCCGCGAGACGAGTGTGTTGCGTTCTTTAACGGTCCGCCTAGAAACAAATGCCGTGACGCCAAACTCCCTCGTGGAAGAAGAACGACGTCGTGTTTACAACTGTGACAATGAACGCTTACTAGGATCAACTAAACGCTGGATTTTCAAAAGTATGTGAAGTTTGCAGCTCCATTGTTGCAGTAAATATGCACAACGTTCTTGAATGAATGATTTATAGACGCACGCCGGTCTGTTATTGCAGGGACATAGACTTTACATTTTCACGCCCCTAAAATTGACGCGGAACAAAACGAACTGTGAACTGCGTTACATGTCAGTAAAACATCTCTTGGGCGGCCCTCGACCAATGAAAGCTGCGATAGAGTCCAGACCTTCTGCCGTCAGTCTGAAGGTCTGGCTACACGAGACTAGGTGATAGTAGATCTGGGTGTAATCTGCATAGCTGTGGTAAGCAATTTGGTTCTTTCTCACTATTTGGGTCAGTGGGAGCATATACAGGTTGAACAGGAGTGGCGCAAGAATTGAGCCTTGTGGGACTCCGCGTGTCATGGATGTCCACTCAGACTTACGGTTACCTATGTTAACATGGTAACCCCTCTTAGAAAGCCCGACCCAGTTTTCCAACCTGTCAAGAAGTATGTTGTGAACGACAGTGTCAAATGCAGCACTGAGATCAAGTAGTACCAGCACTGATAATTTGTCTGTATCTGTATTGAGGCAAATATAATTTTTCTTTATAAGCACTGTCTTTGTTCTATGATGCGGTCGAGAAGATTGAAAATTGTCCAAGTATCCATCCAAGATTAAGAATTTGTTCAGCTGATTGAAAACAACAGCAACTTTTTCGGTTATCTTGCCTATGCCAGGAAGATTTGAGATCTATAGTTGCTTAACCCCCTGAACCCGAGGAACGCGCCCGCGTGTTTTGCTGGATTTTTCCTCATGACAGTGTAAAACAACTTAAAATACTCCGTCATTTTTGGCCTCACAGACATGAACGATATGTCTTTACAAAGCTTAAAGTGTCTACTTTTTTTATGTACACTCAAAGCTTTTCGCTAAATAAAGAAAACAAACAGGATGCGCGTTCTCCCATCTGTCTCCCTGTGATGTCTACTCTGAAATGCGTCTGAAAATAAACTCAGAACTCAGAGAATACTTGTCACACAGACACGACAGATATCTCTTTATAAAGCTTGGAATGTCTACTTTTAAATGAAGTCATTTATATAAAAAACAAATATTCTCTGTTTATGTAATCCATATGAAAACAGCGAGAGGTACAGTCTCTCCAGCGGCGCCTCATTAACTTTAATGTGACCACACCCACGCGCGTGCAAAGCGATTCACATGCAAATCGTCCACGAGGAAGGAACGCGAACCTGTAAACGGCCCCCATCACCTCAAAACAAAGAATCAGCTTCTTCATTCTGATTTTCATCGAGTTTGGAAGACACGCTGTGAGTTTACCTTGGATTTACCTCAGAAGAAACAGAACGTGATTTATGAGAATTTTTAAGGTAAAACATTTCTTCTCACTTATATTAGCGTTATTGCTGCATAAACTTCACATTGTAGGCTACTAGTTGAACTATTACCAGACTAAAATGTGTGAAATCAACGGAAACATGTTGAAATATGAAATAGATAGGCAACCTTTCGATGCTAAATAAAGATACACGTACGACATGGGGATATTTTATGCTCTATAATATTAAACACAGTTTAATATTATAGAGCATAAAATATCCCCCGAAACACAGTTTAATATTATAAACACAGTTTAAACACAACCTAAAAGTAGGGTTGCCAACTGTCCCGTATTAGCCGGGACGTCCCGTTTATTGGGCCTAAATGTCACGTACATGACTGTCCCATTTATTGACTGCTACGCTGATGTAACCACTGACTAAGGGGCAGTTCACATCTGTTGAAAAGAATCCTGAAAAAAATTACACAACTGTTTTCAACATTCATAATAATAAGAAATGTTTGTTGAGCAAATAATCATATTATAATGATTTCTGAAGGATCATGTGACACTGAAGACTGGAGTAATGATGCTGAAAATTCAGCTTTGACATCACAGGAATAAATTACACTTTACCATGTATTCACATAGAAAACATTTATTTTAAATTGTAAAAATATTTCACAATATTACGGTTTTTACTATTTTGGATCAAATAAATCCAGCCTTGGTGAGCAGAAGAGACTTTTTTTTTTTTTTAAAAAACATACAGACCTAAAACTTTTGAATGGTACTGTAGGTCTAAAGTCTTTATGTAAAGAAAATGTATAGTCAGATTACTTCTTTTAAATTAAACGTGATTTTGTGAATAAGCTACAAACAATACATTCAATCATGAAGTCTCCTCACATTCATTCTCTATAGATCCCTCTGTCACATTCCTCATTGATATTCAGGGAGGGAGTCGTTGACGCCTCAGGTGTGAATCACAGCATTATTCATGATGGTCCACACCCTCCCCGCATACAGCCATTCTGACAATAAGTGTCTTACAAAAGTTAAATGACTATATTGTTTTGTATGAATGAGTGATCAAAATGGTTTTCACATTGTTTTGAAGAAAAAACTCTAGGCAACAACATCCAGTTCTGAAAAGCCTTGTGAACAAATGTTTACTGTGTGTTATATGGCCTGATTTCAGTGATTTAACATTTTAGTTTTTTCAAAAACTACGCATAAACATTATTTTCTCAAAACTACCAACTTTTATGTATATGTTGCTCACATATTATTGTAGCCCTGTTTGTGCTGAATACAGTGTAATCAGACTTTAGCCATTAATATGCTTTAAAGCAACTGAAAAAAACACAAATGTCAGAGCATGTCAAACTTCTTCAGGGCCACAAAATATCCTTAGGGTCCAGAGGGTTAATATGGTCTTATCCAGATTGCTCTTTTTCAGGAGGTGCTTAACAACTGCGGTTTTAAGGGACTTTGGAAAAGTCCCAGAAAGAAGTCAGGCATTTACCACATCTAGGAGATCAGCTTCTAAACAGTTAAACAGTTTTGAAAAAAGAAGTGGGGAGTGTGACAAGGGTACAGGTTGATGTTTTAAGATGCTGTACAGTTTCTTCCTAGATTTTATCACCAATTGCCTCAAAATAAGACAAAGTGACTAATTTCCATCATTGCAACACGAGGATATGCTGATCGCCTTTCTGATATTATTGATCTTCTCAGAAAAAGAGGAAGCAAACTCACTGCATTTGAAAAGCCACACATATGGAGCTGGTTATGTGATGCAAACATGAAAATATATTAGTTTACAGACCATGCATATGGTAAAAGTGTCGAGGTCATAACATAAAAATAAATAAAGTCTTTCTGAATCGATAATCTGCCCATGTACATGTCAAATCTTTGTTAAAAGGAATTAAAGTTGTTGGTGTTTTACTTTTCAGCTGGAAACTGCTGTGAATTGTATGTAAAGGTATACATTTTTGGAGTTTTGCAAAAATGTAGATAGAGGCTTTTTTTTTCAATGAGCCTATGTTGCGAAATTGAAATGGCACCACACAAACCCAAGCAAACACTTGCACTAATGTTATGTTTGGCCTGGAAAAGAATAAAAAGAAGTGTCTGGAGTCAAAATTTGTCTCGTACAGCAAAATGGTGGTAAAAATCGTACAGCGAGCACCTGCTTTATTTATGGATGAAGAGGGGAATGGGAGAATATAGAAGCATCAAATATTCCCTCCTTGATGAAATGTTACATTCACCCTTCTGCTGTAGGACGCATCTGCTGCGATCAGCAAGTAGTGTGAGTTTGTCTGTGTGTGTATGAGCATGTGTGTAACTGTTAAAAGCAGCTTATCTGTGTGGTTTAAATAAAAAAAAGTGCTGTGTGTGTAAACTGATGTGTGTGTTTCTGAAGTAGCTGGGAAGATTGTTGAAGAAGAAGAGGGTAGTGTGAAATAGCATGTCAGTTGACTTTATGATCAAAATCAGGATTTAAGGTTAAATGTACAGTGGTGGTCAGAATTATTGGCACCCCTGGTAAATATGATCAAAGATGGCTGTAAAAATAAATCTGTATTGTTTATCCTTTTGATCTATCATTCAAAAAATGTGCAAAAACCTAACCTTTCATTGAAGTAAAAGAATGGAAAGTCGGGGGGAAATCACATTATGAAATAAATGTTTTTCTCCAAAACACGTTGGCCATAATTATTGGCACCCCTAGAATTTTTTAGTAAAATATCTCTAAGTATATTCCCATTAATATTTACATTTTTTATCACACCAGGGTGACTATGAACATGAAATTGTATAGCTATGACGTCTTGTTTCACAGGAGTATAAATATGAGGAAACACAAAGGCCAAATTACCTTAATCATTCATCACAATGAGATGTAAATATAGTTCTGATGTGCAGCAAAAGATTGTTGAGCTTCACAAAATAGAAAGTGGCTGTAGGATAATAGCTAAAGCATTGAAAATTCCCATTTCCACCATCAGGGCAATATTTAAGAAGTTCCAATCAACTAAAGATGTTACGAATCTGCCTGGAAGAGGACGTGTGTCTATATTGTCTTAATGCACGGCGAGGAGGAAAATTTGAGTGGACAAAGACTCTCCAAGGATCACAGATGGAGAATCGCAGAGATTAGTTGAGTCTTGGGGTCAGAAAGCCTAAAAAAAAAAATCAAACGACCCCTACATCACCACATGTTGTTTGGGAGGGATTCAAGAAAAATCCTTCTTGCTTATCCAGAAACAAACTCCAACATATTCAGTTGTCACGACTGGAAATTCAAAAGGGACCTGGTTCTATGATCAGATGAAACTATAAAAAGAGCTTTTTGGCAGCAAATCCACCAGATGGGTTTGGTGCAAACAGGGATAAAAAGTACCCCATGTCCATGGTTAAAAATACCGCTGGATCTTTAATGTTGTGGTCCTATTTTTTTGCTGGAGGTCCTGGACATCTTGTTCAGATACATGGTATCATGGATTCTAGCAAATAACAACAGATAAAAAATCAAAACCTGATGGCCTCTGCTAGAAATCTTTTAATGGGCCGTGGTTGGATCTTCCACCAGGACAACGATCCAAACAAACATCAAAATCAACACACAAATGTTTCACTGAGAACAAAATGAAGCTTCTGCCATGACCATCCCAGTCCCTGGCCTGAACCCTATAGAGAATGAGTGGGGTGAATTGAAGAGAAGAAGCACCAACATGGAGCTGGGAATCTGAAGGATCTGGAGAGATTCTGTATGGAGGAATGGTCTCTGATGTTCTCAGGTGTTCTCCAAACTCATCATTATAGAAGAAGACTCAGAGCTGTTGTCTTGGCAAAAGGAGGTTGCAAAAAGTATTTAATAAAAGGGTGCCAATAATTATGGCCAACGTGTTTTGGTGAAAAGCATTTATTTTATAATGCAATTTACACCCCACTTTCAATTGTTTTACTTCAATGCAAGGTTAGATTTTTGTGATTTTTTTGAATAAAAGATCAAAAGGATAAACAATGCAGATTTATTTTTTACAGCCATATCTGATTATATTTACCAGGGGTGCCAATAATTCTGACCACCACTGTATATGTAAGGAAAAGTGTATCTTTGGTCCTGTTATTGAACAGCAGTTCTACTGGTGTTGTGAGACCACCTGCTTTGTATTCCATTCCATTCCACTCCGTCTAGCTGTTTGAATGCAAGAATGCAAGAATCTTATGGAAAAGCCCCTAAGAATTGTGTCTGATCAGGGTCAGGTGAACCCTATTTATACAGGTTAGCAAATGGTAATTGGGTGTTTCTTTAATGACTTTTGCCTTGCTATGGGTAATTTCATAGCTAGCATTTCATGTATCTTAAATACACACAATAAAATAAATAAATTAAATTACATCAAATAACATTTCACAACTTTGCATAACTTCACAGTTTCACAGTTTGATTGAAAACTGTGATTGTTTTGATTATTTACAAGTGATATTTACCTTGATTTTTCACATCACACGTCTCATATTTAATTTGCAAAGTTCTTCAATGACAATGTTGTCTCCTTGGTAAACAGTACACCAACTTTTGAAGAAATGGGGCAAAATTGTTGGACATGGTGGAAATGACACCACAAATTGTAACAGTACACATCTGTTTGTTAATGAAAAAAATATTTTCACATAATAAATACTGAAATAGGTTATGATTATTGTGCTTTTTGTTTAGATTATCATAGATTTAAATGCAATAATTCTATTTTTATAATTTGAATGGTGCATGCACACCATTCAAACGTTGGAGGTCGGTAAGATTTTTTTTGAAAGTCTCTTCTTCTCACCACAGCTGCATTTATTTGACCAAAAATAAATGTAACAATGTCAAAAGCTGTTCCCTTTCTACGCTGTGTTGGATATGACGCTATGGGAACGCCTCTGCGTGATCACTCATTGGTGGAAAGTCATTCCATAGCTTGTGACATCATAAATGATACTGGGACCAAACATCTTCAGCTTCTGTGCAGTCAGTAAGCACTCTGTCTTTGTTATTTGGTGTTTGTTTGTCCTGTATAAAACTATATTATTGTGAGCAAACAGCAATTTAGATTGTGTGTCTCCTTGCCTGCGCTTCATTACAGGGGGGTGATATACATGATCTTTGCGTGGTTTGTTTGGGAGTGGAGCATACACAGTCAGCTCTCGAGGGAGCTGTGCTCATTGTGAATGTCTTCCCCTACAGATGCTCCGCTCCCACCTGGCTGTCTTCGAGGAGACTGGCCAGGCTCACATTCCCTGTGGTTCAGGTACCGCTTCTTGCAGGGCGGTGGCTCAGATCATGGGGTTCGCAAATGGATCTAGTCGAGGAGCATGAGACGGACTCTGCCCTTTCTCAGCTCTCACCCGCTATATCCAGCACCTTCGCTAGGGAACAGGAAGCATGCTCTGTGGTTTCTTCTGTCCTGAGTGAGGGCCCAATGCTGACACTATCCAGTTCTGAGGAGGAGGATGTGCTCAGTATCAAGGCTGGGGAGATTGAGGATTCACAATCAAGGATTCACTTTTTTTCAAGAAAAAAGAGGTTTGTCGGAAAAGTAAACTTAACAAACGCTTCCTGTCTTTGAAAGTACAACCTCAGTACGCGCGTACTCTTCTGATGACGAAATTCGCATCACATGCACTGTACGCTGACCCACATGTACAAAGTGAAGTATACTTTGACGTTAAGGTGGAAGAGACACTTGCGAGCTATCTCTCCCCTGAGCTGGCATCATCCCTGAAGGCCCCAACATTACCCACCAGGCCATGTAGAACAACTTCAGCCTTGGTGTGGTATGGCATACACAGCGGTGGGTCAGGCTGGTGCATGTCTGTACACTATGTCAAACCTGTAGGCATACCAGGCTGACCTGCTTAAAGGGACCTCGACAAAGGCAAAGGGTGTGGGGCGCAATGTTATTAAAGAGCTGCGTCAGGTTCCTCTGGGCCACCAAAGAGTTGGCCAGAGCCATCGGCCGATCTATGGCAGCCTTGGTGGCTACTGAGAGATATTTATGGTTAAATCTATCTGGCATTAGAGAAAAGGACAAGCCTTTTCTTGTGGACGCCCCGCTTTCTCCTTCTGGCCCCAAAAATGGTGCCCTCAGGGAGATGTTCTGCCATCCCCGTCACTTCCGGTGTTTTGGGGCACAGTGGTTTCCAGTGAGTTCTCTCCCTGTCTACCCGGAGACACCGCAGCACTCAGAGACTCTGACTGTAGGGCCTGCAGTATTTAGCGTCCTCGTTAAGCGCCAGTTCGAATCCCATTTGAGGCAGTGCAAGCAGAACCGGAGGGGTTACACATGTGTACAGTATCAGTATATTTGATCTGTGGATTAGTCTTAAAGCATCCAGCTAATAATCCTGCTGTTGTCTGCATTTGTAATGTTAATCAAACAACAAAGGACAAAGACTCACTGCTCTTGGCTGAATAACTTTTGTAACTTTAATAAGGATTAAACTCTGTTTAATTTATACAGTGAAGACTATCCACTGTTATGTTACATTTGATTACTTTATTCAGTGTCTCTACCTAAAAACTACAGTTACTTGTCTCTAATAATGTTTTAAATTTATATTATTTAGACTAGTAGTTTTAGACGTGGTATCAAAATTGGAATAAGGAATTGTGCATTTTCACTTGTATCAAATATTTTGGTGTCATAACTGCCTGTTTTTGCAAATACAATTTTCATGGCCGGTATAAAATATTTCTGCTTTGGTTCTCCCTCACGCATCCATCACCACTGGGGCTGGATGCCATGGTACAGCCATGGTACAGGCACGGCCGAGGCTAGAGAGAGTTCGCCAGGATAGGGTTTGTCTACTACTAGTAGCCCCATTCAGGGGTCTGTTTTCGGACCTGAGGTCTCTCCTCAATGGCTCTTCATGGGAGATTCCCATCAGGAGGGACCTTCTGAACTATGGAAACTGTTGAAGCTTGTTATCAGAGGTTTCCCTTCAAAAAGTGTGTGATGCAGCAGGATGGTCCTCTCTGCACATATTTGTGAGGTTCTATAGCTTAGACTTGGCCTCCACACCAGGTTCACCAGTGCTAATTTCCTAGCCTGTGCTCGCCATGATTTACACTAAGGCCAGGCATTTGTCAGTATGGCGTAGTGGGTATTCACGTCCCCATAGCGTCCTGTTCGACGCAGCATAGAAGTTACCTTGAAAGGGAACGTCTCTGTTACAACTGTAACCATAGTTCCCTGAGTAGGGAAAGAGACACTAAGAGACACTAGAGTCACCTTGCCATACTTTCTGCATGCCTGTGAGCGACTTATTTCAGCCAACCAGAAGCTGACCATGTTTGGTCCGGGTATCCTTTATAGCTTCCTTGTTACAACGTCACACACTACAGAATGATGTTCTACCAATGAGTGATTACTAATGTGCTTCAGACACAATCACGCAGAGGCTTTTTCATAGTGTCATCTCCTACTCAGGGAACCATGGTTACAGTCATAACCGAAATGTTACTGTAATTTTTTTATCAATTCAATGCATCCTTGCTGAATAAAAGTATTAATTTCTTTCAGCAATCTTACTTTGGCACATTACAAGTTCTGTCCACACAGGTCCACATAGAACTGAATGTCATGATAACATTTCTGGAGGTTCTGGAATTTTTAAAGGGGTCTTATTATGCTTTTTCAGTTTTTCAACTTTAGTTAATCTGTAATGCTGCTGTTTAAGCATAAAAAAGATCTGCAAGGTTACAAAGTCCACCCCAAAGGGAAATATTTACCCAAATACCCACACTTGCAGTCTTGACAATGTATTGAAAATAAAAAAAGGGTAGCACTTTCTATGAAAATACATATAAATACATTCATGGAACCATATGATTTATAATACTTATAAGTGTATAATGGATTATGTGGATCGTGTGCATTGAAAAAGCAAATGCATAATTATAAATTTTAATTATTTTTATAATTATAATTATAAAAATAATATAAATGTAACTATTAACTGTTCTTATAATGCAGTATAGGTCTTAATGAGTCTTTATAAATATATTTATAGAATAGTAATACATATAAATAACTATAAATGGGGCTATAATTCATTATAAGCATGGGCTTCATAGAAAGTGTTACCAAAAAAAGCTCTGCAAACACTTGCATTTTTTGAAACACTATAAGTGTGTCCCATCAGGTAATCAAAAGTTCTATACACACTTGCAGTCTTCATGCCTATTTGAACACTTGGGCCAAATACAGGAAATACGTCATGTAAGTACAAGTGGTCAAGTGCAAAGACCGCAAGTGTGTGTAGTTGGACAGGGCAATTATCCCTTTTCAAGAACTACAACAAACGGCTTGTTGGGACTACAATGCCCTTTATCCAGATCTTTTGAAGTCACAATGTCACTCATTTATATAATTCCTGCCCACGGAATACGCAAAAAAAGTGGACAGAGGCCTTGTTGAGCTGCGCTAGTGAAGACGAAGAAGAACTGCTTTAATAGCATGTTTATGCCATGTCGAAGGGATGCTTTTTTTCTACCCCGGTTCCAAAACCCCTTTGTTTGGCATTCCTAAAGTGGACAAACGTATAAAACAGTGATTAAAATGTATTTTTTAACACTATTCCTGAACATTATAACTCCAACGTTTATCTGTGTGCTGCACATTTTACGGAGGACAGCTTCCAAAACCTAAGAGAGTACAATGCTGGCAGAGCACAAAAGCACTTTGACGGGACAATCAATTGTTTATGGATTACAACCTATAAGTATGTTTTATTATTTGTTGTGCTTTTTATTAACAGTTCCAATTTCAAGTTTTATGTTGTTGCTACAATGTAAACAACGGGCAAAGCTGTTTGGCTCTGCTAGCCTGCTAGCTAACAACAGAATCGAAACCCCCAAAAACGGCGGTAACTTTCAGGGTATGTAAGTAGCCATAGCAACTCACTCTCTGAACATAACCTGCTCCGGAGCAGGTTATGTTCCAGGGTTAGTTTGCTTAAGAGGTATTCAGATGCGTGTAATATAATTAATATAGTTAAATTAATATAACTAAATGTGTTATGTAGTCACAGTTATAATATACAATATTATATATTAATTCTAAAGCACTATTATAACAAGGTGATGTTTAAATGTTAATTCAATTCAAATATATTTATTATTTATTTTAATGTCATCTCACACATGGATCTGCATTTAATTAATTAACATCAAACAAACAATATAATCCTTATTCTCAGTGAATAAAGATTACTTATTAAACGAAGAGACTGAAAAAATGATTGCACAACCACCAAATAGGTGGTGATGTGCACTGAGTAGGTTATGTAAATCGCCATTAAACAAAAGATGAAGAGAAAGTAGAATGGCACGCTTTTTCTTAGCGTCTGTTTCCATGGTGAATCATCGATTCGTTGCTCTGTTGAGAATGTCTTGTCTGTTCACGGTTAACATACTCTGAGTTGCCTAAACTTACTCACGGACGCGTTTTTGGAACCAGCATACCTCGAGTAAGCCAGGTTTAGCATAAGAGGAAATAAACAGAGCTTTTGAGATGGACTGGGAAGAAAGGTGCTGCAATAATGTAAAATATTTGAAAAATAATAATAAAAAAAAAAAGTAGACCAGAGTGTAATATTATAAGTTACTTCTAGATCGCAATCCCGGTGGGAGAGACCTATGACAGAGACAGTAAACAAATCTGTGAATGAGCAAAATTTATCTGTGGGTGTCTCCAGGCAAAGCCGTGAAAATTCAGCAAAACTTAAGATTCTCTTAAAACACCACAATGGAACACCTTTTTACATGTCATAAACAATAAGCACAGAAACTGATGATGGTTTGTTGATGCTGTTCATTTACAGATGGCTGTTTGTGGATAAATAGTGCACTTGTGTTGGTGTGCGAGTCTGCATTTGTGGTTTTGTGTGCGAGTCTGCTGAAACAACAGCCTGGCCACGCCAGTCTGACAGCATGCTGTGTTTCCATTGTGCAAGCGGAGAAATACAGGGTCAGACTCATTTATCATAAGAGGAAGCACCTTTGTGTGTGCATGTGTGTGCTGTTGCAGCTTCTGTTCTGGACCACATGTTATCCACACACACACAAACTGAGAACAACCATGCATATAAAAGTGACTCTGGCATTGTACAGTTGTACATGTGGGTTTAGTACAGCATAATAATGTTTCAAAATACATTAATGTGTTCTTTTTTGTTTGTTCCTAGTATTAACATCCATTTAAAAAGGTACGTTTCGAAACAAGACTTAAAAACAGAAAGAGTGTCACAATTTCGGATGTCCTGAGAGCAAGTTCCATAGATGAGGGGCAGTGTAGCTGACAGCTCGAGATCTCATGGAAGTAAGCCGTCTGAGTAACATTGTTAATGTGTGCTTCAAATGACAGAGTACTGTCAAAGATAACACCCAAGCTCTTGACTTACATAGAGAGGAAGACTGGAGAATCACTGATAAACATAGTAAAGCCATTACACTTTGCCAGATTATTTTTTGAACCTATGAGGAAATTTTTTTTCAGTCTGTGCAAGAAACTAAACATTATTTACAACATTATTACCTGTAATCCACAGCTTTGGCAAACGGTCCTAAGCACGTTCAAGGTAGTCTTTAACGTGAGCTTCCTGACGCATAATGACATTAGTGCAGGAGCTCAATCGCTGGGAATTTATGAAAAGTCAATCTTCCTGATTGAGATTGCGCAAGCGAACGTAATCTTATTTTTTTAATACAAGTTGTGGCATCTAGAATAAGCACAAGTACCATTTTGATGAACAATACAACACACACGTCACTCTCCGTTTTAAACAAACACAGCGTCAGCACACGTGTGAGTTTACAGTTATAATTTTGTAAATAATGTTCAGTTTCTTCGCTTCGCTTCATAAGACCTCAATGTATTGTCACGGGTATTCATTTTGTTTTGCATGTATATGTATATATTTTTTTGTTAGTCTCAAAGTTATGGTAACCATCGACTTGCATTATATGAATCACTACGGTTTTAGCTGAAAATCTTCTTTACTGTTTAACTGAAGAAAAAAAAAAAACTACATCTGGGATAGTCTGAGGGTGAGTAAATTAACAGCAAATTTTCGTTTCTGGGGGAACTATCCCTTTAATGTCATTTTTCCTGCTGCTCCAGAGTGATTCATCACGACATTCCCTGCTCAGGTGAGTGGCTTACAATAAACTGTATACGGAACTGCGTCAGGTTGTTTAAATAGCTACGGAGCTTGCACATGACATGCAGGAAAAAATAGTAGGCTAAATCGTGCGCACGATTTACTAATTCATTCCCTTGATTTATAGATTATGCGCACGATTTACAAATTCATTCCTGCGATTTGCTAAATCGTGCGCACGATTTATAAATCGAGGGAACAAATTAGTAAATCGTGTGGACGGTTTAGCAAGTCGAGGGAACGAAGTAGTAAATTGTGCGCACAATTTACTTTTTTTTCTTGCACGTCATGTGCGGGGCTCCGTAAATAGCAAATGCACTCGCACCCATCTGTTCGCCCATGGGCGTGCTGGTCTGAAAACAAGGTGTGTTCAGGCGCATTGTTGGCGTGTTGCTATTTTGAGGCAACTGAAATCGACTGCGCCATTGACCAACAAAAACCTGGTCTACAGCCAATAGCGCAATATTTTTTGTGTTATTTAAAGGGTATGTTAGTGATACGCGCCTATAGGCGGGAGCACAGCGCGTGCACACTCTGCTTATTACACACACAGGGACGCGCAGCAGCACACAAACATTTTTAAATATTAAAAATAAAAGGATTCCTCTCTGGAGAAGCATTCAGTCTTTCCGCTCGCAAATTCCGCCATGTAAATAGCGAATCCGCCATGGTGCGAGCTCAACTGGCTTTTAAAGGGAATGGGAGATGAGACTCTGATTGGTTTATTGCACATTATGCCCAAAACACACCCATGACTCATTAAGAGACTAGGTACAACCCTTTTGGAACATGCGCCTGGCGTGCCGACCGTTTTTTCAGTCGTTAAACTAGCAAAAGTGGATTCGGACACGCCCTATGTGCACCTGCGCCATGTGCTCAGATTAAAATAGGGCCCTAAATCTCTCCTTGCTGTAAACAGGACCCAAGAAACAAGAATGCAAGTTCCTGTAGCTCAAACAGTAGAGCATGAATGCAATGTAAGGCGATTTGGATAAAAGCATGTGCCAAATGCATAAACGTAAATGTAAATGAGAAAAGAAAAAAAATCCCATACCAATACATTAGATCACCAACTGAGCAAAAAAGGGGTTAGAACCTATATGTGTTGAGGCCATAGCTGGTGATGATGAATATATCAAGAAAGAACAAAAAAGTAGTTAGCTGCAGTCTAGATGGTGGGCGAGAAGAATAGCAGTCTTAATTACATATCCCTCTTTTAGCGCAGAAACTGGCCATGTGCCCTGTCCATTCCACACACACACACACACACACACACACACACACTGCTGGAGCCACCAGGGTGAAACATTTCAAGAGGAATAAATCAATTGGATTAATTAACAGGCCGGTATTCTGCTAATGAGAAACACATTAAAACAGGGGTTTTTTTATGTTGGCAACCTTATCACCTCAACAGTTTAAAGTGCTGCTCTCAAGAAGTTTATTTGTTTTATTTGTTGTCATTTTCAGTTTGTATAAACTGTTATTCTCAAACCTGAGAGTTAAGACAGCATGTGTCAAAACTGTCATCAAACATCTTGTCATTTGTCATTAAAAAACACTTAAAACTGTACTGTCGATTATGTAGCACAGTGTATCTAAAGCAGAAGTTTTATCTAAAACAGATAAATGTGAATCTGGCAATGTAATAAATTGGTGGTTGTACATATGTAGCCTGTTCAGAAATGAAGTTTCTGGTAAGCGGTGCTAAAAGTTTAATGATCTATGGTATTTAAAACATAGCACCTACACTAAACCCTACCCTAAACCATAGTGTTATCAAAAGCAAATGTGAGGGAAAAAAATGCATTTGCTGAAGCCTTGCCATTTTAGTTTGCTTCTACGATTCTTTGAGCTCTTTTATCGTGTTTCACAGAACTTGTACCCGAGCTGTACCAGGTGAGCTGCTGAGCAAGTGTACTATGTCAAAAAAGTCATACATATGGAGCTGGTTATATGAGGCAAACATCAAAATTAGTATTAGTTTACAAATCATGCACTATGCTAAAAGTATTTTTGGTTAATAGCATATTATTGTGCAAGCAACCTTGCCAAAATGTCTGTATTAACAGTCTGCCCTCACAATCATAATTTGTGTGAAAAGTAGGGCTGTCGATTTAACACATTAATTTAATTAATTAATTATGGAAAAATAAAATATTTAATGCACCCGCTCCGCCCTAGACCTATGTAGGTCATCTTACATTTCATACAGTTCATTGGTGACAAATATGATGCAGGGTAAAAACTTACAGTGTGATGGAGCCTATAAAATGCAGTCAGAATGCCTCTAAAATTCAAGATAACATGCCCGTGTATGGGTTTTTGTCTATGTTATTGTCCATATGATATAGTTAAAGCAATACCACACGACGAGCGCAATGTCACACGAGTTAATGTTATTTTAGACATGATAGTATCTGTTTTTGCTCAGTTTTGCCAACGAAAATATTACCTGTAAAGCCAAAGCAGAACTGTGCGTCTCCTAGCAACATACAGCTGGTTTTTGTTTCTGAATGAATCCACGTTTTGAGCGAATCATTTGGGTGAACCAACTATTCAGTGGCCCATTCATAAAGAGAGCCATTTACTTCATTCCTGAATGAATCCGCCGTTTGAACAAATCAAATGAATGAATGACTCCGCCACCTACTGGCAGTTTTAGTTTCTTATTCAGAGTATACATTTTAGAGTTCTTATTTAGAGTTTCATTAAAAAAAAAAAAATTCATATTTTGAGGATAGTTTGCTCAATTATGAAAATTCTGTTTATTTACATTTACTCACCTTTGAAACATATGGTTTCAAACCTGTCTTTCTTTCTTTTGCGGAATATAAAAGAAGATATTTTGAAGAATGTTGGTAACCAAACTGTTTCTGTCTGTAAATATACCTAAACACTAATTCAGATGCAACTTCTGAAAAAACAAATCATGGCCATTGTAGCCTAAAAGTTTATGTGTAATAAATTCTTAATTGAAAATTTTGAATAAAAAAAAAAAAAAAATTCTAAAGCTACTTTTTGTAATTTTTCTCATTTAGACTTTAAATTATCTTTTGGGGGTGTTTTCTCAGCTGAATTTGATTAATTCATGTGCACATCAGGTAATTAATACAATTAAATATTCTAATCGTTGACAGCCCTAGGAAAAGGAATAAAGTTGTTGATATTTTTCTGCCTTTAGTGTGGTGTGTTTTTGCAAAACTGTAGGTAGAGGCATGGATTTCCAATGAGCCTAGGTTGGTTTTTAAAGAACCCCAAAACAAGTGCACTGAAAACTCTATTTATTAGAGTTTGTTATTGTTAAAAGTTTGTGGTTGAACACAATGGAACAAAAAGGCAGCACACACGAGATATATCTGTCATTTTTTCAGTGATATTCATCACAGAGAGTAGCTTGCAACACTAATGCCTGCGTCTCTGATGAAACATTATCGACCAATTTAATGGAAACGCAGACACGAGGAGCCTTAGAGTAATTTTGGAAATAGGAATTATTGATTCCTAACACATTTGCTGATATAATGTAAACTGTAAGCATTTAGGGTCACTTTTAATTTCCCGCCCATAGATATTTTAATCATTTCGACTTTTTACACGCATTCATATTGTCTGAAAATCTCCCTGGACATCCACTGATGAATGTGGATGATGGGAAATGGGTTTTGTGAACTATAATTAAGGTTGAGTGTTTGACTGGTATATATTGAGCAGCACTGCACATGAAATGAGGGTTTCTCAGTCTGTCCAATATTAGAGAGGTTGTTTGAGGACCATCGTCCTGGACATTAAGGGCTATTTCTAAAATGGCATTTTGCACCCTAAAGGTTATTTGATAAAATGCTGTGGTGGAAATTATATTTGAAAGATTTTAGGAATAAAAATGTCAGACCTCTCTCTTGCTGTTGCCTAAGCATAGTTGGTGATTGACAGTAACTGAACAAAAGCTGTTTCAGTAATGAACCGGAACAAATGTTTTTGGTGACAGGATCAAAAAAATTATAAAGATTCAATGAGATCAAAATTACCACCACTGGTGCCAAATTCTTTATCCTTCCGTCTCCATCTGTTTCTGCTCCACCGGTGACCATGGCACCAGTCGTATTTCCTTTTCCAACTCGACAACCACTGGGGACTCAATAGCCAATGCCGCTTTTAACACCCTGTCTTTCTCACTAGGCGAGAAATTGACCACCATGGCTTGGCTGCAATTGCTTTGGCTTATTTCCGCTCTGTTTCCTTTCCATGTCTTTCTTCGCTGCAGCTTCGATGCCCTCCACTGCATCTGCGGGACGTCCTACCTGTCACTCTCTACCCACTTTCTTCCCTTTAGTCTCTAATCTTTTGCCTCTTCTCATCCCATCTGACCTTCTGCCAGCTTCTAACCCAACCGTGAGGTCGTATCTGTGGGCAATAGCTGCGACGGTTCCAGATCTCACTTCCTTTGTCACTTGTTCCTCAGCACATATTCTGGTACACGCTACACACCGTGACTCTTCTGTCCTTTCCAGCTGGCTGAGGTGCTACCATCTATCCATCGCTTTCCGCTGCCTTCAAGTATCGACTTGTCTCTCCTCACTTCACTCCTTTAGAGTTCAGTGTTCTCTCTACTAAATGTATCACATTTGTCACACAACACAAGCAACTTTTCTAAAAGTCTTTGGGTGTAACCCCTAGGCTTCTACACAGGCTTTTAATCATCACTTGTCTTACATTATGATCATTCTTAAACTGTAATAATCTTTATTATTAATGTGATTTCTTCAACTGGCACTTTTTTTTTAATTAACAGATTTAAACTTTTTTTTAAATGTCAATTTCACATTAAATGACTTTTATTTTTATAATACTTTATATTATTATATATATAGTATATATACAGTGGGGAGAACAAGTATTTGATACACTGCCGATTTCGCAGGTTTTCCTACTTACAAAGCATGTCTAGTCTGTAATTTTTATCATAGGTACACTTCAACTGTGAGAGACGGAATCTAAAACAAAAATCCAGAAAATCACATTGTATGATTTTTAAATAATTAATTTGCATTTTATTGCATGACATAAGTATTTGATCACCTACCAACCAGTAAGAATTCCGGCTCTCACAGACCTGTTTATTTTTTCTTTAAGAAGCCCTCCTGTTCTCCACTCATTACCTGTATTAAATGCACCTGTTTGAACTCATTACCTGTATAAAAGACACCTGTCCACACACTCAATCAAACAGACTCCAACCTCTCCACAATGGCCAAGACCAGAGAGCTGTGTAAGGACATCAGGGATAAAATTGTAGACCTGCACAAGGCTGGGATGGGCTACAGGACAATAGGCAAGCAGCTTGGTGAGAAGGCAACAACTGTTGGCGCAATTATTAGAAAATGGAAGAAGTTCAAGATGACGGTCAATCTCCCTCGGTCTGGGGCACCATGCAAGATCTCACCTCGTGGGGCATCAATGATCATGAGGAAGGTGAGGGATCAGCCCAGAACTACACGGCAGGACCTGGTCAATGACCTGAAGAGAGCTGGCACCACAGTCTCAAAGAAAACCATTAGTAACACACTACGCCGTCATGGATTAAAATCCTGCAGCACACGCAAGGTCCCCCTGCTCAAGCCAGCGCATGTCCAGGCCCGTCTTAAGTTTGCCAATGACCATCTGGATGATCCAGAGGAGGAATGGGAGAAGGTCATGTGGTCTGATGAGACAAAAATAGAGCTTTTTGGTCTAAACTCCACTCGCCGTGTTTGGAGGAAGAAGAAGGATGAGTACAACCCCAAGAACACCATCCCAACCGTGAAGCATTGAGGTGGAAACATCATTCTTTGGGGATGCTTTTCTGCAAAGGGGACAGGACGACTGCACCGTATTGAGGGGAGGATGGATGGGGCCATGTATCGTGAGATCTTAGCCAACAACCTCCTTCCCTCAGTAAGAGCATTGAAGATGGGTTGTGGCTGGGTCTTCCAGCATGACAACGACCCAAAACACACAGCCAGGGCAACTAAGGAGTGGCTCCGTAAGAAGCATCTCAAGGTCCTGGAGTGGCCTAGCCAGTCTCCAGACCTGAACCTAATAGAAAATCTTTGGAGGGAGCTGAAAGTCCGTATTGCCCAGCGACAGCCCCGAAACCTGAGGGATCTGGAGCAGGTCTGTATGGAGGAGTGGTCCAAAATCCCTACTGCAGTGTGTTTAAACCTGGTCAAGAACTACAGGAAACGTATGATCTCTGTAATTGCAAACAAAGGTTTCTGTACCAAATATTAAGTTCTGCTTTTCTGATGTATCAAATACTTATGTCATGCAAATTAATTACTTAAAAATCATACAGTGTGATTTTCTGGATTTTTGTTTTAGATTCCGTCACTCACAGTTGAAGCGTACCTATGATAAAAATTACAGACTTCTGCATGCTTTGTAAGTGGGCAAACCTGCAAAATCGGCAGTGTATCAAATACTTGTTCTCCCCACTGTATTATTTATACTATTAAATGACATTCATTTGCTTGTTTTATTCATTTTTGTGTTCAGAATATGTCTGAATAAATCCAGATGCATTTGAAAACTGTTTTTTTGTTTCAAAACCCTCTCCACTCACACTAGCATTTTTAAGCGTTTTCCAAACGTTGCTTTGTCCACAATGAAACATCGGAAAATGTTTAAATCATGCGTATATTGTAACAAAAGCTCCTTAAGATGATACCAAGAGAATATATATGTAATAAACTTATCACGCAATTCTTTTGGCAATTTTATTAGCAAAATATCCCGCTACTTACTGGTGCGTCCATGTGTAACCGGTCCTACTCGACCTGCTCCAAGCGGGATTCGAACCGGGGTCTCCAGCATGGGAGGTGGGCGCGCTAACAAGGACTAATAAAGATTGCAGCATCTAGAGCACCTCTTGAGATCAGGGGAGTGAGGTTTACACGCACAGCTCTTACTGTCCTACATCAGTTACATTTACCCCCTTAAACCTCACTTCCATATGGGTCATAGCACCAAATGTAACCGGTCCTACTCGACCCATTCCGAGCGGGATTCGAACTGGGGTCTCCAGCGTGCGAGGCATGCGAGGCGGGCGTGCTAACAAGGACACTAAAGACCTCAGTCGCTAGAGCACCTCTTGAGATCAGGGGAGTGAGGTTTACACGCACAGCTCTTACTGACCTACATCCGTTACATTTACACCCAAACCTCACTCCCATCTGGGTCATAGCACCAAATGTAACCAGTCCTACTTGACCCGCTCCGAGTGGGATTCGAACCGGGGTCTCCGGTGTGCGAGGCATGCGAGGCGGGCGTGCTAACAAGGACACTAAAGACGGCAGCCGCTAGCGTCAGTCGCTAGAGCACCTCTTGAGATCAGGGGAGTGAGGTTTACACGCACAGCTCTTACTGACCAACATCCATTATATTTACCGCCCTAAACCTTACTCCCATCCGGGTCATAGCACCAAATGTAACTGGTCCTACTCGACCCGCTCCGAGCAGGATTCAAACCGGGGTCTCCAGCGTGCGAGGCATGCAAGGCGACGTGCTAACAAGGACACTAAAGACCGCAGCCGCTAGCGTCAGTCGCTAGAGATCAGGGGAGTGAGCACAGCTCTTACTGGCCTACGTCCGTTACACGTCTCACTTAATTGCCATTCCATGTAAATTATACTTTGGACCCTATCATACACCCGGCACAATGCGGCGGCAGGCGCAACGCAAGTGTTTTTTGCTAGTTTCAGCCCAACGCAGTTATCATTTTCACATCCAGCGCCACGTTGTTTAAATAGCAAATGCATTCGCGCCCATCTCGCCCATGGGTGTGCTGGTCTGAAAACTAAGTGTGTTCAGGCGAATTGTTGGCGCGTTGCTTTAAGGCTATTTTAAGGCAACTGAAATCGACTGCGCTATTGACCAACAAAAACCAGCGCAGTATTTTTTTGTGTTATTTAAAGGGCGCGTTAGTAATATGCACCTATAGGCGGGTGCACAACGTGCGTAAACTCTGCTTATTACACACGCAGGGACGCGCAGCAGCACACAAACATTTTTAAATATTAAAAATAAATGGATTCCTCTCTGGAGAAGCGTTCAGTCTTTCCGCTCGCAATTGCGCCTGGTGCGCCAACTGTTTTTTCCGTCGTTAAACTAGCACAAGTGGATTCGGACACGCCCTAAGTGCACCTGTGCCATGCACTTCAGACCATGTGCTCAGATTGGTAAAATGGGGCCCTTTATCACATTTATCTAGTGAATAGAACATAGCAGGTACACATACTGGTATAAACATTACTCAAATCTGTTCTATACCTTTATAATATACCAGTAATGTGATCCCAGTGAATATTTATAACATTTGTCCAGATTTATTACTGAAAAGGCTTCCAATCACAGTCGGTCAGCAAATTCTTGTTTAGGGGTGCGTTTCCCAAAAGCATCCCGAATTTTGGAAATAAAACATCTGTCAGTAAAGGTTGAAAAAAAACCCCCCACAAACCCTTCAAAAGAATCGCAAAAACATACATCTGTGCTAATAAAATGCACATGTACATTACCTTTTCACATATGTATAAACATGCTGTATAGTACAATTCTAGCAAACACATACCCATAAACACACACAGAAACATCTGCTAGATGCAGAACACAAAGCAGCTGGAGGCATTAAGCAATGCTGTATAAACACTATTACAGCAGAGTCCATTAAACACAGAGATTGCTGCCATATAAGCATATTTACTTTACCACAGAAACATACTAACACACACACATTTGTTTTTTTATGATGAGGACATTCCATTGACTTCTACTGGTTTCTAATGAGGTGTACCCCTAAACCTCACCCTGACAAACTTTTTTAGGTCTTCATTAAGATACTTGGTTGCTTTACATGTCTGTCAAATGGTCTCTTCCTGTCTAAGTTTGCAGGTCTTACCTAAATACTGTCCGCCTGATCTCAGAAGTATTTTATATAACATTTACACATACATTTTTGCACATTTAGATATACGATAAAACATACAACATGAACATATTGACAGCATCTAATTAAACATACTAACAAATGGAGTACTGTCTCACAAACTAAAATAAACCACAATAAAAAAAGTTATTTATATTAAGGTTTTATTAAAATAATTACTGAACACGTAATACGTATGACTTCACCATTTACACAAATTTGCATTTTTGTAGTTTATATGGAGACGATAATGGTATTTTTTTCAAAAACTTGCACTTTGAAATCCGTTTTCAAAAGTTAGTGTTTTCATGCCCTCAAAACGCCGTTGTTGTGTAAATGAACGACCAAAACACAAAAAGTTTTCCGTTTTTAGTTGAAAAGGGTGTCATTGTAATGCCCCCTAAAAGATCATAAATCAGAACATATACCTGACAATTAAACTTGGTTCAATCCTTTCTATTTCACGTGGATTTTGCTGTTTTCCTTTCCCAACAGATCTTACCTTATACAGCTCTCTTTGTTCGCTAATGAAGTCTCACCAAAAGTTGGCCTCTAACGCTCCAGTATATATATAGACAATGGAGTGAAAGAGAGAGAGAGAGGCAGATAACTGACAGAATGACAGATAGACCAAGAAACATGAGCCAGTTGTGTGCCACTTCCAATTTAAGACTTCCCTCCCTAGAAGACTGAAATGTAATTTCAACAAAATGCATATCAAATACATGTCAATAATTCAGTCAGAGCATCTTCAGCCAATCACAGTGTGACGGTTATATAATCAGCTGCTCCTGTATCACACCTCTTTGCTTTATGCTGAAGAACGTAAGATGAGATGATCACATGCCTGTTAACATTCTATTTTCTGCTATGATCATAGTGGAAATATGTAAACTTGTTAAACAAAAACAAACAAAAAAAAATAAAATCACACAACGCTCATATAAATATGTAAATAAAGGTCATACTTTATATTAGGTGTATTTAACTACTATGTACTTTCATCAAAAAACAAGTACAATGTACTTATTGTGTTCATATTGTATTGCAAAACACTTTTGCTGCTATTGAGGTGGGATACAGGTTAGGTCAGGTTTGGTGCAGGGGTCTCCTCAAAAACTGGATGAGAAAATAATCGATATTACAAAAAATAAAACAGCGCAAATATTACAAAATGTGACATTAAAAAGTGTAAAAGTCACTAGTTTTTATAAAGTAACAGTGTCCAACAGCGACACCCGCAGGTGAAGTTACAGCAGGAGGCCTCCTCTGTCCCCATTGACTTAAAACCATAGACTGTAAAAAAAATATTGGCCGTTGCCATCTTGGCAGCGCGTTACCGTGAGACACTCCCGGATAACTGACAATGGGCAAAGAGGCGGGACGTGGGTGGAGCTGAGGTGCCTGGTTGCTGAAATCATGCCCGCCTAGCTCGACCATAGTGGCAATCCACCTGTCACTCAAGTACCACGCCCTTAATTATGCAGAACTTTAAAGGTCACCTATTATGCAAAATCCACTTTTACAATGTGTTTGGATATAAATGTGTGTTGACAGTGTGTGAACACAACCACCCTACAATGATACAAATTTTTTAATCCCCATTAAACCAAAGCAGTCTCATTAGACAAGCCGTTTTGATTCTCTGAGGAACGTGACGTCACATTCTTCATGCCCCGCTCACGGACACTGACTGACAGCCCTACATTACCATAGTTTCCGCCCTCAGGGAGTTGTACACTGTCCGCCATTTTCTCCGCGCTCCAGTAGCTATATAGTTAAACAATGTCTCGTCAGCAATCCCGGTGTTTTGTTTTTGGATGTATGAGTGAACACAAGAGTCTTCATCTTCTTCCAGCATCTGAGCCACTTAGGACGCAGTGGATTAGTTTTATTTTTAAAGGTTACTTCTCGAGGATGGATCTGTACCAACTCTTCATCATCCTCCAGAAGAAGTAAAAGATTCACACTGTTTATTTTTTATAATTTTTTTTAAAATTTTTAACGTTAATTCTGTGTGCAGCACTGATGTAACGGTAATTATAATACTCTTACAATAACGCCGAAAGAAAGAAAAAAAAGAAAAAAAAAAACATTAATTACCATTCTGAAATATCTTGTTGTAACCGCGTTTGAGGAGGTGGTTGGTTGTCTCCTGTCGTCGCCGATTCGGGGTCTGAGTCTGGCTCATACATGCAAGGCCGGATAACATTTCCCTTAGCAGTGATCATCATTACCGGTGTTTATATTTACCAAGCCACAGCAGGATACAGCATACATGACCCTTGTTACCTGTGGTTGGCCTGTCACTCAGAAAATAACAGGCCAATCAGAAGAGAGGCTCATGAATATTAATTAGACAGGCCAAAATCGACCTGTTCTTATCAGAGCTCCTGAGAAAGGAGCTGTAAAAATATATTGCGATGGTTTTTGGTACTTATACCGCAAATATATATTCTTAAGGACATCAACACCTAAAATAAAACTCCAGAAAGGTGTACAATATAGGACCTTTAAGGCTTAATATAATTTAAACGGATGAGTTATAAAAGAATTCATGGGTTAGGTGGGGGGGTAATTGAGAATAAATGGAAGAAAGTCACGTGAGAGGAGGCAATGTCTCCATCGCGCTATGATTGGATATGATTGGTTCGTGCGATAAATCCTGCCTCTTGTTTTTGTGCGCATTCTCATCTGCCTGAATAAGGATGGCGTTAATGGGAAGACTAATTAAAAAGTAAGTAAACAACTCAGCCATTTCACCGCTTTATGTCACGTTAAAAATCAAACTTGAAATGGGCTGAAAACATGATGACTGTGGGGGGTTTTATTGAGCGATCAGCTTGGGGAAATTAAAGGTACGTCTTCGTGTCTGTGACACGCAGTGTGTACACGCTTGATGACTGATGAAAATAAGTTGACTATTAAAAAGAAAAGCTGAACATTAGTTCACAAATAATATACATTGTTTAAATTGTTACTGCCTTTAGTTATTATTTTGGAATAAATGTAAAAATGCGTAAAAACACTAACTTAATGAAATTTATACTTGGTTTTAATAAATAGAAATGCACATATTATAGCAAAAAATACAAAATAGAAATGTATTTGGTCTTTAAAGGAAAATTAAGTGTAACGGACATGAATGTACATTTGATATACAGTATATAAAAAATGGGAGGACTTTGCCTCCTCATTTTAAAACACCACCGAATTGGTGGTATAGGAAATTAATTACAGCTGTATTTACATGCAGGTATTTTTAAAAACAAATATAAGTACATAATAGTTAAAGTAGTTCAAGGCAAAAAATGTGTATGCCACTCCATGGAGCCTAAGGTCTATATGAGCGTCTATATGAACATTACATTTTATCATTCTGCAAACATTATGGGAACGTTATTTTTAAATATTCTCTGAACGTTCTGAAACAAGTAACAGATGGACGTCCCACTAAAACATTTCAGGAAAACCATTCCATGAACAACTGGTGCTTGTCACGGCTGGGTTGCAAAGAAGAGGTGATAGGATCTAACTGCATCAGCTTAACTTTATTTTCAAGAACTTAAAAGAAACAAAACACTCAGGAACAAACTCAAACGCTCAGGAACAGGACAACCTAGCTTAAAGGGTTAGTTCACCCAAAAATAATTTACTCATCCTCAAGCCATCCTAGGTGTATATGACTTTCTTCTTTCAAACTAATACAATCGGAGATATATTAAATAATGTCCTGGCTCTTCCAAGCTTTATAGTGAATAGAGGATTTGATTTTGAAGCCCAAAAAAATGCATCCATCCATCATAAAAGATATCTACATGGCTCCGGGGGGTTCTTCTGAAGTGGAATGATGCGTTTTTGTGATAAAAAATCCATATTTAAAACTTTATAAACTAAAATAACTAGCTTCTGTCAGACGGCCGTATGCATGGATTTACGCCGAAAGAGTAACCCTTGACCTGACACATGACGTACTGATGAACGCGGAAGCGCAGAGGATAGAACAAAACAAAACACCGGTCATGAATTAGAAGTCTAAAACGAGAATTTTTAAAGAGAAATGACGGAGGATTTCGATATCAGAGAAGAGGTGCTTGAGTTTGTTGAGTTTGTTGGCCTTACGCTACTCCTACATCATGTCAGGGGTTATTTTTTTGACGTAAATCGACTTGCATAGGCCGTCTGCCGGAAGCTAGTTATTTTAGTTTTTAAAGTTTTAAATATGGATATTTTTCTTACACAAACGCATCATTTCACTTCAGAAGGCCT
Source organism: Coreius guichenoti (assembly GCA_039654105.1). NCBI lineage: Eukaryota > Metazoa > Chordata > Actinopteri > Cypriniformes > Gobionidae > Coreius > Coreius guichenoti. The sequence continues at coordinate 16,787,455 of CM077185.1, read as the reverse complement.
TTATTAACCCCCCTGGAGCCGTGTGGAACTCTTTTATGATGGATGGATGCACTTTTTTGGGCTTCAAAATCAAATCCTCTATTCACTGCCATTATAAAGCTTGAAAGAGCCAGGACATTATGGGTATGGGTATGGGTGACTTTCTTTCTTTTCTGGAACACAAATGAAGATATTTTGAAGAATGTTGGGAACCGAACAACATTGGAGCCCATTGACTTTTAATGTATGCTATGGACAAAAAAAAAAGTTCCACAGAAGAAAGTCATATACGTATGTAACACCATGAGGGTGAGTTGTCAGAATTTTCATTTTTGAGTGAACTATTCCTATGTCATTGTCATTGTGTGTGTTTTTCCTTATTTTTTTCACAGAAAAAGTGACAGACACTCAGATTATGATCATGGGGAGTAAAAAATAGTCTGTTCTAGTTTCAAAGGTGCTGGGGTGTGACAAAAAAAAAATAGAGAACCATTTGTGGATCACGCTGTTCTGAGCAGACCTCTGTTGAACAAGCCACCCTGTGATCGCATTTCAAAGCACAAGCTGTGTGTGAGAAAGAGAGAAAAGGAAAGATTTTAATTGCATGTAAAAGGAATTAAGAGCTGAGGAAGCTTTCGTGTATGAGACAGTGTGAGACAATGCTCTGTGATTGCAGCGTTGCTTTGTGTTCCGCAGCTGGGCTTTATTTTCACTGCTGAAATTTAGAGTCCCTCTAAACACATTGCTCACCATCTGTTATATCACACACAGACCCACTACACACACACATTTATACTAGATGAGCTAGCAGTACATTGTGTCATCATATTCTTTCAGGCCATAATGACCTACTGTATAATAGTTTCACTGCAGATACAGTTAAAGTCCAGTTCCCATCAGTAGACCTGTCCTCAGGCCTGTGGAATCTCATATCTGAAACTTTATTTACTCCTTCAGCAAAGTCAAACCACTGAAGAGCGAGGTCGACTTGACCAAGTGACCAAGTGCTGTTGTTAAAACTGTATTTGATGTATTTTATCATCAGCGAAATGCTGAACCATCTTTCAGATACTTGTGAGACAGAAAAATGTTTTTTTTTTAAAATATATATAATGGATGACAATGGAAGAGTATTTAAAAAATTTTGCATACTTCATATTCTTATCACACATTAACTCACAATTAACTTTCACCATATTTGGAATAACTATGTAATAATTCTGCATATGCAGGGTTATAACCATTAACTAAAACTAAAACTATTAAAACATTTTTGTTAACTGAAATAAAGCTGAAATAAAATATAAATATTAGAAGAAAAAAAATCATTCCAGTTAGATACCAAGGAACATTTCTTTTTCTTTTTTTTTTGTTTTTGGCAGCGGCTATTTGCACTTTGCACAAGTGTAAATAGCAGATAGATTCTATTTACTAAGTGAAATAGCATACTAAGTGAAAATAGTGATTTCTATTTACAACATGTAAAAGTAGTTCTTTGCAATATGTGTAAATAGTAATTAGATGCTATTTATACTTTATTTTGACAGATACATACTATTTGCACCTCAGTATTGTTGTACATTAACAGGATGCAATAATAACATAGTGTAAATTATTATATTTATTAAAATCATTAAATGGATGCCGCCTTAATGGGACAATAAAAGCCCTCCCTACACCAACTCCTACCCAATAAATATTTTTATTATTATTAAACATTTCGTTAGGCACTTTATTTCCACTTTTAGAAAATTTTCTTAATTTTTATTGAAAGTAAATGCCTTTTTGAAATGTGGATTTGAACCCGGGTCAGTCTCGTCAAAACTTACATCCTTGAGCCTTACTCTTTACTGACTACACCACTGAAGACATTGAAATATCTGCGTCTTTTTTTAATCTGGTTTGGCCCAACCAGGCATTGTTAGGCGGAGCTAGTGCAAATAACACTTGCTAACAAGGCGCGCTCTTTTCTCTTGGTGTAAATAGACACTAAAAATAATTTATTTTATTATTATTATTTTAAATAGTCAAATGTTAAAACAACAAAACTAATATAAAAAAATTATTAAACATGTAACTAAAATTAAAATAAAAAATAAAAGTATAAAATAAAAGCTAATTTAAAATATCAATACAAGCTATAATATTATATAAATCATGCTAAAACAACACTGCAAGGAATCCTGAAAACAAAAATCATGGTTTCCACAAAAAAATATGAAACAGCACAACTGTCTTTCAACATTGATAATAATATATATATATATATATATATATATATATATTTTTTTTTTTTTAATGTTTCTTGAGCATCAAATCAAATCAAATCACCTTTATTTATATAGCGCTTTTTACAATGGCAATTGTTTCAAAGCAGCTTCACAGTGGTAACAGGAAAATAATGCAACGGAATTTGATTCGGCTGTACAGCAATGTCGTGTCGATGTGGCATTTACAGGGGGGAGTTTAATTGACACGGTCTCTACAGACACTTCAGGGATATGGTCGTCATGTCCAGGCTAAGGTCCCCCATCTGGTCTGGATACGGCCCGGATCCGGCCGACTGCAGTAAACCTCGGGATAAACAAAGAGACTAACATTAGCGTAGATGCCATTCTTCTTATGATGTAACGAGTACATCAGGTGTTATTGGAAGTGTTCCCGGTTCCGGCTGACCTAGTTAATGCAGCCTAAAACAATCATTTAACTTATCAAATAAGCATATTAGAATGATTTAATGATTTCTGAAGGATCATGTGACACTGAAGACTGGAGTAATGATGCTGGAAATTCAGCTTTGATCACAGGAATAAATTACATTTAAAATTAAAGCTGCAAGCAGCGATGAAAGGGCCCTCGCACACGGGAGCACCGCCACCCGGTGGCCTCAGGAAAACAGCGAATAGTGGGCGACATGCATTTAAGCCGGTAAATATAGGAGAAATATTGCAAAGTCACTTAAATGTGCCACACTTCCTGCTGCCAGCAGGTGGTGCTTTGACTGTAACCAAATATTGGCATGTAGATGTCTTCAGGCCAGGACTATTATCAAACATGTGAAGTTTGGGGCAGAGCGGACATTGTATGCCTGAGTTACAACAACTTCCTGTTTCATTGCGTAAATCGCATACATTGGCACTTAGCCAAGCTTTGCTTGATTTAATGTGTTTTTAGCATGTTTGGGACATGATCGCATATTTAAATGTGTTTCTGGGAGCGAATTACAGTGTAAAGCATGCCATTTCCTGTTTCCAGCAGGTGGCGCTTTGACTATAACTGAATATTGTCATGTACATGTCTTCAGGCCAGGACTATTATCAAACATATGAAGTTTGGGGCAGATCAGACATTGTATGCCTGAGTTACAACAACTTCCTGTTCGTGGCGTAAATCGCATACATTATCACTTAGCCACGTGTTGTATGATTTAATGTGTTTCTAGCATGTTTGGTACTTCATGGCATATTTAAACGAGTTTCTGGGAATTAATTATTGTGTAAAGCATGCCATTTCCTGTTGCCAGCAGGTGGCACTTTGACTATAACTGAATATCGCCATGTAGATGTCTTCAGGCCAGGACTATTATCAAACATATGAAGTTTGGGGCAGATCGGACATTGTATGCCTGAGTTACAACAACTTCCTGTTTCATGGCACAACAACTTCCTGTTTCATGGCGAAACATCAGATTTTGTCAGGCCGCCACAGACACGCCCTTCAGCGAAAACTCAAGATCTTCACAATTTAACATCACCAAGACTTTAAGATTAGACTGACCAAATATGATGTTGATATGTTTAAATCTCAATGAGAAGTTAATCACAGTGTAAAACATGCCATTTCCTGTTGCCTGCAGGTGGCGCTATGACTGTAACTGAATATTGGCGTGTAGATGTCTTCAGGTCAGGACTCTAATGAAACGTGAAGTTTGGGGCAGATCGGACATTGTATGTCCGAGATACAACAACTTCATGTTTCATGGCGAAACAACGAACTTTGTGAGGTCGCCACGGAAACGCCCTTCAGGGAAAACTCAAGATCTTCGCAATTTAACATAACCAAGGCCTTAAGATTAGACTGACCTAATATGATGTTGTTCTGGTTAAATTTCAATGAGGAGTTAATCACAGTGTAAAGAATGACATTTCCTGTTGCCTGCAGGTGGCGCTATGACTGTCACTGAATATTGGCGTGTAGATGTGTTCAGGTCCAGACTCTTATCAAACATGTGAAGTTTGGAGCAGATCGGACATTGTATGTCCGAGTTACAACAACTTCCTGTTTTATGGCGAAACATCGAACTTTGTCAGGCCGCCACGGACACGCCCTCCAGGGAAAACTCAAGATCTTCGCAATTTAACGTTGCAAAGGCCTTTAGATTAGACTGTGCAAATATGATGATGATCTGATTAAATCTCTAGGAGGAGTTTGTTAAAGTACAATGTCTGGAAATGGCAAAATTTGCAACAATTTTGCAAAGAATATTAAAAACATCTCACTTCCTGTTGGTTTTCAGATTTCCTACCAGGAGACTTTTTTGTAGGTATTGGGCTGTTACATGTGTCTACCGAATTTCATACGTAAATTTACGCCACTTCTGATGCGTGTGCAAAGTTTCGTGAGTTTTCGAGCATGTTTAGGCCCTCAAAAAAGCGATTCATTTGGGAGAATAATAATAATAATAATAATAATAATAATTAAAGCTGCGAGCAGCGATGACAGGCCCAAGCCGGTGGCACCGCCACCCCTTGTGGCTTCAGGCCAACTGTGCACAAAAGGCAATATGCATTTAAACAGGAGAATATTTTAAAATCGCTCGAATATGCCACATTTACCGCAGGAGCTGGTGCCACTATGACCACAAGCCACACCCATGATGTCATTTAAATATAGATGATTTTTAATGTCATAGGATATAATAGGTCACTTTCAAATACAAACCCGATTCCAAAAAAGTTGGGACACTGTACAAATTGTGAATAAAAAAGGAATGCAATAATTTACAAATCTCATAAACTTATATTTTATTCACAATAGAATATAGATAACATATCAAATGTTGAAAGTGAGACATTTTGAAATGTCATACCAAATACTGGCTAATTTTGGATTTCATGAGAGCTACACATTCCAAAAAAGTTCGGACAGGTAGCAATAAGAGTCCGGAAAAGTTAAATGTACATATAAGGAACAGCTGGAGGACCAATTTGCAACTTATTAGGTCAATTAGCAACATGATTGGGTATAAAGAGCCTCTCAGAGTGGCAGTGTCTCTCAGAAGTCAAGATGGGCAGAGGATCACCAATTCCCCCAATGCTGTGGCGAAAAATAGTGGAGCAATATCAGAAAGGAGTTTCTCAGAGAAAAATTGCAAAGAGTTTGAAGTTATCATCATCTACAGTGCATAACATCATCCAAAGATTCAGAGAATCTTGAATAATCTCTGTGCGTAAGGGTCAAGGCCGGAAAACCATACTGGATGCCCGTGATCTTCGGGCCCTTAGACGGCACTGCATCACATACAGGAATGCTACTGTAATGGAAATCACAACATGGGCTCAGGAATACTTCCAGAAAACATTGTCGGTGAACACAATCCACCGTGCCATTCGCCGTTGCCGGCTAAAACTCTATAGGTCAAAAAAGAAGCCATATCTAAACATGATCCAGAAGCGCAGGCGTTTTCTCTGGGCCAAGGCTCATTTAAAATGGACTGTGGCAAAGTGGAAAACTGTTCTGTGGTCAGACGAATCAAAATTTGAAGTTCTTTTTGGAAAACTGGGACGCCATGTCATCCGGACTAAAGAGGACAAGGACAACCCAAGTTCTTATCAGCGCTCAGTTCAGAAGCCTGCATCTCTGATGGTATGGGGTTGCATGAGTGCGTGTGGCATGGGCAGCTTACACATCTGGAAAGGCACCATCAATGCTGAAAGGTATATCCAAGTTCTAGAACAACATATGCTCCCATCCAGACGTCGTCTCTTTCAGGGAAGACCTTGCATTTTCCAACATGACAATGCCAGACCACATACTGCATCATTTACAACATCATGGCTGTGTAGAAGAAGGATCCGGGTACTGAAATGGCCAGCCTGCAGTCCAGATCTTTCACCCATAGAAAACATTTGGCGCATCATAAAGAGGAAGATGCGACAAAGAAGACCTAAGACAGTTGAGCAACTAGAAGCCTGTATGAGACAAGAATGGGACAACATTCCTATTCCTAAACTTGAGCAACTTGTCTCCTCAGTCCCCAGACGTTTGCAGACTGTTATAAAAAGAAGAGGGGATGCCACACAGTGGTAAACATGGCCTTGTCCCAACTTTTTTGAGATGTGTTGATGCCATGAAATTTAAAATCAACTTATTTTTCCCTTAAAATGATACATTTTCTCAGTTTAAACATTTGATATGTCATCTATGTTGTATTCTGAATAAAATATTGAAATTTGAAACTTCCACATCATTGCATTCTGTTTTTATTCACAATTTGTACAGTGTCCCAACTTTTTTGGAATCGGGTTTGTATGTGCAAAGTTATCTTTTGCAGCTCAAAATGTTGTATGTCCAGAAGGCCAGTATTTAATTCAAGGTATTTGTATAGGTTTTTTTTTTTTTTTACCTTTTTTTTCACACTAAAGTTATAGTTATTTGTGATAGCCTATGAAAGGGTTAAATTATCACCATCAAGAGAGAAAGTGACACACACACACAGAATTTAAATCAAACAATGATTTTAGACGAAATGAGACTCTTCCTGTTTCCTTTTTTGTCATTACTTTAATAGCTCGCCATGGCAACACCGTTTGAGATATCCAATATCCGTTCGCAATTTAGCATCTTCCATATTTTTGCTTCATGTTGACCGAGATTGGTGGAGATTGAATGAATTGCCTACGAGGAAAACGTAAAAACTCAGAGCCTGATTTTTCAAAAAATTCACATTCAAACCAAAATATCTTACTTTCTGTTGGTCGGAGCTACTGACTGTAAATTAGAAAGTTGTCCGGCTCGATGAGAACAATATATGTACCGAGCTTGGTGACTGTAGGTAAAACTAATCCCGCCACTTTTGTCAAAAGGTGGCGCTATAGAGCCCCTCATCCCCGCCCGTTTCTGAGGCTTTGCCCATGTCTACTGACTGACATCTCTGATGTGTGTGTCAAGTTTCATGCAATTTCAAGCATGCTAAGAGTCTCAAAAACACCCAAAAAGATTATTAAACTTTGACACGTTGCCATGGCAACAATAACAATATTTACGATATCAATAAGTGCTTACCAGGTTTACAAATTTACAAGTTTATAAATTGGGTGAAAATAAGATAGTGATTCAAAGCATTTTTTAAAAAGTGACACACTTCCTGCTGCCAGTTGGTGGCGCTATGACTTTGAGTCACAAAAGCCATATCCATGTGATCGGCCTCTTACAATGAACGCACAGCTGAAGTTTCATCAAAATTAATCAATGTATGCAGAAGTTATAACACACTTCCTGTTTCCCTTTTCTCGCCATAAATTCGTTGCTTCGCCATGGCCAAACCGTTCGAGATATCAAAAATCTGCTCGCAATTTAGCATCCTCAGTGCCTTGACTTCATGCTGACTGAGTTTGGCACTGATCGGAACAATGGCCTAGGAGGAGTATATCAAATTCCAGAGCATGTGTTTTCTGAACAACCCATAATAGCTCACTTCCTGTTGATCAAATAAATGCAACCTTTGTGAGATACAGGAGACTTTAAAAACATTTTAAAAATGCAACCACAAACCATTGAATGATAGTGTATATACTGTATATTGCTAACCAATTTTTTTTTTTTGTTTTTTTTTTTAAATGTATGAATTATTTATACATTTAGGTATCTTTGCATTTTGATATGACTCAAATGGCCTAAGCCCCGGATGCCATTTGTGTCTATCAATGCCCCTGAGTGATAGCTAAATCCATGCAAAGATACATGTATACTAGGCTTGCTTCGATAGTCGGTGTTGCCGGTGTTACCGGTGTTCAGGCGGTAACTTGCCCACCGCAGCACCACCCCCCACCGTCGTTTTGATTTTTATAGTAATAAAATAATTTAGTTCAGTTAGAAAACAGACACTACAATTAAAAACTGAACGTGTCTGCTCAATACAGTGTGAGCCGAACGAGAGTGGCAGCAGGAGTCAGATTTCATTAATCAGGAGAGTAAGGAGATGATTGACAAGATGACAGCGGAAGATTAGTTTTTTTTTTATTTTATTAAGAATAATAGGCTAATGAAACCACAATTTAAGAAACCCGCACCTGAATTGGCGCTAATTCTAAACCGAAACTAAAATGAACGCTGCACAGTCATTCACGGTGCGTGTCCACTGGCGCGTTTTCAGTTCATGTCTGAAAACACTCGCTTTGCTCCGCACCGTTATGAATGCCCGAGCGGCTGTGCGCATTTTTACTTTCGGTTTAGAATTAGTGATTTAAAAGCCCCCGCCGGTGATGCCGGTATTACCGGTGTTGTCACACGTCGATTAACCAGTGGGAAAATTGCCTCACCGTCACATCCCTAATGTATACTGTGCTAAGCAACTACATGATCAATGTATTCGTTGTCAGAGCATGTGTGTGTGTCCTCTTGACTCCAAAATAAAGCTTGTAACATCAGGTAGCATCACACAGCACTCAGACTCTTATCTCATGGTGTAGCATTCCAACACACTGCTATATTTACTTCCCAATCTTAACTACAGTGCTGATCAATTTCCTCCAGTCTGCCCGGCTCTCTGAGCGCCAGTCCAGGATGGATTGAAGTCTGCTCTAATGCCCATGACAGCAAGTTTCAAATTGCAGAGCAGAGGGAGTGAGGGAGCAAGAGATCTCAGATTATACAGCAAGTGTTCTGAAATACTTCCTCTAAATCAGTTTTATGCCATGGCCCTGGAAGATGACAATGCTGCTTTCGTAAGGAACACCTGGAACCTTCAAATTATCAAGTGAGAAAACAACATGACAGTCCGACACAATTGTGGCTGATGATGAAATTGGAAAAAGCACTTACTGACAGACAGTATGAGCAGTCCACCACTGATTGAAAAATTAATAGAAGTTCTGCCTTTCAGTTAAAAGACCCAATCAATTTTCTGATACCATCTCTAGAATAATATGGCCCAAGATGGCCGCTGAGTGAACCTACTAGAAAGGACTTTGGTGTAGTTCAAGTCGCAAAGTTGCAGGTAACTAGAAAACAATGACAGGGACAAACTATCACTTACAACATCTCAGTTACAATCAACTGATAGAGGAGAGTTTGGGTCACCAGAAAAGAATCACTTACTTTGTAGAAGACAGCAATGGACTTTCAGACACCCCTCTTTCAGGGGAAAATGTACTGTCATGCTCTTTCTGTTCTAAAATCATCTGAACAATGCATATGTGTGTGTGTGTGTGTGTGTGTGTGCGTGTGTGGTCCAGGTAAATCCTATGTTATGAGGACAAAATGTCCCCACAAAGATGGCAATATCCAAAATCCTTGTCCTTGTGGGGACATTTTTTGGTCCCCATGAGGAAAACAGCTTATAAATCATCCTAATTTTTTTTTTTTTTTTTTTTTTTTTTTTATGTAAAAATGCAGAAAGTTTTTCTGTGATGGGTAGGTTTAGGGGTAGGGTTAGTGTAAGGGGATAGAATATACAGTTTGTACAGTATAAAAATCATTATGTCTATGGAAAGTCCACATAAAACATGAAAACAATGTGTGTGTGTGTGTGTGTGTGTGTGTGTGTGTGTGTGTGTGTGTGTGTGTGTGTGTGTGTGTGTAACTAAACTGAAACATAATGCTGACAGAAAGAACATTAGCATCCAATGCTTCTCTTTTCTTCCAGCATTGCAGTGTGCCAAAAATGTAAATAATTAAAAAGTAATTAAAATCCATTAAGCCTCAGTTCAATACAAACTCATTACAGCCCTAAAAACAACTGACCATTTTAAACGTGTGTGACAGTTTTTTAATAACCTTAGTATTGTGAAAATCTATTAATCATATATATATGCAACAAATGTTCAAAATACACACAGATTGTTCCACTTAATATTTATGTTCTATAGTTAAACGTACGCCATGTAACTTTTGTCCCTCTAGCTGTTAAAAAACAAAACTGCTTGCATTTTGTGGAAGAACATTGTTTTGGTTGTGCTTCGGCTCTGCGTGACTGTGCAGATGAATATAGTTAAATCCTACTGCTCATAAAACATTCACGACTAGGTTTAAGAGATTTAACCAGTTTAGATGGAAAGGATCTCAAGCTGACTAGCTTAAGATGTTACTATAGCTATACCCATTATTACAAACCCGATTCCAAAAAAGTTGGGACACTGTACAAATTGTGAATAAAAACAGAATGCAATAATGTGGAAGTTTCAAATTTCAATATTTTATTCAGAATACAACATAGATGACAATTCAAATGTTTAAACTGAGAAAATGTATCATTTTAAGGGAAAAATAAGTTGATTTTAAATTTCATGGCATCAACACATCTCAAAAAAGTTGGGACAAGGCCATGTTTACCACTGTGTGGCATCCCCTCTTCTTTTTATAACAGTCTGCAAACGTCTGGGGACTGAGGAGACAAGTTGCTTAAGTTTAGGAATAGGAATGTTGTCCCATTCTTGTCTAATACAGGCTTCTAGTTGCTCAACTGTCTTAGGTCTTCTTTGTCGCATCTTCCTCTTTATGATGCGCCAAATGTTTTCTATGGGTGAAAGATCTGGACTGCAGGTTGGCCATTTCAGTACCCGGATCCTTCTTCTACGCAGCCATGATGTTGTAATTGATGCAGTATGTGGTCTGGCATTGTCATGTTGGAAAATGCAAGGTCTTCCCTGAAAGAGACGACGTCTGGATGGGAGCATATGTTGTTCTAGAACTTGGATATACCTTTCAGCATTGATGGTGCCTTTCCAGATGTGTAAGCTGCCCATGCCACACACACTCATGCAACCCCATACCATCAGAGATGCAGGCTTCTGAACTGAGCGCTGATAAGAACTTGGGTTGTCCTTGTCCTCTTTAGTCCGGATGACATGGCGTCCCAGTTTTCCAAAAAGAACTTCAAATTTTGATTTGTTTGACCACAGAACAGTTTTCCACTTTGCCACAGTCCATTTTAAATGAGCCTTGGCCCAGAGAAAACGCCTGCGCTTCTGGATCATGTTTAGATATGGCTTCTTTTTTGACCTATAGAGTTTTAGCCGGCAACGGCGAATGGCACGGTGGATTGTGTTCACCGAAAATGTTTTCTGGAAGTATTCCTGAGCCCATGTTGTGATTTCCATTACAGTAGCATTCCTGTATGTGATGCAGTGCCGTCTAAGGGCCCGAAGATCACGGGCATCCAGTATGGTTTTCCGGCCTTGACCCTTACGCACAGAGATTGTTCCAGATTCTCTGAATCTTTGGATGATATTATGCACTGTAGATGATGATAACTTTAAACTCTTCGCAATTTTTCTCTGAGAAACTCCTTTCTGATATTGCTCCACTATTTTTCGCCACAGCATTGGGGGAATTGGTGATCCTCTGCCCATCTTGACTTCTGAGAGACACTGCCACTCTGAGAGGCTCTTTTTATACCCAATCATGTTGCCAATTGACCTAATAAGTTGCAAATTGGTCCTCCAGCTGTTCCTTATATGTACATTTAACTTTTCCGGCCTCTTATTGCTACCTGTCCCAACTTTTTTGGAATGTGTAGCTCTCATGAAATCCAAAATGAGCCAATATTTGGCATGACATTTCAAAATGTCTCACTTTCAACATTTGATATGTTATCTATATTCTATTGTGAATAAAATATAAGTTTCTGAGATTTGTAAATTATTGCATTCCTTTTTTATTCACAATTTGTACAGTGTCCCAACTTTTTTGGAATCGAGTTTGTAGACACAGTACTTCCTTTCCAGCACAGCACTACAACAACCATAATGAAATGACCTTTCACAATAGATAATGCTTTACAGTGAACTCTGTTAGAGAGCTACATATGACAATTTATCTGTTCAATAAAATACCTTTCTCACCTGTTGAGTAATAAAAATGCCATCTCTGTGTTGCTTTTACAACATTTCAAATGCTTCAGTTCTCACCATCTCTGAAAAGCCAAGCCAATGATTCTTTTTTTATTACGAGCTACAGTGGGGAGAACAAGTATTTGATACACTGCCGATTTTGCAGGTTTGCCCACTTACAAAGCATGTAGAAGTCTATCATTTTTATCATAGGTACACTTCAACTGTGAGAGACGGAATCTAAAACAAAAATCCAGAAAATCACATTGTATGATTTTTAAGTAATTAATTTGCATTTTATTGCATGACATAAGTATTTGATCCATCAGAAAAGCAGAACTTAATCTTTGGTACAGAAACCTTTGTTTGCAATAGGTTTCTGTACCATCATTAGTGAATGTTATCATTTCTTCTGGAATGTATAGCTTATTACAAGGTTATTACAACCATTTTCAATGAAAATGCATTGATTTGTTAGTGTGAGTGATGAATAGCATCATGTTACCATTCTAAAATGGCAAATTGACTAGAATGTGTGCAAAAGAAGGACCAATATTTATTTTTAATGTCAAGATCTGTTGTCATTCATACTAAACTTATAGTATAAACTAAACTCATCACACTATCATAGCAATTCGTAACTATTTAACATTTTGGCAAATCGGTGGTTAATTTGTATGAATTAGTAAGATCTCATTCATATGTTTTCGTATGATCTGCTTACGCCCCACAGACAGTCACATTTAGGGGTGGGCCTTCATGCTTACTTTTTTCTAAAAACCATATGTTTCCAAGTCATGTCGTATGAAATTCATACAAAATTGTCAATTTGTAAAATAATTATTTTCTCATGAAATCTGGCTGATTATAACTAGACTACTGTTTACTTTTGTGAATGAACTAAATGTATACAGGAAAAAGGGATCCATACACATGGAACTGGCAATGTTTATAAGAAAAGCCAACTTTTACATACTGTAGCGGGCAGCTGCATTGATTTATCAACCTTTTTCACTAACTGCAGCCTTTAATGATGAGTTTGGGGCAGTGATGCAGTTATACGATTTATGATGAAATGATTTTTGAAGAGGAATATACTCAGAATAAGAACAGATCAATAACCATGTCATGGTAAATAACAGCAGCACTGATGGTGATTGGTTCACATTTTCATCTGAGGGAATTCTGGGTGAAGGCACATTGACATTCCTGTAAATCAAGTTGTGGTTAAATAAATGCCAGCACTCAAAAACGGCATGGGAAAGAGTGAGGGATATTTATGAAAATTAACATTTGCGCTAAATGCTTACTGAGCTGAATGTGGGTATGTTATATATTATATTTTCATAGTAGTGGCTTATGAGAAATAAATCTATTTCGACACGGTTATGAATTTGTGTAATCCTAAAGGGGAGCAAACATCAAATTGCTCTGTGGGGCTTCAGTTTACACACTGCACATTTGGAGAAAATCCCGGGGTCATTGCCAGTCTGTTTGCAAAATAGCTGCTCATGAAGCATATTGCTCCAAAAATATATTGTATATAATTTTCTTACCAATTATTGAGTCCAATTATTAAGTCGCAAATATCCATTTCTAATCTTTTGGGAAAATGTTGTTAATCAGGACCTAAAGAGAACGTAAATAAGATTTTTTTTATCTCTAACAATAGGACTCCTGCAGAGTGATGGATAAAGAGAGTTTGTCAGCATTAATATAATAAAAGATATAAAATAAGTTAAATTTACTTGTTAGTGTGTATACAACATCATGGGGGTATAATGTTGGATTCAGCAAGCAAATCCATAGTATGAGCAAATAAATACTGACACTGTGGTGCATTGTGAACTCAAATATTCTGTTTATGCCACAGTATTATCTATATATTCCACACCTTAATATATCACATTATTACATCCCACTGAAACACATAAAAAACACCCAAAAACATTTTGTGGCTGTGTGAGTTTGTGTGTGTGTGTGTGTGTGTGTGTGTGTGTATGTGTGCTGTTTAGACGACAGAAACAACGCTTGTTAAGGCTTGTCACGTTTTCTCAAGAATAATGTGAGGAAATAATTCAGACACAGCCGAAGACATGAAAATAGTCACACATTGAAAATGAGCAATTAATTGCAAAATAACTAACCTTTCTCCAAAGAGCTGTTATTTATTAGGTGTTGTGATTCTACGTATAAGCCAAATTTATAAGCAATGTTTTATAATACATTATTTAAAGTTTATTTACATTATTTAAATATCACATGGATTTTCAATGTTTTTACTAGTATTTACTTTTAGTATTCACTTTTTCTTACAGTTCTGCTCACTTTTTTTGTTTAAATTTGTTTCCTTGCATTAAATAAAACTTTATACACAGTTATGTGGGTAATATTTAATCATGTTATACTTATAACATAATCAGTATTTTTCTAATTCTTGTTTTATTCTTCGCATTCAGTTTTAATTTCATATTAATTGTGGAATTACATAGTTTATTTGTACTTTTACTCATTTAAGCATTTGTTTTATGAATATATTGAACTATAAAAGTAAAAAGTGATTAGAAAAAAATTTAAAAAGTTAAAAAAAGAATGGTGACTTGTAACGCCTTCAGAAATTGACAAATACAAACCTAAAATACTGATAAAAGTTAATGGACAAGCATGGAGATTTTATCTTTTCTTCTCTAAAGAAACTACTCATCTATTGATGTTTTAATATTCTGACAAAAAACCCAGAGGCCAGCCATCCAAACATACTGATCTTTCATTTTTACAAGCATCACCATAATCAGAACACTGCTAGTATATCTCCACATGTCTTCCTTGAGGATTGAAACCTGTTAGAAATACATTTTTTTTAATGTAAATAAGTGCCTGACTCATCGGCTGTCTGGTCGTGTGAAGAATGGCTGAAACTGCAGGTTTGTTCGTTTTTTGGACAGGTGAATGAATTTGAATTGACACAGCTGAGCAGAGTAAAATTTTATTAATGGTGATGTCACTTTTCATTAACTATACAGGAAAAATGATTGACCTCTCAGTGCAGACAAGAATGCCAGTTCATTTAAAAGAGTGCTAGTGTTAGCAGCACACATACTCTCAGTGAACAATAAAGCGTTTAATTCTATAGCGGAGGTGGAGATGCAGGATGTTCCGAAAAAACACATTTGTGAATGTGTGTGTGTGTGTCTGTCTGTCTTCCTTATGGTTCTCCCCCAATGTCTATGGCCATGCTTCTTTGATCCTGATGTGATGTAAGGTACTGAGGTATACTACCAGTCAAAAGTTTGGAATAATTATACATTTTTAATGTTTTTTTCAAGAAGTCTCTTTCATTTAATGAAAAATAAAAGTAAAAACAGTGATAGTGTGAAATATGATCAATTTAATGACAATTTAAATGTTCTATTATTACTATTTTTAAGAATCCTGGAAAAAAAATATATCACAGTATCCACAAAAATATTAACTCTTTCCCCGCCAAACACGGAATTTTCCGGGTTTCCGTGTTTTCACTGTTATACGCTAGGGGGCGCTATTATGCATCTTCTGAATGAGTACAGAATCTCCTGATCAAAACACAGACGAAGAAGACGCAAAAAAACAAGCGATCGAATGTAAGCAAATACATATGTAAAATAATGTGATCATCAACATTAAACAGCATATAAATCAAAACTATCTAATGTTACTGAATGAAATGTTGACCCAGGGCGAGCTATAGGACTGTGAAGCTTTAGGGGTGTTGATGGACTCGAGCTACTCCATCTGTGTTTGATCATCGTTCAGAATCTGATCTGGATGTAGTCTTTGACAAAAACGTGATTTTCTCAGCTTTTTGTTCAAAATGTTGCTTTTTTTATTAAACTTACCCATATTCAAGTGTTGATAAAAAAGGAATGCATGAAGCTAGAATAAAACGTTTTTTTTGTTTGTTTTGTTTTGTTTAAAAGCAGAGGGTCTGCTCTTTCTTTTGATACATTGCATGCTCAGATATTCATACAACAAAATATTCTATGGGCCATTACATTTTTGTGAAAATGATCAAAAACGCTGGCGCTGGCTGACAACTTTTTTTTAAAAACGCTGGCGGGGAAAGAGTTAAGCAGCAAAACTGTTTCAATTATTAAAAATAATTAAGCACCAAATCAGCATATTAAAATGATTTCTGAAAGAACATGTGACACTGAAGACTGGAGTAATAATGCTGAAAATTCAGCTTTGCATGATAGGAGTAAATTACATTTTACAAATATTAATATAGAAAACATTTCTTTAAACTGTTTTAATATTTCACAATATTACCATTTTTACTGTATTTTAATCAAATAAATGCAGCCTTGATAAGCATAAGAGACTTCACTTCTTTCAAAATCATTAAAAAATCTTAATTATTCCAAACTTTTGACCGGTAGTGTATATCATTGATTCATTTCTCAAATTAATAATATGGCATTTCATGTTTCTGCACAATTGCTCAATGTTATCAATTTAAACTTAATGTTGTATTATCAGAAAAACAGTAACAATGGTAATTCATAAACACCTGCAGGAATGATTTACTTAGTCAGTGAACTTGCAAATGACTTCCAGGAAAATATTGTACAGTCTTTACTTTCATTTACTTTTTAATTAACCAGCTATACAGCATTTTGAAAGCAGTTTACATGACCTCAAGGTTCCTTAAAGTCACCATGAATTATTTATCTCTACTCATTTTTTTTTTTTTTTAATTCGGGGCAACCTGTCACTTACATGAGATCGACCAATAGCATAGCACAATTATCCAATCATTTCACAATGGACAAAATCAAGTTCTGCCCTCCATTTTTTGTCTTGTTGGAGAAGTGGCTTCACTCAGATATACATCACAATGGGGGGGGGGAAACATCTGAAATTCTGTTTCATGCCAACTTTAAGATGGACAACAAAAGTGTGAAAAATGGCATTCATCTCACTGCTGATGAGGCGACCCATAATACTTTTCAACCAATGGGCTTCAGCAAACTTAATAGGGGACTTAAAATGATTTAAAGTAAGACTAAAAATTTTTTTTTTTTGTCTGTGAAGAATCAGGATTCTCGTGGTCTTGGAAAACCTGGATATGTGACTCAAGTGTGATTTTTAGACCTGGAAAAGTCATGTAAATTAATAAAATCATATAACTCCATAAGCATATTTATAATACTTTTTTTCTAGTTATGACTAAACTATTTTCTCTAAAATACGTTATCAGGTAGAAATTGTTTTTAAAATCCCTATCCTTAATACTTATCTAGTAAATCATGAACTGGAAAAGCCGTAGAGACTTTGGATATTTTTTTGTGGACTATGGAGTCAAAAAGGTTGAGAATGATTACATGAAAAAAATAAATAAATAAAGACTTTTGCTTTAGAATCTTGCTCATGATCCAAGTCTTGTCAGTGACCCTATCAGAACAAACCTAAAACCCAGTAGATTATCAAAAGAGATCAAATTTAGAAGGGAACCAGACACTGCGTCAGAAGTTGACGCCATGGGAACGCTTCTGCGTGATTGCGTCTTGACGCATGTGTGAAATGTGCGAGTCTCCCAGTGCCGCAACGTCTCCGGGCGGACACTGAGATATCGCCTCGCTGGAAACCACTGCGCCCCAAAGCACTGGTTGGCAGAATGGCTCACTAAGGGCACCAAAGAGAAGCGGGCACACTTTGATATGGTGTTAGCCACTTCCCCCCAGAGGGGCCTGCCCTTAGAGGCCTGACACCACTGACACTAACCTGGCCGCGGCACGAGGAATAACCTCCATGAGCTCCTCGTAAGCTGGGGAGAGAGGTAGTGAGTCCTCTATCTCCCCTGCCTCAATACTGAGCACATCCACCTCTTCGTAGCTGGATAGCGTCAGTACCGGGTCTTCACTCTTCACTCTTCCCCTCAAGAGCTGACTGTGCATGCTCTGCTCCCAAACAAGCGACACATAAATTGCATGTATCCCCACCCGTGATATAGCATGGGCAGGAAGGAGCACACAATTTAATTTGTTGTATACATATACTGTATATATACATTTTTGAATATATATACAGTACATCCGGAAAGTATTCACAGCGCTTCACTTTTTCCACATTTTGTTATTTTACAGCCTTATTCTAAAATGGATTAAATTCATAATTTTTTTCCTCAATTCTACAAACAATACCCCATAATGACAAAGTGAAAGAAGTTTGTTTGAAATCTTTGCAAATTTATTAAAAATAAAAACCGAAAAAATCACATGTACAGTGGGGAGAACAAGTATTTGATACACTGCCGATTTTGCAGGTTTGCCCACTTACAAAGCATGTAGAAGTCTGTAATTTTTTATCATAGGTACTCTTCAACTGTGAGTGACGGAATCTAAAACAAAAATCCAGAAAATCACATTGTATGATTTTTAAGTAATTAATTTGCATTTTACTGCATGACATAAGTATTTGATACATCAGAAAAGCAGAACTTAATATTTGGTACAGAAACCTTTGTTTGCAATTACAGAGATCATACGTTTCCTGTAGTTCTTGACCAGGTTTGCACACACTGCAGCAGGGATTTTGGCCCACTCCTCCATACAGACCTTCTCCAGATCCTTCAGGTTTCGGGGCTGTCGCTGGGCAATACGGACTTTCAGCTCCCTCCAAAGATTTTCTATTGGGTTCAGGTCTGGAGACTGGCTAGACCACTCCAGGACCTTGAGATGCTTCTTACGGAGCCACTCCTTAGTTGCCCTGGCTGTGTGTTTCGGGTTGTTGTCATGCTGGAAGACCCAGCCACGACCCATCTTCAATGCTCTTACTGAGGGAAGGAGGTTGTTGGCCAAGATCTCGTGATACATGGCCCCATCCATCCTCCCCTCAATACGGTGCAGTCGTCCTGTCCCCTTTGCAGAAAAGCATCCCCAAAGAATGATGTTTCCACCTCCATGCTTCACGGTTGGGATGGTGTTCTTGGGGTTGTACTCCTTCTTCCTCCAAACACGGCGAGTGGAGTTTAGACCAAAAAGCTCTATTTTTGTCTCATCAGACCACATGACCTTCTCCCATTCCTCCTCTGGATCATCCAGATGGTCATTGGCAAACTTCAGACGGGCCTGGACATGCGCTGGCGTGAGCAGGGGGACCTTGCATGTGCTGCAGGATTTTAATCCATGATGGCGTAGTGTGTTACTAATGGTTTTCTTTGAGACTGTGGTCCCAGCTCTCTTCAGGTCATTGACTAGGTCCTGCCGTGTAGTTCTGGGCTGATCCCTCACCTTCCTCATGATCATTGATGCCCCACGAGGTGAGATCTTGCATGGTGCCCCAGACCGAGGGAGATTCACCGTCATCTTGAACTTCTTCCATTTTCTAATAACTGCGCCAACAGTTGTTGCCTTCTCACCAAGCTGCTTGCCTATTGTCCTGTAGCCCATCCCAGCCTTGTGCAGGTCTACAATTTTATCCCTGATGTCCTTACACAGCTCTCTGGTCTTGGCCGTTGTGGAGAGGTTGGAGTCTGTTTGATTGAGTGTGTGGACAGTTGTCTTTTATACAGGTAACGAGTTCAAACAGGTGCAGTTAATACAGGTAATGAGTGGAGAACAGGAGGGCTTCTTTAAGAAAAAACTAACAGGTCTGTGAGAGCCGGAATTCTTACTGGTTGGTAGGTGATCAAATACTTATGTCATGCAATAAAATGCAAATTAATTATTTAAAAATCATACAATGTGATTTTCTGGATTTTTGTTTTAGATTCCGTCTCTCACAGTTGAAGAGTACCTATGATAAAAATTACAGACCTCTACACGCTTTGTAAGTAGGAAAACCTGCAAAATCGGCAGTGTATCAAATACTTGTTCTCCCCACTGTACATAAGTATTCACAGCCTTTGCCATGACACTCAAAATTGAGCTCAGGTGCATCCTGGTTACACTGATCATCCTTGAGATGTTTCTACAACTTGATTGGAGTCCACCTGTGGTAAATTCAGTTGATTGGACATTATTTGGAAAGGCACACACCTGTCTATATAAGGTCCCACAGTTAACAGTGCATGTCAGAGCACAAACCAAGCCATGAAGTCTAAGGAATTGTCTGTAGACCTCCAAGACAGGATTGTATTGATGCACAGATCTGTGGAAGTGTACAGAAAAATTTCCGCAGCATTGAAGGTCCCAATGAGTACAGTGGCCTCCATCATCCGTAAATGGAAGAAGTTTGGAACCACCAGGACTCTTCCTAGAGCTGGCCACCCGGCCAAACTGAGCGATCGGGGAAGAAGGGCCTTAGTCAGGGAGGTGACCAAGAACCCAATGGTTACTCTGACAGAGCTCCAGCATTTCTCTGTGAAGAGAGGAGAACCTTCCAGAAGAACAACCATCTCTGCAGCACTCCACCAATCAGGCCTGTATGGTAGAGTGGCCAGACAGAAGCCACTCCTTAGTAAAAGGCCGCCTGGAGTTTGCCAAAAGGCACCTGAAGGACTCTCAGACCACGAGAAACAAAATTCTCTGGTCTGATGAAACAAAGATTGAACTTTTTGGCCTGAATGGCAAGCGTCATGTCTGGAGGAAACCAGGCACCGCTCATCACCTGGCCAATACCATCCCTACAGTGAAGCATGGTGGTGGCAGCATCATGCTGTGGGGATGTTTTTCAGCAGCAGGAACTGGGAGACTAGTCAGGATCGAGGGAAAGATGAATGCAGCAATGTATAGCGACATCCTTGATGAAAACCTGCTCCAGAGCGCTCTGGACCTCAGACTGGGCTGAAGGTTCATCTTCCAACAGGACAACAACCTTAAGCACACAGCCAAGATAATAAAGAGTGGCTTCGGGACAACTCTGTGAATGTCCTTGAGTGGCCCAGCCAGAGCCCAGACTTGAACCCGATTGAACATCTCTGGAGAGATCTGAAAATGGCTGTGCACTGACACTCCCCATCCAACCTGATGGAGCTTGAGAGGTCCTGCAAAGAAGAATGGGAGAAACTGCCCAAGAATAGGTGTGCTAAGCTTGTAGCATCATACTCAAAGACTTGAGGCTGTAATTGGTGCCAAAGGTGCTTCAGCAAAGTATCGAGCAAAGGCTGTCAATACTTATGTACATGTGATTTTTTGCGTTTTTTATTTTTTAATAATTTGGAAAGAATTTCAACAAACTTCTTTCACATTGTCATTATGGGGTATTGTTTGTAGAATTGAGGAAAAAAAATATGAATTGAATCCATTTTGGAATAAGGCTGTAACATAACAAAATGTGGAAAAAAGTTAAGCGCTGTGAATACTTTCCGAATGCACTGTATATATATATATATATATATATTAGGGTTGGGTTGACAGACATCACGATGTTAAGACGGCCTTGTGATCCCCCCCCACAAATAATGAAGTTGTTCCCGATCATAATACAAATTACATTCAAAACAGTTGCGGTCTGCATCCGGACCCCGGCATGTTTCCATCTGGACCGCGAGACAGAACGGTAGCACCATTTTTCTGTTTCTAGTTGAAGTGAGCAGAGCGACAAAACAGTGGTGCAGATCACACCACAAACACTCAGGATCGTTTGTGGTAATGATATTTCAGCGCTATATCCTCTAGTAGTTTTATCTAAAGCCAAACGCGCTTCATTCAAGCCCTTTCAGCTCCGTGCACGTTCTCTCTTTCTTCAGATGCGCACCACATTAACGGAGCTTAACACTCAAACGCAACCCCCCCGATGTCATCGTCCATCACAATGTTTCACTGTAGACATTGCCTGATGCCAATTTGGTAGACATCGCCCAACCCTTATATATATATATATATATATATATATTGCTTTTGAAAACTACAGGACAAACACTCAATAAATAGGACAGACAATTCACATAGAGCACTTGCTGAAGGCACAGAAAGGGAACACGAATATATTTTCTATCTTGCAGTTAAAACATACTTATTTTGTGTGTTCTGTGCATGCATGATACAAATTGCATGTGTTTGTAATACTGCACAGGTGTGGTAAAATCCTCTCAAGGAGTCATGCAGTTATGCAGGCTGTGCTACAATGAATGGGCTCAGGTGGCTACTCAGTGAAATGAAGGTGTGAACACAGGCTGTCTGTGACAGAGTAAATCATGTTTAAGAGTGCTGGCACCACAGTCTGGAGAAACAGATCACTCTGAAATCCAAGCAAAGCAAAATTTAGCCACAGACCATGCAGGTGCAGCAGAATGTAGCTCTCCAGAAAAGCTTACAGGATAGTTCACCCGAAAATGAACATTCTGTCATCATTTACTCATCCTAATATTGTTCACAACCCACATGACTAATGCTGGAAATAAAAAACAAGAGGTTTAGCAAAGTCTCACGCAGCTGTTTGCAAAAAAGCAACCTGGACATTTTGTTGGTTAACTCCTTTTGGGTTCCAAAAATTGCATTTAACCCCATCTCATGATAAATGAAATGTTTTTATGAGGTGGCAATTTACAGTGGTCCAGTAGTGCACAAGACAACGAAATTTAAAAAGCAAACATAAGTTCACAACACAACAAAATCAAGACACAACACAACGAAATCAAGCCACAACACAACGAAATCAAGCCACAACACAACAAAATCAAGCCACAACACAACGGAATTTAAAAACAAACATAATTTCACAACACAACGTAAATGCTCCCGACTCATAGCATAGTAAAGATGGTTTTAGGTTTGATATTCGCTGCATATTCGCCCAAGCTGCTAAAGGGACCGTCTGCAAATTCCACTCACAGTCCAAAAATATAAATTAACAATATTTACAAAGTTATAGTAAATGCCTAGTTGGGAGATTAACTTACTATATATGATCATCTGCCAATATCTCGCTTGTACAGTACACTTTTTTTTTAAACATTACTGTAGCTTACCAAAAGTGTTTTGTTTTTTTTTGTTGTTATTTTATGTTCCAAAGGTTATATACGTTCCTGGTGACCAGATTGACTTACTACAGGTGAAATTTTGCCAATACCCCCCTAATGTATGTACAGGAAACAATTATTTTTAGAAAACAATTACTGTAATTCACCAAAAGTGTTTTTTTTTTTTCATGTTCCAATGATTGTAGTACATTCCCAGTGACCAGACTGACTTACTACAGGTGAAAATTTGCAAATACCTGCAAAAAAACCTTTTGGTGAATTACAGTAATTTTTTTTATACAAATAATTGTTTACTATACATACATTAAGAGAGGTATTGGCCCAATTTCACCTGTAGTAAGTCAGTCTTACCAATAGGAACCTACCACAACCTTTGGAACATGAAAAAACCCTTTTGTTGAATTTCAGTAATTTTTCCTGAAAATAATTGTTTACTGTAAATACATGGTATTGGCAAAATGTCACCTGTAGTAAGTCAGCCTTACCAATAGGAATCTACTACAAGCATTGGAATTTGGCAGACGTTCCCTTAATCATCATGTGCCGAGGTAGCACGTCAAAGCATTCTCAGGTAAAAATATGCCCGTAGCTGATTTTGAATTAATAATTCATGTCGATATACAAAGGTTACATACTGTTAAAACTAATCGTGGTATTGATATCTTTGTAAGCCTGTCGACTCTATAGAACAGTGGCAAGGGAAAATTAATGTTTTGTACGAATTCATCCGAATTAACCAGTAATTTGCTAAAACATAAAATAGTTATGGAGCTGCCATGAATGAGTAACATGAGGGTAGAAACATAAAGTGCGCTTTCTCAAAAACCACCAGTTATTTTCTGATTTTTGAAGCGTTATTGAAGGTCAGAATGAGAATTTATAATAAAACTACAACTATAAAATATGACTGTTCTCCATGCAGTTTTGGTCCTCAGGAGCTGAGAAAGTTTTATTAGGGAGAAGAGAGGATAGATTTTCTGTTACTGGACAAACAGTAACTAAACCAGCTCTTTCCCAGCAGGTGGGTTTGTTACTGACATTTCAGAACACTTTACACTATTTTTTTTCTTCTGTCGAATGCCTCTTCATATCTCTCATTCTTTCCCGCTGTCTCCCACAGTGCAGTGTTCTCCCAAACTGCTGAGAATGCCTACTGAAATCTCTGAAGTCTCTAGGTATCCAAAAATCTCCTGCTAGAAACATGATCGATCTCTCAGCCACCAGCAGGCCAAGCTGGTAACTGTGTTAATTTGTTATCCTACAGATTTTCACTTCAAAAAGAATCACTATGAAATCACTATGTAGACACCAAAAGCACCCCATTACCATTTTATATGTTTTTCCCAGTAACCCCATTGTTTTCAATGAGAAACATTTGCCATATTCACTGACACAAAAGGCATCATGAAACATCATCTCACAACATCCTGATCACTTTGCTGGCTAAAATGCATCCACGCTTGTAATTCTATATGTTTATGTCTGAAGAAAGCTGTATTATATATTGATTATGTATTTAATTTAACACATTTAGTCAGCTGTTCCTGTATATGAAAAAGTGATGATGGGGTATAATTTTAATTTGAGCTCAGCAACATTAATTAGTTCACAGTGTTAAATTTTCTGAAGAAATTCGGCTCTGTTGAAGTGTTGTGTTCTGTGTTTGATTAGCCGACTAAAGCCTTCATCATCATCGACTTTCATCAAATATATTTCCAGTTGTCACTGTTTATCAGCATTCCATGCTCAAAGCACAACAAGAGTCAACCAGAGGTAGCTGTAACTGAAAATTATATCGCATAATCATTTTTAGATACAGGAGCAGCTGGGAAAAAATGCATAAAAATATGTAATGAATATTATTTAGTTTTCTTCAAAAATAACACCATAAGACATTAGAAAAAGCACTAACAATGTTCTGAAGGAGAAAATTCTAATAATAATCCTATCATAGTCAATAATATCGGAGATTGACCTGCTTCAGCTACTCGAGCTGAAGCTAAACAGTGAATAACAGTGAGTTAATTAACTCATCCAAACGCATATGAGTTTAATTCATTATACACAATATCAACGCAGCAGCTTACTATGCACAAATTGATAAACCAAAAGATAAACCTAACTTGGTGTGAGCACAGCGTACAAATACTTCAATACAACTAACAAGATTGTTCAAATGTCCAACCAAATGGTATTATGTTATTTTGGTATAATGTTATTTTATGTGATTACATTTTAACAACAAGGATAGTTTTCATGTTGTTTTGGTTAAATGTTGATATGTTTAAATTTTATATATTTTAACATTTGAAAATTTGTTTTACTTTAGCACTTTCACATCTTTTTTATGTTTAGCTTTGAGCTACAGTTTATTGATCTGTGCACAAATTAAAGGGATAGTTCACCCAAAAATTATCCCATAATTTACTCACCCTCAAGCCATCCTAGGTGTATATGACATTCTTCTTTCAGATGAATACAATCGGAGTTATATTAAAAAATGTCCTGGCTAATCCAAGCATTATAATGGCAGTGAATGGCAGCCCAAAATTTGAAGTCCAAAAAAGTGCATCCATCCATTTTAAAAGTAATCCACACGGCTCCGGGGGGTTAATAAAGGCCTTCTGAAGCGAATCAATGGGTTTCTGTAAGAAAAATATCCATATTTAAAACTTTATAAAGTAAAATATCTAGCTTCCAGCGGGCCGCCTTCCGTATTCAATTAACGAAGAAAGTGTAAAGTCTCTCGCAGTTCAAAACACTTATGCTACGTCCAACGTCATCATCGCGCCATTCACTGCCATTATAATGCTTAAAAGAGCCAGGACATTTTTTACTCTACTCCGATTGCATTCGTCTGAGAGAAGAATGTCATATACAATTAGGATGGCTTGAGGGTGATATTACATTAAATAGACCGCAACAGAGGTTATAACTGAAGAAGTTATACAGAAGTTATAACACGTCAATTAAAATGTTTTTGTTGACTAAAATAAGATGCCATTTTGCCATAAATAAAAAGAACTAAAATGAATGAAAATGTCATGAAGACAAACATTACGATTTGAACAACAACAAAAAAAAGTATAAGATTAGTTACATATAGTTGCCAAAGTACTTTTGCCCTGCTCAAGTAGGGAATGGCAACACTGCAACAAATTGGGTAATTTTCATGCAATGACGAATTTCTCAAGTTTGGTTGTCATAAAAGTTTAGGATTCAATACCGCACAGCAGTGAGCTCTCAAAGTTTGAGCAGCTGTGTTTATTGAAGAGGGTGATTAATTTTGGAGGGTTAACTGGGATTTGTAATCACTTCCCTTTTGTTTGATTCTGAGGCTAAAAAACAACACATCACGTTAATCACACACCCTAATTAAAAAACAGCAGGCTTCTCGCTCTGTCTATCTCTCTTTCTCTTGCGCTACATCTGTCTGTCTTTCTCTTTTTATGCTGTCTCTCTTTCTCGAGTGTGATGGATTTCTAGGAAGCACCCAGTCGTGAGCTGCTCTAATTTAGAGTCTATCAATACATCTTATCAGTGGGGGCTCGTTCTCCCTAGTTTCTCCACCTTATTCCTCCTTCTTGTCTTCCATCTTACACTGTAGGCATAAATGCAGACTCGACATCTTCTGAAACGTGGCTCTCTTTGACTGGCTCACTTGATAATGAAAACTTGTCAATGTGAACTTTCCATCAAGAGTCCAGTGGTGAGACCAGTGAGAAGAAGTTGGTGGAGCTCTCAGTGCCTTTTCTCAAATTTCATCCCTCCTTAGACTCTAGGATTTGCACATTTTACACAGCAGAACTCTGGTTCCCTGCATGCAGTGCGGCATTAATAAATCAAGTGAATTACAAGGTTATTTGTAGTGTTGTGATTGTTGCCTCGCTGAGTTATGTGGTGTTGACTTAGGCCTGTTTCACACATACTGCATCTTGCACTGCAAGAGACGTTACACTTTCTTCCTAAGTTAAAAAAAAACGGAAGGCGTTCCGCCGGAAGCTAGATGCTTTACTTTATAACGTGTTAAATATGGATATTTTTCTTACACAAACCCATCAATTCACTTCAGAAGGCCTTTATTAACCCCCCGGAGCCATGTGGATTACTTTTATAATGGATGGATATACTTTTTTGGTTTTCAAATTTTGGGCTGCCATTCACTGCCATTATAATGCTTGGAAGAGCCAGGACATTTTTTTATATAACTCCGATTGCATTCATCTGAAAGAAGAATGTCATATACACCTAGGATGGCTTGAGCGTGAGTAAATTATGGGATAATTTTTGGGTGAACTATCCCTTTAACAGGTTACAGTGTTCACACTCCCCGCATAAGCAGTCAGAAGTGGAACTGAGAGTAAAGTTTAGGCTCTTAGGCCGTTTACACTACATACATTTTGCTACGGTTACACCTGGTATCCACACTACTCAGGAGTTTTCGCCCCTCGGAAACTGAGACTTTTGGAAATGCTGCAAACCCTGTTTTAGTTTGAAAACTCCGGGGTTGCGTTTCAGTGTAGACTAGGGTTGAGAATCGTAAGAAATTTTCTGTAAGAAACGATTCCGGTTCCGATTCCGGTTCCATTAAAATTATTAAACAACTAATTCCACAATAATACCACAAAATAGTGGTAAGAAAAAATGCACAATACTAGGTTTGGGTATCGTTTTAAATTATAACGATTCAGATTCAGATTCTGCTTCTGCTTCTTATCGATTCCAATAAGGTAAAAAAAACCTTAGATATCATTCTCATTTATTCTAAGTCTTATTGCAAAACATTTCATTGTAGCTGAATACCATGAGCAAAAATCAACAGCTTTGGAACTTTTGCCTATGGTTTAAAAATACCATAGCAAAAACAACTAGCCTAACTAATATACATTTCAAGCATTATTAAAGACAAGTAAACACTCAGTAATTAAAAAAGAACAAATAAACAAATTTAGCAATTGCACAAATAAATACAATTGAACAAATATACGATTGAAATAAACATTTTCAGGTATTCAGGTACAGACACTGTAATCAAATGTAAAAAAACACTGCACGTTATTAATAAAATATAGGCTATACATTACAAATATAGTTACAAAAGTTATTCTGTCTAGAACAGTGAGTGAATTTTCTCGTTGTCTTTTGTTGTTTGATTAACTGCCGTCACTTTAAGAGCTGCACGAATCTCAAACTGTTACATCTTTTCTTTTCAACTGTCTTAAGACATAACCGACTGTGTTTATTTTGACATATTTTTGTGTGTATTTGTCCGTTCGTGTGCTGTGCAAAAAGACGAGGAAGAGAACTTGTTATCATTATCGCGCACTATTCACTATGAGACGGCGTTCTGTGCGCACGTGTGTGTGTGTGCAGCATGTGTGTCTGCAGCACAGAAAACAGCGTGTGAGTCTTCTTTGCGCTCGAATGGTTTAAAATCACATTAAAATGCGCACACAGGAACGATAAGTGGAATTTAAGTGCGAGTTTCTTATGGAATCACCGGTTCTGGGCAACTTGAAACCGGTTCTAAAATGGAACCGGTTCTTGATACCCATCCCTAGTGTAGACAGACCAAAATGGATATTTTGAAAACAAAGGCGTGGCTGCCCACATTCGCTCCCTGATAAGGTCTTCTGGATCATTGCGTATCCTTCCCTGATTTGTCAAGCCCCTATCATATGACCATTACACTACTGGAACACGACAATAACAAACCAGATCTGTCTCTCTCAGCGGCTCTGTAACAGACCAGCCTCAACGACCGTGTAAACAATAATCGACGGAACTACAAGCTTTGCTGACTTTTTAGCAGCCATTGTGCAGTTAAACTCTGCATTTTCTAATACTGCAGCTGCCTACATGCACAAGAGACAAGTTATTATTAGAGAAATCGGCAACTTAACACTTGTATGCGCATGCCCAGTGAGCATGAATGGTCATGTGACATGCGTTTTCGGTCGTGTAGTGTGGACGGAGATCGTTTCTGAAACGCAGTGGAAATGGCAGTATGGACGAGGAATGTTTTCATTTTTAAACGCTGTGTTAAAACGAAAACGCTCTAGTTTAAACAGGGCCTTAGTTCATGCGTCACACGCAACAGAAAACATATTTAGTTTGTTGAGTTTTAAAAAACAAACTCTATTAAAACAAATGTTTCACACTTTCTCTAGTTCAATTTGTCCACTATCCATTTCTATTCTAAAAGTAAATATACAGTTGCAGTCATAAGTTTACATACACTACACCTTGCAGAATCTGCCAAATGTTAACATTTTCAACAAAATAAGAGGGGTCATAAAAATTGCATGTTTCTTTTTTATTTAGTACTTCGCTAAATGACAGTATGATAATATAACAATTTCATATAACATATTCCATCATATAACAGCATTGCAGTATGAAGGAAATGTTGATTACATTTTTAACATATAATTTTATGCCCAGGATTTAATGCATCCTAAGCACATCAAATTAAATAATATTTTCACACTTGAGTAATTTGGAAAAAAATGTTTAAATTAACGTTTCCTTTGATTATTTTTTTTAAATTATTATTCTCACATCACGACTCCTTCTCAAGTTCCTTACTGACACTTCTGTGTCCTTTTTTAAACAAATCCAGTGTCATATTTTAAGCCTGAAACAATAAAATATAAGGCATTAAAAAATATTTCATTTTTATAAGACAGTTTTAATGTAGCCTTAATATAACAAAAAGAAAACTTTGAAATATGTTAGTTTTAATAAAAATCAACCGTTGAGAAAGATCTCTGTGATGCACCATCAGTAAACTATCAGTGTGAAAGCTCACACCCCACACATGGTATAAATATATACATGTACATGTGTGAAACTGGCCTTGAAGAGCATCTCTGTCCTTATATGCAATACCATCATTGTTGTTTATGTATTTAATGCATTTGTGTATTGTGTAATGTATGATTTATATTGCCTGACATTATCAGGCTCTGTCTGTAATCATCTCTGGGCACAGAAGAAGTGTGTGTGTGTGTGTGTGTGTGTGTGTGTGTGTGTGTGTGTGTGTGTGTGTGTGTGTGTGTGTGTGTGTGTACAGGTATAAGTGGTTTATGAGGACACAAATGTATATATAATGTCACGGGTATTACAACGTAAACATGGTTTATGAGGACATGAGGACACTTCCTGTGTCCTTGTAAACCAAATGGCTTAAAAAACATACTATACTGTGTGTTTTTTTTTTTTTTAAGTTTTGTGTGATGGGTAGGTTTAGGGGTAGGGTTTGTGTAGGGGGATAGAATATACGGTTTGTACAGTATAAAAACCATTACACCAATGGAGAACCCGTATTCAAGAATGTGTGTGTGTGTTTGATATTTTCTGTAACTCTAAGCTCCTGCTTAATTCAATTGAGGGCCAATTATTGACTGTTCTGTCTCTCTGAAATCCTCTCAATTCATCTGAAGTATAAGAGTCTGCAAGACCTTCGAACCCTACTTTCTTCAGTCTGATGATCCATCAATTACTTAAAAGTCAAATCTTGCCAACTCTTTAATACTCTACATTTATACATTAATGCAGTACTCTTTAATACACTAAATTGTCAAAACTATGCGAACACCCAAACAACATTTGCAAAACCAGTGAGTAAATCAAATGTAATATCCAAAAATGCTTTGATTTCATCTGTCCTATTTGTTGTACTTACTGGGTAAATTATAACTCTTGTTTTGTATTATTTATCTGAATCATAAATGCATAATGTGAAAATAAGGGTTAATTTAATTTCCAAATTTATATAGTGTATAGACTGTTGTTAACATTTAATTATCTTAGACACTGTTTTTATTTGCACCATTTACAATTTTAACAGTTTAAAATGACACTCAGGCTTTTTGCTTCTGCCATAATTAAAAACCATCATCCCTATTACACACACAGTATTTTTATCTTTGTAAGTCTGCTTTTCTTGTAACATTCAGAAAATGAAAAACAATTGTGTCAAGTACATGGTAATAAATGTGTAATAACACAATTACAACATTGCAATAGAATCAGGGACAACTAAAACAAAGCTGAATATAATACTGATGCCTTTTTGGAGAAAAATTCTTAATATAAACGTAAAATGTAGTTCCACCCAGCTCTTTAAAAGGCTGATTATAAACATCAGTGAGAGACCCAGGGTATGTGTGTGTCTTAGTTAGTTCATAGTCAAATAAATAATCTGTTAAAGGGGACCTATTATGCAAAATTGAACTTAATTTGAAAAACATAAATGTGTGTCGGCAGTGTGTGTACACAACCACCCTATAATGGTAAAAAGCCGTTTGCAGTTTCTATGCAATGTGACATCACAAATGCTTAGGCCCCATCCACGACACATTCTGGGGACACCTGAGACTTATGCCGCGTTCCAGGCAACCTGTAACCCCTGTTTTTCCAACCTTCTACCTGTGAAAGTGCACTGGAAAAGCAGTCAAACCCGTGACTTCCCACCCGTGAACTCGTACTAGATCGATGTACTCCCAGTTACGCACTCTGACGTCACATAGCCAGCGAAACAATAATGGCAGCCCCTACGGATGCGGTGTTTATGAAAGTCTAGGGTTTCTCTAACGTTAGAGACGGGCCAAATCGTTTATTAAAATAAGGTATTGCTCTAACGTTATTTATCCACAAATGTTATGCATTATCAGCAGTTTTTCTAGCGTTAGCTAGTTTTCAGTCCATTGAGTGCAAGAATAAATTAATACCAAATACATTTCCAAATATACAAATAACGTAAAATAAAAGGTATAACAGCTTTTTTTAAAAGTTTTTCTCCTCTGTTTCCCTCAAATAAGCAAGGAGTAAGCACCTTTGGTGATAGAAATGATTGTAA
Organism: Coreius guichenoti; assembly: GCA_039654105.1. Taxonomy (NCBI): domain Eukaryota; kingdom Metazoa; phylum Chordata; class Actinopteri; order Cypriniformes; family Gobionidae; genus Coreius; species Coreius guichenoti. The sequence goes on along the minus strand of CM077185.1, from coordinate 16,755,660 downwards.
ATGAGCATAAGCCCCGTACGGTCCGCCATGCTTTGTTTACATCTAGTTACCACAATTCCTTGCGCTCAGGCAGTTTGGCGTGACTTTGCCTGGAACGCTACAAAGTCGTGAGTCGTGGTTTGAAGTCGTAACTTACGGGCTCAAAAACCTGCCTGGAGCACAGCATTATATTACATCTTGTAAAAAGGGGCATAATAGGTCCCCTTTAAATTATTCAGAACAACACAAACACAAAATGTATCTGACAAATAAAACTGGATACACAGAAATTGCTTTATATTACTGCCACTGATTGCTGCACATGGCAATGTTCGCATCTTAGCAAAAGAAATAAACTATTTGCATTGCACACACATCCTTATAATATAAGGCAATCACTTTTTTATCATTGTACCGAAGAGAATTAAACACTATAACATAAATCTCACCTAAACGGTGCATTTACACAAACCGCTCTCATTTATTTGTCACAAAAAGATGAAGACTGGCTTTGTTTCAGGCTAAGAGTCCTCTAGAGTCCTTTTCCACAGTACTTTTTTCCTGAGCTAGACAAATGCAACACCACTTCCATTTATAGTGGTATTCCCATGATAACTACATGAACACTACAGTCTAGAGTACAAAACAAGCAACAGTCTAAATCACTCTGACATTAAATACTGCCATTTGCTTTCTATCCTCAATGCTGTTTACTCAGGTAAACCTTTAAACAACCAAACAAAAAAGTAAGGCCAAAACTGAAAAAATTCATATGAATCGAGCAAACAACAATCTGCACCTCATTAGCGCGAGTGACATTGTAAATTCTACATGCAAATTAAAGGGATAGTTCACAAAAAATGAAAATTCTGCCATCGTTTACTCAGTGTTTACGCATCCGGGGATTGAATGATATGAGTCTTTCAAAACCTGGAATGTGTGGAACACAAAAGAAGATATTTTCAAGAATGTTTCAACTGTTTCAACTGTTGACTTTCATTGTATGGACAAAAAAAGGAAGAAACAAAGTCATACAGGTTTGGAACAACATCATGATAGAATTTTCATGTTTGGCTGAACTATTCCTTTAAAGACAAGCTACAATCCTTACACCAGCGTGATAAAAACAGGAAAATGTTGGACTTACTTTGTGTATTCTTCATTGTCTCTGTCGCACCTTGCATCCTTATGTTTCTCCCAGTCTTTCCCATGTTTGCATGTAGTCAATAAAATGATATCATCCCCATTATGTATATGATACAAAGCATTTCTGGTTTCAGAACCAATGCCAGTTAGATACCTCTTCCCTTTGAAGACTAGCAAGTATTTCCGTAAAGGAGGGACATTGTTAAGAATCAGATAACCTTTTTGCCCTCCTTTCTGAGGATGGTCTTTTGAAAACAGAGGGATGGACACATCAAAGTGTGGTCTAAAGTTGTCCATGTCGGTGCTGGCCTTGGCCAACATGGCTTGGCCGATATCAAAGCCTAGTTCCTCCGTATAATCAGGCCATGTTCCAGAGTACAAGTTAAAAATCAGATGGTTCCTCCCTTCGTACCACAGAGGGAGGCTTTGAATTCGGGCTCTGACATTATGTACATACTGAGTGGACAGCTGGTCCCTGTCTAGAGTGTCTATACTCAGTACAAAAAGACAGGCCTCATTAGGGTCCGTTGTGTAGAACCGCGATTCCTCGATGGCTGCCAGAATCTTCTGGTAGCTTTCTGAGGGTGCTTCTCCTTTCTGAGGGGGGTACACATAGATTTTAAAGCCCCGTTCGCAGCGCTGGAAATCGAAACAGGTGTCCATACGACATCGTCGGCTCTTGTAGATGTTCTTCTGGATTTCTCGTCTCTCGCGAGGAGACGTGTGTTGATGAAGAAGCAGTGGCCCGTCCTCTTCCTGCTCTGCCTCACCCAGGTATGTCTGCAGTGGAGGATCAACCCATTCTGGCCAACGAGGCAGACGTGGTGGGACACCGGGGATCTGTGAGACTCCATAAAGCTCTGCATGGTTCTGGTTCTGGAACTCACCGATCTGTAGGCCACACAGGTAGGCTAGTAGCAGGCTACAGGCCCCCACAGATACCAGCAGGTATCGCTTCTTCGCCTGCATGTGGACAGCGAGAAGCAGGGCAGGAAAAGAAGGAAGCAAAGAGGGTCGACAGTAAACCCACGGGACCAGCTCTCATACCAGTATGAGCATTCTGATACTGCACGGACCACTGTAAGCACAGAGATACAGAGACGATCATGTTAGCTTTTCACAACAGAATGAAAATCCAGAATATATTATTGCAACTACATCTGAATACAATCTGTATTAGAAAAAATAGTCCAAATTGAGATTTGGGATTTTTTTTAAAAAAGCATAAATTGAGGATTTTAAAATGCTGAACACAAAGAAATGTTATGAAGTAAAATGAAGAAATATGTCTAAATCAAATAAGCTCTTTTGCACAAGGTTTAGCCTACTTGATTTCCAAAAGATAAATTTTTTAAATTGTAAACTACTGAATAACAGACTTTTAGACCCTACTGAACATGTTTAATAATTATTATCTTTTGAGAAGTAATTATGCTAACCAGTATGCAAATTCTTCAGCGACTTACAGGGAGGTCTATATTTTAAAAGTAAATCTTGAGAGGTTTGTATTGTGCCATGTATTTGTAATGTGTGTATCTATAATAAAGTAATAAGTAATGATGTGCTCTATAACCACCTCAGAAAGTCTTGGGAATTTAGTCTATTTAGCGCACTCTGACGGTAATCTTTGTCGTAACTGAAACTTTTGAAGACGCGAATATAATGTACATATACGTATTTAGGTAACACTTTATTTTACAGTGTCATTGTTACACGTTACATGTACTTACCATAGTAATAACAGTAGATTATGCATAATTACATGCAACTAACCCTCAACCTAATCCTACCCTAACCCTCTAGTAAATACATGTACTTAATTAATATTACTCAGTACTTAAATATATAATTACACTGTAACAGTGACACCTTAAAATAAAGTGTAACCCACATTTAACACATATACTAGTTACATAGTTAGTTACTAAAGGGCCATGGCTTCAAAGACTTACAATTGTAGCCTCAGGGCTGGATTGGTAATCTGGCATAACGGGCATTTTCCCGGTGGGCCAATGCACTTTGGGGTTGATACAATGTTTTGTTTTGTTTTTGCCAATGTTTCTGCCCATCATGCAGTGACAGCGGTCCACTGTTTTTTCTTGTATTTGTCTTGTACAATGTATCTTGCCTGTCACAATATGAGGTAAATCCAACCCTGAGCACCACCCTTATAGCAATTTACCTTGTAACTACTAACACTGAGAAAATGTGTGTTTTTTTGGCAGAAATGTATTTATTAAAACTGTTCAAAATATTTTTTATTACAAACTCTATAATTTATTATTATTTATTTATTTATTTTAGAAACCATATACCCATAGTAATGAGAAGCATGGTTTTATCAGTGACTACCATGATCTTATAGTTAAATAGAACTTCAGTTAAACTCTGGATTCCATGCAAGAACTGTAAATTTCATTAGGCCAATTAAAGGATGATTTAACAAAACAGCTTTAAAGCCTAGATCCCATGAATTAAGGACAAAGGTTTTTTTTCTCTTTAAATGTTTTATGAGCTTTTTAATAGTTCTAATGAATTTTTAAATGAAGTAAATTGTTAATTCAATGAGAGTGTCTTAAATATATTAGGAGTTAACTCTTTACAAATGTTGTTTTTAAAGGGATCGTTCACCCCAAAATGTCCTTATTTACCCACCCTATATCATTCCAAACCTAAATGACTTTCTTTCTGTGGAACATATGGTTTGGTTATCAACATTACCAACATTCTTCAAAATATCTTATTTTGTATTTCACAGAAGAGAGAAAGTCGTAGGCTACAGGATTGGAATCCTGAGGGTGAGTAAATAATGACAGAATTTAATAACAGTAAATTTAACTTACAGCATCCTAGCTCAAAATCAGTGTTTTACTGTCAAGTGCATTTCTATGTGACAGAAATGCAATATTAAGTTTGTTAACTGTATTTGCAGTAAATTCAATAATATCTAGGCCTATCATGATTTGTTCCAGTCCTATTTTATTTATTCATTTATTTACTCCTATTTAAGGCCCTATCCCCAGCAAAAGCATTCACGTAGAAACTCATGGGACGGATGGGATGAATTTGCCCAGGGCCGAATTTTATCCCCAGTCCAGCCCTGCAAAAACATGGTAAAATTAAATAAACTGACTACATACAAAAATACACACCCACTTTATAAAAATGATACAAAGAAAAAATCTCTATTTATTCAGTACCAAAACCATTTTACTGACTGTTCACCTCACTTGAAAACTCCAGAAACTAAGGCAATATTTAAAAACATATAAAACTACGGTAAATTAAAATTACCTGAATATAAATTGATTTATATATCATATGCTGGACAAACTGAAAGTGCGTTCATAAAGAGAGACAGAGATGTTTTACCTGTTGTCACCTGTTGAAGCGTCAATCATCTACTGATGAGTAGAAGACCTTCAATGATTTTCAATTTTATCTAATAAATTAAAGCACTATCAAGTCAGCGCATTATTATGAGTTGTGCAGGAGTATTTGCCAGCCATTTCTGTATTCATAAAGCAAAGACTGTAGTAATTCTGTACGTCAGTCTTTATAATAATGCGATTATAAGTGAAATTGACAGAAAAACATACGCTGTCCGAATCCATTACCCTGATAAAGCAACGTGTTGTATGTTGTCTGTTTATATCTTTACATTCTTGATATAATTATCTTCACATTTGTCGTGGCGATCACTGTGCAACTTCAAAAAATCCATTGAGTCTTCTTTATATCACATTCCATACACAAGTCTCGATACATCATGAAATCAGCCTACAGATTTGCGTATCTCCAGAATCAAGAAAGAAATTCTTCTACGAACGTGAGGACTATCCACTCCTATCTCTCTGGATAAATGTGCAGGTTTTAGAGCAAAATCCATTGCAGAGTTCCTGAGACATCCTGAACGCTCAAGTTGCTTTTACAACTCTCCAAACCCAACGCGAAACTTCTCATCACGCCACTCGTGGTCTCACAGCATCATTGAGACTCTGACAGCATCGGATAATCTAGCCTGAACCACAGGTTTCAATCGCAGTCCTTCCAGCGGTTTGGTTTAATTTGAAGTTAGCTGTCAGTCACAGTTTGATCCAGAGTCAATCCAGTGGGACCACGTGCATAGACTCCAAGAAGAACCCCAGTTTCGCTCGCATGACATTTCTCTGAAATTTCATCTTTATCGATACCTCTACAAATGCAAGCACATGGCGTTAAAGTTAACGCTGTTGCCAGTTGAATGTCACTTCACTCGAGCGCATCTTTACCGGGACAAGCCCGCGAAAACACGCACACCTTCTGTCGCACGCCTGCCTCTATAAACAATTCCCGCAAGTCTTCTGCTTCAGAATCAGCAGGCGTGGAGCACGAGCTTCTGAGTTGAATCCGCTCACCATCTCTGTGAGCTTGAACCTCCCACCGTCATTGAGCCTGTCCTCACTGTTATTTAGCAGAGAAAGCTGTCTGAGAGAAGGGACGGTAAAGAATAAGAGCAGTGTAGTACCGACAGACGCGTAGACACGAGGAAAGCATGACGCGCGCGACGAACCGAGAGACTGTCTGCAAACATCTTCATGGAAAAACTATATGGTACCCTCTTCTGATGAACACTGCACCGCGGCAATAATTCCAACAAATGGATGCATTTTTCATTATGAAAATGTGTTCTAAGTCAATTTATTTTATATGTTAAACGTTCTGTCTGACACAAATATGTTTAAGTGTTGATAAATTGTATCTTTACTGGCATCTATGGTTCAATGAAGAACCTTACCATCCATGGAACCTTTTCAATGCACAAGGTTCTTTATACGGGAAAACGGTTCTTTAAATTATAAAATATTCTTCACACTAGGTGAACAAAAAAAATGTTTACTCAAAGATTCTTTGGTTAACCTAAAATGGTTATTCTAATGGCATCACTGCAAAAAAAAAAAAAAATGCAATATTAAATTTGTTAACTGTATTTGCAATAAATTCAATTATCTATCATGATTTGTGTCAGTCCTATTTTATGTATTCATTTATTTACTCCCATTTAAGGTGAAAAAAATGTTTACTTAAAGATTCTTTGGGGAACCTAAAATTGTTATTCTAAAGCATCGCTGCAAAAAAAAAATTTTTTTAAAGAGTGTAAAAAGTAACAGGGTTGCCGGCTTTAAGAGTGTAAAAAGTAACAGGATTGTCGGTTTTACAATTAATTTAGCCATTACTAGCCATAGGTTCAAGGTCATTATGCAACAAGTTGTTCAATTGAAAGGGAATGTTTGTTCAAATATAGTTTTCAGGAAGATTCAATTGTTTACTGTAAAAAACAAAAAACAAAAAAAAAAACATTGTAACAGAGTTGACTATAAAATCATTTTTATCTAAATGTAACAAGATAAAGTGTTGAAACCAATTAGATACGATTGTCTTCACGAAATTTAATTCATAATAAACATTCAGGATGGATGTTATTATGACAGAGCTTTATTAATGAGATTGTGTATCATTGTAATAAAGAAGAGTTAAATAATAGTAAAATAACTGATGCAATAACTTATGGGGGCACAAAGTAGGCCTACTTTTAAAGGCTATTACATGATATAGCTATAAGGTCCTTGCAAAGAGATCATAAATCTATATTCATAATGCACTACTATTAGACGATGTCAGTCTATCTGGCCGACATTTAGTACCAAATTAATAAATTAATCTGAACTGAGTCAACGAAAACATATTCCATCATATTCACAACAGATGTAAAAAATGATCATCTCTAAAACAAGTAAAATAAAACTTTTCAACAGTTATAATAAGTAAGGAACTTATAATCAAACAATGGAAATGTGTGTGTGTGTGTGTGAGAGAGAGAGAGAGAGAGAGAGAGAGAGAGAGAGAGAGATGCAATGTGAAATGGAATTTGACAAAACAGGACCATGTTCGTTCATTCAGAGACCCCTGAGCTCTTTCATGATCAAATGAGTGTATTGCGAGATAAATGCTTCCATCTAGTGGTGGATGTTACTTCCTGACTAATATTGCATTCTAACAGACTACACAAAACGTTTGTGTTCCCAGTAAAATGGATGAACACACACACTGTCCCTTATGGAAGATCTTAATTCTTATTTGTCTATTTTATTTTATAAACTTTAAAAACCCTTTTTACTCGAAATGTCACAACAATCACACTTTTAAATAACTGGAATAACATTTCTGATGCATTATGACCTTGTGGTATTTTCTGATTGATATGTACCTATATATGTTTGCTATACATTATGAAAATGCATAATATATACATGCATTTTTTATATTTATTTTTTTATTTGTAAGACATTTTTATTTATTTATTTATTTATTCATTCATTCATTCATTCATTCATTCATTCATTCATTCATTCATTCATTCATTCATTCATTCATTCATTCATTCATTCATTCATTCATTCATTCATTCATTCATTCCTTCCTTCCTTCCCAGAAGGATTTTAAGATGAAATATGCCAACTTTTCAATGCAGAATTTTTTTTTATATGATAAAATACATAAAATAATCAGTATTTACAACAGAACTAATGTGCAGACTAATCAACCTGTAATAAAACCTCATTACCTACTTTTAATGTTATAATCAAAGTTATGTTATAATCACATGCTTCCACATTTAGAAAATATTTCTCTCTCCACAACTCAACACAATTGAGTTTTATCAGGGCCATAACAACCACAGATATTGAGAGTTCAAACATAGGAAAATATAAATGCAATGCTCCTGATGTGATTTCTAGAGCAGGGTTGTACTGAATCTCATAGTAAATATTTCAAGAAGGTTTTGACCTGTATGGATCACAGGTATGTCCTTGGGCTATAGTAGCAGTAGCCTAAAGGAAAATGTGGTAGATGTAAGACTGCTTTGTCATTCCTCTAAACATGAGTACAAAAAGCAATAAACAGCCAGAAGCACACTTAAAGGCAGAGTAGGCGATTCGTTCCAGGAACATTTTTGTTATGCTGGTTGAAAGTCTCTTCACATCCCGATAGCAAACAGCTGCCAGTAAGTTACTGTAAAATTTACAGCAATCTCTTTGCAGTGTATGTTAAGTGGTCTAAATGTATTTATATGTATATATGAAGAGTTCAGATGCAAAAACCTCTAAGTCCATCTGACACTTTCTTTTTTTATTTAAATTAGCATTTTTTTTATCAGGCTTCTATGTTTAGGTTCAGTAATTTCACTTTAATGGCAATGAAAAGGTTATTAGTCAGTTATTGAAATGCCTTATTTTGAAAAATATCACTTTAGTCAATTCATGGGTATTTAACAAATTTAACTTTGGTTTGCAAAAACCTCTAAGTCCACCTGTTTGGACAAAAAGACATAGTAAACAGTTGCAAAATCACTAAAGATGCAACTGGAAACATTGCAAATGATGAAAGCAGAATTCAAAATGTAACAATGAAGAAACTGATCCACACAGTAGGGGGAGCGGTGATGCAAACTGCCACATCAGTTTCTGTCAGAGTTTATGGAAGCACAAGGAGCACTGTTGTGTTTTCATTGCAACTGTAAGGATGGAAGCTTGGCAAATGAAAGACAGCTCTTTTGCACAGCGTCATGAAATCATCTTGAAATCATATGATTCAATTCATGGTTTCTGTGGACTTAGAGGATTTTGCTGACAAAGGGAAGTGGCGTTTAGAGGTTTCTGCCAACAAACTGGTATTTCTGAATGGGCTGACGCTGGGATTTAACGGATTTGAAATGAAAGTATTTGATAAACGTATACTATGTGCAGACAGCATTCGCTCAATATCATTATCTCATTTTTGACGGAGGTTGCGTTTAGCGGCTTTTGCATCTAAACTCTTCATATATCGTCTGTGGAACGCGTAGAACCATAAAATGTTCGTCCAATCTTTGCATTTGGTCCGAATGCAATGATACAATGTCTTATCTGCCTGTCAGCGGATGTATTTTAATACCCCCGCGCACCTGCTCGTGCAGACATCACACGTCATCAGCGCGTTTCATGCTATGCAGAGTTAGACAGACGTCAGTCACGGGCACCGCAACTGAAACAGCAGCCATATTTTACAATTCCTCCTTAACCAAAACAACGAGAGATGTTTGAGATGGAAACCTGTGGTTTATGACTCGAATTTATACATTTCAATGGCAACACTATCAACAGCGAAATGAACCTGCAGCAGTCAGGTGGTACAGGTCAATGTTTGCAACGCTGTATGTTTACTCACCTTTCTTATCTGTTTGAGCTAAGCCAGTGGTTCCCAAACTTTTTAGAGCGGCGTACCTCCTGAGGCATTTAACATCCTTCTGCATGCCCCCTCTCTTCCACTTAGACTGCAGTCCCACCTTTTCCAATTAAGGGACAATATTTGCCCCCTTTGATTTTAAGGTGCATTTTTTACCTTTATAAAAGCAAAGTGTTTCTAACCCTATTAAATGTTTATGTTATGTTTTGTCAAATTCTGAAAATTCCATTAATTTAATTATTAATATGATAAATAAAGCAATAAATTAAGCTAAATCAATAATTTCAATCAAATGAAATCATTATCGACAAAGTATTTACACACTGTTTAATGCTGCTCAGAGGTGGCCTGAATGCAATTACAGTGGCATAAATGTTATGAGATAATGTTTTAAATAAAAAATGTTCAACAGAGAAATATAAAATAATGATAAAAACGAAGTGATACTTTTAAATATTAAACTAAATTTGCCAGTAGGTGGTGGCAAGCCACTGTCTTAATAAGTGATTCATTCATTCATTCCGTAGCAAAGCAAGTGGCTTGCTGCATCCCAGTGTGCCTACTTATACTATGCCCTAAAAGTATGCACTGTTTTTATGAAGAAAAAGTACATACTTTTGAGTGTGTAGCAGAAGAGTAGGCAAGCTTTGGGACATACTACTTTGTAGCTGCGTCTTTAACAGACAACTCTGGTGCTTAGTTACGTGCATCATGTCACCATTTAAACTGCCCTGTCAATCATCTTATCACAGTTAAATTCAATTTATTTTAATTTCCTACCGTTTCAGAGAGAAATGTAGTAGCATGTTGATCTGCCAGTTGTGGGTCTGGAGAACTCTCCTCATGTCTTTGCAATTTGCAAAATGATGCATTTAAAAGTTACTGACTAAATGTATCTTTACAAAGTTCACAAGATGAAATATAATGTAGATAACATTGAGTAAATATCTTTTTGTCAGGTTAGATACCAATTATTAATCAAACCCCTATCTAAACCCCTCTACTTGATGCATTCACGCCATGTCGTAATTACCGTAAATATGAGATGACACGTGATGGTGTACTTGGAGCTGTTTATATCCTTGGATTCGGACTTCTCTTGCTCAAAGTAAATCTGCAGTTGTCACGTGGTACAGCTGTCACGTGGTATAAATTCATAGCTCTCGAGTCTAAAGTTGTAATTACTTGTAAATGAGTTCTACGATCACGTGAATGCCAGAATAGTTACGGTAATTTTGACATGGTGTGCCATTAACGCACCTTAAGCGTGCTGCATAAAGCCCAAGTATACTTCGGCCACGCACCATCTGCATGACATAATTATTGTCATCAGGAGGGTTTGTGGACGTCCGCACACCCCGTCCGCGTGCAGCCCAATTTTTGAGACGGTGCGCGTAAAACAAGAAAGACAGAAGTCACTGAGGCACCAACAGACTTTTTTCGGGATTTTCGGGAGGAGATTGGAGATTGTGCTTCAACTTTAATTTCTACATTTCCATTTATTTTACACCGACATAATGAGTTGTTCTGCAGTAAACTGTGCTAACAGTTTCTGCGGGAGTGTGAGCGGTGCATTGATACCGTGGCTCCACTTCATGCTCACTACTGCGCAGACTCGGGTCCCGTGTTTACTACTATGCAGACAAATCAGTCCCAAAGTCCCAAATCAGCGCAAAATGTCAGCGCCATATTGGGACATTGGCGGCTTCATTGGTGGCTTTTCTACAATGGAGGAGAGTGAAGGTGCGTCGTCTTTTTTTACAGTCTATGACCTTAAGCATTGGACTTGCACATCCGCCATGTTTGTAGGTTTGTTTGTGGGTTAGGCAATGGGTTGTGGGCAATATCAGTCATTAAGGGGCGGTCACACTACACATTTACTCCATTCATAAGCATGCGAATGCAAAAAGTTTCACATTTCACTGCATTTCAAAGTTCAAGTTTGGTGAACTCTGAGCTGCGAATTCGCATCACGTTAAGACGTGTAACCAGTAGAAGATCGATATGCCACACCGTGACCTCTTGGCTGAATTAAAACAACAATATTTTTGCAGTAAAGTCAAGTAGATTGTATATTTTTTACATTTTGAGTGTATTACTATTTGTTATATGATAAATTCATGTTTATATGAAAGATGCTTCAGAGCGTGTGGTCATATCACGACCGTTGCAGTGTCCAAAGAAATTTTGCATGCTCAAAGTCTAGTGTGCACGGATCTGCACTTCGGATTCCAACCGGTAAAAGTAGAGCATACGGGTAGCTTTGGAATACTTATTGCAACATACAATGATTTGGGACACACTAATTCTAATTTCTAATACTATTTAGGATGAATAGTATGTGAATTGGGATGCCGCAGCTGTATTTATGAATGGGTCATTGAATCACTGACTCTCCCGATTCGTTCAAAGCAGCAGATTCATTCACTAACGAAACATTGCTGTGTGTTGAAGACGCACGACAGATCGGCTGTGGCTGTCATTGGAACTATTATTTTGTTGTAAAATAAAGCAAACAATATTGACAATATATTATTATAATATTACTAGTTTTAAAATGTATGTCACTTGAAGGAATAGTTCACCCTAAAACGAAAATTCTGTTGGTAACCAAACAGTTGATGGTCCCCATTGACTTCCATAGTATTTTTTTCCTACTATGGAAGTCAGTGACGAACAGCCTATGCAATTGGTGCTTATCATCCGTATCTTTTGGCTCCAATAGGTTCGTCATAGTCCTCATGGAGGGCCAGCTGCAGTTCATACCAGATTGGGCTGGGCTCTTCAAGGTCCATTGCCATCAGCTCAATCAGCCGAGACAGTAATCCAATGTCTGTTTCATTCTGGAACTTCTATCTCAACTCGGCTCCAACAGGATGTAGAACGGTTATGGCAAGTGGATGCCCATACAGGAGTGAAAAGGACATTATACGGTCTAAACAAGATCAATATGCCCTTGACTGCCTTGAGTAGTTGACAACAAGAGAGACTGTGAATGGTGTCTCTAGATGTTACTCCTCTACTTCCTTCTAAGAATGCACCCTTGTTTGATGCTCCTAAGGAGGCAGTTACATCATCCCTTCGATGAACAGAGTGCCAAATGACTCATAATCCTTAGCAGCTCCGAGTCCTCTTCTATAATGCCTGATGAGTTTGGAGAACACCTGACAAGAGATCAGAGACCATTCCTCCATACAGAATCTCTCCAGATCCTTTAGATTCCCAGCTCCATGTTGGTGCTTCTTCTCTTCAGTTCACCCTGTAAGACTGGAGAAACTGGAAGAACTATAAAATATGGCAACTCTCTGAGAAAACAAAGGAAATTAACATCTGAACTCCCTCTTGTGCATTTAGCGTCCCCATCTGAGACGACATCACACTGAGTTAATCACCCAAGTATTGCCTTAATTTACATTTCTTTCCCTTCACTGCCTCTTCCCCCATCTCTCCTCTATAATTCACCCAAAATCTACATGTGAACAAGTACCAAACAGTATTATACATGTTTGATATCATTTGAAATGTCTCAGTGTGACTGGTACAAAGGTATCATTCCTAGAGAAGCAAACCAAAAGGTAATAAAGGTTTTAAGAGTTTAGAGATATTTTGCTGCTTGTGGTGGGTGTGTCCTCTGGCAATTGGTCTTTCATGCATATTATCTCCTGTCCTCAATAAGATGTAAATTACAGGTCTGGAGATTTGATTATTGCAAATTCCCACTGTGAACTCATGTTTACATTTGAAAGAGGTTTCTGTCTTGGTCTGGTATTTAAGGAGATGTTGCAGGAAGGTCAGGGCGCGATCCTTTACTCAGGTCAGCCCATAATGCTGAGTGTCTGTAATGATGAGTCAGCAGAGTTCGGATCCATTTGCAGTTATTTATTAATATCGTGGTCAGACAGGCAGAGTCAACAGGAACAACTGAGAAATGCAGGAAAGGCATGGCGTAATCCACAAACAGGCTGAGGGTCGAGGCAGGCAGCAAACAATCATAAATCCACAAAACAAGGCAGTAATCCAAAGGGCAGGTAGCAAACAATCAAAAACCAGAGAGACAGTCCAAAAGTAGTAACAGGCAGACAAAAACAAAAGATAACGCTCAGAAATGTTTACCAGGGCAAAACAAGACTTCGCAACGGTTGAATGAAACCGGTTGTTTAAATACCGGAGGTAATGAGAGTTAGGTGTGAAGGGCAATCAGGACCAGGTACGGGATTGTGGGAAATATAGAGGAAATATAAATAATATAGGAAAAATATAGGAAATATAACGCCCCCCCCTCCCCCCTCAGGACCGGTGCCCTCCCAGTCCACTAAATATTGTAAGGTGCGTACCCAGCGTCGGGAGTCGAGAAGTTCTTGAACTTGAAAAGCCTCCTCGCCATCGATGATGATCGTGGGGGCCCCGTGTCTCGTTGACCTCCTCCTGTCCCTCTCCTGGACCATCAGCCAGTTTCAACAGTGATACATGGAAAGTGGGAGATATGCGGCAATTAGAAGGTAATTCTAGATGGTAAGAAACAGGAGATATTTGTTGGAGAATTTTAAATGGACCCACGTACCTGGGACTGAGCTTATTGCATGGGAGACGAAGACGAAGATCTCGAGTGGATAACCAAACCCATTGACCTGGTTGATATGCTGGGTGGGGACGGCGATGCCGATCAGCCTGGTTCTTCTGCCTCCTGATGGCATGTTGTAGGTGAACATGGGCCTGGTTCCAAGTCTCCTCACTCCTCTGTAACCAATCGTTTACTGATGGCACATTTGAGGGTTTGCCTGACCAAGGGAAGAATGGTGGTTGGAATCCGAGAACACACTGGAAGGGGGTGATTCCTGTAGCTGGTTTGCGAAGAGAATTTTGTGCATATTCTGCCCATATCAGGTAGTGACTCCAATCGGACTGGTTCTGTTGGCAGTATGATCGTAGGAAGCGGATGAGCTCCTGGTTTAAGCGTTCTGTCTGACCGTTGGATTGGGGATGGTAGCAGGAAGTGAGACTAACGTTAACATTGAGCTGTTGGAAAAAAGCTGACCAGACTCGAGGAGTGAATTGGGAGCCTCTGTCCAAAACAATGTCCTCGGGTAAACCATAAAACCGAAAGACTAGATTACAGAGGTGTTCAGCAGTCTCTGGGGCTGTGGGTAGCTTGGGTAATGGGATCAGGCGACAGGCCTTGGAAAAACGATCTATTACAGTAAGAATGGTGGTATGCCCGTTGGAGGGGGGAAGGTCTGTGACAAAGTCTATGGCAATGTGGGACCAGGGGCGTTGTGGGGTGGGTAAAGGTTGTAGAAGACCGGCAGGAAGTTGTCTTGAGGGCTTCTGAGTGTTACAGGTTTGACAGCGATGGATGAAATTGGTGGTGTCGGTTTGCATGGTTGGCCACCAGAAACGATTTTGCAGGAGGTTGATTGTGGCGGTGATACCTGGGTGGCCTGAACTCAGGGACTTATGCACCTGGTGTATGGCTCTGTCTCTTAGAGCGGGTGAAACGAATAACATTCTGGGAGGACATTCTTCGGGGACAATTCCCTGAGAGTTGGCTTGGGTTATTGTCCCATTGGACAGGGGAAACTATCAGGGTTGAGGAGATGATGTTCTCTGGTTCCTGTGGTGAGGGTAAAGGCTCAAACTGGCGAGACAGAGCATCAGCCTTGGTGTTTCGAGATCCAGGTCGATACGTGATCTTGAAGTTAAAATGGGTGAAGAACAGGGCCCACCTAGCCTGCCGAGGGTTGAGACGTTTCGCTGACTGTAGATATTCTAGGTTCTTGTGATTAGTTAATATGGTGAACTGATGTGTGGCTCCCTCCAGCCAATGCCTCCACTCCTCCAAGGCAGCTTTCATGGCCAAGAATTCTCGGTTTCCCACATCATAATTGCATTCCGTGGAACTGAGTTTACGGGAGAAGTATGCGCACGAGTATAGTTTGGGTGGAGAGCCCTGGCGTTGAGATAGCACAGCACCCACTCCGGTGTTGGAGGCATCCACCTCCACAATGAAGGGTTGTTCAGGATCGGGGTGCTGGAGAATGAGAGCTGTGGTGAACCTGGTCTTAAGTTGGTTGAAAGCATTGAGAGCGTGTGGGGACCATTTGAGATTCCTGGTGGATGACTTGACCATGGAAGTAAGAGGTGCTGCTACGGTGCTAAAGTTTCGGATGAAGCGTCGGTAGAAGTTAGCGAACCCAAGGAATCTCTGCATCTCTTTGACAGTTGTGGGATGTTTCCAGTCTACGACTGCCCTTACTTTGTTCTCGTCCATGACCCCCTCTGGACTAATGATATACCCAAGGAACGAGATGGTGGATTGATGGAACTCACATTTCTCAGCTTTGGCATATAGTTGGCTGTCTATGAATTTTCTAAGCACTGCCCTTACATGTAGTACATGATCCTCGTATGTCTCTAAGTAGATGAGGTTGTCGTCTATATACACGATGACCCAGCGTGTCTCGAAACACATCATTTATAAATGACTGGAACATGGAGGGACTGTTAGCCAGACCGAACAGCATCACCTGGTACTCATAATGACCCGTGGAAGTAGAGAAGGCCGTCTTCCACTCGTCCCCCTCTTTAATGCGTATAAGATTATAGGTGCTGCGAAGATCGAGCTTGGTGAAGAATTTGGCTGTACGGAGTTGTTCCAGGGCTGCAGGTACCAGTGGTAGTGGGTATTTGAATTTGACTGTTATCTCATTGAGGCCACGATAATCTATACATGGACGCAATCCTCCATCCTTCTTTTTAACGAAGAAGAACCCTGCTGAGGTTGGTCATTTTGGTTAGGCATTTGAAATGGCAACTGGTCCCCCATTGAGTGATTTGACCCTCTTTCCAAGAGATTTGTGGGTTATGAAGACGTAACCAGGGTAAGCCGAGTATCACATATAATTTAATGTTCTCTTTGTGCAGGGCTCCCGTTAGTAGCTGTAAATCCTCTGTGATGTGTGATACATGGCCTGTCCCCAGGGTGCGCCCATCTACTGCCTCCACTGCCAAACCAGAATTACAGGGTATTAGGCAGATACTGTTAATCTGAGCAAATTCAAAAGACATAAAATTCTGAGGCTCCGGCTCCTGAGTCTAACAGTGCTGAAGTGACAAGCTGGTGTGAATGATTAGGAATGGTAATAGGTATTTGCACACTGAGGTCAGATCTGAGAGTGAAAAGAGGAAGACTCACCGCAGACAGGGCTTGCTGGTTAGGTC
Source organism: Coreius guichenoti (assembly GCA_039654105.1). Lineage (NCBI taxonomy): Eukaryota > Metazoa > Chordata > Actinopteri > Cypriniformes > Gobionidae > Coreius > Coreius guichenoti. The sequence continues at coordinate 16,739,052 of CM077185.1, read as the reverse complement.
GGACCGGGCATTGACTGTGCATGTGTCCAGTTTGGCCACAGTAGAGACACAGGCGTTGAGCGTTCCGGCGTTCTCTCTACTCCGCGGATAAGTGCGTAACCCCAATCTGCATCTGCTCAGGTGGTTCGGGTGAGTTTGCAACAGGGTCTCTTATTCTGGTTAGGGGTCTTCGAGAACGGATTAGACTGTCGATCTGGATAGTGAGTTCAATAAATTGGTTTAGAAATTTTCCCTCATCTCAATATGCAAGCTCGGACTGAAGTTCTAGGTTAAGCCCCTTTCTGAACAGCACTTTGAGAGTATCTTCAATCCAGGTGGTCTGTGCGGTGAGGGTGCGGAGAGATAAGGCATACTCCGCGGCCGTACTTCTCCCCTGGTTGAGAGCGAGGAGTTGGTCACCAGCGCTTCTCCCGTGGGTGGAATGGTCGAACACCTCACGAAAACGTTGGAGAAAAACCTTCGAAGGAAGGAAAGATGCTCCCATCCTCTCTCCAAATAGCCGTAATCCACTTTACCCGAGAGCAGTGAACAAACGAAAGATATCTTACTTGTATCAGTGGGATATAGAGGGGGCTGTTGGTTTACAAACATGGTGCACTGGAGAATAAAGCCACAGCATTTTCCAGCCTCACCACCGAATTTCTCTTGAAAGGCGAGCCTGGGGTTCACTGTAGGTGGTTGTTGGAACGAGGTGACTGGAGTAGTGCTAACCTGAGGAGTAGCGCCCTCCGGTTGCAATGCCTGGAGCTTGGAGCGTCTTAACCAGCTCCTCCATGAGGCTGGTCAGATGAGTTAGCTGTTGATGATGTACAGCTAGCTGGTTGGCCTGAGCAGATAGCTCGGTAGAAAGCTGAACAATGACTGCTGGATCCTGAGGCGACGAAGTCTTCTGTAATGATGAGTCAGCAGAGTTTGGATCCATTTGCAGTTATTTATTAATATCGTGGTCAGACAGGCAGAGTCAACAGGAACAACTGAGCAATGCAGGAAAGACAAGGCGTGATCCACAAACAGGCTGAGGGTCGAAGCAGGCAGCAAACAATCATAAATCCACAAAACAAGGCAGTAATCCAAAGGGCAGGCAGCAAACAATCAAAACCCAGAGAGACAGTCCAAAAGTAGTAACAGGCAGACAAAAACAGAAGATAACGCTCAGAAATGTTTACCAGGGCAAAACAAGACTTCGCAACAGTTGAATGAAACTGGTTGTTTCAATACCGGAGGTAATGAGAGTCAGGTGTGAAGGGCAATCAGGACCAGGTATGGGATTGTGGGAAATATAGTTAGGAAAGAGTCTAGAATTCAGGGGAATGAGACCTCTGATGGTCGGGGACGGGAACAGCATCTCCTATGCTTGTAACAGTGTCTTCTAGACACTCAGTGTTATGTAATTGTCAGGTATCCATCTTTTACTCTTTACTTCAGAGCATTTGATGTTAGGTATTGATTATCTTTGAATTAATTATGTAATTGGCATAATAAATTTACCTGACTAATAATAAATTGTTACATTTGATTTTATTCTGACTTACTCTGGAATTATTAACTCTAGTAGATTACGTTAAGTCAATAACACTGCAAATCTACGCTCAGGTTAGTAACGGACTAGAGCACAGTTTAGGTGAAGCAGAGGGGCGCACCAGACTGATGTTCTAGAGCTCTGTCTAACACATTGGCATTAGTTACATATAGCCTACTTAGACTGTATAGGATGTACAGATCTATGGGGACTAAATAATATATTCTAGAATGAGCAAAGTGGAGTACGGCCTCTAGAATATTAGTCAATCGCCTTTGTCTAATGACCAAGACTGACGAGTTTGTGATAAAGAGATCGTAATCCGGCCGGTGCGAGACTCAAAGTGTTATTGGGATCCAGATGAACAGGTATAATTTCAACAAAGGGTTAAACAGAATAATCAAATGTGTAGTTAAACTATTATACAAATGACCAAATAACCAATCGGCATTCTAACCTAAATTCAAGGTCATGATAAAATGGAGTCAGATAAAAGTAAATTGGAATTAAATTACTTTACCATGCTGAAAAGACAGAACGCGCAGAAACCTTCACCCGCTAATCGGAAGCCGTCGTTGGGACGATTGGGCGGGCCTTACAACCCCACTCATTTTCTATAGGGTTCAGGTCAGGGGACTGGGACGACCATGGCAGAAGCTTCATTTTGTGTTCAGTGACACATTTTTGTGTTGATTTTGATGTTTGTTTTGGATCATTGTCCTGTTGGAAGATCCAACCACGGCCCATTATAAGATTTCTAGCAGAAGCGGTCAGGTTTTGATTTTTTTATCTGTTGGTATTTGCTAGAATCCATGATACCATGTATCTGACCAAGATGTCCAGGACCTCCAGCAAAAAAATAGACCCACAACATTAAAGATCTAGCAGTATATTTAACCGTGGGCATGGGGTACTTTTTATCCCTGTTTGCACCAAACACATCTGGTGGGTTTTCTGCCAAAAAGCTCTTTTTTTAGTTTCATCTGACCACAGAACCAGGTCCCGTTTGAAGTGAATATGCTGGAGTTTGTTTTTGGATGAGCAAGGAAGATTTTTCTTGAAACCCTCCCAAACAACTTGTGGTGATTTATAGGGGTTGTTAGATTTTTTTTAAAGGCTTTCTGACCTCAAGACTCAACTAACCTCTGCAATTCTCCATCTGTGATCCTTGGAGAGTCTTTGGCCACTCAAACTCTCCTCCTCACTGTGCATTAGGACGATATAGACACATGACCTCGTCCAGGCAGATTTGTAACATCTTTAGTTGATTGGAACTTCTTAATTATTGCCCTGATGGTGGAAATGGGGATTTTCAATGCTTTAGCTATTTTCTTACAGCCACTTTCTATTTTGTGAAGCTCAACAATCTTTTGCTGCACATCAGAACTATATTCTTTGGTTTTACTCATTCTGATGGATGATTACGGGAATTTGGCCTTTCTGTTTCCTCATATTTATACTCCTGTGAAACAAGAATTCATAGCTAAACAATTTTTATGCTCATAGTCACCCTGGTGTGCTAAAAAAATGTAAATATTAATGGGAATATACTTGAGAGATATTTTACTTTATTAAATATTATATACTTTATAAAAAATTTAAGGGGTGCCAATAATTATGACCAACGTGTTTTGGAGAAAAGCATTTTTTTTAAAAGTGTATTTTACCCCCTACTTTCAATTCTTTTACTTCAATGAAAGGTTATATTTTTGCGCATTTTTAAATAAAAGATCAAAAGGATAAATATTGCAGATTTATTTTTACAGCCATCTTTGATCATATTTACCAGGAGAATTATTGGCACCCCTTGGTCATGACCACAACTGTATATGAAGACTTCAGATGCAAAAGCCTCTAAGTCCGTTTGACGTTTTTCTTTAAAATTTGCATTTTTGTCAGGCTCCTATGTATAGGTTTCCACCTAAGTACCGGTACTTCTGAATGGGCTGAGGCTAGGATTTAGCGGGTTTGAAGTGAAAGTTTTTGATGAACGTATACTATGTATGGAGAGCATTCACTCAGTATCATTATCTCATTTTTGACCGAGGTAGCTTTTAGAGGCTTTTGCATTGGAACTCTTCATATATATATATATATATATATATAGGCCTACAGGGCTCTCAAGTCTCAAGCATTCGCTGTGAGAGACACACATTTCAACCAGTTTACACACTCACACGCCACACCTTGTATTTCTCACGCTATACAATTAATGGACAATTAATAACCAACGCAAACAAGTACAACCCCCAAATATTTATACCATGGTTAATGGAAACATGAATCAGGTTATTCATTACAGTTTTTCTAAATTGTTTACACACAAATACTGGTACTTGAGACACAATGACCACAACATGTAACTCATGCACCAACCCCCTAAACCAATTCTGCTAAACTACAAGCATAATTCCTGCTTTACACTCAAATTGCAGTTCTAAAACACACTTTTTTCAAAACACTACACACAATTCTCTGCATTTGGCACAATTTCCATGCAGAAAATCTCTTGTTTTCACAAGGAACACACTGCCATTCAAATATGCACACTGACTCATTACATGGGCAAACACCTGTCACACAGTTTTACAATTAGCAAACAGAGCTTTAGCATAAAAGGGCAACAGGTGAGCTCTTTTTTTTTTTTTTTCTTCTGTTGTTTTGAATGTAGACCACTGTATGTGCAACTTTGTGTTGGTTGGGATGTACACTGTGTACATTGTATTTGTGTGTTCTGAGTATAAAAACAATATTCTCAAATATTTTAGAACACACTTATGTATGTACTGTCTGTAGTAAGTGAACACTGAACCAAAAAAAGACCTAAGTCATTATGATGAATGGAGAAGAAGTGTTTTCCATTCATCATAGTGTTTTACATTGAGCACATCAGTGTTCAACTGGTTCTTATAAATGTCTATTCATATGATGGTTTGTGTGTGTCATTTGAAAACAAAATACCATTTTGAGAAGAAATAACATTGTTTTGAATGTAAAGTTTTATTTTGCAGGAGAATTGAGAGGTTTTGCCCATTGTGTGTGTGTTTTTTTATTTGTGTGTAGAGTTCTGAGAGTTCTGAGAGTATGAGGCATGCTTTCAGAAAATGTGTGTAAACATTCGAGGAAAAACTGTAATTATATACATCGCGCGTTCGGAGCTGTTATAAGCACCAAGTTCCCGTATGAACGGAACGGACCAATTATCTGCGCAACATGACTGAAGGCCGGTTTATTTAATTGTGCATGCATGGCGCGCGAATCACCGTAAACTCTGCACGCGTTCACCAGCACGCTCCAAAAGTGTAGTAAGATTTGTGCGAGCCGTGCCTATCGCGACGCTGAGAAAACATCATTCTGCACCAACATAAAATAGAAAGCGTTTTAAACTACTCATGACCACCTTTACTAGAATTTATGTTGTATTTATGTCATTTAAGTAAATGTTGACTAACTTGTAGAATTTATAATAGATTATCAGTTAAGGGAATAGATTTTTTCACTAAAGATTTATATTGCAACTGTGGCATGTTGTGGCTAGTTTCTATATGTAGTATGCTATTTTTCATAACAAATGCTATAGATAAAAAAAAAAGTTAACATTGGCCATAGCATGATAATGAGGAGCCATCAATGGTCTCACTGTAATTATATATATTGTAACAAATGCTATAGTTAAACAATTACAAGAACAATGTTACTTTTTCATAAGGCCAAGTACAAGTTAGAATCAAGAGCTTTAAAGTCTGGACCTTCTTGAATTATTGACTAAACTACTGGTTTTCCCCATGTGTAAAATGTGTTCTGCTAATCATGACAGATATTAGTAAAAACCTGGCAGATGACAGGAAATTAACATTTTCAATATAAGAACATTTTAAGTAAAGTTCTATAGTTCCACAAGTATAATTGTCAAACTGATAAGGTTTTATGTGCTTAAATAATATAAAATACATGCAGTTGTTAACAACTTTGCATGTGGATGATACCACAAAAGACCATTTTGCAAAAAATAAACCCTAAACGGTTCACACTTCAACCCCCCAATTATTATTGATAAGGTCAAAAACTGCTTTGCAACCAGAAGCAATTTGGCTACCTGAAACTAAGGAAAGAGATGTATTTCATTATTTTATTTCAAATTCTACTGTATTAATACTCTTTTCAGGTATGTTAAGACTACATCTCTTAAAGCAGAGTGCTCTGGCTATCATTTCAGTAATGTTTTATATCCTGGCAATGCATACATTAATCATTGCATTTGTCTGTTTCAAAGATTTCAGGGGGAAAAAAAAGAGTATTATTTCATTCTGAGCACCAAAGAGTCAGCCCCCTAAAAAGGTTGCCAGATCAGAGGAGGAGACAGTGGAAGAGGTGGTGGCAGAGACGGTGGAGAAGACAGCAAGGGAGACAGTAGTGGAGAAAGTAGAAGAGACCATAGAGGAGACAGTGGATGAGTCAGCGGACAAGACAGGGAAGAAGAAAGTTTTAAATGGAGCAGCCATCAATAGGTGTACTTTTAAAAGTGAGTGGTCAACCAAACGGCCATTCATTACCATAGGCACCACCAGCTCCTACTACTGCAGACAGGAGAACTCATGTGCCCATCAAGGTGTGACAGATATGATCAGGCATGTAAAAAGTAAAGGGCATCAGGCCAAAGAACAGGCACATCAGGCAACAAGCATCATTTCTATTTGTGCTGGTCAATTATGAACAATAGGTAAAACTGAACTGCTAGCAAAAACTTGAGAGAATTGGGTGGGGCCGAGGGGCCGCTGCTGCAAACATTTGAGTGGCTCCTCCGATCTCACTCCAAACTTTTGATAAAACTTGAGAGCCCTGATATATATATATATATATATATATATATATGTACACAGTAGTAGGTGAAAAACAGTATGTGACAAAAGAAGTATGTCCGAGTTACAGTACTTATAGAGTAAGCAAAAGTACCCGGGTGACCTACTTCTTCCGGTGAGATTCTGAAGTGTGCATACGATGGACACTTTACTATCCCATGAGGCCACGGGAGAGGATTTGTGAATGTAGGTGATGCGATGTAACTGACGCTGGTAGGTCACGTGATAATGACAACATGGCGAATGTTGTACGTCCAGATTACACACACTCATACTATATAGAATGTACTTTCTTAGCAGTCGTGAAGTAATTAAAATAAGTACCTACTCTAGAGAGTATGCGATTCTGGACGCAACTATGGTCATGTCCTTCATGTTTGTTGCAGAGGAGGCGGATAATGAATGAAACCATACCCCTTCAGACGTCTTGACCATGACCAGCGTGTCTACAATTACAGGCTATCAAGAGCTAGACGTGTTGTCGAAAATGCATTTGGCATACTTGCCTACAGATGGCGAGACTTTCTTACCACAAATCCCCTAGACCCAGAAGCAATGTCCTTGATAACCCTGGCTGCTCTGTCCTTGCACAACTATCTGTGAGTACAGGCCACAGACACCTGCCTCCCCCCTGCCACAGAGGATAAAGACCACCATATCATCCCTGGAAGCTGGCGCAGTGATGCCAGCCTTCCATCAGTGCCTGCTGGCAGAGATCGAAATGCCACCAGAACAGCAAAGGAGCAGCATGACAAAATCAAATCAAATCAAATCACCTTTATTTATATAGCGCTTTTTACAATGGCAATTGTTTCAAAGCAGCTTCACAGTGGTAACAGGAAAATAATGCAACGGAATTTGATTCGGCCGTACAGCCGCTCTGGTGAAAACGGTGATGTCATCCAGCTCATTTCAATTATCATATAGTGTCAATGCGGGCAGATCAGTAATATAGTTGAAATTTAGGTGTCCCCAACTGAGCAAGCCAAAAGCCAAAGGCGACGGTGGCAAGGAACCAAAACTCCTTCAGGGCCAGAATGGAGAAAAAAACCTTGGGAGAAACCAGGCTCAGTCGGGGTGCCAGTTCTCCTCTGGCCGACGAACAAATAGTGTATGATTATGATTCTGGCAACATTACAGGTCAGAAGTCATATTAGATAAATAGATATTCGTAGGATTATTCGAAAGATTGGAGTTGTCACGCCGGGGACGGGTTTAATGAGGATGTCGTGTCGATGCGGCATTTACAGGGGGGAGTTTAATTGACACTATTGTCTCTACAGACACTTCAGGGATATGGTCGTCATGTCCAGGCTAAGGTCCACCATCTGGTCTGGATACGGCCCGGATCCGGCCGACTGCAGTAAACCTCGGGATAAACAGAGAGACTAACATTAGCGTAGATGCCATTCTTCTTATGATGTAATTAGTACATCAGGTGTTATTGGAAGTGTTCCCGGTTCCGGCTGACCTAGTTAATGCAGCCTAAAACAATCATTTAACTGATTTGAATAATAGAAATTAAAAATGCTTTATGTGTATGCCATAGTAAAGAGATGTGTTTTTAGTCTAGATTTAAACTGACAGAGTGTGTCTGCTTCCCGAACAATGCTAGGAAGACTGTTCCAGAGTTTAGGTGCTAAATAGGAAAAGGACCGACCGCCTGCAGTTGATTTTGATATTCTAGGTATTATCAACTGGCCAGAATTTTGAGACCGCAATAGACGTGATGGAGTATAATGCGTTAAGAGCTCGCTCAAGTACTGGGGCACTAAACCATTTAGTGCTTTGTAAGTAATCAGCAAGATTTTAAAATGTATACGATGTTTAATAGGGAGCCAATGCAGTGTTGCCAGAACCGGGCTAATATAGTCATACTTCCTGGTTCTAGTAAGAACTCTAGCTGCTGCGTTTTGAACCAGCTGCAGTTTATTTATTAAGCGAGCAGGGCAACCACCCAGTAGAGCATTACAATAATCTAGCCTTGAGGTCATGAACGCATGAACTAACTGTTCAGTATTTTGCATTGAAAGCATGTGCCGTAATTTAGATATATTTTTAAGATGGTAGAATGCAGTTTTACAGATGCTAGAAACGTGGCTTTCAAATGAGAGATTGGTATCAAAGAGCACACCCAGGTTCCTAACTGACGACGAGGACTTGACAGAGCAGCCATCGAGTGTTAGACAGTATTCTAGGTTACTACTTGTGGAGTTTTTTTGTCCAATGATTAAAAATTCATTTTTTTCTGAATTAAGTTGCAGGAAATTGCTAGTCATCCAATTTTTTATATCAGCTATGCATTCTGTTAATCTTGTGAATTGGTAAGTTTCGTCAGGGCGTGAAGAAATATAGAGCTGAGTATCGTCAGCATAACAATGAAAATTAACGCCATGCTTCCTAATAATATCTCCCAGTGGTAGCATGTACAGGGTGAAAAGCAACGGTCCTAGCACTGAGCCCTGCGGTACTCCATACTGAACTTGTGTTCGGTGTGACATCTCTTCATTTACTGCTACAAACTGATAACGGTCAGATAAGTATGATTTAAACCATGCCAATGAAGTTCCACTAATGCCAACATCATTTTCGAGTCTATTCAAAAGAATGTTGTGGTCAATAGTATCGAATGCAGCGCTAAGATCGAGTAACACTAATAGAGATATACAACCACGATCGGATGATAAGAGTAAATCATTTGTAACTCTAATGAGAGCAGTCTCAGTACTATGATACGGTCTAAATCCTGACTGGAAATCCTCACAGATACCATTTCTTTCTAAAAAGGAGCATAATTGTGAGGACACTGCCTTTTCTAGTATTTTTGACAGAAAGGGTAGATTTGAGATTGGCCTGTAATTGACTAATTTTGTAGGATCAATTTGCGGTTTTTTAATAAGTGGTTTAATAATAGCCAACTTAAAAGTTTTCGGTACATATCCTAATGTCAAGGATGAATTAATGATATTAAGGAGAGGATCTATGACCTCTGGAAGCATCTCTTTTAGTAGTTTAGTCGGTATGGGGTCGAGCATACATGTTGTTGATTTTGATGATTTAACGAGTTTAGCCAATTCTTCTTCTCCTATAGCAGTGAATGAATGTAATTTTTCCTCAGTGACACTACAATGCACTGTCTGATGTGATACTGTAGTAGATGGCTGCATGGTTATAATTTTTTTCCTAATATTATCAATCTTACAAGTAAAGAAGTTCATAAAGTCATTACTGCTGTGCTGTTTACAAACATCAGAAGGTGAAGCTTTATCTTTGGTTAATTTAGCCACTGTATCGAATAAATACCTAGGGTTGTGTTTGTTTTCTTCTAAGAGAGTCGAGAAATAAGCAGATCTAGCAGTTTTTAGGGCCTTTCTGTATGCAATCATGCTCTCTTTCCACGAAATGCGAAAAACTTCTAGTTTTGTTTTCTTCCAGCTGCGCTCCATTTTTCTGGCTGCTGTTTTAAGGGCCCGGGTGTGCTCGTTGTACCACGGCGTTGGACTATTTTCTTTAATCTTCTTTAAGCGCCGGGGAGCAACTGTGTCTAAAGTGCTGGAAAAGAGAGAGTCAATAGTTTCTGTTGCAACATCGAGTTCCTCTAGGCTATCTGGGATGCTGAGGAGATGAAACTGATGAGGAAGATTATTTACAAAGAAATCTTTAGTCGCAGCAGTGATAGTCCTGCCATATTTAAAGCGAGGGGACGGCTTTGCAGCCTTTGCTAAATTAAGTGTACATGATACTAGATAATGATCTGAGATGTCATCTCTCTGCTGCAGAATTTCAATGGTATCAACATTTATTCCATGTGACAGTATTAGGTCTAACGTATGATTACGGCGATGAGTGGGTCCTGACACGTGTTGCCTTACTCCAATAGAGTTTAGAATGTCTCTAAATGCCAATCCCAATGCGTCTTTTTCATTGTCTACATGGATATTAAAATCACCAACAATTAGGACTTTATCTGCAGCCAGTACTAACTCTGATAGAAAATCAGCAAATTCTCTGGTAAAGTCTGTATGGTGCCCTGGTGGCCTATATACAGTAGCCAGCACAAATGTCAAACGGGATTTATCAATTTCACTACATAACGTTACATAAAGCACCAAAACTTCAAAGGAATTATATTTGAAACTAGACTTGTGAGTAATACCGAAGATATTATTATAAATTACAGCAACACCTCCCCCTTTACCTTTCAGACGCGGCTCGTGTTTATAACAATAATCTTGGGGGATCATTTAAAGTAATGTAATCGTCAGGTTTTAGCCAGGTTTCTGTCAAACACAGCACATCTAGGTTATGATCTGTAATCATATCATTAACAATAAGCGCTTTTGAGGAAAGGGATCGAATATTCAGCAGCCCGAGCTTTATCATTTGATCATCTGTATTATATCTGTTGTTTATTTGTTGGACATCAATTAAATTTTTACCGTTGAATGGTTTTGATGGTTTTTTGTATTTACTAATTCGTGGAACAGACACAGTCTTTATGTGATAATATCTAGGTGAAAGAGTCTCTATGTGCTGGGATTTATCTGACTTCTGTGACGTGAGACAGCTAGCAGGCGGTCGGGTAAGCCAGTCCGTCTGCTTCCTGACCTGGGCCCCAGTTAGTCAAGGTTTAGCTCTAAGACTATGTGCCAAATTACTAGAGAGAAGAGCGGCACCATCCCAGGAAGGATGAATACCATCTTTTTTCAACAGGTCAGGTCTGCCCCAAAAGCTTTTCCAGTTGTCTATGAACCCTATGTTATTTTGCGGACACCACTTAGACAACCAGCCATTGAGTGATGATAGTCTGCTAAGTATCTCATCACTCCTTTTAACGGGGAGGGGACCAGAGCAAAAAACGTCATCTGCCATCGTACTTGCGAGTTTACACACCTCTTTAATGTTAATTTTGGTGATCTCCGACTGGCGAAGTCGAACATCATTTGTGCCGACGTGAATAATAATCTTAGAGAATTTACGATTAGCATTAGCCAGCACTTTTAAATTTGCTTTGATGTCAGGCGCTCTGGCTCCCGGTAAACATGTGACTATGGTGGCTGGTGTCTCTATTTTCACGTTCCGTGTAATAGAATCGCCAATAACTAGGGCACTTTCAACAGGATTCTAAGTGGGTGCATCACTGAGTGGGGAGAACCTGTTTGATGTTCTAATCGGAACGGAAGAGTGGTTTTTTGATCCGCGACTATGCCGTCTCACCGTCACCCAGTTGCCCTGCTGCACGGGCTCTACAGCCGGAACCGAACAATGTACAGAGTTCACTAAGCTATTCGCATCCAAAGCAGTGTCTAAAGCTGTTACATTCTCACTACTCTCAAATAAAGTCTGGATGCGTGTCTCTAATTCTGAAATCTTCTCCGTCAGCCTGACTATCTCCTTACATTTATCACATGTGAAGCCCTGTTCGCCAACGGAGAAAGATATACTAAACATGAAACATGCAGTGCAAGTGACAATGACAGGAGAAGAAGACATGGCTTACCGTATTTGTTGATTAATCCAATTTACCACAGTTGTTTGATGGAGTCTATTTACTAATCCAACTCACCACAGTTGTTTAATGAACTCAGAAAACAAGAGACCCGAGTGCAGAGATGGCAAGCTAACAGGCTAGCGAAATGCTAACGCGTGATAGTGATTTAGATTAAAAGCTAGCGGTGTCAGATCTAATATGGTAGGCAATATTAGACAATATATGGTGATGGGTAAATTATATTTAGCAGTTTAAACAACAGGGAATGATATCAAATAAAGATTCAAAAGCAAGCAGAGCACACGCGAGCACAGCAGTCAGAAGGACAAACAGGAGGCAAACAGGATGACAAACTCAAAGACTACAGCAAGGACTGTGTGTTGGCATGAATACATGCTGTAATGTACAAGGACATGTGAAAACCGACAAATACTGTAATATACAATAAATTGAAGTAAATATAAACTGAAATTAATGTTTGAACAAAGTTCTCTTTATTTAGAAAACAAGGAACAAGATTCAGTTACATGAAACAAGATACATTTAAATGAAGTTAAATGATGCATTGCTTTGTGCTAAACTCTGAAATATCTGTAGTTTTATATCAAAACAGAAACAAGATATAGGAACCCGCTGTTCATTGTTCCTTATATAAGAAAAAAATGAAATAAAGTGTTTGGAAAAAAATATGCAACATTTGGCTCGATAGCATGTTTTAAGATTGTCAGAATGCCAGTTATTTTTTTCTACCTGAAGTGCAATGGACGTAGGCCAGTAAGAGCTTGTAAACCTCACTCAAGAAGTACGCTAGCGACTGACACTAGCGGCTGCGATCTTTAGCGTCCTTGTTAGTGCACCCGCCGGAGACCCCGGTTCGAATCCCTCTCGGAACGGGCTTGAGTAGGTTACATTTGGTGCTGTGACCCAGATGGGAGTGAGGTTTAGGGGGGTGAGTGTAACGGATGTAGGCTAGTAAGAGCTGTGCTTGTAAACCTCACTCCCAGGCCTCAAGAGGCACGCTAGCGGCTGTGGTCTTTAGCATCCTTGTTAGCACGCCCAGAGATCCCGATTCAAATCCCGCTTGGAAGTCAAGTAGGACCGGTTACAAGTGCAATCATAAACACAAAGAAACAGCAGGATCTTTTATGAGACGCATCTCACTTGCCACTTGCCACTTGCCTACCGAATATAGCATCGGAATTCTCATTGCTGAAGGAGTTATTAGCGGCTACTTGCTTGAGGATCTCAATTTTCCCCTTTGCCCTTTGCCTGTGCCTTTTTTCCTGAATATCTTCAGTGTCTGTTGGGGGTGATGACAGACTAAACAGTGTAGTTGGTGTGTGTGTCCTTGGCTGAGGATGCTGAAGACAAATCCTTGGGGTCATCAACCTGTATGTCTCGCTCAGCATTGCTGTCTGTCCTTTCAGGCTGTGGTATGTGGTAACAGTGGTATGTGATCTCATATTTCCTGAAAATAGACCCCAAATGTAACATATACAGAGAAAATAAGATAGGACTTAATATGAACCCTTGTGGGAGCCCACATGATAGAGGAACTGAAGGTGATAATACCAATTTTAACTGAAACAGACCTATTGGAGAGATACGAATAGAACCAGTGCAAGACCATGCTGCTAAGCCCAACCTCATGCTGTAACATTCGAAAAGAATACTGTGATGGATTGTATCAAAGGCAGTGGTTAGATCGAGCAGAATTAAAATAGCAGAGTTACCTGAATCCAAAGTGAGCAAGAGGTCATTTGTCACTTTAAGGAGGGCGGTTTTGGTGCTATGGCGGGCCCTAAACCCGATTGAAATTTATCATGAAGATTATGATCTGTTAAGAATGCAGAAAGTTGAAGAAAGACAATCTTTTCCAACACTTTCAACAAAAAAGATATTGTGGAGATTTATTAAAATCAGACGATCAAGACTTGGCATCTTCAGAAATGGTCTAATCACTGTGTGCTTAAAGCAGGATGGAATAATACCACTGCTCAATGAACTATTCATGATAGTTAAAATAGATGGGCCAATCACACTTAACACCTCTCTAAAAAGAAGTGTCTGCATGATATCCACTGGTGAGGTAGTCGGTTTTGGTTTTAAAATGAACTCTAAGATCGATTGGATTAAAATTTGTTAGCTGGACATTATTAGGGGCAGGATTGGAAGAATTAGAGGCATGATAGGCAGTAGGAATACAAAAATAAAGAACCTCAATCTTATTCCTGAAAAAATCTAGAAATTCTATACACAACTTCAGGGTAGCATCTGGATGTGAAGATGTCTTGGGGTTAACCACTTTATCAAAAGTATTAAACACTTTTGGATTATGTGAATTTTTTGTTATAAAATCTGAGAAGTAATCAGTTTTAGCTGCTTTGACTGCGCACTGATAAGCTGACAGGTAGTTCTTAAAAATCTCCAGAGAGACATGTAGCCTATCTTTTCTCCATTTACGTTCTGCTTTACGGCACTCCTGCCTGAGAGCACAGGTATGATGGTTAAACCATGGACGTGAGCAAAGTTTAGCAACCTTTGATTTCAGTGGTGCAAGTGTGTCTGGAATATTTGTACATGTCTCATTAAACATCAAAGTCATTTCCTCAGTGTTGAGGCAATGCGATGGAGCTTCCAAAACAGACCTTAATAAAGACTCATTAGAAAACTCCTTTACAGTTGAGGGTTTTATCACACAAGAATAATACACATCCTTCTGATTGTTCGGAGGCAGATAAGGAAGTATTACATTAACCATGACAGACATATGATCAGACAGGCAGCTTTCCTTAATATCAATGTTACATACTGAAAGGCCAGAAGTTAGAACAAGATCAATGGTATGTCCGTGTACGTGTGTAGGGCCATTAATATGTTGAAGGAGGTCAAATGAGTCAATGAGCTGTACAAATTCCTTCACCAAGTCATGAGAAGGGCAACAGACATGGATATTAAAATCACCCAGGATTAGTAATTTATCCACAGTAGGGACTATATTAGATAGAAAAGTCCCAAATTCATGGATAAAGTCCTTGTTATATTTTGGTGGTCTATAGATAAGGGCACAAGTCAGGCTGGGTAGTTGAATTGTTAATAATTGCACCTCAAATGTACGGTATTGCGTGGAAGGCAAGAGCCTGCACTTAAAACATCTTTTAAAAATTGTAGCCACGCCTCCTCCACGGCCCACTAATCTGGGAGAATTAAAATAGTCACAATCCACTGGAGATAAATCTGATAATGAATCCAACTCACCCGCATTGAGCCAGGTTTCCGTCAAAAATAAGAAGTCTAAGTCATGAGATATAACAAAATTAAATCTACTTGATTACACGTATACATTTAAGTTATTCAAAATGATGTACTTGATTTACATGCTTGAGTGATATAAATGGGACAACATTTAATTAAAAACACTGTGCCCTTATAAACTAAGAAGGTAATTATATTAGAGATGCACCGATGTATCGGCCGATTTTTGATCAATTTACAACCATCGGCATATCGGCTATAGCATGAAAAAGGCCGACATAACAAACCGATGGTTTATTAATTAACTGCGTGAATGCACTGAGCTGTATAATGTGAATGTCTGCTGCATAATCCAAGATTATAATGTAATATTCCTGCTGCGCTGCTGTCTGCGTTTTAATGTTAATCAAACAACAAAAGTCCAAAAACAAAAAAAAAAATCGCTCACTACTCTTGACTAAATAACTTTTGTCACTTTCATAAGGATTCATTTCCGCGATGCGGAAAACGCAGACGGAATCCAGTCATAAAAACGGAATTTACTGCATAGTGGAATGTCACGGAATTTGTCAAAGTTTTGATGAATAAATAAAACGTAGGTCAGTACACTTAAATCAAATTGCGATATATACTAGTGTCTGTGAATATTAAGCAGCAAAAAGACTTTAAATATGAATCCTGCATGTTTCTGTGTGTCTCTGTGTGAATGAATGGCGCAGACGCGCGGTTTCATTTACCTCACACACACTGAAAATCGCTGTGTTCCCTTTCGAACGGTCAGTCGTACAGTAAATACTGACGCATTTGCAAAATCACGCAGTGCTACTGCACAGCCAAAACAGTGTCGAGACTTCTCGCACGCTATTGGCTGGCCAGTGGGAACTGCATGAACCAATGGCAGAACAGCGTAACAGAGCGAACCAATGGGCACAAAGCCCGCGAAGCTAAGCACAAAAGCCCGCCAAATGGGTGGGGCATCTGCCCATAAAGGACGCTGTAATGCCATAAACGTCAGATTAATCTCCTTCAGCGACGATCTCGGTCCTCGCTGATAACTCTCGAAGCCTACACCACCTTCGCCGAGAAAAGACGAGTCTGCAGCGGAATAGCGAGCTAGCCAGCCCGGACCTCCTGCGAACGAGTCAGCGGCCTGTTTCAGCACGCTCAATCGCCAGTCATTCCCCTGTGCTATCCTTTTTACCTTTATGACGACATATGTCATGTCGCGCCACATGTGTGGCACGTGCAGCACTCACCTGCACGAGGAGGACGGCCACGATGAGTGCGTGATCTGTCTGTGCAAGGCCCACGCGGACGCTGTTCTCGCCGGGTCCGGCTGCTCTCACTGCAAGAGTATGCCCATCTCCTCTCTTCGCTCGCGGATAGCGCTCTTCTCAGAGCGCGACCCCGCCCCTCGTACTCTCCTGTTCCCTTTCCTGTCCGAACCTCGGTGGAAAAAACGATGGAGCCAGAGGGCTGAGTACACCGAGGCTAGCGAGCTCACGTCGGCCCAGTGCCCACGTGTCTCGTTTTCGCCTCAGAGAGACGTCTCGCCTGTGACGTTCTCTCGATCGAACCTGCACCCTCCGCTCGACACCGAGGGCCTGGTTTCGTTCGGCGGCAATGAGGAAGACACACGCGAACATCCACACAATGACTCCGTGTCTCTCGTCGCTTCTGATGCTGAGGAATGGTTGGGCTCCATTGACGACCCCGCCCCCTCAACATCACAGCAGTGCAGCGACTCAAGGGCTGGTGCGGACACCGAGCTAATCCGTGTCCTCACAAAAGCTTTGGTGGCCGCACTAAGGGACTTCCGGTCACCAAGCAAAGCCTAGCCAGATGGCTAGTGGACGCGATAGCGTTAGCCTATGATACTATGGGCCTCCAATGTCCCATAGGCGTCAAAGCTCACTCCACCAGAGGCATGGCCTCCTCCTGGCCGTGGTCTAGTGGAGTATCTATTGGTGACATCTGTAGATCGGCAGGCTGGTCCTCACAGTCTACTTTTACCAGATTCTACAGCTTGGAGGTCCCTGCGCTGCAGGCACAGATCCTCGCTGTATAATGAGTAATAAGGCGGCCTCTGTGAAGCCCGTCCCCTTCATAAGTTGGCATCTGGGGCCTTCATACGCTTCAATGCTTAAACAAGTTTTTTCTTTACAGTTACTGGCCTCTATGAGCCCAGTACGCATAAGGATATATATATATATATACACTCACCTAAAGGATTATTAGGAACACCTGTTCAAATTCTCATTAATGCAATTATCTAATCAACCAATCACATGGCAGTTGCTTCAATGCATTTAGGGGTGTGGTCCTGGTCAAGACAATCTCCTGAACTCCAAACTGAATGTCAGAATGGGAAAGAAAGGTGATTTAAGCAATTTTGAGCGTGGCATGGTTGTTGGTGCCAGACGGGCCGGTCTGAGTATTTCACAATCTGCTCAGTTACTGGGATTTTCACGCACAACCATTTCTAGAGTTCACAAAGAATGGTGTGAAAAGGGAAAAACATCCAGTATGCGGCAGTCCTGTGGGCGAAAATGCCTTGTTGATGCTAGAGGTCAGAGGAGAATGGGCCGACTGATTCAAGCTGATAGAAGAGCAACTTTGACTGAAATAACCACTCGTTACAACCGAGGTATGCAGCAAAGCATTTGTGAAGCCACAACACGCACAACCTTGAGGCAGATGGGCTACAACAGCAGAAGACCCCACCGGGTACCACTCATCTCCACTACAAATAGGAAAAAGAGGCTACAATTTGCACGAGCTCACCAAAATTGGACAGTTGAAGACTGGAAAAATGTTGCCTGGTCTGATGAGTCTCGATTTCTGTTGAGACATTCAGATGGTAGAGTCAGAATTTGGCGTAAACAGAATGAGAACATGGATCCATCATGCCTTGTTACCACTGTGCAGGCTGGTGGTGGTGGTGTAATGGTGTGGGGGATGTTTTCTTGGCACACTTTAGGCCCCTTAGTGCCAATTGGGCATCGTTTAAATGCCACGGCCTACCTGAGCATTGTTTCTGACCATGTCCATCCCTTTATGACCACCATGTACCCATCCTCTGATGGCTACTTCCAGCAGGATAATGCACCATGTCACAAAGCTCGAATCATTTCAAATTGGTTTCTTGAACATGACAATGAGTTGACTGTACTAAAATGGCCCCCACAGTCACCAGATCTCAACCCAATAGAGCATCTTTGGGATGTGGTGGAACGGGAGCTTCGTGCCCTGGATGTGCATCCCACAAATCTCCATCAACTGCAAGATGCTATCCTATCAATATGGGCCAACATTTCTAAAGAATGCTTTCAGCACCTTGTTGAATCAATGGCACGTAGAATTAAGGCAGTTCTGAAGGCGAAAGGGGGTCAAACACAGTATTAGTATGGTGTTCCTAATAATCCTTTAGGTGAGTGTATATATTAAACAGGTTCCCATTGCGTCTAGCAAGACGCAGTACGACTGACCGTTCAAAAGGGAACGTACTCGGTTACTTAACATAACCTCGGTTCCCTGAGGTAAGGGAACGAGTACTGCGTAGACGGCCGTGCAATGGAGCTAACAACAGGTGATCGTCGCTTCAGTCGATATAACCTGACGTTTATGGCATTACAGCGTCCTTTATGGGCAGATGCCCCGCCCATTTGGCGGGCTTTTGTGCTCAGCTTCGCGGGCTTTGTGCCCATTGGTTCGCTCAGTTACGCTGTTCTCCCATTGGTTCATGCAGTTCCCACTGGCCAGCCAATAGCGTGCAAGAAGTTTCGACACTGTTTTGGCTGTGCAGTAGCACTGCATGATTTTACAAATGCTTCAGTATTTCGAGAAAAGGAATTATTCCCATTGCGTCTAGCAAGACGCAGTACTCGTTCCCTTATCTCAGGGAACCGAGGTTACGTTAAGCAACCGAGTACGTTTTTCAGCCTCTGCCGCCTCAATATATGAGGATATGAATGCATCTCCAGTCACTTCATGAGCATTTTACCGTTTCATTCGACAAAATCTATCGTCATATCATAAACACACACACAGGAACTTGAAGGTCTTCACGGCAACCCGTCAAAATAAAAGTTCAGTTAACAAAGTAATTGTGACAGAAATATATTAATGTTGTACAGCAGAATTTAGCATTTCAATGTAATAATAATAATATATGTATTTAATTTATACAGTGAAGAATATGCAGTGTTATTTGACATTAAACCTACTTAAAAAGCACTGTTTATTTCATATGTATCTTGTTCTGTTGTATTTATATATTTATGTTGGCCTGCTGAATTTTAAATGGATCCAGTCTATGTTCATTAAAAATGATTTGATAATGCACCAATAAACTAGCTAGTAGGCTATAAGTTAATGTATGTTTTTTTTTTTAACTTTGCTGATTTAAAACATGATCAAAGCACTCTATTTTAATGACAAAATTTCAAATAAGAGGGCAAGTGACAAATATTGGTATTGGTATCGGCCAATAATTGTTTGTTAAAATTGGTATCGGCCCCAAAAAATCATATCGGTGCATCCTTAAATTATATGCTACCTATGATCGAGCTGTTAATTGTTAATAAATTAAATCCAATAATCATGCAATAGAATAGTGGACATGTGAAAGAATCAACATTTCATAAATTTATACATACACATACCTCCAGAGTGCTGAAGGCCTGATGAGGCAATACATGGCACTTAAGAAACTCAAGATGGTTTAATATCCAGTCCTGACGCTGGGTAAGTTCTTTTGCTCCACTCCCACTCAGTATGGGATGCAATAGCTTCCCATACTGAGTATGCAAGGATGCTGCAAGGGTGATCACTTCTCCAACTGTGAAGTGTGAAGCGAACATACAATGTCACAATATCAAATAATCTAAACTCTGTGGGCTAACAAAAAGGACTGCACTTGTACAGCTTGCTTGCTTCTCACCTGGGAGCTGCAATTCCTCCACGCTTTGCTTCCATGCAGTATCCTTTTTGACGCGGCCATGATAACAGCTAGAGCCCACATCGTACAAGTAGGACCTCTGCTGCCACAACTCCACAAGAATTTCTTCTTTATTGGAATCCCACATACCGGTATTCCTTTGACTTTTTTCACCTCCATGGTATTTAACTTTTAGCGCCATGTCACGTTGATCAACACATCATTTCATGTTGTATTTTTATTGGCTAGTCAGTGAACATAGGTCCTAGGCTAGCAAACACTCTGTGGGATGATCATGCAACATTTTTGACACTCTCAGAAAATTATCGCAGGCTATCTTTGGCCGCAAGACCGTGACAGCGTCCGTCTCTGAACCTCTCTCACTGTACGACGTAGGACCACCTACGACCACAGAAATTGCCATGATTGTTTTACGATGGTCATCTTTCGTCTGGGACAGCTCAAAATTGTACAGTGTATACCGGGCATTAGCAGAGCAGTTTACTCTCTGTTCTTGTCAGGAATTTTCAAATGGTGTTGTGGCAGTGTACAAATTTGGATTGTTTGATATATTGTATGGTATGAATTGTTATGCAATTTATTGTTAATTTAACTTATATTTGTTTATCCATATTCTTTATGTATTTAAGTTTAGAAACCAGTCTGATGACCCGTTGTGATGCTCCCCATCAGCAGTATTCTAATGCCGAGTTCACACTGCACAATTTTATCCCCGATTTTGACTCGCCGACAGGTTTTGCGAAATCGCAGACAAATGCCTGAAATCATAGACAAATCGGTGCTCGTTCACGAGAGTGAGTCACGCAGCGCGAATGATCAAAGACGCAATCTGAGAAAATCGCTGACGAGTCACCGACGCCCGTGAGATATTTGGCATGCCAATGAGAGAGCAAGATACAGGGCAGCGGGAAGTTCAGGGAGGAGTTATAGACCAGAATATCAGTTTTTAATAGATATATTTACAATTATATCAAACAGAAAAACAAAGCACAAACATTTGCTTGACCAGCCGCAGCCAAAACAGTGTCAAGCCGTTTCCTTGTCACATCTCGTGTGTGTTTGGTTGTGAAACGTAGTTTGTGGACGAGACAGAGTTGTCTGCGATTCTTCCTCTTGAAAAGTCATGCAGTGTGAAACCTCCTTTCGCCGATCCATCGTGCAGTGTGAACACAGCAGCAACTGAATACTACCCCAGATAGTCATGCAGTGTGAAAAGAACTGCGATCTGACTACTTTGAAAATTGTGCAGTGTAAACTCGGCATAAAAGTCTTTTACAAATATGTAATTATAGGATCAATGTCCATACAAGACGAATCATTGTTCTACTTTGACTTCCTGTATTGTTAAGAGAAGATACCTCAGGAGTTTTTTTAAAAAAATGCAGGGTAAATTACTTATTCCACACAATTGTAATAGTTCCCCCCAAAAATGAAAATTCTGTCATCCTTTACTCACCTTCATGTCATTCCAAACCTGCATGACTTTCTTCTGCTGAACACAAAAGTAGATATTTTGAAGAATGTTGGTATCCAAACAGTTTGGGTTCCCACTGACTTCCAAAGTATGGGAAAAATACAATGAAAGTCAATGGGAAACTGAAACCGTTTGGTTTACCAATGTTCTTCAAAATATCATCTTTAATGTTCTGCAGAAAACAAAAAGTTTTGCAGTTTTGGAATGACATGAGGGTGAGTAAATGATGATAGAATTTTCCTATTTGGGTGGACTGTCCTTTTAAGAAACAGATCACAAAGTACTCATCAGTTGTTGATTTAAAACTCTTTATTATCTTTATTATTCTTTCTTTATAATCTTTATTATTTTTATTATGTCTTTATTATTGGCTATTTCATAAGAAACAATTTACAAAGTGATATCAATAAAAATAAAAGACAATGTGGATTGCAAACATTTTTCATCTTGTATAAATATAAATTAAGGTTGTGTTACTTTAAACTTTGAGATGTGGTTAATATAAAATAATCAAATTAGTAAATACATATTTTAAATGGAATAAAATTACTGTGCAAGTTTGCTGATCTAAAACATCTTTCTTTCGCCTTTGTCTACCTTTTGAATTGAAAACTTATTTTTTGGAAATTTTATGGAAGGTTCAAGGGGTTGTTTTTGTGTAACGTGTTTCTAGAGTACTCAGTGCCATTGCACATCTGCAGTTAAAAACAAAACTCAGAATCGATTCAGAATTGTTGAAGAGAGAATCGCGATGAAGCAGAGAATCATTTTTTCTCCAACCCCTACCGTGTGCAAGGTTTTGTCTGAGAGGAAGAGCATCTCGATCTTAGTTCAGAGGTGAAGAGAAGCTGCTTTGACGTTTTGGAGATGCAGACTTTGATTTCAGGTGCAACCGAGAGGAAAGGGACAGTCACACAGAGAATGAAGGAGACCAGTCTCTATTTGGCATTACAGGGGGAGTTGTAGAATAAGCTGTGCATTAAACTGTGATTTTGGATCCTTTGGGGTTTCTTCAAACAGCTCTTGTGTTTTTTCCCAGCTAAAAAGGACCAAATCTTCTTTTTAGGCTTCTCGTGTCCCAAATTTTGTTGGCTCTTGGGACTAGTCTACGCAGAACAGCCTCCTAATTCGTTCATCCAGTTCCTTAGCTTTTTGTAAAGCATCAGCTTTGAAATCTCCACATTTCCTTTTCCCAGAGTCATCTGACTGTTTTAGAACCATAGGATGGATTTTTTCCAGATGCCTCTCAGATGCTTGGTGTTTGTCATTCGCCAACCTATCAATCAGTCCTTCCTGCTTCACCCCAGTCTCCGGCATTTGCTTGTGTTTAGCCTTCTCAGTCTCTCTAAGAGGTATTGTCTTCTCTGTGTGCTCCATATCCTCTTCAGATTCAATGTCCATTAAGACAAGTTCTTCCTCTGATGGTTTTGCGGCTGGTGGAGCCAGGTGTTGAGAGGCCCTTTGTGTTAAGTTTAAGACATTAAAAAATGTGTTCATGCACATGTATACCTCTGTGCTGAATATTGCTTAAGATTACACATGACTGTTTACCGAAAGGAAAAAGGGAATTCTTATTACGAAGTCCCCGGAAGTGCAGTTGTTGTTGTTGTTTTTCTCCGAGCATGAACGAATAATAAGCGGGTGATCGTTGAACTTCTGAAGTGTGTCTTTTAGTGTAACATTGGTAGCAGAGGATGGCTAGCAACTACAGAGTACCGCCAACCTTTGATGAAGGAAAACCTTATGAAAATTGGAAGAATGAAGTCGCAATTTGTACCAGGGTTACGGAACTCGCTTGCTGTGGCTTTGGCGCTGTCGGGAATTGCGAGAGAAACGGCGATGGAAATACCGATAGATGATTTGAATAAGGACACTGGCATGAACACTTTACTTATGAAACTCGATTATTTGTTTCTCAAAGAAGAAAAGGACCAAACTTATTAGGCTTACTCGAGCTTTGACCGGATTATGAAAGATAGCGGTGTTTCCATGACAGACTATATAATCGATTTTGAACAGCGGTACTCACGGATGTGTAAATATAACATGGAGCTTCCCAATGCAGTATTAGCATTCAAACTGCTGGACACTGCGTGCTTAGAAGTGAAAGACCGACAGTTAGCTTTGACAGCATGTACAGATTTGACTTTTGCGTCAATGAAGTCAGCACTGAAGAGGATTTTCGGAGGAAAGTCTGCTACTACAGAGGGGATTAACCAGGAAACAACATATGTAATAGAACAAAGGCGACAGAGGAGTAAGCCATGGTCACAAAATGTTCAGCAAAAGACACCACTGCCTGGCACCAACCCTCTGGACAGGTATGGACGCAGATCAAAATGTGCTGTCTGTCAAAGCACGTTCCACTGGGCCAAGGACTGTCCACACAGAGGTGAGCAAGTCAAACTGACGGAAGATTGTAAAACAGATGATACAGAGGAGTGCAACATTACTCTGTATACAAAAGAGTGTTTTGGCTGAGCAATAATAGACACTGCATGCACATGGACTGTGTGTGGACAGGAATGGCTAAATAGCTAAATCGCTGAACTAAACCAAAACGAGATAAAAAACCTGAGGAAGACAGAAACACACAGTCACAGACCCTTTAAGTTTGGTGATGGAAAAGTGGTCTATTCCAGCAGAAATTTGAAAATTCCTGCAAAGATTGGACAAACTAAGTGTCATATTGAAACTGAAGTTGTCCCAGCAAAGATTCCACTACTTTTGAGCAAGACATCCATGAAAAGAGCAGGGACAGTGCTGGATATGGAGAATGGAGAAGCTGCTCAAGATGTCACTCTAACGGAACAAAATAATGAGGATGTACAAAGTCAGTGTGACGAGGAAATACTATCTCAGAAAAAATTAGCTCAGAAGAAAAACACAAAATCCTCATGAAGCTTCACAGACAATTTGGTCATGCTTCTGCTGACAGACTGCAGAGACTTCTTACTAGCTCAGGCAATAAAGATGCAGAATGTAGTGTCATTCTGGAAAAAATTGTGAGTGAATGTGAAACGTGTCAAAGATACAGTAAGACCAAACCAAAGCCTGCTGTTGGCCTGCCCTTGGCATCTCAGTACAATGAAACTGTTCAGTAGATCTACATGAACTTGAATCAGGTGTGTGGTATCTCCACATTATTGACCAGTTCACAAGGTTTAGTGCAGGCAGCATACTGACCACGAATAAGTCTTCTGAAATAGTGAAACACTTTGTCCATGACTGGATAAGTGTATATGGTCCACCTCAGAAAATGTTTACAATGTGGGAGAATTTAAAAATGATGAGGTTAGAGACATGGCAGAAAACTTCAACATAGAAATAAAGACAACAGCAGCATACATGGACTTACAGAGTGACACAAACAAACATTTACAGAGATCATAATGAAGGTGAAGACAAGTAACGGCTGTGACTGGAACACTGCATTGGACTGGGCTCTTATGGCAAAGAACACCATGCAAAATGTCCATGACTACAGTCCTCATCAGTTGGTGTTTGGACAGAATCCCAATCTGCCCTCAGTATTAACTGACAAGCCCCCAGCTTTAGAGGGCACCACAAAAAGTGAGTGGGTGGCAAAACACATCTCTGCTTTACGTGCATCAAGAAAGAATACGGAGAGCACTGCCTAAACAACTGCGTCACACAGATGAGAAATATAAAATGGGTGACAAAGTGTACTACAAGAGAGTTGACTGTCAAGAGTGGAAAGGACCAGGAGTTGTCATTGGCCAGGATGGTGCAGTGGTGTTTGTCAGACATGGAGGAACCTGCATTAGGGTACACTATCTCAGACTAAGAAAAGTAAATACAGACAGTGGAGATCAACATGTCAATAAGGATGATGCTGAAATTGACACAAACAATGTGCAAAGACAGGAGATGACAGGAGCTGCTGTCAACAACACAGAGGGAACAGAAACTGTAACCGAGATGCAGCAGAGTTCGATGCAAATTGAGCACACAGGGGCATCCACTATGGGGCAGAATGTAGCAGCACAACACAGAAGTGACGACATAGGGACACAAAGTGATACAGAGCAGGGAACTGATGTCCGTTCCAAAAACAGGGCAAATTCTAAAATACAGAGACAGTGGGGCTTTGCACACAGCAAAAGTACTAGGGCGTGCAGGCAAAGCTACTGGTAAATACAAAAACTGGTACAATCTTCTGCTCATTGGGTCCACTAATGTTGCAGGCAGTAAAGATTCAGTACACATATCATGTTTAGAGAGTCTTCAAATAGAACCCGCTGTTACTGATGTTAATACCACAGATGATAACAGTGTGTTTGAGGAAGTTCAAGATGAGGGACAAAAGTGCATCTCCACCAGATGGGTGTGCACTCTCAAGGAAACACTAACTGGATTAGTACCGAAAGCACGATTAGTGGCCAGAGGTTTTGAGGAGTTAGATGTGTTAGAGCTACAAAAGGATTCACCCACATGTGCCTCAGAGTCTCTTCGACTGCTTGTGGCAGTTATTTGTCAAAGACGGTGGACATTTCATTCCATGGATATAAAATCTGCATTTCTGCAGGGAATATAACTGTCACGTGACATCTACATCAGGCCTCCCCCTGAGGCTATCTGTGAAGGAACATTATGGAAGCTCAAAAGGTGTGTATATGGTCTGGCAGATGCTTCATTGTACTGGTACAACAGAGTGAAAGAAATAGTGCTGAAAGCAGGAGGAAAAATGTCCAAGGTTGATCAGCTGTTTTTTATTGGCTAGATCAGGACTGCACTGTAACTGGGGTGCTTGCCTGTCATGTGGATGACTTCATATGGGGGGGCAAGTTTCTCCACAACTGTAATACCACATCTCAGATCTGTTTTCCAAGTTGGACATGAGGAACATGATCACTTCTGTTATGTGGGAATAGATTTTGTGACTGTTGACAGAAAAGTACAAATACACCAGGAAAACTACATTCAACACATGCAGCCCATACATATGGATCCTTCACGAGCTGTGGAACAAGACTCATCTCTCTGCGAGGAGGAAAAGGATTAGCTTAGGTCCAAAATAGGCCAAATTCTCTGAGTGGCAAGACAGAGCAGGCCAGATGTCATATTTGACGCTAGCAATTTGGCATCAAACATAAAAAATACAACTGTGCAGACGAGTGCACACTTAAGTCCAAGAAGGTAATTCTAAACTTCATACACTTGGGCAGAGACAGTGCTCTTAAGATGATTGTGTTCAGCGATGCCTCATTTGGAAATCTTTCAGATGGAGGCACCCAAGGAGGGCACCTGATTCTTCTAATGGGAGAAAATGGAAAATTCTCGCCCCTTTCTTGGCAATCAAAGAGAGTCAAGAGGATTGTGCGGAGCACACTTGCTGGTGAAACATTGGCAATGTCTGATGGAATTGACAATACTATTTTTCTGTCCACGCTGTTCTCAGAACTAAAAACTGGTGATGCTGAACATGCTCCACCAATAATCTGGGTCACAGACAATCATTCACTTGCTGATGCACTTAAATCCACAAAGTCAGTCTCTGAGAAAAGACTCTGCCTGGAGATAAGTAGTATCAAAGAACTTGTCCAAACACAGAGAGTTGAGCGAGTACTGTGGTACAACACAAAAGAACAACTTGCGGACTGCCTTACCAAAAAGGGGGCATCAGCTTGTCAGTTACTTAAGGCACTGAGTGAAGGACTATGGAAACTGTATTAAAACAAAGTCTGTCTTTGAGTTGTACTCCAGAGCTTGTTGAAATGTGCTAGGTCGTATCTTTGTTCAAGGATGTGGTTGTTCAGTATGTTCTGTTAGCATTTTTATTTGAAGATGTTTTTGTTTTTTTTAAGAGAGAGGGAGTTTGTTAAGTTTAAGACATAAAAAAATGTGCTCATGCACATGTATACCTCTGTGCTGAATATTGTTTAAGATTACACATGACTGTTTACCGAAAGAAAAAAGGGAACTCTTATTATGAAGTCCTCAGAAGTGCAGTTGTTGTTGTTGTTTTTCTCAGAGCACGAACGAATAATAAACGGGTGATCGTTGAACTTCTGAAGTGTGTCTTTGGAGCTGGCTTGTTTGGAACTGCCATTGTTTCTGTGGCTGGTTGAGCCTGGTGTTGAGATGCCTTTTGAACCATCTCGGGTTCCGCCACAAAAGAACTGTGCAGAGGTTTCATTTCAGTTGATTTTGGAGCAAAATGTCTAAAGGCTCTTTGAACCATCAACAGTGTAACTTCTGATTGAAGTGGTCTTGTCAGGATGGCTGGTGGAACGGGGTGTCGAGAGGCCCTTTGAACCAGCAAAGGTTCTCCCCCTGATGAAAGAGGTCTGGTCTCGATGGCTAGAGGAGCCAGGTGTCAACTGACCCTTTTAACCTTCAATGGTTCTTTCACTGATGACTTTATGGAGGAAGAACCAGGCAGGGGTTTCATCTTAATGGCTGGTAGC
Source organism: Coreius guichenoti (assembly GCA_039654105.1). Taxonomy (NCBI): domain Eukaryota; kingdom Metazoa; phylum Chordata; class Actinopteri; order Cypriniformes; family Gobionidae; genus Coreius; species Coreius guichenoti. The sequence continues at coordinate 16,711,063 of CM077185.1, read as the reverse complement.
GTCGGGTGTTGAGATGATCATTGAACCTGCAAAGGTTCTGCCCCTGATGAAGGAGGTCTGGTCTCGGTGGCTAGTGGAGCTAGGTGTCGATTGGCCCTTTTAACCTTCAATGGTTCTTTCACTGATGACTTTATGGATGAAGGACCAGGCAGGGGTTTCATCTCAATGGCTGGTATCATCGGGTGTTGAGGTAACCTTTGAACCCCTGATGAAGGCAGTCTCATCTCTGTGGCCAGTGGAGCCAAGTTTCGAGTGGCTCTTTTAAGCACCAATGGTTCTTTTACTGATGACTTTATGGAGGAAGAACCAGCCAGGGATTTGATCTCAGTGGCTGGCAGAGCTGGTTGAGGTTTGACCTCAAAATGGTGAATTGGTCTCCACTTTCACCATCTTTTTGTCATTCTTTCTCTTTTCTTTAACTTTTTGAACATCCTTTTCACGTTCACTTCTCTTCTCAGTCTTTATCTTTTCTAGACTGTCAATCTTTCTTTTTTCTTCAGCCTGTCTATTTTTCTCATCTTCACCTCCTTTCTGCATCATCATCTCCTCATCTTTTTGGCCCTTTTCTCGCTCTTCCTTCTTTATTTTTCTCTTCACCTCTCCTTCCTGCTCTCTCATATTCATGTTCATGTCGATCTTGCTCTTTTCCTCTCTGTTTTTCATTTGTCCACATCCTCTCTCCTTTACCTTTTTCTCTTCCTTTCTACCCGTTTCTCTCTCTTCTTCCATCTTTCTTTCCTTCTTTAACTTCATTTTTCCCCCCACCTCTCTTGTTCTTTCTCGATCTTTTTTCTTTTCACTTGGGTATTTCTCCAGTGCTTCACTGTATCTTGTCTGGTCAATGGAGTTAACATTAAAAGGCCTGCTGACCTCTGCCCTTGTGCTCTCTGTTGGGCTCAATTCTGGCTCTGTCCACTGCTGTTTCCTCTGTTTTTTTTCTCCTTCTGGGCATGCGGTGAACAACACTTTGAATCCACTCAGACTACGAAACAGTGCCATTATAAAATACAGAAAGCTGCAGAATTTTGTGAATGTTTGTGTATATCCACAAAAAGTCTCTTCCAAACTGCAAAGTGAATGTCTGTTATATATCCACAAAAAGTCAGATGGATGCATACTAGCAGCAGTTAAGGGAATACAATGTATTTACAAACCCGATTCCAAAAAAGTTGGGACACTGTACAAATTGTGAATAAAAACAGAATGCAATGATGTGGAAGTTTCAAATTTCAATATTTTATTCAGAATACAACATAGATGATGAACATCAAATGTTTAAACTGAGAAAATGTATAATTTTAAGGGAAAAATAAGTTGATTTTAAATTTCATGGCATCAACACATCTCAAAAAAGTTGGGACAAGGCCATGTTTACCACTGTGTGGCATCCCCTCTTCTTTTTATAACAGTCTGCAAACGTCTGGGGATTGAGGAGACAAGTTGCTCAAGTTTAGGAATAGGAATGATGTCCCATTCTTGTCTAATACAGGCTTCTAGTTGCTCAACTGTCAACTGCATCTTCCTCTTTATGATGCGGCAAATGTTTTCTATGGGTGAAAGATCTGGACTGCAGGCTGGCCATTTCAGTACCCGGATCCTTCTTAGTACCTACGCAGCCATGATGTTGTAATTGATGCAGTATGTGGTCTGGCATTGTCATGTTGGAAAATGCAAGGTCTTCCCTGAAAGAGACGACGTCTGGATGGGAGCATATGTTGTTCTAGAACTTGGATATACCTTTCAGCATTGATGATGCCTTTCCAGATGTGTAAGCTGCCCATGCCACACGCACTCATGCAACCCCATACCATCAGAGATGCAGGCTTCTGAACTGAGCGCTGATGACAACTTGGGTTGTCCTTGTCCTCTTTAGTCCAGATGACATGGCGTCCCAGTTTTCCAAAAAGAACTTCAAATTTTGATTCGTCTGACCACAGAACAGTTTTCCACTTTGCCACAGTCCATTTTAAATGAGTCTTGGCCCAGAGAAAACGCCTGCGCTTCTGGATCATGTTTAGATATGGCTTCTTTTTTGACCTATAGAGTTTTAGCCGGCATCGGCGAATGGCACGGTGGATTGTGTTCACCAACAATGTTTTCTGGAAGTATTCCTGAGCCCATGTTGTGATTTCCATTACAGTAGCATTCCTGTATGTGATGCAGTGCCGTCTAAGCGCCCGAAGATCACGGGCATCCAGTATGGTTTTCCGGCCTTGACCCTTACGCACAGAGATTGTTCCAGATTCTTTGAATCTTTGGATGATATTATGCACTGTAGATGATGATAACTTCAAACTCTTTGCAATTTTTCTCTGAGAAACTCCTTTCTGATATTGCTCCACTATTTTTCGCCGCAGCATTGGGGGAATTGGTGATCCTCTGCCCATCTTGACTTCTGAGAGACACTGCCACTCTGAGAGGCTCTTTTTATACCCAATCATGTTGCCAATTGACCTAATAAGTTGCAAATTGGTCCTCCAGCTGTTCCTTATATGTACATTTAACTTTTCCGGCCTCTTATTGCTACCTTTTTTGGAATGTGTAGCTCTCATGAAATCCAAAATGAGCCAATATTTGGCATGACATTTCAAAATGTCTCACTTTCAACATTTGATATTTTATCTATATTCTATTGTGAATAAAATATACATTTATGAGATTTGTAAATTATTGCATTCCTTTTTTATTCACAATTTGTACAGTGTCCCAACTTCTTTGGAATCGGGTTTGTACCTTTACTATATCGAGAAAGACTTGTTGCCAAGAAAATGATTATATCCATACATTTTTATTTTTTTTTTACATTTTAACTTGTTTTCAGAGAATGTATCTTGAATACAAGTGTATTTTCTCTACTTTTCAAATATAAACATGTAAATCAACCAATGCAGTAAGATAAAATACACTTACATTCAAGATACAATCTATGAAAAACAAGTCTTAACATCTTATGCAGTTTTGCTTCTGAAATAAATTTATCTTGTTCAAAAGAGTTTCTGATATTTTTACTGGGAAAAAGTTAAAGACTTTGTGTGCTAAATATATTTTCTGATACTGTTGACACATATTGCATTTCCTTTTGCATTATTTTATATTTCCATTACAAATGATAGTTAATTGAGAGATAATGTCTTGTTTGGTCTTGGTTACTTTGGTCTACCCGTTTTGCTTTAAAATCTGACTCCATTTGTGTAAAACCTGATGTATCATGTTATTCAGTATGATTGGAGAGCATATCTTCTGCTTCAATGGAAATAAGTGCAAGTGGATTTACAATGGATTGACTGACAAGGCTGCCATTATATTATCCTTATATTACAATCACTGTGATCACTGTGAAAAGCAGTATACAAATAAATGTGAATTGAATAGAACATTTGACCATCTGTAATTCACATGTCTAACACAGGTCTACCTATTTTGTAAACGTATAGCTGGAATACAGAGTTTGCTGTATTGCTAATTTATTATTGCTAGTTTTCATGTATGAATGACTTTGTTTCTGCATGAATGTTTGTAATTGAGAGATGTAAACTGAATAAGCAGTTTAAAATGTGTATTGGAGTGTAAATCTCATTTTCTCCTCATTCCTTTCTCCTATTGGTTCATTAAGTCCAGCTCTGGCTAGTGGCTATGATCATGGTGTATGCTAGCTAAACTAAAAATCACAATAGAGTTACATTGTGGTAATCGTATACTCACACAATTTTCCCTTTCCGCAACTATATCATACTGTACATAAAGGAATGGTTCACACGTCATTTACTCACCCTCACATCATTCCAAACCAGTATGTTCTTTTTGTTAATGCCTTTCTGTCCATACAAAAATTCCAGTGTTTTCTGTTATGCTGTTTACAAAAGTCAGTCTTCAACAAAAGATTATAAATGGACTTCAGCTCCTATGAATATACAGCAGAGGGTTGTGATAAGCTGATTTAAAGCCATGTTCAACGTTCAATGTCTGTTACTAAAAATGTATTTAGCAATTTGATAATAACCCAGACTCAACAGCAACATGGTAGAAATGCACAATTTCATTCGCTTTAGTTGAATAAGAGCAAGATTATACATAAACCCACAAAAAGGTTTGTAACAAAAATAACAGTTTGAGTTTGATGCATTGAGTTCTGTGAATTTAATTAGAAATTAAACTGATACTATTAGTTGTCCTTGTGAAAAAGTAGTGCACTTAACGGTATTGAATGTGAACTTCAAATCTTAAGTAGTGTACTTCAAATCTTAAAAGTACACTTTCATGACCGCTCCATGGCACACTTAAATACATGTTAAAAGTGCACTTTGTAATAATGTCAAATTGCATTTTTTTACTTTAAAAGTGCATTTTAAATCATTATATTTTAATCATAATTTGTTGTGCGTATTTTGATGTGTTGACTAATATACAACACAGTTTTAACTGTAGTGTGTTATTTTAAATAACATTTAAAGTTAATATATCTTAAATGTACTAAATTGCAACTTCATTACAAATGTGTAATTACAAATATTTTAAATATTCAAAAGAAATTACATATATTTCAGTTTACCATAAATGTTTGTCAGCAGTGCTGGGTAGATTATTTACAAATTGTAGTCGGTTACTGATTCCAAATTCCCAAACCTTATGACAAAAATTGTGGTTAGTAACATAATCCATTACATTACACATGTAAGGTAATACATACTTATACTTTTATATATAATATATACTTTTTGATTACTTTTAGATTACTTTGACCTAACTCGTTGATTTGAATAGGATAATCTTGTAAAATATTGATATAAAAATACATAAGAGTAAGAAAATATATTCCATTCTTTATTAACAACATGAAGTGCATTAAAGGTGCTGTATGTAAGTTTTTCACTTTACTAAAGCATAAAAATACCATAAAATGCTTGCAGATATGTAGGAAACATGCTAAATTCACCTACAGTGGGGAGAACAAGTATTTGATACACTGCCGATTTTGCAGGTTTTCCTACTTACAAAGCATGTAGAGGTCTGTAATTTTTATCATAGGTACACTTCAACTGTGAGAGACGGAATCTAAAATAAAAATGCAGAAAATCACATTGTATGATTTTTAAATAATTAATTTGCATTTTATTGCATGACATAAGTATTTGATCACCTACCAACCAGTAAGAATTCCGGCTCTCACAGACCTGTTAGTTTTTCTTTAAGAATCCCTCCTGTTCTCCACTCATTACCTGTATTAACTGCACCTGTTTGAACTCGTTACCTGTATAAAAGACACCTGTCCACACACTCAACCAAACAGACTCCAACCTCTCCACAATGGCCAAGACCAGAGAGCTGTGTAAGGACATCAGGGATAAAATTGTAGACCTGCACAAGGCTGGGATGGGCTACAGGACAATAGGCAAGCAGCTTGGTGAGAAGGCAACAACTGTTGCCACAATTATTAGAAAATGGAAGAAGTTCAAGATGACGGTCAATCTCCCTCGGTCTGGGGCACGATGCAAGATCTCACCTCGTGGGGCATCAATGATCATGAGGAAGGTGAGGGATCAGCCCAGAACTACACGGCAGGACCTGGTCAATGACCTGAAGAGAGCTTGGACCACAGTCTCAAAGAAAACCATTAGTAACACACTACGCCGTCATGGATTAAAATCCTGCAGTGCACGCAAGGTCCCCCTGCTCAAGTCAGCGCATGTCCAGGCCCGTCTGAAGTTTGCCAATGACCATCTGGATGATCCAGAGGAGGAATGGGAGAAGGTCATGTGGTCTGATGAGACAAAAATTGAACTTTTTGGTCTAAACTCCACTCGCCGTGTTTGGAGGAAGAAGAAGGATAAGTACAACCCCAAGAACACCATCCCAACCGTGAAGCATGGAGGTGGAAACATCATTCTTTGGGGATGCTTTTCTGCAAAGGGAACAGGACGACTGCACCGTATTGAGGGGAGGATGGATGGGGACATGTATCGCGAGATCTTGGCCAACAACCTCCTTCCCTCAATAAGAGCATTGAAGATGGGTCGTGGCTGGGTCTTCCAGCATGGCAACGACCCAAAACACACAGCCAGGGCAACTAAGGAGTGGCTCCGTAAGAAGCATCTCAAGGTCCTGGAGTGGCCTAGCCAGTCTCCAGACCTGAACCCAACAGAAAATCTTTGGAGGGAGCTGAAAGTCTGTATTGCCCAGCGACAGCCCCGAAACCTGAAGGATCTGGAGAAGGTCTGTATGGAGGAGTGGGCCAAAATCCAATTACATTGAATCCAATTACATTCAATTCAATTCAATTCACATTTATTTGTATAGCGCTTTTCACAATACATATCGTTTCAAAGCAGCTTCACAGAAAATGTATGTGTCTACATTACAATTTAAAGTGATTTGTTATCAGAGGAGACTGTGTCCACGTTTTTTCAGAAAATGTTCATATACAAAGCACACAGTTAGCTAACAATGTATTATTAATCAATATAAAAATAAATTAAGGCACAGACAATGGGCTAAGTTAAATAAGAATACATGTTAACAATGATTAGGTTATATAGAAAATTGAGCATGGGTGCGTGTTGATGCAGACCAGCGTCATCTGAAGTCCTCGCAGGAGTTGGAGTCGTCTCTTCACAGGTGTTCATCTGCAGTTTTTATGAGAGGCTGGATCCAGACTGGAGCTGACGGACTCTCTAGTTACCTCGGGATGGGCACCCGAGATAAAACAGAACAGGAAAATAATTAGCGTAGCTGTTGTTCAAAGCATTAAGCAAAGACAATCATGTGCACTGATATAATTGGAGTACAAGGTTATGAGATGCATTATATGAATGCTTGGCTAAAGAGATGCGTCTTTAATGTAGATTTAAACTGGGAGAGTGAGTCTGAGCCCCGAACATTATCAGGAAGGCTGTTCCAGAGTTTAGGTGCCAAATATGAAAACGTTCTCCCTCCTTTAGTGGACTTAGATATCCTAGGTACTACCAGAACCCCAGAGTTTTGTGATCTTAAAGAGCGTGATGGATTATAGGGCGATAGAAGATCAGTTAAATACACAGGAGTCAAACCGTTTAGGGCCTTATAGGTCAGTAGCAATACTTTATAATTGATACAGAACTTAATAGGTAACTAGTGTAGAGATGATAAAATCAGTGTTATATGATCATATTTTCTTGACCTAGTAAGAACTCTAGCAGCTGCATTTTGGACTAATTGTAGCTTGTTTATCGAGGATGCAGGACAGGCAGCTAGTAATGCATTACAGTAATCTAGTCTAGAGGTCATGAATGCATGATCTAACTTTCAGCATCAGAAACAGATAACATGTTCCGTAGCTTAGCGATGTTTCTGAGGTGGAAGAAGGCTGTTTTTGTAACATTTGAAATATACTTGTCGAAAGACAAGTTGCTGTCTAATGTAACACCCAGGTCTTTAACTGTAGAGGATAAAGTAACAGTACATCCTTCAAAATGCAAATTATATTCTAAGAGATTCTGTGTACAGGTTTTTGGTCCAATAAGTAGTACCTCAGTCTTATCTGAATTTAATAGGAGAAAATTACAGGTCATCCAATATTTTATATCTTTAACACTCTATCAGCTTGGATAATTTAGAGATTTCATCTGGTCGTGCTGAAATATATAACTGAGTATCATCGGCATAGCAGTGGAAACTAATTCCATGTTTTCTTATAATATTACCAAGTGGCAGCATATACAGTGGGGAGAACAAGTATTTGATACACTGCCGATTTTGCAGGTTTTCCTACTTACAAAGCATGTAGAGGTCTGTCATTTTTATCATAGGTACTCTTCAACTGTGAGAGACGGAATCTAAAACAAAAATCCAGAAAATCACATTGTATGATTTTTAAATAATTAATTTGCATTTTATTGCATGACATAAGTATTTGAGCACCTACCAACCAGTAAGAATTCCGGCTCTCACAGACCTGTTAGTTTTTCTTTAAGAAGCCCTCCTGTTCTCCACTCATTACCTGTATTAACTGCACCTGTTTGAACTCGTTACCTGTATAAAAGACACATGTCCACACACTCAATCAAACAGACTCCAACCTCTCCACAATGGCCAAGACCAGAGAGCTGTGTAAGGACATCAGGGATAAAATTGTAGATCTGCACAAGGCTGGGATGGGCTACAGGACAATATGCAAGCAGCTTGGTGAGAAGGCAACAACTGTTGGCGCAATTATTAGAAAATGGAAGAAGTTCAAGATGACGGTCAATCTCCCTTGGTCTGGGGCACCATGCAAGATCTCACCTCGTGGGGCATCAATGATCATGAGGAAGGTGAGGGATCAGCCCATAACTACACGGCAGGACCTGGTCAATGACCTGAAGAGAGCTGGGACCACAGTCTCAAAGAAAACCATTAGTAACACACTACGCCGTCATGGATTAAAATCCTGCAGCGCACACAAGGTCCCCCTGTAAGTGAGCCAGTGCATGTCCAGGCCCGTCTGAAGTTTGCCAATGACCATCTGGATGATCCAGAGGAGGAATGGGAGAAGGTCATGTGGTCTGATGAGACAAAAATAGAGCTTTTTGGTCTAAACTCCACTCGCCGTGTTTGGAGGAAGAAGAAGGATGAGTACAACCCAAGAACACCATCCTAACCGTGAAGCATGGAGGTGGAAACATCATTCTTTGGGGATGCTTTTCTGCAAAGGGGACATGACGACTGCACCGTATTGAGGGGAGGATGGATGGGGACATGTATCGCGAGATCTTGGCCAACAACCTCCTTCCCTCAGTAAGAGCATTGAAGATGGGTCGTGGCTGGGTCTTCCAGCATGACAACGACCCGAAACACACAGCCAGGGCAACTAAGGAGTGGCTCCGTAAGAAGCATCTCAAGGTCCTGGAGTGGCCTAGCCAGTCTCCAGACCTGAACCCAATAGAAAATCTTTGGAGGGATCTGAAAGTCTGTATTGCCCAGCGATAGCCCCGAAACCTGAAGGATCTGGAGCAGGTCTGTATGGAGGAGTGGGCCAAAATCCCTGCTGCAGTGTCTGCAAACCTGGTCAAGAACTACAGGAAACGTATGATCTCTGTAATTGTAAACAAAGGTTTCTGTACCAAATATTAAGTTCTGCTTTTCTTTGCAAGTGGGCAAACCTGCAAAATCGGCAGTGTATCAAATACTTGTTCTCCCCACTGTATGCAATGTTTTATATGTTAATTAATTTATTTATTTATACGGACAGGCCATCATTCATGGCCTATGTGAGATGCAAGCATACTTATCACCCTAGGTATGCTTGTAATTTGCATTTGCAAAAAATATATAATTTATTATTACATAATATTTTTGACAATGGCATTCATCTTTTATTTTAGTGAAGTCGAGGAATTTGACAGAGTGATTGCCAAACAAATGAAAAAAGAAAGAACAGTCGTCTACCAGAAAGTACAGTTATTATTTTACCTTATGCAATTGAAGATGAAAAGTAAAGTCAGTAACACAATTCTTTCTTCCTTTTTTCTTTGCTGAAACGAGAGCGTAATATTGCATCCTATTGTTTTCAATGGCATTTGGATAAGGGTGTTATACGATCTTCCGAACAGCAGGAGGCGCTGTCTCGAAAAAAGCTGCAAAGGCTCCGAGTCTGCAGCTTCAAACTGTTGGAGCTGCCGCCTCCCTTGAACCGGGGCGCTACAGCGATCGGTCACGTCACAAAAGTCCGCGGCAGCAAGAGAGACATCTATGATCAATTGTCTCACTCCTGTCTATGGGAAATTATCTCATTTTCGATTCTAGTAAGGTTTAATGTTTATTAAGACTGAAAACATTACATTCAATTTGCACTTAAGTATGTTCTTTTAAATTAGCCTATATCATTACCGTAATTAAGTACTCTTTTTAAAAGTATGATAAAAGTGTACTTTTTCACAGAGGTGGTGCAAGTGTGTTAGGATGAAAAAGATATATTTATTTTTTGATTTTTAAAAAAATATTTTTTCAATAGATATTTATGTTTTGAAGACAGAAGCTTGGAAATGCTTAGAAATGTGTTCAAAATCAAAGCTAAACATATTTTATATGACTTCATAAAAAAAAAAAAAAAAAATGGACCCACTTTATATTAGGTGGCCTTAAAAGGTTAGTTCACCCAAAAATGAAAATTATCCCATGATTTACTCACCCTAAAGTCATCCTAGGTGTATATGACATTATTCTTTCAGACAAATGCAATCGGAGTTATATAAAAAATGTCCTGGCTCTTCCAAGCTTTATAATGGCAGTGACTGTTGCTCTGTTTTTGAAGTCCATAAAAGTGCATCTATATCCATCATAAAACTGCTCCATACGGCTCCGGGGGGTTAATAAAGGCCTTCTGGAGCGAATCGATGCGTTTGTGTAAGAAAAATATCCATATTTAAAACTTTATAAAGTAAATTATCTAGCTTACGGCGAATCGCCTTCTGTATTCAAACGGAAAAAGTGTAGCGCCCGCGCCTCTCGCAATTCAAAATGCTTACGCTACGTCTGACGACATTGCACACCAGTTACGCTCGTCAGACGTAGCGTAAGCATTTTGAACTGCGAGAGGCGCATTTTTAATATAACTCCGATTGTATTCGTCTGAAAGAAGAATGTCATATACACCTAGGATGGCTTGAGGGTGAGTAAATCATGGGGTAATTTTCATTTTTGGGTGAACTATCCCTTTAACTACTATGTACTAACATTTAAATTAATCATTTGATACAATGCACTTATTGTGTACATACATGTTTTTACACTGTACTTACATTTTAAAAATTACCTGCATGTAATTACATCTGTAATTAATTTCTGTAGTTACAGTTATAATTACACTGTTGACACTTCCCTTACACCTAACCCTACCCTTAAACTTACCCATACCACCACACCTGTCCCTAACTTTACCCGTATCCCACCTCAATATCAGCAAAAGTGTTTTGCAATACAATATGAACACAATAAGTACATAGTAGTTAAGGTCACCTAATATAAAGTGGGACCACTACATTTGATTGACATTTGCATTTCTGCCTTAATTTCACTTACCCCTGTAGCTCCAAAATGAACTGGTCACTAAAACCCAAGATGAAAAAGCCATCCTTATATAAGGGTTTAATATATCTACCACAGAAAAGAATGGACTAATTTGTACCTGACAAAACTAAAATCTAAGTTATAGTATTACAATTACAGTGGACGTAATATTCCACTTCTGAAGGAAATCCTTCTTTAGGATTGTTCCGATCCACCATAACAGTGAAACCAAGTACGGAGACCCATTAATGCAATAAAGGCAAATTGTATTTTAGTGTAGTTATTTTATTAAGCATTTACACAGAGACTTATGGAAGTATACAACAGCAGAAAAATGTGAGCCTATTTATATTACACAAAGAAAAACTAGCCAGATAGCGGTTCACTCACTCACTCACTTGTACAAAACACAAATAAGAAAGCCTATAAATCAGTAAAATACAGGCAGTAAGTAGGTGATGAGGTTGGAGGTCACTGGAAGCGGGCACAGATGTTCCTCTGGGGTCCCGGCTGAGGGCCGGTCTGCTGCTGCTGTTGTAACTGATGTCGCAGCTGCTGCGAATAAGGGTCTTCCAGAGACTTTACTGACACTGTGGTTTTTGGTCCCGTCTTCCATTCGATCCCACTGGTGTCTACAACTGAGGCTTCAACAGAGACATTGTGTGTGCCCAGGATGGAGAAGTTGAGCAGGAACTGTGTGCTGAAGTAATCATTATGAGGCTCCACTTTCTGCTCAATCTCGTTGGTTTTGGAATCAAGAGGAATCTAAAATCAAAGTTGAGAACATGAGAGTACGCAACTGAGAAACCCATTACTGGGGGATATTACCCACCAGCTGGGAAAAACTGCCTTAGATGATCAACAATGTGATCCAAAAGAACAAAATGAGTTCAAACTTGGGACTCTGGGTTGAACACACCTTGAAGTCTGATCCTGGTTTTGTCTGTAAAGTAGAGCTGACTTTAAGGCAGACAGCCTGAATCTTCCGGAACAGTCCCGGAGTGGAGCCATGCTGCACCACCCCCTCCACCTTTAAAGTCAACTGCTGGTTGTTCTGCACTGGGATTGGCTCGTTGGGTGTACGAGGAGATGGAGAGAGAGCAAGCTAAAACAAAAATCATTTTAAAATGATATAAAGATCTAAGCTTTCAGATAGTTTGAAATGTATGAAATAAATTCATGAATTGAACACAAAATAATATTACTATTATTTTGAGCAACTGACTTGTACTCAAATACTACTAAATTTTAATAATCTACTCAATACCTACTCAATTTTCAAGGCTATATATATACATATATATATATACACATATATATACATATATATTTTGAAGGGCTGTCAAAATTAACACGTTAACTCATGCGATAATTTTTTCAGCTTAACGTGTTATAAATATTTAATGCAATTAACGCAGCATCTGTTTTTTTCCGTCATCTTGGCTGCGCTACAGTTTATGATCACGCCATCATTCATTTAACAGCTATTAAACCATTCAAGCATGATATGATGCCAAAAAATAACTTAAATCTGTACTGGCGCACATCTGTGAATCTTCTGTCTGTGTGACAGACGCACAAATGACTATTAAAAGTATTAAATGACCGTTATGAGGCCATGGGATACATGTGTCAGATCTGCGTCATGTGCTTCAGATCTTAAAGTGACAGCAGCCGAATAAACCTGCTGCTGTGATGTCTGATAATGTAAATCAAAGAACAAAAGACAAAGAGAAAATCCCTCACTGCTCTTGACTGAATAATAAGGATTAATCTATATTTAAATTATAATTTATGCAGTGAAGACTGCAGTGTTTGATAACTCTACATTCATTTGGAGATTAACTGTGAAATTACAGAAAAATGATTAATTACAGAAAAATGTGTGATTAATTAGTTATATATATATATATATATATTAAAAAAAAAACACACACACACACAGAACAACATTATAAACGCAACACTTTTGCCCCCATTTTTCATGAGCTGAACTCAAAGATCTAGGACTTTTTCTATGTACACAAAAGGCCTATTTCTCTCAAATATTGTTCACAAATCTGTCTAAATCTGTGTTAGTGAGCACTTCTCCTTTGCCAAGATAATCCATCCACCTCACAGGTGTGGCATATCAAGATGCTGATTAGACAGCATGATTATTGCACAGGTGTGCCTTAGGCTGGCCACAATAAAAGGCCACTCTAAAATGTGCAGTTTTACTGTATTGGGGGGGGTCCAGGGGGGTCCAAAAAAAAAAGTCAATATCTGGTGCGACCACCATTTGCCTCACACAGTGCAACACATCTCCTTCGCATAGAGTTGATCAGGCCATACCATACGCCTGCCCATACCATAACCCCACTGCCACCATGGGCCACTTGACCCACAACGTTGACATCAGCAAACCGCTCACCCACATGACGCCATACACGCTGTCTGCCATCTGCCCTGTACAGTGAAAACCTGGATTCATCCGTGAAGAGAACACCTCTCTAAAATGCCAGACGCCATCGAATGTGAGCATTTGCCCACTCAAGTCGGTTACGATGACGAACTGCAGTCAGGTCGAGACCCCGATGAGGACGACGAGCATGCAGATGAGCTTCCCTGAGATGGTTTCTGACAGTTTGTGCAGAAATTCTTTGGTTATGCAAACCGATAGTTGAAGCATGATAATGCACGGCCCCATGTTGCAAGGATCTGTACACAATTCCTGGAAGCTGAAAACATCCCAGTTCTTGCATGGCCAGCATACTCACCGGACATGTCACCCATTGAGCATGTTTGGGATGCTCTGGATCGGCGTATACGACAGCGTGTTCCAGTTCCTGCAATATCCAGCAACTTCGCACAGCCATTGAAGAGGAGTGGACCAACATTCCACAGGCCACAATCAACAACCTGATCAACTCTATTCGAAGGAGATGTGTTGCACTGCGTGAGGCAATTGGTGGTCGCACCAGATGCACATTTTAGAGTGGCCTTTTATTGTGACCAGCCTCAGGCACACCTGTCTAATCAGCATCTTGATATGCCACACCTGTGAGGTGGATGGATTATCTCGGCAAAGGAGAAGTGCTCACTAACACAGATTTAGACAGATTTGTGAACAATATTTGAGAGAAATAGGCCTTTTGTGTACATAGAAAAAGTCTTAGACCTTTGAGTTCAGCTCATGAAAAATGGGGGCAAAAACAAAAGTGTTGCATTTAAAATTTTGTTCAGTGTATATACAGCTCTGGAAAAAATTAAGAGACCACTTAACAGAAATCAATGTTAAGTGGTCTCTTAATTTTTTCCAGAGCTGTATCTGTATATGTATATATATATATATATATATATAACGATTTTTTTAATTTATTCATTATAAAAGTGGCATTGTAGGGATTACTTACTTTAATGCTGGTGGACTGAAGCTTCTGGAAGAAATATCTCTGGAATGACAGCGGTACTTTCAAAATGGCTATGACTGCATCACACAGACAGCCAGTGTGCTTGAAACGGATAGTAAAAAGACAAATTTAAAAAAGCAACAACAGATAATGAAATATAAATTATGTCTGGGAAAAGTGAATCCAAAAAGATTTGCAGACAGGGAAAGTCAGCCAATGAAAACACTTCAACATTACCAGGTAGGAGACAGGAGGGTGCTTCCTGCTTAAGTTTTCCACTTCCTCCAGGACATGATTGAACACAGCCAGCATTCTCAGTTCATACTCGCTCTCTGCCAGAACTGATCCATGTGTGCCAAACTCCTGGAAGCTGAACCATATGTCAGTACAATGTGCAAATGAAGTATTATACCTAAAATCTATTATACAATCATATTACGTGTCTTCATGTTGCTATTGTGTCTAAAAATCTCCCAAACATCTTGTCGAAATCCCAGATTAAATATTTGAAGCATCTGTTTTATGTTAAGATTCAATTTACGGATTCAAGAATTAGAGTATTCTTACCTGGCCGTTTGCGGATCAATTATTAAAGCCTCAATAACATAAGATACAAGCAAGCAGCTTTGCTGTTGTCTGAGAAAAGTTTTAAGGAAAGTACAGATGTTTGGCAGAGCAGTTTAGGATTTATTTATTGTGGCCCTGCAAATACCATATTTACAATAGCTCAAAAACTTTACTTTTGGAACATTATAAACTCGATCACTAATCTAAACAAATCACTAATGTATTATGTACAAAATTAGTATACTATACAATATGTGGTTTCAGACGCAGCAATTTGTCATAAGAACAAGTCTTATCAACTAGCAGTTAGTCAAGATTCTTTTCAGATTTGAATTAGACCAATCTACATTTTTATGTAACTGACTTAAGGGGGTCAGTCTTTTACACTGTTAAAGAGTTGGATTCTCGTGCTAAACATGGCCAATATTTCAAAAAACGAGTTGGACGTATGACGGCGTATTTCTGTGCCAAATACACTCCTTCAGGATTCGAACAAGTTTCGGAAAGTTTTTTTCGAGTATGGCCCTGTATGACATCATAAAGGACAGAATTCCTTGTATGGGGACTCCTGGATGAGCGAGAGCAAGAGCACACCCATCAACAAGCTTCATTCGGGTTACGGAAGCCGTCGGCAGCGCTGTCATTTTGTTTTTAGATCACAAAATCAACAATGTCACTAAAGAAGTGTGTTTTTGGTTGTGAGGGAAAGATAACCTTGTTCAGCTTCCCAAATAACCCAGCGTTAAAGAAACAGTGGATGCAGTTTGTTTTTCTGTGTTTATTTGTTCCCGGTCATGAGTCGAAACTGCAGGCGGTGAGTGAAACTGCATCAAATATCTGTGTTTTGTTGGCAATCGGCGCGTAAGTGCATATAATGTAAACAACACGAACGTATATAGTGAATCGAAAGTTATCTAGAGATAATGCCATGATGTATTGTGTGTGTGCTCGTGACTCTTTAGCCCCACCCACTGCACGCCTGTTTTCGGAAAGAATCGGTACAGCGTATCTGTCTTTTATAAGTCTGATAAAACGACTCTTCGGAGATATGAAGGATGCAATACTACTCTATAGGTACTCAAGATTAACATGAAATTGGCAGAAACTGTGTTATGTAGCTTTTTAAAAAAATTGACCGGTCTTAAAGGTGAAGTATGTAGTTTCTGCGACACTAGTGGCCCCCAGCAGAACTACAAAAAAACAGCAAATTTTTAAACAATCTTGCAAACGTCCCTTTCTTCTTTTTCTTTAATGCCATTCCAGCTTCTATGGCTATGTTCATGGCGAGAGCCAGGTTTATTTATTCAAAAATAAAACTAAAAATGTTTAAGATAATTTTTTTCTAAAAACCTAAAGTAAATTGACTTGGTTTTCAAGTTTCTCAAGGGGTAGAAGTATTACAGTCCAGCAAAATATGTTTAATGGACAGTGGATTCTGACAAGATGAACATTGGTGAATTTTCTCCTGATTGTAAAAAATTGTGTGAGAGTACTGAGTGCTCATGTGTAAATGACTTGACCCCAGCGATTATTAAAATGGAATATATGTTTTTTCCCAACATGAAGATTTATTTCTTGTAATTTGTTGCAAATGTCCCTTTTGTGCGTCGCACCTCCCCTAACTCAAACAGCACAAATACAGCTCTTACGGGTGCTGGTGAAGGCATGTCTCAACCGGTAAAATCAGGCTACTTTCAATAAAAGGTCCAACATATTAGGAATACTTTTAGCTGTGTTTCTATGTGTCATGATAAGCAAATGAGTAGGCTAACACTACTCTGACTTGTAACAGACACGCACGGAAGAAACCAGCGCTCTGTACACCGTATCAAGCTCTCCAGATCACATAATTCAGTGGAAAATGAATAGAAATGATAATCTGTATAAAGAACATGTAAGAATAAATCTGTTCTCAGACACCAATGATAACACTCAACATCTATTCTCTTCTCTCTTCCGGAATACTTTTCTTTTTTCAAAACTGCGCCATTACTCTCACACTTTTGTGCAACAGCTGTGGCTTGGGTAAGCTAAAATCTAATTGGATGGCTCATTGTATGCAGCCGGCCGCAGATCATTCCCCAAGAAAAAAAGGATACAGTTCAACATTACGGAGGGTGGCGTAGTCAGCATCAAACGAAGACTGATACAGGTCAGCATAGCGAGCCGCCAGACTTCTAAATTCATCCATGGATAATTTCATCTGATCAAATAAAAAAAAATTAAAAAAACACACAATAAACATGCCATCCTCATAAACAATTCCTAGACATAATTAAGGTAAAATACTGAGGAAATCAGAGAAACAAATACAAATGCACAAACAATATGCAGGCATGGAGATGTGTTTCAGCACCTGTGTTGAAATGCGGCCGCAGCGCTGCAGCTCGCTGCCTGAGGACAGAGCGATGGTGGTGGCGATGGCAGGAGGTGGGCTGGTCTTCAGACTGTTGCAGGTGCAGATTAGCTGGGACAGCGCCTGAAGAGTGTCTATACGCAGCTTCACAAACTCACACTGGAACGCCAGAGGACTCAGCGGCGTACTGGCGGCCTGAAGGCAGAATATGATTATAATCAGTCACAAAAAACTGTTCTGTGCTTCAGTATCTAAATAACTCAAAAGAGAAATGGACAAAACCAGTTGCAAAAAGAACAAGAGCTTGACTGGCAGATCCTGACCATGAGAGACGCGATTCCCTTCTGGTAGGATTTGAGTGCTTCAGAGATGGCGCTCATGGCTGCGCTGTAGTCTCCATCTGAAAGCCCACTGAGGCATTGCTCGGCCTGAGAGAACTCCATTAGACTGTTCAGCCAGAAGTAAAAATGTTCTGAGGCGACGCGGGTACGGAGGCTCTGGTACAACTCCCTGGAAAAATCATGGCAGCCCTGTGGACAAATAAAAAAAAAAAAAAAAAAAAATGAAAGCAGCCATTTTACCCTGTATTCAGCTACTAGCGCAAATACATCGACAAACCTGTCTAGGTGAATCTCATGAAAACTGTCAAGAACTATCCAGGTCGCAATTAATAAATAAATGATAATAAAAAATAACAATAGAAATACATGTATATAGAAACATGTATATTAAATAGAATGAATTTGTGCATTGTGCCTTTTTTTTTTTTTTACTACAATGGCCCAAATATCAGAAGCCTGACAACTGTAATACAAAAAAGATATATTTAAATTGTACAGTACACTACAGTGTATGTATCATGAAAGTCTTCATGGAAATTATCTTTTTATCCTGAAAAAGCAAAATAAATGCCAGAACAAGATGTGAACATATGGTTCAGCAAAATGTTAAAATAAAATAATATGATATATGGGTAGGACAAAAAAAATCATGTCTTTGCACTTTTTCTTCTTTTTTTTTTTTTTTATTTTTTTTTACAACATTAAGATTTTAGGTTCAAATCTTTATTTTTTCAACATAAACGCATCTTTTTTAGATTTTTGGCAGTTCATTAAAGGGTCCAGATTGACATTAATCTTGAAAGTACAAATATTCCATGTAGTCTGTAAATTAATATAATCATAAAATCCATGACGTACACAAGAATCATAAAACAAATTGTGGTTGCACTTTTTTTTTTTTTACAGTACGTGTAATTACAGTGTACTTATCTAAGAAAGTACTGGGTAATATAAGGTAACTACATGGGTTAAGGTTAGGTTTAGGGGTAGGTTCAGGGTTAGTACCTAGTTATATTACCCAGTTATTGTAATTACTTTAATAAGTAATAATACATAATATGTACATGGGGAACAGGACTGTAAAATAAAGTGCTACCAAATTTACAGTACTTTTAGATTTGTAGCATGTCAAACTACAGGACACTGCTGTTACTGCTGGAAATCTCATTTAAAAAGACATAAAAGAACATAAAAAAAGATATTTTGAGTAATGCAGTGTTTTTTTTTTGGTCCATACAATGAAAGTCAATGGTAACCAAAACTGTTTGTTTGCCAGTGTTTTTTTTAAAAAGTTACCAGCCACCACCAGCGTTTTTTTTCTTCTTCCATTTTTCACAAAACATTCATGGCCCCCCAGAATATTTTGTTGTATGAATATCTGAACATGCAATGTATCAAAATAAGGATCAGACCCTCTGCTTTTAAACAAAAAACAAAAGAGTTTTATTCTAGCTTCATGCATTCTTTTTTTTATCAACACTTGAATATGGGTAAGTTTCATAAAAAAGCAACATTCACAAAAACACAGTTTTCTCAGCTTTTTGCTCAAAGACTACATCCAGATTGGATTCAGAGCGATGATCAAAACAGATGGAGTAAATCGAGTTCATCAACACCCCTAATGCTTGCACAGTCATGTAGCTCATCCTGGGTCGACCTTTCATTCAGTAACATTAGGCAGTTTTGATTTATATGCCGTTTAATGTTGGTGATTGCGTTATTTTACATATGCATATGACTACATTAATTGCGTTAAATTATTTTACCGCATTAAGGATTTTGAAATTAATCACATGCGTTAACACTGACAGCATTAATTTAAACCGGTTTCAGACTATTGATTCATAATCGACATCAGCCAATAAAGTCAAAATGGGCTTCCTTCCCCCTCACAGCCTAGCTCACCATGCGGGAGGCCTGTCTGGCAATGCAGTACACAGTCCAACCATTGGCCACATTCTCCAACTGCTGCCTGATCACCGTCTTTACCTCAGCCGAGAGTGAGGCCTGACTGGCCACGAATAATACTGTTGCCAGAGAAACCTAAGAAAAGCAACAAGACAAATAACTCTTGACCGTTTTGGAAAATTGAGACTTTAAGATCTACAGTTGGACATCATTTCTGTATTTGCTCACCAGAAGCTCCTGCTGTTTCTCTGAGGTTCTGTGACTTGCCACCCTGAAGAGGTCCAGCAGGTCTCCCAGCATTCCCTCTGCCAGCACCGGCTGCTGTGTGGCAATAGCGGCCAGAGCCTGACACATGAGCACCCGTGCAGAGTCACATGCACAGTGCAGCTGCCCCAGCAGGAGATCGACAGAGCTCTGACTGAGATGAGGACAGCTCTTCAACATCTTCACCAAAGAGGTGAGCGCCGTCTGAGTTCAAACAAAAATTAACAATTCAAGACTTAAAAATACTTAGCATACACTGAAGTGGAGAAACATGGTGCACTTGATGTGGACTAAAAGCATCTTTTAGATTTTTGTCAGTTCACTTAAAGGGTTCAGAGTGATAAATCAATTTTAAAAGTACAAATATTCCATGTAGTCTATAATTTAATTTAATAATAAAAACTCAATGTGTTTCTGTTTATTGCATGTATTTTTGCATGTTTATTGCATGTCATATTCTCTTTGTTTAAAGTCATTTCTTGCCTAGATTAAGGAAAATACATGTTTTGGTCACCAACTCACTACTGCACATGCGTTTATGAGGACACTTACTTTAAGTGTCGCCTGTGCAGTTTTACTGTCATCTTGACTGCAGAGCAGAATGAGAGACTCCATCCCCATCACTGTTTCTTGTTCCAGCTGGATGACCTCTGACAAAATATTTAGATTAAAAACAAAGTTATTTGGTGTTTAAACATTTTCTATATTAAAGTGAAGGCTATGAATATAAATTAAATTATATTATTGGTGAGGAGAAACCAACCTTTCTCTGGACATGAAACAGCGATACTGGTCAACACAGTGATTCCATGGGCTGCCACTGCCAGGTTACTATGGTAACAACACTCCTGCGCCAGCTTCACCAGGTCAGTGTGACGGGGTGCTGGAGACGCCTCACCTGTGTCATCCAGAGAGTGGTTAAACTCATGTTGTTACATGAGAAATACATCATGAAATCTTTGGCATACATTCGCATAAATGCATTTTTAATAAAGTTAACATGATATATTTGATATAGATTGAGTTTATACCTGTATTAGGGCTGAAGTAGTGTTTAATAGCGATGGTACCAGATAGTGTGGAAAGGACAGACAGCATTCCCAGCTTCAGACTGTTGTACGGGGTGCTGAGAGCGCACTCGCATAGCACCTACAAGCACATATCTTGGAAATTATGTCGCAATGAGCAAATTTTCAAAAATGAGTTATAGTTCTTTTCACATTCTCTGTTAAAAAAACCCTTCATTTTCAAAAAAACAGATTTTTTGGAATCAGAAAAAAAATGAATGAGGTAGACCTGTTTGAAGTCGATAGAGTCAGCAAAGTCAATTTTGAGAAAAATCTTGTTTTCTGAAGGTTCCAAAACAAAATCAGCAACCATACCTTAAAATCCCTGACAATAACACCAAATTTGGCACACACCAAGTCAAAACCAAATATCTATAAATATATATTCAACTTTTTTTCCCATGACACCACAATGGTTTGATTAACATTAATGAGACAGACAGCCCATATATTAAGACATACTGTAATGTGCGGATCTATAATGTTACACATCAGATGTTTTTCCCCAACAGTTAACCAAACCGTTCACTTAAAACATAACAGATAATATTTGCGTGAATACTCACCAAGACGGATATTCTGAAATACTGTAATTCTGTGTATATGTGGATATCGGGATCACGTGCTGTCTGAGGCGTCTTTGTGTGCATGCTTCAATTCTGTCAGTCAGCGCGAGTAAGATCGTTTTGTTTACATCAGCATGAGTTTGAAAATCACATTTCATTGGTTCAGACTCAAAGCTGGAATACTGCACTTTAAAATGATACCAAAAGGAAAGGTACTCCTCTCTTTAGATACTTTTAGATGTTTAATTGTTATTTGGAGTATTGGGATCGGTAGATGAGGGCTTAATGAACTCATTTTTGTGAAAACCTCAAATTCGACATTTTTCACTTGTTTTGGCTGTAGCTCAAAATTATCCCGTGCGCATTCCGACTCATTTTGTCAGCACGGGTCACATATATAAACATTTACTGTAGTAAGAAATGAACCAGCTGACTGCCATGAACATCTATGACTCTCTGACCTGTATGTTCTTCCTGGTCCACAAGTGAGGAGCTTTTTTAGCCAACAGCTTGAGATCCTGAATGGCGAGTCTTTTCACTGCTTTTCTGGGGTCCTCCTTCAAGTATTGAAGAAGAAGACGAATCTACAAGACAAAAACAGGGGGTTTTGTTTCAAACAGAGATCATGACTATCCCATGATTCTGAACAAACAACTAAACAAAATAACATGTAATTTAGGTTGACAAATGTTAATTGCTGCATTTTTTTTTTAAAGGAGTCCTATTATGCCCTTTTACAGAGTCTTACAGAGTTTTTGAGGTGTACTAGAATATGCTTTCATGCTTGATATTTTTTTTTCTGCACATATTTTACATTATTACAGCACCTCTCTCACCAGTCTTACCCGAACGCGTCATTTATTTCCTATTTCGATGAAGCCCCTCCTTCCGAAATACGAAATGTGCTTTGATTGGTTAGCTGGCCCAGTGTGTTGTGATTGGCCCTGCTTAGCACGTGTTCGGGAAATGTCATGCCCCTTTACCATAACCACAAACTCTATGTAAATATTAAGGATGGCGTCAATTTCAAACCAATTCAAGCCTGATTAAGAATTAATAAATGTTAACAAACAAGAGGATCATCCAGAACGGATTTCATGCATGGACTTTGCAAGCACAGATTTCACAGGACGTTTCAGAGTGGTATGTTTGTCTTTTTGTAACACATTTTAGACAAAATGTTATACACCATTTAATCATGATATTTGTTGGAAAACTATGGTAATACAAACAGTAATTGATCACAAAACCATGGTTAATTGTCCTTTCCCACTACAGTAAGCACTATATCAACACTAATGTTGTTTACATCGTAGCAACAACATTAAAGCTTATATTTGGAACTGTTAATAGAAAACGCAACTACAAATACAAGTAGTCTATACAAGTTGTGATCCACAAACAACAGATTGTCCCAACAAAGTGGGAACTGCTCCGTTTCAGGAGAAGCTTTTGTGTGTAGCCTTCATTGTGGTTCTGGAAGCTGTTCTCCGTAAAATGTGCAGCACACAGATAGACGTTGGGACTATAAGGTTCAGAAACAGTGTTTAAAATAAATTTAAACCACTCTAAGTATGTAAGCCTTAGGTCAAACAAAAAACAGCATCTCTTTGACATAGCGACAACACGGTCTTCTCTAATGCAGCTCAACCAAGTCTCGTCCCTTTTTCGCGTATTCGGTGGGCGGGGATTATTTAGATGAGTAACATACTGGGCCCTATCATACACCGACGCAAGTGTTTTTTGCTAGTTTCAGCCCGACGCAGTTATCATTTTCACGTCCTGCGCCACGTTGTTTAAATAGCAAATGCATTTGCACCCATTTGTGCGCCCATGAAAACGAGCGCTGGTCTGAAAACGAGGTGTGTTCAGGCACACTGTTGGCGCGTTGCTACAGTGGGGAGAACAAGTATTTGATACACTGCCGATTTGGCAGGTTTGCACACTTAGAAAGCATCTAGAAGTATGTAATTTTTATCATAGGTACTCTTCAACTGTGAGTGTAGGAATCTAAAACAAAAATCCAGAAAATCACATAGTATGATTTTTAAGTAATTAATTTGCATTTTATTGCATGACATAAGTATTTGACACATCAGAAAAGCAGAACTTAATATTTGGTACAGAAACCTTTGTTTGCAATTACAGAGATCATACGTTTCCAGTAGTTCTTGACAAGGTTTGCACACACTGCAGCAGGGATTTTGGCCCACTCCTCCATACAGACCTTCTCCAGATCCTTCAGGTTTCGGGCTTTCGCTGGGCAATACGGACTTTCAGCTCCCTCCAAAGATTTTCTATTGGGTTCAGGTCTGGAGACTGGCTAGGCCACTCCAGGACCTTGAGATGTTTCTTACGGAGCCACTCCTTAGTTGCCCTGGCTGTGTGTTTCGGGTCGTTGTCATGCTGGAAGACCCAGCCACGACCCATCTTCAATGCTCTTACTGAGGGAAGGAGGTTGTTGGCCAAGATCTCGTGATACATGGCCCCATCCATCCTCCCCTCAATACGGTGCAGTCGTCCTGTCCCCTTTGCAGAAAACCATCCCCAAAGAATGATGTTTCCACCTCCATGCTTCACAGCTGGGATGGTGTTCTTGAGGTTGTACTCATCCTTCTTCCTCCAAACACGGCGAGTGGAGTTTAGACCAAAAAGCTCTATTTTTGTCTCATCAGACCACATGACCTTCTCCCATTCCTCCTCTGGATCATCCAGATGGTCATTGGCAAACTTCAGATGGGCCTGGACATGCGCTGGCTTGAGCAGGGGGACCTTGCGTGTGCTGCAGGATTTTAATCCATAGTAGTGTGTTACTAATGGTTTTCTTTAAAACTGTGGTCCCAGCTCTCTTCAGGTCATTGACCAGGTCCTGCCGTGTAGTTCTGGGCTGATCCCTCACCTTCCTCATGATCACTGATGCCCCACGAGGTGAGATCTTGCATGGTGCCCCAGACCGAGGGAGATTGACCGTCATCTTGAACTTCTTCCATTTTCTAATAATTGCGCCAACAGTTGTTGCCTTCTCACCAAGCTGCTTGCCTATTGTCCTGTAGCCCATCCCAGCCTTGTGGAGGTCTACAATTTTATCCCTGATGTCCTTACACAGCTCTCTGCTCTTGGCCATTGTGGAGAGGTTGGAGTCTGTTTGGTTGAGTGTGTGGACAGGTGCCTTTTATACAGGTAACGAGTTCAAACAGGTGCAGTTAATACAGGTAATGAGTGGAGAACAGGAGGGCTTCTTAAAGAAAAACTAACAGGTCTGTGAGAGCCGAAATTCTTACTGGTTGGTAGGTGATCAAATACTTATGTCATGCAATAAAATGCAAATTAATTACTTAAAAATCATACAATGTGATTTTCTGGATTTTTTTTTTTTTAGATTCCGTCTCCCACAGTTGAAGTGTACCTATGATAAAAATTACAGACCTCTACATGCTTTGTAAGTAGGAAAACCTGCAAAATCGGCAGTGTATCAAATACTTGTTCTCCCCACTGTATTTTGAGACAACTGAAATAGACTGCGCTATTGGCCAACTGAAACCTGGTCTAAAGTCAATGGCGCAATATTTTTTTTTTATATTTAAAGAGCGCGTTAGTAATATGCACCTATAGGCGGGTCCACAACGCGCGTGTTTATTACACACACAGGGACGCGCAGCAGCACACAAACATTTTTAAATATGAAAAATTAAAGGATTAAAATGTAAAAGATTATTATTGTGTACATAAATATAAAAATGGCTACATGTCATAATGGATAGTCATTGCATGTATCAGAATTAGTCGACCTATTTGCAGTAATGACGAGTAAGCAGTCGTGGCATCATTGGACGAGCAGATCCGTTTCCTCGCTAGAGAAGCATTCCGTTTTTCCGCTTGCAAATTCCACCATGTAAATAGCGAATCTGCCATGGCGCGAGCGCAACTGGCTTTTAAAAGGGAATGGGAGATGAGACTCTAATTGGTTTATTGCATGTTACGCCCTAAACACATCCATGACTCATTAAGAGAATAGGGACAACCCTTTTGGACCATGTGCCGGGCGCGCTGACCATTTTTCCAGTCGTTAAACTAGCAAAAGTGGATTCGGACACGCCCTAAGTGCACTTGCGCTGTGCGCTTAAGACCATTTGCTCAGATAGTTAAAATAGGGCCCTATGACTTCACAACATCCAGAAAAACGCATTGTAGTCCAAACGAGTCGTTCATTGTCGTTCTTGGAAAGTGAATTCTGTTAAATAAAATATCTCCCTTTGGAGTGGACTTTGAGCTTTGTAACCTTGCAGATCTTTTTTATGCACAAACAGCAACATTACATACTAACTAAAGTTGAAAAAGTGAAAAAGCATAATAGGATCCCTTTAAAATGTTTAATGAATGTGAATTCATTTTTTTTTTTTTTTAAATCGGTTTGAATTAATGATTCAATGGCTCACTCATAAATACTTCACTTGCTTCATTACTGGATGAATCAGCATTTTTTTTAAACAAATCTCTTGAGAGTGAATGATTCAATGATAAATACATGTTTTTAATAGTCACTTGTCTCCACCTACTGGTGTAACGATGTAATCGATACAATCGTTATTTGAAGCATCACGTTACTTTCAAAAGGTGATTTACTCAATTTTGATCGCTTCTGTAGACATGAGTGTTTATATCCAAACTATAAACTTTTATCCCAGTTCTTCTGTGATAATATGAATATTTGTAAGATAGAAATAATGATACTGTGTGGTTGAAAACGCTGTTTGTGAAGCTGTATCATACCTATAAATGATAATTGCTCTCTCTGGGTCATTGGCAACGTGAACAATTTGAATTTGTCATTTAGGAATGAGATTGCAATCTTTTAACGATTAATCATGCAGCTCTAGGAAGAGTAATTGATGGCAGAGTCTGACCTGCTCAGGGATATCGACGAGTGAGGAGGTGGCCAGCTGGGTGAAGGTGTGCAGAGTGACAATGAGCATGGCTGTGGACGGGTAGGAGGACACCAGCTCCTGGAGTAACTCTCTGCTGCACGAGGCCAGACTGGCGTCATGGTGCATGTGCTGCAGCATCGGAATCAACTTCAGCTTCAGCTCCACTGGCGTGTCCAATCCTTCAGTCAAACACACACAATCCATCAGACTGGGGACCACATATACAAATGAGGACGATCAAATGAAGATCACTCACATGAGGAGATCACATACCTTGAATCATTTCACTAATCTTGTTGCAAATCCCTGCAGCAAAATCTCTGGGGAAAAAAAAAAAAGAGACAAAAATTCAAATGTTTTCTATCTGTAAATATCCATCAATCCACTTTAATATTATATAATATAATATAATATAATAATTAACATTAAAGTTAAAATAGTTTTTTTAAATATAAATTTTCTTCTATCAAAACAGTACTTTCTTTTTTTTTGTTATATAAGAAAAACACATTCAATGAAAAAGACTGGCATTATTTCAATGGTTATTATAGTTAACCAAAACTGAAACTAACTAAATAAAAGCTAACTGAAATAAACTAAAATACAAAAAAAGAAACATTTTATTTCAGCTACATTTCTCTTCTTCATTTTGTTTTTCGCATTTGTTTGTTCATTTTGTTTGTTGTACTAAAATAACTGAAATAAAAATTTAATAAAAAAACTATAACATTTAAAAAAAACAATAACTAACTAACTAACTAAATAAATAAATAAATAAAAATTACTAAATCTTTAACAAAAATTAAAATGAAAACAGAAAATACAAAAATGAAAACTAATTAAAAATATATACAAAAACTAATAGTATCTCACTGATACTAAATTAACACTGATTATCTTACAATTAAACAAAAACATGAATATGGTTACAAAATTGTTACCAGATATGCATGCCATCAATCCTTTTTTTTCTCTAAATGTTTTGCATTTTCCCCCTTTTTAACAGCAACCATTTATAATAGCTAATTATAATATAACAATAATAGCTAATCATAATATAACCAGGGGAGCTTATTCCTTAACTTTTAAAAGAACTACCTTACAGACCATGTTCAATAAAAGTCTGATCGTATGAGTTTGATGTGTTCGTCCATTTATTCCATTTTTTTTTCTCTCTGGGTCTTTAAATAAAAATTAATAGATTGTGTAATATATATCTATTCCTACACTGTTGGTGGCTCTGTCTTAAACCATCTTCTTGTAACTGCCTTTTTACTTTTTATATATTTCTTATCTTTGTTGTTCCACTCTTCAAATGAAATATTACCTAAATATAGACAATTCATATAAATATTCACATTTCAAAGAAATTTCCACACTAAAAGCTTCTAAATTCCTTTCAATCTTTTGCCAATAATGAACTAGTACCAGACCGAAAATAGTATTTTGATGAAAATTATAATCTGCGTGGCGTGAAACCGGTTGTCACTTACTTAGAGTGTGATGAGAAACTAGCAGCTGCAAAAATAGCCGCCTCTACTTCAACATTATCATGAGAGTCCAGACTTTGCCGGATGCTGTGGTGGGCATTTTTTCTCTCTGGAATGATGGAGGCTAAGCTTCCCAACATCCTGTCAAAATGCACAAGACTCAAGAACATATATTGACACAGTCTGCACATTCACATTTTCCTTGGATGGTCTTTGACAGAATAATTGATAACCGAAATTAAATTGAATTAAACATTAGTAGGAAGCTGACAACAAACATATGACTTTTGTCAAATAAAATAAAAGTACCTGAGAGTTATTGCTCTAGCAACAGGATCATTGCTATGGATGACGGAAAACACTCTTTTGACAAACTCATCCACGTTCAGAATCTTCTCCAGGTGTTTCTCGCTCAGCTGTGTGACCTTCAGCACACAGAGTCGCAGGAAGTTGTTCCTAATTTGACAGGGGTGAATTTATAGATTCAGAACTTTTTTTTTTTATAACAGAGACTGAACAAGAGCAAGTGTTTCAGCCAGGGAATAGCTGTATATAGACAGCCTCAAAACTAATGAATATAGATTTTTATTGAATGTGCACAATTACCCAAGTCTAAAGATGTCTGCCAGTTTCAGGAAGGCAGAGTTGATGAGGATGGGAAAGGGATACTTCTGAAAGAGTTTGGGGAAAAGGACCACGGCTTCACATTGCTCGCCCAGTTTACAAGACCTTAAACCTTTAGTTGTGCAAAAATAACAATAGGATTGTTTTCATTATATTGGCAGGATATCTATTTCATTCTCTCTGAAAGTAAACAAACACGGTAACTTACTGCATTATCAGATATAAAAGGTGTGTATCATTTAATCAAAACACACATTCATGCACGTGTGTGACTGTGTGGTGTTTATAAAGAAGCACCTTTATCAAGCTCCATCAGCGCTGAATTGGCGTCCAGCTCCTGCTCGCCGTAAGCAGCCTCCGACAGAAACGAACGCGCTGCGGAAAGCGACATTATTAGATATTATAAGATTGCTTATAATGTGGAACAAAATACTGTTTTTATTAATATTTTATTCGTTAGATTAGATAGACTTGGTGCATGAAGTTTGAAGTGGGTGACCCGGCTGCAGTGCAGGTCACGTGGCCAGGATAGGATGTTGCGTCGAGTTTCCGTCAGGGAAAACAACAAGAGGCTGCTCACTGGTCCGGTTACCGAAGAGGGCGGGGCCTATGTGTCGGCCTTCAGTCTTACAAATAAATTAAAAATAACATAAATTGCAAGTTACATGCAAATGATTTACCCTCTAATAAACATATTAAACAGTATCGAAACCCATTTCAGGAAAAAAATAAAAACTAATCATGCTTTGGTAAATCATAATTACGACATAAAAGAGTTACTAAGTCATACTTATGAGATAAAATGTCGAAATAATGACATAAAATAAGAAAATATGACTTTTTTTTTTCAAATTACAATTATGGCTAGTAACTTTTCATCCCATAATTATGTTTTAGTATGTCATAATTAATTTTTTTAATCTCAAGTTAGTCATAATGTCGATTTTTTAAATCATCATAAATTATGACTTACCAAAGCATGTTTTTTTTTCTCCATAAATTGTGATAAAAATTTGATTGTCAAATTTAAATGAAACAAATCGATTTTTCTAAAACAACAGATGCTTCGGGATTTATTTATGTATTTATTTGATACTAAGGCATCCGATAAATAAATAACTTAATAAATAAATAAAAGCTTAAAATGAGGTGTAATGTTAGATTGGGACGTCCCGGGCCACAGAGTGCCTCTGGTGGCAAGCAATGGCAAGCAGTTCCGGTACTCTGGCGTATTGACCAATCAGAACAGCGAACGTCGTTCTCGCGCGGAATTCGTCTTCACCGCTTTTTCATTGTTCGCGGGAAACCGACCACTTCTGAATGAAACGTCTATCCAGCAGGAGCAATGACTCTTTTTCACCATATTGTTGATCGAGGGGTTATAAAAAGAAGGTTCAATGGTGAGTGCCATTTAGATATGTCAATGAGAATCTATGTTATCACGCTGTTTACTCAGACATGCTTTAATAATCAGGTCAGCGTCGGGACTATCCGTTGTCCTCTCTGCTGGACGGATATCAGTGCGCTCGACAGGATGAACACATTTCATATGGAACCTCAGCTGCTGCTGTGCCGCCGTTTGGATGCACATTTTCCTCTGGTACACCGTTAATTAAACATTCACAATAAGTTTAGATGTAGTCAGAAACCCATTGTATAATGACTAAACTGTTCGATGGTTTATTTGCAATGCTCAGCCCCTGGCCAACAGAACAGCCTTGCTGTTGCAAACGAAGAAGGGTTTGTGACCATCTTCAATACTGGAGAAAAACAGAGCTCTGTCCTGAAAGGTTGGTTTGTTTAAATAAGTAGCCAGTCTTGAATCTAGGTAAAGCATAAAACTTACTCATATTTGTTAAACATTTGTTTTGTAGAGTGGCAGGCACATGATAATGCTGTTTTTGATATTGCCTGGGTTCCTGGTACAAACAGTTTGGTGAGTTTTGCATGATTCTTCCGTTTAAAGATGATTTCAGTGCTTTGGACTAAATTAAATCCTCCATATTTTTTTATAAATGGTAAGCATTGCTTTAAATGGTAATATTATTTTACAGGTAACAGCGTCTGGTGACCAAACCGCCCGTCTGTGGGATGTTATCACTGGTGACCTGCTGGGAACTTTTAAAGGACATCAGTGCAGTCTTAAATCGGTGGCTTTTTCCAAGCAAGAGAGAGGTAACTACTGATGATCACATAAGACTTACAACGGTTTAAATTGTACTCCATGCATAATGCAAATTATGTGTGCATGAAATATTTGAATGACATACTACTTTTGCCATGTGCAGTATACTGATACTGTAACCCATAATGCAGTGTACTCAATTTCACCCCCCATTTCCAGTGTGACACTAACCAGATACTGTATAATCAACCTTTTGTAATGTCTTGAAGCATTAATTTATCAGCCAATAATTATGGCATACTTGCGCAAAATCAGGTTAAAGTTACAAAATATTTTTTTGTAAGATGGTTGAAAGCTGCAATGTAGGATGATACACCAATATGTTTAACTTTTGCATACATTTTTTTTTTTTTTAAACATACTGTTGTTATTGTTCACTTAAACTATTAAAATAGTTTTCATTCATTGTAATAAAGCTAAAATAAAATATTACTCTTAGATGAACAAAAAAACTACACTGAAAACTTTGCATTTAGAAAATTTGCCCTAACTGAAAGAGGTTTAAGTACTAAAATGACTGAAAGTGAAATAAAAATAAAGCACAATAGAAATATTAAAAAGCAAAAGCACAAATGAATGAATGGCTAAAACTTAAAATGAAAACTCAAAAAATAAGAATAGCCAATTCAAAATATAAATATTAAAATAACAATGAATGTGCACTGCATACTTGCCACTGCTAATTTTTTTTTTTTCCTCAGAAATGTATTTTTTAAACGGCTTGTTCTCTCATTACAGCTGTGTTTAGCACTGGAGGCAGAGATGGGAACATAATGATTTGGGATACAAGATGCAGTAAAAAAGGTTCTTCATTATTCTGACCACCAACGCTTAATACTAGGGTCATCAAAATGTTTTCTAAAGCTCACCAAATATGTTTTCATCCATCACAGATGGTTTCTACAGGCAAGTAAAACAGATCAGCGGTGCCCATATGAAACCTGAAAGATATACGCCTCAAACTAAGAAAAGACGTGGGATGGCGCCCCCTGTGGTGAGTCAAACAACCTGACATTAATTTGCCAGCTCTTTTTTTGGGTATTAGGGTGTTATAGCCATTATATTTTATGAGAACACTCTGTGATATGATAATATCCAATTTTTTTTTTTAACGATGTCCAATCTGATATTGAGTATGGCCCTCACTTTCCAAAAATGAAACAAACACACCTACAGAGTGAATACACTGCATGATGTAGCCTTTTCGGTTTAAGTTAGACTATTGCACGTGCACGCTCACTGCGTGATTAACTCTATTAAAAAGCCCATGTATGAGTATTTGTCTTTTAGGCTATATTTATATCATATAGTTAAGCAATCACACAAAGCAGGACTTGATGCTTACTTTTTTCCCAAGAAGCACCAGTGCATTTAGTGTGTGTATATATATGTGTATATATAATACACTGTAATACAGATTTTGCCATACTAGTTATTTTGGTATCACAAGATACTATTATAGTTTTTATGAATATTTTGAATTCAGTTAAATTATATTTTCTGATTTATTTTTAAATGTATAGTTTTTAATGTTTATTTCAGTTTTAGTTTAACTATAATAACACTAATGCTGGTAAAAATCTATTTATATTAATATAATAATGTTTAGTAAATATAAATAATGTTCTTAGTCTTTCCTTCCTGTGATGGGGCATCCCAGACAGATTTAATTTCTGTCACTGCTGCGAACTAACCACCGCACAAAATATGAATAACAAAAACTTTAGGAGTCAGTTGTCCACAGCAGTCCTAAACCTGCCAGGGTACTAGCACAATAACACACTCAGCAAAATATTGTCTAATTATCATTATCAACAAAATCCCAGAAAATAGAGATATTTTTTGTCAGTATCACACACCCCTATCTGTGATTTTCATTAAACAAAATACAACAGAAGTTCAATTTTTTTTTTTTTTGCTAATTCAGCTGTTTTTTTTTTTTTTTTTTTTCTATCTTTAGGACTCCCAGCAGGGTGTGACAGTGGTTTTGTTCTGCGACGAGAACAAGCTCATCTCCTCGGGAGCAGTAGACGGGTGAGTGCACAATGCAGTGTTGTACAGATTTCTTCTTATTACTTGTTATATTATACAGGATTCTGAACTTTTTGTCTGTGGATGTCACACAATAATAGTCACACTTTTAAATTTCATTTCTAACTATAATTTTAAATGCTGATGTGCTGAGATGAATTTCCCAATAACATTCTGATCTCGTCATAGGATCATAAAAATGTGGGATTTGCGGAAGAACTACACTGCGTACTACCACAACCCCCTCCCTCTACAGACCTATCCTTACCCAGGCTCCTGCACACGCAAACTAGGTACACATCTCATCATGGGTGGCATTTGACTGTCAAGTTAGGGGGGGGCAAGAAATTTCTTTTTTTGTACCTGCATCAGCAAAGTATTCTCAGAAATTAAGCAAACTAGTTTAAGTTTGCTTGTTACTTATTTACCACCTTTTTTTATTTAGGCTACTCATTTAGCCTATTTAATTTTGTTATCATGGGAAATGACGCGCTCGAAATGTGAATCATTGTTTGTCTATCATTTTGCAAGCAACTGGTGATAAAAAAAAAAATGCCACGTCGCAATTATTGAAAATATTTGCATCTTAAACCATGAGGGTGAGCCAGTGGATATAATATGTGACCCTGGACCACAAAACCAGTCATAAGTCACATGGGTATATTTGTGGCAATAGCCAACAGTACATTTATATGGGTCAAAATTATCGATTTTCTTTTATGCCCAAAATCATTAGGATATTTAGTAACGATCATGATAATATTTTGTAAATCTCCTACCGTAAATATATATAAAAAAATATTAGTAGTAGTAATAGGCATTGCTAAGAACTTCATTTGGACAACTTTAAAGGCGATTTTTCTCAATTTAGAATTTTTTTTTTTTTTTTTTGCACACTCAGATTCCAGATTTTCAAATAGTTGTATCTTGGCCAAATATTGTCCAATCCTAACAAACCATACATCAATGGAAAGCTTGCTTTTTTCCGATTTCAGATGATTTTTTTTTATTTCAAAATTTATACAATTTCAATTGAACCTTATGACTGGTTTTGTGGTCCAGGGTCACATATCACAATGTGCAAACTTTGCGCGAGAATTATGCTGGTGAAGAAGTCTCAAACGCCAGTCAATTATTCACTACAGAAACTGAAAGTAAAAACTAACTGAGCTTATGCCATCTGACACTGCATTAACAGCACACATTCTCTTAGAGATGATGAGCGAATAATCAAATATATTTTCCTAATTTTCACTTGCGGCCCATTGTGAAGAAATTGTATTTTCGTGAATCGAGAAGTATTTAGTATTAAACAAATTGTTTTTGAAATGAGTAAGCTAATCTAACTAATCTTTATATCCTCATTGATGCATTGATGCGCTGTGAAATTATATATTGTGGGCCAAATGAATTGTAATATTAATTTAATAATAAAAGTAGCCTAATCATAATAATAATTTAATATGCCTTGCATGCCCATCCGCTACTCCACTGTGAAGAGCTAACAGGCACGACATCAAAGTGATTAACTGTTTTATCCAGATCCACATGATTCAATTCAATGTTCAGTAGCTTACTGCAATGTCCGAGAGTCTCTCCTGTTTCATGGTGTTTCTCATCGTGTCCTACTTGTAGCAGAGCTACACATTGCACTCACATCGGGAAACTCTGACTACAATAAATAAGGGGGGTTGCCCATGCATCTAATGTCTGCTAATGAGCATTAGTAATTAGCATTTGAATTTTAACTGACGTTTTGCTCTGCAGGTTATTCCGGTCTGTCACTGGACTCTACTGGCTCCAGACTGTTCTCCAACTGCACAGATGACAATATCTACATGTTCAATATCAGTGGTTTGAAAACCACTCCAGGTAATGTACATTTATAATTTAGTACTTTTTGTCAGTTATAATTGTTCTCCCTGTCTGTTTTTATTAGGCATGTAATAAAAAGATCATTATAGGCTAATGCAGTATGAGACTGAGCTTTTACATTTGGTCTTTTTCACAGTTGCTGTATTCAGTGGCCACAGTAACTCCTCATTTTATGTGAAGTCTAGTGTCAGCCCAGATGACCAGTTCCTGGCCAGTGGTTCGAGTGACCATCATGCTTACATATGGAAGGTAATGAAGAACCAAGAAGATTAGAAATCTAAGTGAATTAAAGTCTGCCTGAGAACATCTGTGGTCACTGTCTGCACACAACTTTTGATTGCTTTTGTTTCAGATTTCAGACCCAAAGCAAGCTCCCATGATGCTTCAGGGCCATAGCCAGGAAGTCACATCAGTGGCGTGGTGCCCCACCGATTTCACCAAGGTTAGCACTTTTAATCTGATGTATGGACAGTCATTAAAGTTTTATATTGTTTTGTAATATCCATCACTTTCTCTTCAGATCGCTTCCTGTTCGGATGACAACACTGTTAGGATTTGGCGCCTGAACCGCAGACCAGATAGAGAGAACTCATCGAACCGAGACACAAACATCGTAGGCTGGACACTTCGTAAAGTCCAGTCACCAACCAGAACACCTGGTAGGGGTTTTTTTTTTTTTGTGTAAAATGTAACCCATTGAAGGTTTTTTTTTTATTTATTTTTTTTTATAAATGTTCTTGAAAGAAGCCTTTCTCACTCATTAAGGTGACATTTTATTTGATTAAAAATACAGTAAAATGGTAATATTGTGAAATATTATTATAACTTGAAAGAACTGTTTTCTATTTTAATATTTAAAAATATAATTTATTCCTGTGATGGCAAAGTACATTTTCAGTTTCACAGACATCATTAGAATATGCTAATTTGGTGAGTAAGTATTTAAGTATCATCATCATATTAGAATGATTTCTGAAGGATCATGTGACACTGAAGACTGGAGTAATTATGCTGAAAATTCAGCTTTGCATCACAGGAATAAATTACATTTAAAATAGGGATTCACCGATAGGATTTTTTGTAGTCGAACATCCCTAAGTCCTACAGTAGTGATTATTATTATTATTATTATTATTATTATTATTACTTTTTTATTTATTTAACATTAAAACGCAGACAGCAGCGCAGCAGGAATATTACATTATAATCTTGGATTATGCAACAGACATACAGCTCAGTGCCTTCACGCAGTTAATTAATAAACCATCAGTTTGTTATATCGGACTTTTTCATGCTATAGCCGATATGCTGATGGTTGTAAATTGATTAAATATTGACAGCCGATACATCGGTGCATCTTTAATTTAAAACAGTAACAAATTTAAAATAACTGTTTTCTATATTACGGTTTTACTGTATTTTTGATCAAATAAATGCAGACTGAGCATAAGACCTCTTAAAAACATTGAAATTCTTAATTATTCCAAACTTTTGACTGGTAGTGCATTCTTATAAATTCATAATTCAAATATTTGGTTTCTTGATGTTTAAATTGGTACCTTATGCGTTATCATTTGTCTTCTCAGGCCGTTACAGCCCTGTTGAGCTCACTCCAGCCAAAAGTCCTGGTTTAGAGAGGGTCGTCTCTCTGGCTTCACCCCAGCCTGCTGCTTGTGCCCCTACGGGTGCTGATTTACCCCTCCCATCAAACACCTCTGCACCTTCAGCCAAGCTCAGCAGCCCTAAAATCCCCTCGTCTATCCAGCAATGGTTCAGCCGCAGCAGTTCCCCAGGTCACTATGGTACATCTCCTCTTCGTAAGGTGCTCACTCCTGTCCTCCAGGGCCCTTCCTCAGAACGCCGTGCAAAGCGACGACTGGAAACAGGTGATTGTGCTAGATCTGGTTTGGGAGAGGAGAGTGACGGGGTGTCTGAATTGTATCCCAGCGTAAAGAGGAGCAGGAGTTCGTTGAGCGCAGAGAACTGTTCTGAGGAGAAGGGTGACCTATTCAGTTTGCAAACAGATGAGAGGCTCTGCTTGACTGGTCAAGTTGGCACTGGCAAAGAGAACAGCTCTCCGAGAAGGACTGATTGGCTGTCTGTGATCAGCCAGAGATTTAAAGGATCGACCCAACCCAAAAGCCCGAATGGCAGCAGCAAACGGCATGGTGCAAGAACACACAGCGTTCCAGTGAGTACATTACTTTGAAAAAGTGGAAAAACTATTGTCGGATTATATAGTGCTCTTGGATCCTGAATTTTTAATAGCGTTCTAAGCCATGAACCAAACAAACTCTGAGATTGTATGAATTGCTACATTGCAACAGTCTTTTTGTGGCAATTAACTACATATCCCAAGAAGCATTGCACATGACATGATCAAACAAGGATACAATTGTAAAATCTATTGATTTTATATACGGTAGCTTTTATTGAAATATATTAATACTTTTATTCAGCAAGGATGCAATAAATGATCAAGTCTTAACTATTTCAAACAAATGCTGTTCTTTTGAACGTTCCATTTATCAGAGAATCCTGAAAAGAACTATCTCAGTTTCCACAAAAATATTAATATAAAAAATATTAAGCAGCACAAAGAGATCAGCATATTTGCTGCTCGTTTCTGAAAATTCAGCTTATCACAGGAATAAGTTAGTTTAAAATGTATTCAAATAGAAAAGGTTTACCTTTTATACCTCTTGTATTTTTGCTCTGAGTGAGCTGTAGAAATATTAATATTCAAAATAATAATATAAAAATATATATAAATTTTAAAGAAACCTTTTGAAGCTCATTGTTCAATCTGTCTCTGGAAGTTTACACGTTGATTTTATCTACGGAGACAGTAAGGGTGTGTTCACACTTTTGGTCCGGACCAAAAAAGAAAATGATACTTTTAGTCCTGGTTTGCTTTGTGTTCACTGTCATTTTTAACAGTAAACCTAAAGATAGCACAGCCCTAGTCTCTGTCCGCTTGTTTGGTGCACACCAGGTTCAGATGGCATGGCTCCCACTTATTCAAATGAACCACTCTAACAGAGCAATTGCACCAGAATTCATTTTAATCAAACCAGACCTGCCAAGTGGAAACACACCCAAAATGGGACTTTTATTTCCAGAACCATATTGTTTTTAGTTGTTCTGAATTGTTCTCTAAAATCGTAACTTCTCTTTTCTTTTTCTTTTTTAGGCAGCAGTATCACCGCATCCCATGAGAGTTGTCTCTCCACTGCCAACCAAGAAAGCATCACCCTCCAGACCTATGAAAAAAATCTCTAGCTACTTTATGAAAAGAACCCAAGACTGAATATTGTGTGGGGAGAGATTAAAGTGTCTAACATATGACACATCTAGAATTTAAGTCTGGGTTTTCTTTAGACAAAAGTATCAAACCAAGAAGAAATGTGCAGATACCACTTGTATTTATGTATGTGATGTGTGTGTGTGTGTATACATTTTTTTTATCTAGTTGTAAGGTTTTTTTTTTTTTTAAATATTTACAAGTTTCATTTCCTAGAGAGGGGTCAAATTGATAATCATTTGTGAACAACTAGATGAAGTCATTTGACACCATAATTAAACTCTACATGTTCTCTGAAGCTTCCACGTTTATCTGTAATGCATTGAAAATAGACACTTTACTCGATTTAACAAGCATTTTTAAAGCATTTGCATTTATATCAAATTCTAATTCATTAACCTAATAAGCGTAGTGTTTGTACTTCATTTTTTTTTTTTTTTTTAAGATTTCCAAAGGTGCTTATTCGAGCTCTTCTGTCCTTAAACGTAGGTCACTTTTTCAGAGCTCTATATTGATTGTAAAGCAGCACTTTACATAACTAATCCATTTCCAATTAGCTCAGTGCCTTTTAGTTATTGAATATCAATATTACAGTGAGTTTCAAAATGATTTAAACACTTTTACATTGTACTGCATACTAAAGTCCTTTATTTGATATGCAGGTTTGTCTGGAATGTGACTTGACCTGATAGTTCATGTCTATGTTTTGATCCTACTTGTTCTTGTTTTGCCTGTTTTTGCCTGAGGTCTTCGGCATGGTTGATCAAAACTATTCTACTTTTGGATTGAAGTTCAGTTTTAACTATAACCCATTTCAAAATATGCCATTCTGTATACTTAAATTGTTTATTCACCTACAAATGAAAATTTTCAAACCCATGTGCCTTTATTCTTTGTGATTTATGTAAAATGAGTCCAAAAAACGATGACGTGAATGTTGCCTGGTGAATCAAAAACATTCTCTCTAACATCTGTTTATGTTCCAACGAATAAATTCATACAGGTTTGGAACATGCTGAGCAATGTTTTGTTTTGTTTTTATCCGCATTTTTGTATTTCAAGTTAATTTTGGGGTGAACGTTCCTTTAAATGACTCGTTTGACTAGGCTACAAGTCTCACAAACTCTTACTTACTGTTATTTTGTGCGTTCTCGTTGACATGTACTTATATGCACGTTTTTTGTATATTTATTCTTTTGAGTGGTTTAACGTTTGTGGATATTTGTTGCCTGTTTTCATGTGAGTTCAAGGATACAAAACCTCCTCCTGACTTGTATTTCCCGAAATACCATTAAAACAAGAATCTGATTGGTCAAGGGGCGGGGCTTACTGTCTTCGCGAACGTTCATTGGATGAATATTCTGTCTCGCAAGCGCGCCACGGGGTTTTATTTTTAGACCCCAGTGAGGCGCAACAGCAGCTGAATGAAGTTCAGCGGATCAGAGGAATTTTACGGCCCGGCTGATTCGCATTAAACTCTGCTCGCTTTGGTAATACATGGAGCTTGTGCCAAGCGACTGGATAATCATGACTCGGTGTTTTGGCTGTCTGTCGTCTGAGTTTGAATTGTGTTACGTGGAGTAACAGGTTTATTGAAGCGCTCTTGTTTAAACATTTCAGCATGATAAAAATCTACCATTGACTACGTTTTTACATTCACACGTCACCAAATTATCATCGGAGGATACATGTGGATTTTTGGGAGAACATGCAGCCTTCATGAGTGGCTCGGCAGTGCGTGTCATTAGATGGGGTCTCGTGAGTTTGATGTACAGCACAATCAATGGGATGTCAGTCAGAATAGAAAACATTTAGGGCACATACAGACACTGTAAACGCAGCTCATTGGATAGACCTGCTTTGGAAATGTCGGCGATATCTGCGTCCGAGAAAGTGGATGGATTCACGCGGAAATCGGTGAGGAAGGCTCAAAGACAGAGGATTTGTCAGGGCTCGTCTCAGTTTGCGGCGAACAGCAGCAGGCCTGCGCCTCCGGAGATCTCGGCGCTCCCGCAGCTCAAAGGTAAGAGGATAAAGCGCTGTAAATAGACTCTCAGGCTCCGTCTCAAACAATAGTGAGCTGCCTACCTAGACTGCATTGTGGTGTCATGGGCGCCTGAGCTACTAAAATGCTTTAAAAATGAATAGATAAAACACATAAACTATAATAAAGCACACCTGAAAGTTACTTATTTGTAATTCTGATAAGCCTCAAGTGAAGTATTTACAGCAGGCCCATAACTGTCTTCTGGGAGACTCGTCGTGTGTGTTTGGGTGTAAACTGTAAGCACTAATTGTGTCAACATTGTCTCAGAGCCATTTCTTATCAAGGGAAGCATCTTTATTTCATGGTCCAACCTGTGGTTTCCCACATTTCCTGTCCTCTTTTTGTGCCTTTGGAAGTCACGTTGTTGTCCGTTCTGTAAATCTGTCAATAAAGTGCATCAGTGCCCGCCCACTTTTTCGGTGGCCTTGGTTCCAGAAGTATTTTTTTCCCATAGGGATTTTGAAAGTCTTCGTTAAAGAGTTATAAGCTGATCCTAAAACCAAGGTTAAATTCACAACATTACAAACTTTGATTTGAAGCAAAAAAGTATTTAAAAATTGGACAAAAAGACAAAGGTGCAAGACCGTGTACTTAATAGCTTTAATGAAGGGAATCTCAAGAAGCATTGTGAACGTCATAATCAAAATTATTACAAAAAACTATTAAGCTATTGAGATTACTACTACAAGTCATTTACAGTGCTTCATGGGAGTGGACAGGCGCTAAAAAGTTATATTGTTTCAGTGTTCTGATTGGTGGATTTTTTTTTGTTTTGCAGAATCATGGGTAATGTAGTTTTTCATCAGGAATTTCACTGTTAAACATGATTATTTAAAGAAAAACAATGCAGGCTGATGGTAAAAATCAATTCCCATATGGAAAATTAATAGGATTTTTTTTAAAGGGTTAGTTTACCCAAAATTGTGTCATCAATTCCTCACCCTCATGTCGTTCCAAACCAGTAAGACTTTCGTTCATCTTCAGAACACAAATGAAGATCTTTTTGATGAAATCTGAGAGCTTTCATTGACAGCTACGCACCTACCACTTTGACGCTTGAAAAAGTACATAAAGAGATTGTAAAACTAATCCATATGAATTGAGCAGTTTAGTCAATTTCTGAAGAGACTCGACCGTTTTATATGATGAACAGATTGAATTTAGGCTTTTATTCACATAAACATTGATCAGCGAACATCAGTTGTGATAAACGGAAGCTTAAGCATGTTTGTGTGTTACGCAGCACGTTTGAGCTTCTGCAAGAAACAGTGAGGTTCATTCTCGTGTCATGCAGCACGTCTGAGCTTCTGCAAGAACCAATGAGGTTCATTCTTGTCATGCAGCATGTTTGAGCTTCTGCAAGAACCAATGAGTTTCATTCTCGTGTCATGCAGCACGTTTGAGCTTCTGCAAGAACCAATGAGGTTCATTCTTGTGTCATGCAGCACGTCTGAGCTTCTGCAAGAACCAATGAGTTTCATTCTTGTTACGCAGCACGTTTGAACTTCCGCAAGAACCAGTGAGGTTCATTCTTGTGTATTACGCAGCACGTTTGAGCTTCAGTGAGAACCAGTGAGGTTCATTCTTGTGTATTACGCAGCACGTTTGAGCTTCAGTGAGAACCAGTGAGGTTCATTCTTGTGTATTACGCAGCACGTTTGAGCTTCCGCAAGAACCAATGAGGTTCATTCTCGTGTCATGCAGCACATTTGAGCTTCTGCAAGAACCAATGAGGTTCATTCTTGTGTCATGCAGCACGTTTGAACTTCTGCAAGAGCCAATGAGGTTCATTCTCGTGTCATGCAGCACGTTTAAGCTTCAGCGAGAACCAATGAGGTTCATTCTCGTGTGTTACGCAGCATGTTTGAGTTTCTGCAAGAGGTTTGTTCTTGTGCGTCAAGCACGGTTGAGCTTCTGTTTATGTTCGATGGTCAATGTTTGTGTGAATAAAAGCCTAAATTCAGTCTGTTCATCATAAGCAATTGTCTCTTTAGAAAATTTTGATTAAAGCGCTTGATTCATATGGATTAGTTTTACGATCTCTTTATGAACTTTTTGAAGCGTCAAAGTTTCAGTTGTGTTGCTGTCTATAGAGGGACAGAAAGCTCTCAGACTTCATCAAAAAGATCTTCATTTGTTTTCTGAAGATGAACGAAAGTCTTACGGGTTTGGAACGACATGAGGGTGAGTAATTAATGACAGAATTTTCATTTTTGGGTTAACTAACTCTTTAAAATGTAATGTCTGTTTTGTCAGAGCCTATACTTGAGTTGGTCATTTTAATGATGGCAGAGTTTTTATTTGTGGTTCTACAAAGTTCAGTCATCTTAAAAAAAACAATTAAAAACATTCACTTTTTATGCAAAAAGCACAAAGCTCTTTTCAATCCCTTGGTTGAACCAGTTCACAAAACCTGTCTGAATGAATCATTCACCAGTCATGAGCAGTTCTCGGTTCAACAGCTAACTGATTTATCTGAATCGAGAACTGGAGAGGATTTGTGAATAGAGTGGTGCAGGTATGAAATCACTTTGTTGGCCAAAACGCGGAAACGATTTAGCATTTTAGCACTTTCACTTTCGGTTCCATCGTCCCAAAGTCAGTGGGATTTTGGTTAAATGCCTGAAATAAGGTCTGTGGTTAAAACAAGCTCAAGACATTTTAATGTTTTATTCTACGACATAAAATACATTACCCCGCTCATGCTTTTTTTTTTATAAAGCGGTTGCGTGTCTTGAAAAAGGCAGCAAGTGGCTAAATGGTATTACAGACGTTGTCGGGGACATTAAACGTCATCACACTGAACAGGTAAGCTCAGTCCGCTTTTGTTTATCCCGAGGTTTACAGTAGTCTGCTGGATCCAGGCTGTACCCAGATCAGATGGTGGACCTGCGCCTAGACACGACCACAGTGCAGCCCTGAAGTGTCAGCAGAGACCGTGTCAACTAGACTCTCCCCTGTGAAGGCCTCCTTCACTTCACTTTCCCTCTGTACAGATAAAAACTTTATCGAAATGACTCAAAACGCTGTATAATGCGTGCCAGACAAGTAATTTGGCAGTCATTTTGTAAAGAAAAACTACGCGCCTGCGCACATACATATTCAAACGCGCTTGCCTATAGATTAACACGTAATGCTTCCATGCATGCCGTCACCATTCTCACAGATTCGATTTTTTTTTTAATTTATTTATTTTTTTTTATATAAATTTACATGAAGATGATAACGGTATCGTTTCAAAACCTGTTTAAAGGTTTGCGTTCTCTAGTCGCCGGGCGCTGTTGCCGTGTGGATGAGTGCCCGGAACGCATTGAGAGTTTTCTATTTTGGTTGAAAATGGTGTCGTGTAAGTGGCCCCAAAGTAAATAACTAATGATTTTTTACAACGGAAATGAATTAATCAGTAACTTTTTTTTTTTCTAAAGTTGATGTACCCAAAACAATCTCTCTTCCATTAATTTCCTATTATCACTGTAAAGCTGCTTTGAAACAATCTATATTGTTAAACACGCTATATAAATGAAGGTGACTTGACAGCCATTAGCTTTTTTTAATTTCTAGTGAGCCAAAAGAAAGATCTGATAAGAACACTCATGACTGCAACAAAAATTTACTGTTGTTTTATACTGACATTATAACTCTCCGGGGACGGGCCATGTAGCCATGGCAACCACACGTCGCCCGGGGTGTTGATGGGAACCTCAAATTCAATGACTCATCCTCTGTGTGTTCTTGCATGCGTGCGTGAGGACAAATAAAAGTAAGGCAATCAATGAAAACGTTTCTGATGTTCGCTCGATTTTATATGGTCACTTGGCACCATTTTGTGGTGAATACAGTGACTCTATAAGCAGAAGTGGTCTGGGAAAGACAGGGCCACTGGCATTCAGATCGGTTGCATAAGGTGTATTAATAGAGCTGCAGTGGGGTTGTGTTAGAACCCCTCCAGCTCGAGTGTGAGTGGCTTCCACTGCTGTCCTCTCACTGTTAAATCAGCTCTGAGTGGTAAAAACATCATGAAATGAAGTTTACAGAAGCCTGGAGCAGATAGACTGTGACAGTAAGAAATACAGTATAAAAAGAAAAACTTTTAGGTGACATTAATAAAGGGACCTTTTTAGCCTGTATTGTTATTAGGGTTGGGTGTCGTTTGAATTTTAACAATTCCGATTCTGCGTATCGATTCTGATTCTTATCGATTTCCTAATTTTGATTCTAATAAGGTAAAAACTTAGATATCATTCACATTTACAAGTCTTAGTGCAAAACGTTTCATTGTATATGAATACCATGAACAAAAATCAACAGGCTGAAGAACACTTACACAAGGAACTTTTGCCTATGGTTTAAAAATACCAAAGCAAAAACAACTAGCCTAACTAATATAAATTTCAAGCATTATTAAAGACAAGTGACCACTCAGTAATTAAAAAAAAAAAACTAATTAGCACAAATAAATACAACTAAACAAAGATACGACTGAAATAGTGTTTTAAGATTTTCAGGTATTCAGGTGTGGAAACTAATCAAATGTAAAATAACACTGCACTTTATAAATATACATTACAAATATAGTTACAAAAGTTATTCAGTAAAGAACAGCGAGTGAATTTTCTTTGTCTTTTGTTGTTTGATTAAC
This sequence comes from Coreius guichenoti, assembly GCA_039654105.1. NCBI lineage: Eukaryota > Metazoa > Chordata > Actinopteri > Cypriniformes > Gobionidae > Coreius > Coreius guichenoti. The sequence continues at coordinate 16,666,463 of CM077185.1, read as the reverse complement.
GTTATTATAGAGATGGCAGCAGGAATATGAGGCTGCTGTCACTTTAAGAGCTGCACAGATCCAGTATACTGTTTAACATGACTTTGTCAACTGTTTACATTCACTTTAGTGCTGTCAAAATGAGCGCGTTTACGCATGAGATTATTATTTTTTTTTTCCCCCAGTTTAACCCTTTATGACCTATGGGAGCGCCCGCGCTTCCATTTGCGTGTCTCTGTTTAAGAGCCAATAATTCTTTTTGCATACACAATCAGAGATGTTACACGTTCAGATCAAGCCTCCAACATGCTCCTGTTGCGTTGTTTTCAACCTCTGAGTCTGCACAAATTGCTTAATATGCGCACAGGCACTAAAGTATTAATTTAACTTTTGAACAGTGTACATGTCCAAAAAAAACTATGATACCATAGTACTTTTGTAGTGATATTTTGTGAACCTCCTATGTCCTGGTAATTTTTACAATGCAAAATGATTTTTGGTGAATCATTTTGAGCCTAATATTCTGATCATAGAGACACAAATTTCAAGGCTTGCGAATTATTTATGCTGTTCACGGTCAAAGTTCAGGTCAACTAAATGTCCTTCTGGTATTTATAGAGCACTGTTGATTTATTATTGGTGTACACAGTGTTTGTAATAGACATGGGTTGTATTTACTATATTACCGTCTATATTACAGTCAAGATTCCATAGTCCATGTGAAAATAGACCAGCAAAGCTTAAAATTAAGTCTATAACCTGTGGCACTTACATTTCAAAGAAGATATATTATAAATTCTTAGCATGTGGTAAAATGGTTTTGATGGACTGAGTTAATGGATGATAGTAAGATTTAACCCTTAATAAATGCTGCAGTAATGCAACCAGTTTTATGAGTGACCGCTTCATGTGTCACTAACCCAGCTAAGGTCGCTGGTATTATAGTGTCTTATGTAAGATAAGATCCTTCAAAGTACTTCTAGGAACTTCGGTGGCCCAGGGATTGCAGGCGATAGGATAGAGCAACATATGAAACGTATGAGGAATGAACGTGGATTGTGTTTCTCACGGCCATTACAAACGTATGTTGAGGTGAATAATTTCATGCACGTAATTTAAAAAAAGTCATTCCCAATTCATATTGTTTGTGAGTGCGCGTGATTCTTGGGTGGGGAGATTTAACCACCAGAGGGTTGTGTGAAATCACCCATGGGCGATGCCCCCTCCCCCTGTGGAATAAATAAATTAAAAAATTTTTTTGGGGGAGAACAAGTATTTGATACACTGCCGATTTTGCAGGTTTGCCCACTTACAAAGCATGTAGAAGTCTGTAATTTTTATCATAGGTACTCTTCAGCTGTGAGTGACGGAATCTAAAACAAAAATCCAGAAAATCACATTGTATGATTAAGTAATTAATTTGCATTTGATTGCATGACATAAGTATTTGATACATTAGAAAAGTAGAACTTAACATTTGGTACAGAAACCTTTGCAATTACAGAGATCATACGTTTCCTGTAGTTCTTGACCAGGTTTGCACACACTGCAGCAGGGATTTTGGCCCACTCCTCCATACAGACCTTCTCCAGATCCTTCAGGTTTTGGGGCTGTCGCTGGGCAATACGGACTTTCAGCTCTCTCCAAAGATTTTCTATTGGGTTCAGGTCTGGAGACTGGCTAGGCCACTCCAGGACCTTGAGATGCTTCTTACGGAGCCACTCCTTAGTTGCCCTGGCTGTGTGTTTCGGGTCGTTGTCATGCTGGAAGACCCAGCCACGACCCATCTTCAATGCTCTTACTGAGGGAAGGAGGTTGTTGGCCAAGATCTCGCGATACATGGCCCCATCTATCCTCCCCTCAATACGGTGCAGTCGTCCTGTCCCCTTTGCAGAATGGGGTTGGGATGGTGTTCTTGGGGTTGTACTCATCCTTCTTCTTCCTCCAAACACGGCAAGTGGAGTTTAGACCAAAAAGCTCTATTTTTGTCTCATCAGACCACATGACCTCCTCCCATTCCTCCTCTGGATCATCCAGATGGTCATTGGCAAACTTCAGACGGGCCTGGACATGTGCTGGCTTGAGCAGGGGGACCTTGCGTGCGCTGCAGGATTTTAATCCATGACGGCGTAGTGTGTTACTAATGGTTTTCTTTGAGACTGTGGTCCCAGCTCTCTTCAGGTCATTGACCAGGTCCTGCCGTGTAGTTCTGGGCTGATCCCTCACCTTCCTCATGATCATTGATGCCCCACGAGGTGAGATCTTGCATGGTTCCCCAGACCGAGGGAGATTGACCGTCAACTTCTTCCATTTTCTAATAATTGCGCCAATAGTTGTTGCCTTCTCACCAAGCTGCTTGCCTATTGTCCTGTAGCCCATCCCAGCATTGTGCAGGTCTACAATTTTATCCCTGATGTCCTTACACAGCTCTCTGGTCTTGGCCATTGTGGAGAGGTTGGAGTCTGTTTGATTGAGTGTGTGGACAGGTGTCTTTTTTATACAGATAACGAGTTCAAACAGGTGCAGTTAATACAGGTAATGAGTGGAGAACAGGAGGGCTTCTTAAAGAAAAACTAACAGGTCTGTGAGATCCGGAATTCTTACTGGTTGGTAGGTGATCAAATACTTATGTCATGCAATAAAATGCAAATTAATTATTTAAAAATCATACAATGGGATTTTTGTTTTAGATTCCATCTCTCACAGTTGAAGAGTACTTATGATTAAAAATTACAGACATCTACATGCTTTGTAAGTAGGAAAACCTGCAAAATCTCCCCACTGTGTGTGTGTGTGTGTGTGTGTGTGTGTGCGTATATATGTATGTGTTTTATATATATGTATGTATAAATAAATAAATAAATAAAAAAATAAATAAAATATATATTATGGAGAGTTCATCCTGAGTTTATTCCACACAAACATTTAGAAAGCTCAGTGGATGTACACAGTACACACTACACACTCAAATATAATTGGACTATAAGATACCAAAGGCAATGCATGCATGTGCTTTCTCTATAGCAACATTAACAATGTTTTAATAAGAATGTTATTTCAAGTCGATTTAAATGTCGTGTAAATGCTTTTTTTAAATCTAATTTAATCAGAATTTTTTTTTATTTGGTCTAGTTGAAATAAATGTATAAATATTTAAATATGTTATGTTACCATATTCCGGTAAGAACATCATTACAACCAGGCTTGTCTTCATTGAAATTAAAGGGCAAAATCTGAGGAAGTGTCCAGATATTTTTGATCATTTAGTATCATGTACTGTAAAGGCCAATTCACACCAACGCCGACAGTCACCAGATTACAGCACGTCACTTCTCAGACATGCTAATTCAGATTCTGCATGTTCAATCAGCAAAAACAAGCTCTGACAAAAGGGTAAAACATGACGAAGTGTCTGTTGCCGTCTGTCGGTGTGGTGTGAATTGGCCTTAAAGCATAACATCTCTGTTCATAACATGTTTTTGTTGTTTTACTTTGTGTTGTTTTGGTTAGCTTTTTTGTGCTTTGCTTTGCTTTTTGTTTTTGTGTTTTGCTTTTTTTTTTTTCTTTTTTTTTTTTTTTTTTTCCTTTCCTTTTGCTTTTGCTTTGCTTTTTGTGTTTTGCTTTGCTTTGCTTTGCTTTCCATTGATCTCATTCTCATTTGTGTATAAAATGTTGATTTATTGAATTGGACAGTACAGGAGAATAAATAAATGATTTCGTCATTGTTTCAGGTGCATCTTCTACAGAGCAGCATGCGCTGTTCATGCAGAAACTACAGCAGTGCTGCGTAATGTTCGACTTCTACGACACGGTGACGGACCTAAAGAGTAAAGAGACCAAACGGGCCACTCTCAGTGAACTCGTGGATTATGTGTCCACTAACAGAGGCGTTCTGGTGGAGCCTGTCTACCCTGAGATCACCACCATGGTCAGCGTTCATGTGATGTCCACCAACCTTTAAAATTTATTTGCTTTTAGTAAAAATAATCATCTCTTCCATGGTGATCTATAGTCAAAGCAAAGTCCAAATTGTTTTTTGTTTACAGGTTAGCACAAATGTTTTCAGAACGCTTCCACCCAGTGAAAACCCAGACTTTGACCCAGAAGAAGATGAACCCACTCTAGAAGCCTCCTGGCCTCACATCCAGGTTAGCTGTAGCCTGATGCTCTGACATTTTATGGCTCATTTTTTTTTTTTTTTTTTTTTTTTTTAGAGAATATAATTGATGTAAATTCATTACATTACATTCATTTTGTTTGTTTGAATGTTTGTTTTTTAAGCTATATGTTCTAGGGCTGGGCGATATGGCCAAAAAAAAATATCATAACATTTTTCATGTCAGTTGATAATTATCTATATCACGATACATGTCAAATCTTTTAGCTTTCAAGTTTAAAGGGATTGAAAATTGTAGCAACCAGACAGTTAATTGTAGTTTTAAACTATTCTTTATGGTCAGAAACTGACAAACAATTGCCACATAGATGAACATTTCACAAATCTAGAACATTCAAAACATTTTTGAAATCTTTAACACTTTGAAACTTCTTGAACACTTTTTGTCTTTTTTTCTTATAGAAAACATAAGTTCTTAGTTTCTTTCTACATGTTCTAACAGGTGATGTTTCAAATCATGAAACAGGTTTGTGTTGCTTGAATTTGACACAAATCTTCATCACAGTTTGCAGTGCAGGCTGCAATATTAATAATATTACATGTTTTGTCTCTTAGGAATGCACATTTCACAGTAGCTTGAGTTGAGTGACAGTAGCAGTTGCTTGGGTTGGGATGATTTATGTTCATTAACAAAAACAGTAACATCTATAAAAATTGTAACAACCCAAATAAGATAACTTGCATAATTCTGACTGTTTAAGTTAGGACTCTACTTTTATTAAAATTAACCATTGGTCATCCATAGTATCATGCATTTAGATTTAGGTAAAACCACGCATATAGCACCTCACTACCATGGTAAAATGTTAATATATGATTTCTATGGTATTTGTATGAAAAACAGTAGTCTAAATACATTTAGTATAAATACAAATGCTGTAGCTTAATAACAAAAAAATACTGTAGATACCGATATGTTGGCAGATATATTGTGCATCCCTATTTCAAATGAGTAGCGCTGTTTCGTTCCACTTTTGGCGCATAAACATATCAAATATTTATCGAACTTTTGTTATAATTTTATAGAGGAAAATAATATCAATAATTTAGCATTATCGTTTTATCGCCCATCCCTAATATGTTCTAATATCTGTTTCTACATGCTGGAAGCATTCAATTGTGTCTTTTTTGTTTCTTTTCTTCTTTTTTTCAGTTGGTGTACGAGTTTTTCCTTCGATTCCTAGAAAATCCAGACTTCCAGCCCAGTACTGCCAAACGTTACATTGACCAGAAGTTTGTGCTACAGGTATATGTGCTTTATATTAATTCATGAATTACAAATATAATACACAAATTTAAAAAAATTAAATAAAATTCTGGGCTTTTGCCTTTTTTTTTTTTTTTTTTTTTTTTAAAGGAGCAGTAAAGAAATCAAAATTCTTAAAACAAGATACATTTACCTGATGAAGCAATATTGCACAAAGTACAAACCCGATTCCAAAAAAGTTGGGACACTGTACAAATTGTGAATAAAAACAGAATGCAATGATGTGGAAGTTTCAAATTTCAATATTTTATTCAGAATACATCATAGATGACATATCAAATGTTTAAACTGAGAAAATGTATCATTTTAAGGGAAAAATAAGTTGATTTTTTAAATTTCATGGCATCAACACATTTTATAACAGTCTGCAAACGTCTGGGGACTGAGGAGACAAGTTGCTCAAGTTTAGGAATAGGAATGTTGTCCCATTCTTGTCTAATACAGGCTTCTAGTTGCTCAACTTCTTTGTCGCATCTTCCTCTTTATGATGCGCCAAATGTTTTCTATGGGTGAAAGATCTGGACTGCAGGCTGGCCATTTCAGTACCCGGATCCTTCTTCTACGCAGCCATGATGTTGTAATTGATGCAGTATGTGGTCTGGCATTGTCATGTTGGAAAATGCAAGGTCTTCCCTGAAAGAGACGACGTCTGGATGGGAGCATATGTTGTTCTAGAACTTGGATATACCTTTCAGCATTGATGGTGCCTTTCCAGATGTGTAAGCTGCCCATGCCACACGCACTCATGCAACCCCATACCATCAGAGATGCAGGCTTCTGAAGTTTATGCGCTGATGACAACTTGGGTTGTCCTTGTCCTCTTTAGTCCGGATGACATGGCGTCCCAGTTTTCCAAAAAGAACTTCAAATTTTGATTCGTCTGACCACAGAACAGTTTTCCACTTTGCCACAGTCCATTTTAAATGAGCCTTGGCCCAGAGAAAACGCCTGCGCTTCTGGATCATGTTTAGATATGGCTTCTTTTTTGACCTATAGAGATTTAGCCGACAATGTTTTCTGGAAGTATTCCTGAGCCCATGTTGTGATTTCCATTACAGTAGCATTCCTGTATGTGATGCAGTGCCATCTAAGGGCCCGAAGATCACGGCATCCAGTATGGTTTTCCGGCCTTGACCCTTACGCACAGAGATTGTTCCAGATTCTCTGAATCTTTGGATGATATTATGCACTGTAGATGATGATAACTTCAAACTCTTTGCAATTTTTCTCTGAGAAACTCATTTCTGATGTTGCTCCACTATTTTTCGCCGCAGCATTGGGGGAATTGGTGATCCTCTGCCCATCTTGACTTCTGAGAGACACTGCCACTCTGAGAGGCTCTTTTTATACCCAATCATGTTGCCAATTGACCTAATAAGTTGCAAATTGGTCCTCCAGCTGTTCCTTATATGTACATTTAACTTTTCCGGCCTCTTATTGCTACCTGTCCCAACTTTTTTGGAATGTGTAGCTCTCATGAAATCCAAAATGAGCCAATATTTGGCATGACATTTCAAAATGTCTCACTTTCAACATTTGATACGTTATCTATATTCTATTGTGAATACAATATAAGTTTATGAGATTTGTAAATTATTGCATTCCTTTTTTATTCACAATTTGTACAGTGTCCCAACTTTTTTGGAATCGGGTTTGTATTAATCTAAATGTCACTCCCAGCAGCGTGGACTGTATCGGGATGTTCGTTAACAGTAAATCGCTGCAAAGGTATTTCCAACTTCTTTCCAATCGAAAAACGAAAAAGAACTTCGCTGTGAGTATATCGTTGCCTTGAATCACGTTCATTCTCTTGTACATTAGCAATAAGTTGCTGGCTGCAGTTCACATAATGGCCACCGGTGTCGCTAATAACAAGGATTTCTGAATTCTACATATAGCCCGTTTAATTGTCTTTAGAGATTTATTCTTAAAACGCAACAACTTGGTGTTTCTCTGGCTTCAATGGAAATAAAAAAAATAAATAAAAAAAATCACAACATCATTCAACATATATTATGTGAGCACTTTCTTTATATTTTTCGAGAATATATTTAATTTCTCACTCTGACTTTTACAAATGAAGTGGAAAATACTATGAAATGATATGCTTGGGAGACAGGCCTGGCCTCGTCCTCTCTTGGATCTGCCTCAGTCAATCCCTGTCCCTGTGTGAACCACTGGGTCATCAGCTGTCTATATCGACCCAGTCATTCCCCCTGAGAGCACTGAATGCTCTGGAATGTAGATTCAGTGTGGAAGGTGGTAAAGGCAAGTTTCCATGATGTGAGCGTTTCCTGGGCTGCTTTAAATAGTGCCCTGTTTACGCCACAGGAAGGAAAGAGTCCAGTCCAGGCTGGGATGGATAACATAATCACAGGGGGTTAAACAGACAGCAGACACAAGACAAAAAGAGTCATTCTAGCAGAGATGTGGTGGATAGTGTTCCCTGATGCCCTGATGCATTATTAATAATAATAATAATAATAATAATAATAATAATATTATTTGGAGATGCTGTTGTGCAGAAATTACACATTTAAGCTTAAAGATACGCAAATTAGTCCGGTGACGTAGGACTGCACGCGACTTTCTAGTTCCCGCTGGATTTCGTCCTCCGCATATAAGCTTAATAAAGCCTGAACCTCGTCGTCGGTCCATCGGTCGTATTTTTAAACTCCGTTGTTGATTCAAATATCAAACAACTCTTACTGCACGGGCCGCAACATACATCTTTCTGTCGAATGAGTTTCTGTGAAGTCAGTCCATTCAAGAATAACGTATCTATCGCCTGGATATAAATAGTTGAATTAAATTGGTTGCCCAGTTTTTTTTAAACACTATTTAAAACGTCTTTCTTGGGTTAAATTCTGTATATGCTAGCATTATTCATTTATATTCACCTGTTGTGTATGATTATGTATCATAAATTAACATTAGGATGTTAACAACATTAAAATTATAAAATAAATGACCACTAGAAGTAGATGGCGAAGGAGGAACACTTATTGGCTTATTAGCCATTTCCGCTCCCTAACATTTTTTTTCTCATGTTTTGCTTTTGGATAAATGTTTTATAGATTATCAAATTACTATTATAACATCAAAATATCTGTTTTGGTCACTTTATTTGTACTTAAGTGTTAAATATAGGCTTATTGTAGGGAACATTACAAAGTCTCATGAAAAACAAAAACTTCTGACTAAACTTCACAAATCTTTATTTAAATCGTGTCTCTGGTTTGTTTGTTATAATGAGAGGATTGTAGATAATGATTCGTGTAAAACGTAAACTTGCACTAAAATTCATTCAGCGTTTTGATTTGATACTGAGCGGATTCTCATTACCGCTAAATTAAACCTATATGATTAGTCATTATTTTCAACAGAAATGCCCGTGATTGGCTACAATACTCAACGCTGTAAAATCATGTTGTACTCACGTGACCCAAATAAAACAGCCAGATCACTCAAGAAAAACATTAACGTTGTCTCTTCTTTATCTCTCCCCAGAATAAAATGCTACTGTAAAGCCTAGTCGAGGCATATATTGTGTTAATATTTACCAGAAATTGCTGCAAATATAGTGAAACTGCTGTCTATCCTGCTTAATCCTATTCAAACAGATTGACAGCACGGAGTTGTTCGGAACTATTGAGAGCTCTATGAACCACGTGACCACGTGGCGACGAGATCAAAGCGTGTCGCAACTCTGTGTTTCTATGGCTCTGGTAATAGGTGAACGCCAGCCAATGAGATTGTCGTTTGCACATTAGTTTCTTCTTGTTCATAAAGGCTGAATAATTCCAAATGAACGCCGTTATTTTACAGGAAAATACAACAAAGAATATTGTTTACATGTAGCACATCAATTCTGCGTGTTGCTATGTTGCTAGGCAACCCCCGAATCAGCTGTGCTGTCAGTCTAATCAAGATAACCGTCACCACAACGGAATGCCCCCCCTCTCCATTCATTCGATTGGACAATGGGAAAAAAAACACGATGACGTCGGGCGCTTTCTTCTTCTTCTTCTTCTTCTTCTTCTACTTCTACTTCTTCTACTTCTTCTACTTCTACTTCTTCTACTTCTACTTCTACTTCTACTTCTACTTCTACTTCTACTTCTACTTCTTCTACTTCTACTTCTTCTACTACTTCTTCTTCTTCTACTTCATGCGCTCAGAGCGCTCCTGGAAAAACGCGAGGCGCACAAACAGCACGCATAACGCTCACTGCCAACAGAAAACTATTCAAAAAAGGCGCCTCTCACTGCAAAAAACGCGTTCTGTCTGATCGGGGCCTCAGACTAGTGTTTACTGTGCGTCAAATACACTGTGCATTAATTGAGATGAACTGAAATAGCGCGCTTTACCGATCGCTTGACAAAGAACGAATCTCTCAAGCGCTCAGTCCATGTGCTCAGTGAGTGAAAATATATCTGTGTGTACCAGGTCCAGGTTGTAGAGGTAGCTCCTCGTTTAGCGATAAACTCCTCCGCAGCTTCCGCCATAGTTGGTTTCGCTCTGCACGTGCGATGCGAATGGGGCGCGTCATCAACTAGGCTTTATCGTTATTATCGCGGGAAGACAAATTCTTATCGTGGGGAGAATTTTTACCGGTATATCGCAAACGATAAGATATCGCCCATCCCTAGTCCTAATGATCAATTAACTGCTTTAGGAAAATTTGCACTCGAAGGTGCTTTAGTTTAACACTAGCGGGTGATAATGTTATGGTCAGCTGGTCTTTTATTCCAGCTTATTCATAGTGATCTATTGAAATAAGCCCTGCATGTGGAGGATGAGCATTTTTACTTCTGTTTGAATCTTGATTTAGAGTTAGTAATGTTTTAGACATCATTAATGGTCGCATGAATGTGATTGAGGTTGGACTCATTTACTAATAATGTGATGTTGCATAAAGGCTGTTGTCAAATACATCTCTCATGGCAGGGATTCATTGTCTCGGGGCTAAAGGTAGCATTACATAACACATTCCTGTGCAGACAGTCTAATGTGACATAACAGTTGACGCTGCCAGATCAAAACCATTCTATGAAATGGTCCATTAAGATTTTCAAATGGGAACAAACTGCTTTGAATGGCATTTAAGACTGTATTGGTTTTCTGTTTGTTTTTATTTTTTTACTCTTTTTGTTTGGATTTTTTTTGTAGTGTTTTGAAAATGAAAATACTTAAAAAAATTAATAAATAAATAAAATAAAATGATAATATTATTGGTTAGTGAATGTTGCATTGCGTTCATTAGTTTTTTTATTATTTAATATTGAAAGCAGAAAAATTAGAAAATGGCAACAACATAAATAATGCGACTTGATTTTTAGTTTTGACGTTCAGGGGTAGAAAATGGATTAACAACTTGAATATTCGATCTCTACATTTGGGAGGGAATGAAACGCCCCTTTCAGCTGATTAATTAAAAGATCAGTTAAAAGATAAATTAAAGATCAAACTGTGCCATCGTCAGTTCCGTGCAACATAATAATGTGTTGCATCCCAGTTCTCCTACTTATACTACGCCCTAAAAGTAATATTTTTGTGAATGAAAGGTACAAACTTGAGTGTTTTGCAGAAGAGGAGGTGAGCTTTGGCACATACCACTGCTCTGTTGCTTTGGGCCCTATTTTAACGATCTAATCGCATGGTCTAAAGAGCACGGCATAAGTGCACTTTGGCCGTGTCTGAATCCACTTTTGCTAGTTTAACAACGGGAAAAATGGTTGGCAGGCCAGGCATATGGTCTAAGAGGGTTGTCCCTAGTCTCTTAATGAGTAATGGGTGTGTTTTGGGCGTAACGTGTAATAAACCAATCAGAGTCTCATCTCCCATTCCCTTTAAAAGCCAGTTGCGCTTGCGCCATGGCTGTTTACATGGCGAAAATTTGCAAGCGGAAAGACTGAACACTTCTCTAGAGAGGAATAATTGTAATATTTAAAAATATTTGTGTGCGTGTGTGTGTGTGTGTGTGTGTAATAAGCAGGACATGAACAACGTGGCGCAGGACATGAAAATGATAACTGCGTCAGGCTGAAACTAGCAAAAAACACTTGCGTTGCGTCTGGCGCCGCATTGCACTGGGTGTATAATAGGGCCCTTTGTCTGTCATGCTGAGACTCTCCTCATGTAAAAGTTTGCATAATGATTCATTTAAAAGTTAATGACCAAATGTATCTTTATAAAAGTTTACAATGCTGTTGCAGATGAAATAATGTGGATAACATTGAATAAATATCTTTTCGTCAGGTTAGATACTGATTATTACTCACTCAAACCCCTTTATCTAAACTGCTCTACTTAACAGTCGGACTCGCACTTCCGCTATGTTAAGAGTGCACTGATCTGCACTTCGGGTTCTAATCGGAAAAAGTAGACCATCCGGGTATCTTTGGAATACTCATCAACATACTATGATTTGGGACACACTAATTCTAATTTCGGACGGATAGTATGTGAATTGGGATGCAGCAATAGTCATTCACTGCTACAGTTGTATAGATTCTAAAACAACTATGTTTCATCTCTTTCTCATCAGACAACCAGAATAACAAATTGCTTGACACACAAAACGAAAACGATAAAGATGCTGTTTTCTCATTTTTCTTCTTTCAATATTAAATGAACGCAATGTACGCTGACCATTATTGAAACCTTATTATAAGAAATGTAAATGAGGTCATTATGTAGCTTTCATCATGCGTTTTAAACCCAGATAACCCAAGTATCTTGACTACAAATAAAATGTCATATTCAGACATATTTCAGTCGTGTAACAATTTATCAAAGATATTAGCACAAACTGCAGAGAACTGGCACCTTAGAGCAAGACAAGAGTAAATGGCAAAGCAATGGTTTTGTTATGAAAAAATGAACTCCTTGCATATTTTTTTTTCAGCTCTTAGAACTGTTTGACAGTGAAGATCCTCGTGAGAGAGAGTTTCTAAAAACGATTCTGCATCGCATCTATGGGAAATTTCTGGGTTTGCGTGCCTTTATTCGGAAACAGATCAACAACATTTTTCTGAGGTAAGAACACAACAACATGGACACATTCAATTGATCAAAAGTGACAGTAAAGGAGTTTAGAATGTTACAGAAGATTTCTGCTTCAAATAAATACTGTTCTTTTGAATCCTAAAAATATATATTAACCAGCACAACTGTTTTCAACACTGATATTAATAATAATAAATGTTTCTTGAGCAGCAAATCAGCATATTAGAATGATCTCTGAAGGATCATTAGACACTGAAGACTGGAGTAAAAACTCAGCTTTGATCACAGGAATAAATTACATTTAAAAATATATTACAATAGAAATGTTTTAATTTGTAATAATAATATTTGACAATATTAATGTTTAAAGTCTTATGTTTTTTTTCCCACAATAATGTCAGTGAAGCTTTTAAGTAAAAAATAAATGCAGGTTGATAAATTTGATCTAAGCAAAATGTATCCATGTAAGTGATTTGGCTAAAGAATATCTATGCGTTATTAAATAATTTTTCCAAAAATGATAGCTGTGTGTGAAATGCTTTGGGGTAAGCTGTGTCAGTCTTTCAACTAACAGTGATAGTAAGCTTTCCAATTTTAGGAAATATTACTACAAAATGTGGTAAATATTTAAATCTAATAAAAAATATATTAAAGTTTTTCTTGCTGATTTATGAATTTCTAATAATGTGCAGAGAAATAAGAATTTTGGATTGTGCATTTAGAAAAAAAATAAATTCTCATTTATGTTCATATTTTATATGAAATGTAAATTGTTCATGGATGCCCCAATAATTTTCCCAGATACCTCTATGAAACTGAGCACTTTAATGGAGTTGCTGAATTCCTCGAGATTCTGGGCAGGTGAGTTTTTGTTTCATTTTCTTTCCTCGCTAATGCATCTTTATTAATTTTCTGTTCACATAGTTCATCTAATGGAGTAAGTGCAGTCAGAATGCATGCTGTGTAGAAGGTTGTTTGGCTCCAGGTTCAGCCTGAACCCTGTGGCAGCAGCAGAAGCGTGTTTGTGTTGACTGGCTTCAATCATCTAATGTTAAACCTTCAGGCCTCCATGTCATCAGTTGTGTCACATGCTTTTGTAATCGCAGTATCATCAATGGCTTCGCTCTGCCGCTGAAGGCTGAACACAAGCAGTTCCTCATGAAGATCCTCATTCCCCTGCACACTGCCAAAGGACTAGCACTTTTCCACGCACAGGTACACCAAGAGTTGGTGCTTGACCCTATAAAGCCTTAAACAAATTTCTAAGGCCTTTAAATGATCAAGAGCTCTTATCATAAAACTAAGCATTTAATGGTGCAGTAAGGGATTTCTGAGAAACGCTGTTGAAAGTGGACTGGACCAAGCAGCACAACACACCAATCAGCAGTAAGGGGCGTGTCCACTTATGATGGGGGAGGAGAGAGAGTAAGCAAGAGGGAGATTTGAAGACAGACTGTAGAAAGAGAGATGGCTGAGAGACATTAGTAAAGCCCCTTTCACACAGAGATTCCGGAAAATACACTGATAATGTGTCCTGGGATTTGTCTCACGATCGTTGGATTTTGGTTTATTCACTGCCAGTGATTTTCTGGAATCTGTGTGTGCGTTCACTAGGGCTGGGACAAAAAATGGATTCACCTAACTATCGCGATATTTTTGTTCACGATTTTAAAATGGTTTTTTTTATATTCCAGAATCGATATTAATTCAAATTAAATTGTTTTATTTTAGCCCTTGCTTGTAGACGAGGTAGACAGAAGTTACCCGCTTTTCTTCCAAGGGAAAAATGTGTCATTATCTATGAGTGTTAAGTGACATATCCCTTTAAAGTGGACACGTGAAAGCGATGTGAGACTGAATGCACTGAAAAGACCTTGCGCTACTTCATATGCTGAGAGAGAGATAAGACAGTAGTGGTGCACGATTAATCTGTAAAAGATTGGGATCTCAATTCAAACACCCACACAATCTTATTCCAATTCGTCTGTCTATTAAACCTTTGACAAAATCATATCGCAATATTCAAATCTGTGTTGGTGCTGCCGCTGATCCAGAGAGAGTTATGTATGAAACAGCTTCACAAACAGTCTTTTCATCCTCATAGTATCATTATTTCTGTGATTACAATAGTTCAAATTATCATAGAAGTACTGGGATAAAAGTTTGTAGTTCAAATATAAACACTGATGTCTACGGTAGCGATCAAAATAGTTTTGAAAACGGCGCTTCAAATAACGACTATCGATTACATCGTTTCGCCACTAGGTGGCGACAAACGACTTAAAAAAAATTATTTGTTATTGAATCGCTTATTCAAGAGAATGTAGTACTGTATGATGCTTCTGAAATAAAACTCAGAAAGATGTGATGAATTGTTTTTGTAAATATGACTAATCTTATACATCATGCACAGTCTGTATAAGTGTATGATTTAACTTTTCCCCATGGTCTAGTGTTAAAAAAACATGGAAAACAAATCGCAATACATTGCAATATCGAATCGCAATACTTGTAGAATCGCAATTCTTAAAAAATCACAATACATAACGTATCGGCACCCAAGTATCGTGATAGTATCGAATCGGGAGATAGGTGTATTGTCCCAGCCCTACCGTTCACACACATCCCGTAAAGATCCCGTAAAGACACGTGACATCAATGTGACGTGTAATGTCTCCGCAAGGTCAACATTGAGAAACTTCGATTCACTTCTCGTGCGATTCAACGTGTTTCAATTCTCTCTTCTGCTGAAGAATAAGAGATAAAATGTGATCTAAAATGACGTAAAATGCATTTACACAGAAAGAAGAAAACCTTGTCCATGAAAGAGGATAACTAAAAGAATACATTTAGCTATATCAGTGCAAGTAAAAGTTGTGAAGTTAGTTAATTTATATTGATGTAAATGCTTAATAATAATTGTTAAACTAAAATTGCCTGCGTGTAATGGATTGGCTATAAAAAGTGTATGTTATATTATTATTATTTTTTTAATATATATATATATATATATATATATATATATATATATATATATATATATATATATATATATATATATATATATATATATATATATATATATATATATATATATATATTATACACAGGGCTTGACATTAAGCCTTTTCATGTAAAACGGTCATTCACTTGTCCGAGTAAAAAATTGCTTGTCCAGAATTTTTTTTTGTGTTGTAAATATAATTTCATCATCAGTGTTCAGTCAGCTTTGACATATTTATGATATTTTAATCTTTATAAAGGGCATTTTTCCCCTAATTGTTTGAAATATAATGATCAAATTTCGAATTTAAAATGAAAGATGAAGCATATATTAAATTAGAATAGTAAGACACTATAGGGCTGTTACCAATTGAATTAAACAATTTACACTGGAAAAATTACAACTGCATTAAATAATGTTATGAGATTGTTTTACATATATTTTGAATATACAAATAAGAAATGTTGGAAAGAATGATACTTTAAACACGAAACTAAACCGCCAGTAGGTGGCGGCAGGTGACTGTCTTAATGAGTGAGTCATTTATTCAAACGGCTGATTCGTTCAAACGGCTGATTCGTTCAGGAATGAGGCAGTTGTTCATGAATGGGTAATCCAATCTTTGACTCAACCTATTCGTTCAAAATGCTGAATCATTAAGTAACATACTGTTGCTGTTAGATGCGTTATGGTTCTGATGTGATCTTGGAACTATTTTCGCTGCTGAAACAGAACAAAAACAGTCAAATTTTGCATCTAAAATACAAACCCGATTCCAAAAAAGTTGGGACACTGTACAAATTGTGAATAAAAACAGAATGCAATGAGGTGGATGTTTCAAATTTCAATATTTTATTCAGAATACAACATAGATGACATATCAAATGTTTAAACTGAGAAAATGTATCATTTTAAGGGAAAAATAAGTTGATTTTAAATTTCATGGCATCAACACATCTCAAAGTTGGGACAAGGCCATGTTTACCACTGTGTGGCATCCCCTCTTCTTTTTATAACAGTCTGCAAACGTCTGGGGACTGAGGAGACAAGTTGCTCAAGTTTAGGAATAGGAATGTTGTCCCATTCTTGTCTAATACAGGCTTCTAGTTGCTCAACTTCTTTGTCGCATCTTCCTCTTTATGATGCGCCAAATGTTTTCTATGGTGAAAGATCTGGACTGCAGGCTGGCCATTTCAGTACCCGGATCCTTCTTCTATGCAGCCATGATGTTGTAATTGATGCAGTATGTGGTCTGGCATTGTCATGTTGGAAAATGCAAGGTCTTCCCTGAAAGAGACGACGTCTGGATGGGAGCATATGTTGTTCTAGAACTTGGATATACCTTTCAGCATTGATGGTGCCTTTCCAGATGTGTAAGCTGCCCATGCCACACGCACTCATGCAACCCCATACCATCAGAGATGCAGGCTTCTGAACTGAGCGCTGATAATAACTTGGGTTGTCCTTGTCCTCTTTAGTCCGGATGACATGGCGTCCTAGTTTTCCAAAAAGAACTTCAAATTTTGATTCGTCTGACCACAGAACAGTTTTCCACTTTGCCACAGTCCATTTTAAATGAGCCTTGGCCCAGAGAAAACGCCTGCGCTTCTGGATCATGTTTAGATATGGCTTCTTTTTTGACCTATAGAGTTTTAGCCGGCAACGGCGAATGGCACGGTGGATTGTGTTCACCGACAATGTTTTCTGGAAGTATTCCTGAGCCCATGTTGTGATTTCCATTACAGTAGCATTCCTGTATGTGATGCAGTGGCGTCTAAGGGCCCGAAGATCACGGGCATCCAGTATGGTTTTCCGGCCTTGACCCTTATGCACAGCGATTGTTCCAGATTCTCTGAATCTTTGGATGATATTATGCACTGTAGATGATGATGATAACTTCAAACTCTTTGCAATTTTTCTCTGAGAAACTCCTTTCTCATATTGCTCCACTATTTTTCGCCGCAGCATTGGGGGAATTGGTGATCCTCTGCCCATCTTGACTTCTGAGAGACACTGCCACTCTGAGAGGCTCTTTTTATACCCAATCATGTTGCCAATTGACCTAATAAGTTGCAAATTGGTCCTCCAGCTGTTCCTTATATGTACATTTAACTTTTCCGGCTTCTTATTGCTACCTGTCCCAACTTTTTTGGAATGTGTAGCTCTCATGAAATCCAAAATGAGCCAATATTTGGCATGACATTTCAAAATGTCTCACTTTCAACATTTGATATCTATATTCTATTGTGAATAAAATATAAGTTTATGAGGTTTGTACATTATTGGATTCCTTTTTTATTCACAATTTGTACAGTGTCCCAACTTTTTTGGAATCGGGTTTGTATTAATTACTTGTTTATTGAGCTGTCATATGAAATCAGTGTCACATTTCAATCGTGATGGTATTCAGCACTCTTGGTCGTGTGATGTTGCTTAACTGTATCGTATGTTATAAATATAAAAACTTCACATTTTTAATTTTTACCGCAGTATGTTACTGAGTTTCTTTGAGCTGTGCTCGTGTGTTTCCATTTCTCCTCGAGAGGCTGCGCGAGTCTCAACAGAGCAACCTTGTTAGCATCAGTACATTATATATATTATTATTATTATCCACTATCAATCGCCACTTACACTAAATGAATGCAGAATCATTCCTGCGTTTTGGTGAATCCCTAGGTATTTTTTTGTTATTGGCGTTTTAATCAGGATACTTGTCCGGTCGGGCAAGTAAAATTCTCTTTCACTTGCCCCTTCAAAAAATCCACTTGTCCCATAATAAATAAATATATATATATATATGTATATGTGTCAGACATGTCACTTTGCTCACAGCTGATTGGTCAGTGTGAGATCTCTTACCCTGAACACAACCTACCCCGGAGCAGGTTAGCCATGGAGCCCAAGTTACTATGGCGATGAACGCCTCTTTTATGGTACCAAAAACCCAGGGTTGGCGCAAACTAAACTAAAACATACTTGGCTAACCACCTAAACTGGCTTCATGGTATAGGTCCCAGTTTTGAGTGTCGTTGTTTGTCTGGAGTTGGTGTGCTGCTGGCAACTAACAAACAACTCTTGCTTGTGTATATACTCTTCTGTACTGTATATTACTTTTTTGTTCTTCCTTGTTGTTTGTTCGTCATCTTCGGTTTATTTTTCGCAAAGCATTATTTTGCTTCACTTCTGCTATGATATTGACATCCACTGCATTGTGTGTTTGTGCATTTTGAGGGCGGAGCAATGAAGGGAGGGGTGTGTTTCTCAGAAATCGCTTACTGCACCTTTGAATATAATCTTACTAAGACATGTTATTGTGAGATATAGTGACAACTGATATTTTTGTGCATTTTATGTAAGCAGTCTACTGTACTGTTTTAAAAATCTCATTGATTAACATTACAAGCTACCAGAATTTCATCTCACTTTTTGGCCATATAAATATCAGCATCTGCACCACATTGCATATTTTTGCTCCTCTGAATAAAACTGAGGTGTTTTTATCCTCCTAGGGTGTGAGCACCACATTCTTCTATATCATACTGTATGAGCCATAAAAGCAAGATGTATCATATGATATATATACTTTTTTTTTTTTTGACTATTATTTCATGTAATGCTTTAACAGTTCTCTCATGAAAGTTTACATCATGCCAACATTTTATTTGCTTACTATGTAGATATTCTTTATGAATTCAATGTATAATACATATTATTCTTCATACAGTTGCAGGGGGGAAAAAAAGTGTGTGAACCCTTTTTGATTTCTTATTTTCTGCACAAATTGATCATAACATTTTATCTGTTCCTATACTAAAAGCTGGAATACACTACACAACTTTTAAAATCTGAACATATTTTTAAACACTAGGCATCACTCACTCGCCGAGTTTGTAAATAGTTAGAGAGGAAAAACAGGGAATCATACTTTTAAACCAGTGCTTCCTAAACCTGTCCTGGGGATCCAACCCCCCACCCCCAACTGCACATTTTGTATGTCTCCCTCATCTAACACACCTGATTTAACTCATCGGTTCATTAACACAGATTGCAAGACTCGAATTGACCATATGCACGGAACTTCCGTAATGATGTATACAGTATAAGCCAGCTGGAAAACTTCAGGTGAAATGTCACTTGTTAGTGTGTCGGTATCGTCAGTGTCCTGAGGTAGCTTTAACAGCATCAATAGTGTAATACTTAGTTTATAATCAGAATGTAGTTACTTAAATAGTCAGGCCTAGCATTAATTTATTCATTAAAATGTAAAACAACATAAAAAAGACGCGTCCCTCGGTGTTCCTCCTCAGCAAAATTCAATTCAACCATCACTTTCGTATGAAAAAAAGCATCAAACACTGTAAATTAAAGATGTATTGTGCACTTTAGTTAGAATCATTGAACAAAATGGTAAGTGTGCTGAAATCATTGAGCTTGCGCTGCACTGACTGACAACTTCTGTCAGTGACTATAAAGGGAGAGCGCGGTGCTAGCTTTCAGTGTAATTCATTCACAATAAAAGTTTTTTTTTTATTTTTTTTTTTTCATGAAACTTTGAGAGTACTTCATACTTCACCTTGACAATTTATTTTTAAACCTAGTGATTTTTATAATGTTTAAAATTTATTCAAAATCAAAACGTGTGGAAAAAATATTACTGGAAATGGCTAAAATGAGCCAATAAATACTCCTCTGTCGCCATCTCCTGGTTATAGTGGCAGTTCATTTTTTTTTAAAAATTTTTTATCTTTAAATAAATGTTTTCTATCAAATGTTGTATTTCCTACATCTTAAAATGTCCCCATTTGTAAAACCGAACAATCTCAGAAGGATGACAAATAATGTTTTTAATCATCACATTAAAGTATAGAATGACAGCTAACAGTTCACCGGAAATTCCCAAGCTGGCTTATTGAAAACCAGGAAGTAACTGTGCGTATGGTCAATTGGGTGTGCCTGATAAGGGAGACATCCAAAATTTGCAATGATGGGGGGTCCCCAGGACTGCATTAAAAGACTGAGGATTACACACTACCAGACACAACAAGCAAAATCTTTCAACTTCGACTGCCCCAAATCTGCACACTGGCTCTGGCTTTGGGCAACTACAATTCATCCAACTTTATTTTCTATTCATTTGTATGCTGAAATGTAAATCTTTGGCAGGTTGGTTGTTTTGTTGCACAAACCCTTCTATTCACATTCACTATTGACTTTGTTGTCTTTCAGCTGGCCTACTGTGTGGTTCAGTTCTTAGAAAAGGACCCGACCCTCACTGAAGTGGTACTGCTCACCTCACTCCCACCTTCACCCTCACACCACCCCACTAGAGCTCACACATTCAGCCCATCTGAATTTATTTCATCCACCAATACACTTTTTTTTTTTTTTTTTTTTTTTTTTTTTTTAAAACAGCTACACTCTGGAAGTTGCTAAATATGAGCAAAGAAGGCTGTGAAAATAAATCTGCATTGTTTATCTTTTTGATCTTTCATTTAAAAAAAAATCACAAAATTCGAACCTTTCATTGAAGTAAAACAATTGAAAGTGGGGGGGGAAATCACATGAAATAAATGTTTTGCTCTAGTTCACGTTGGCCACAATTATTGACACCCAATTATACAATGTCCTTTTCCCTGAGTCTTGTTCTATAATGCCTGATGAGTTTGGAGAACACCTGACAAGAGATCAGAGACCATTCCTATTTGCTAGAATCCATGATACCATGTATCTGAACAAGATGTCCAGGACCTCCAGCAAAAAAATAGGCCTATAACATTAAAGATCCAGCAGTATATTTAACTGTGGGCATGGGGTACTTTTTATCACTGTTTGCACCAAACACATCTGGTGGGTGTTCTGCCAAAAATCTTTTTTTTTTTTTTTTTTTTTTTTTTTTGATCTGACCATAGAACCAGGTTCCTTTTGAAAGTTCCAGTCGTGTCTGACAACTGAATATGCTGGAGTTTGTTTTTTGATGAGTGAGGAGGATTTTTCTTGAAACCCTCTCAAACAACATGTGGTGATGTAGGTGATCAGAACTATATTTCATCAGACCTATATTCTTTGGTTTTACTCATTGTGATGAATGATTAATGGGAATTTGCCCTTTGTATTTGTATTTGCCATATGTATTTCCATATTTATACTCCTGTGGAACAGGAAGTCATGGCTGGACAATTTCATGCTCCTAGTCACCCTGGTGTGCAAACGTAAATATAAATGGGAATATACTTTAGAGATATTGTACTCATAAGAATTTCTATGGGTGCCAATAATTGTGGCCAACATGCATTGGAGAAAAACATTTATTCCATAATATGATTTTCCCCCCACGCCCAATTATTTTACTTCAATGAAAGGTTAGAATTTTTGAATGCAAGATCAAAAGGATAAACAATGCAGATTTATTTTCACAGCCGCCTTTGCTCATATTTACCAAGGGTGCCAATATTAGTGGAGGGCACTGTATATTCTCTCTCTCACACACACACACACACACACACACACACACACACACTATATATATATATATATATATATATATATATATATATATATATATATATATATATATATATATATATATATATATATATATATATATGCATGCACATACAGTGGTGGTCAGAATTATTGGCACCCCTGGTAAATATGATCAAATATGGCTGTAAAAAATAAATCTGCATTGTTTATCCTTTTGAAAAATTCACAAAAATCGAACCTTTCATTGAAGTAAAAGAATTGAAAGTGGGGAGTAAATCACATTATGAAATAAATGCTTTTCTCCAAAACACGTTGGCCACATTTATTGGCACCCCTAGAATTTTTTATGAGTAAAATATCTCTGTATATTCCCATTATTATTTACATTTTTTTTTTTAGCACACCAGGGTGACTAGGAACATGAAATTGTCCAGCTATGACGTCTTGTTCCACAGGAATATAAATATGAGGAAACACAAAGGCCAAATTCCCTTAATCATTCATCACAATGAATAAATATACAAATCCGATTCCAAAAAAGTTGGGACACTGTACAAATTGTGAATAAAAAAGGAATGCAATAATTTACAAATCTCATAAACTTATATTTTATTCACAATAGAATATAGATAACATATCAAATGTTGAAAGTGAGACATTTTGAAATGTCATGCCAAATATTGGCTCATTTTGGATTTCATGAGAGCTACGCATTCCAAAAAAGTTGGGACAGGTAGCAATAAGAGGCCGGAAAAGTTAAATGTACATATAAGGAACAGCTGGAGGACCAATTTGCAACTTATTAGGTCAATTGGCAACATGATTGGGTATAAAAAGAGCCTCTCAGAGTGGCAGTGTCTCTCAGAAGTCAAGATGGGCAGAGGATCACCAATTCCCCCAATCCTGGGGCGAAAAATAGTGGAGCAATATCAGAAATGAGTTTCTCAGAGAAAAATTGCAAAGAGTTTGAAGTTACCATCATCTACAGTGCATAATATCATCCAAAGATTCAGAGAATCTGGAACAATCTCTGTGCGTAAGGGTCAAGGCCGGAGAACCATACTGGATGCCCGTGATCTTCGGGCCCTTAGATGGCACTGCATCACATACAGGAATGCTACTGTAATGGAAATCACAACATGGGCTCAGGAATACTTCCAGAAAACATTGTCAGTGAACACAATCCACCGTACCATTCACCGTTGCCGGCTAAAACTCTATAGGTCAAAAAAGAAGCCATATTTAAACTTGATCCAGAAGCGCAGGCGTTTTCTCTGGGCCAAGGCTCGTTTAAAATGGACTGTGGCAAAGTGGAAAACTGTTCTGTGGTCAGACGAATCAAAATTTGAAGTTCTTTTTGGAAAACTGGGACGCCATGTCATCCGGACTAAAGAGGACAAGGACAACCCAAGTTGTTATCAGCGCTCAGTTCAGAAGCCTGCATCTCTGATGGTATGGGGTTGCATGAGTGCGTGTGGCATGGGCAGCTTACACATCTGGAAGGCACCATCAATGCTGAAAGGTATATCCAAGTTCTAGAACAACATATGCTCCCATCCAGACGTCGTCTCTTTCAGGGAAGACCTTGCATTTTCCAACATGACTGCCAGACCACATACTGCATCAATTAAAACATCATGGCTGCGTAGAAGGATCCGGGTACTGAAATGGCCAGCCTGCAGTCCAGATCTTTCACCCATAGAAAACATTTGGCGCATCATAAAGAGGAAGATGCGACAAAGAAGACCTAAGACAGTTGAGCAACTAGAAGCCTGTATTAGACAAGAATGGGACAACATTCCTATTCCTAAACTTGAGCAACTTGTCTCCTCAGTCCCCAGACGTTTGCAGACTGTTATAAAAAGAAGAGGGGATGCCACACAGTGGTAAACATGACCTTGTCCCAACTTTTTTGAGATGTGTTGATGCCATGAAATTTAAAATCAACTTATTTTTCCCTTAAAATGATACATTTTCCCAGTTTAAACATTTGACGTCATCTATGTTGTATTCTGAATAAAATATTGAAATTTTAAACTTCCATATCATTGCATTCTGTTTTTATTCACAATTTGTACAGTGTCTCAACTTTTTTGGAATCGGGTTTGTAGTTCTGATGTGCAGCAAAAGATTGTTGAGCTTCACAAAATAGAAAGTGGTTGTAGGAAAATAGCTAAAGCATTGAAAATTCCCATTTCCACCATCAGGGCAATAATTAAGAAGTTCCAATCAACTAAAGATGTTCCGAATCTGCCTGAAAGAGGACGTGTGTCTATATTGTCTTAATGCATGGCGAGGAGGAGAGTTTGAGTGGACAAAGACTCTCCAAGGATCACAGATGGAGAATCGCAGAGATTAGTTGAGTCTTGGGGTCAGAAAGCCAAAAAAAAAAAATCAAACAACCCCTACATCACCTCATGTTGTTTGGGAGGGATTCAAGAAAAATCCTTCTTGCTCATCCAGAAACAAACTCCAGCATATTCAGTTGTCAGACATGACTGGAAATTCAAAAGGGACCTGGTTCTATGATCAGATGAAACTATAAAAAGAGCTTTTTGCCAGCAAATCCACCAGATGGGTTTGGTGCAAACAGGGATAAAAAGTACCTCATGTCCACGGTTAAATATACCGCTGGATCTTTAATGTTGTGGGCCTATTTTTTTTTTTTGCTGGAGGTCCTGGACATCTTGTTCAGATACAGTACATGGTATAATGGATTCTAGCAAATACCAACAGATAAAAAATCAAAACCTGATGGCCTCTGCTAGAAATCTTATAATGGGCCGTGGTTGGATCTTCCATCAGGACAACGATCCAAAACAAACAGTCCCTGGCCTGAACCCTATAGAGAATGAGTGGGGTGAACTGAAGAGAAGAAGCACCAACATGGATCTGGGAATCTGAAGGATCTGGAGAGATTCTGTATGGAGGAATGGTCTCTGATCTCTTGTCAGGTGTTCTCCAAACTCATCAGGCATTATAGAAGACGACTCAGAGCTGTTATCTTGGCAAAAGGAGGTTGCAAAAAGTATTTAATAAAAGGGTGCCAATAATTGTGGCCAACGTGTTTTGGAGAAAAGCATTTATTTCATAATGTGATTTACCCCCCACTTTCAATTCTTTTACTTCAATGAAAGTTTCGATTTTTGTGAATTTTTTGAATAAAAGATCAAAAGGATAAACATTGCAGATTTATTTTTTACAGCCATATTTGATCATATTTACCGGGGTGCCAATAATTCTGACCACCACTGTGTATATATATATACATATTATATTATATTATATTTTATATTTTTTATATATATATATATATATATATATATATATATATATATATATAAGGGTGATTCTCACAACACTGTATTTTCTGCAGTCTTTGTTCAAGGTAAATGTAGGTGTCTTTCTAAAAAAAGGACACTTGGAGACTCCAAAAGGGCACCATATAATCAAATGATATAAGGAGATATAATTCATAAATTTATACACAAAAAAAGCACCTATATAAAAAAAAAAACATTGCAGAAAAAAAACTTTTCAGAATTCACAGTGTGTACAGTGCAACAGCAAAGAGTTTGTTTACATTTGGGTCAAGTCAAGTTGCAGTACCGAACAGGAGTAAACAGATCTATTCAGAATTACTAAACGCATGACAAATCACAACATTATCCTGAATATGTGTGTAAACAATGTACTGAAATGTGTCACTACATAAATACATCACTGCAATCTCCTTTACCTTGATTGCAGTCCTCATCCATCAAAACTTTACTAACGAGACGCTGGTTTGCTTGATCCAGCTGAGAAATGTAGTTTGTGTATCATCTGGCCATACAGCAATGAGATGTTTTGACGTTCCATTCAGTCTGTATTTCACACAGCACAATGCGTGAGGGCTCACGCTCTTCAGAAACACAGAATCACAGAATATGACAGAGCTCGAAACTCGCACTGGAATGAATAATTCACTGAAAACACAACGTAGGTCTCAATTCTCTCTGCCATCTCTGATGTAATCAGCCTGATTTTCTATACTGTATTTGCGCTGTTTTGGACTGATTTTTTTTTTTAATGAATTCACTTACTGGATCATTGGACTGAAAACGTTCCCGGAGTTTAGCGGCTTGAAATTATCTGATGGCAAACAGAGAAGCGAAATTTGATTAAAGGGTTAGAATAAAAGTTTCCGCCTACCAGGGTTACAGGTGCTTGCGCTTTTGTAGATGCTCATAAACTCACGACTTCTAAGATCATCTATCTGTGAGATGTAAATTACGTTAATGTGTGTGTGTGTGTGTGTGTGTATGTATGTATGTGTGTTTTGTTTTTTGTTTATTTGCACATGGCAAATATTTCATTATATTACAGTAGATGTTTTGCCAGTGTGAGTAAAATTGATATGGAGTGTGTTACTAATTTGACTTACAGTGCTGTGCTTATTACAGAGAATATCCCTCTGGAGTAACTTTAAGCGTCTTGATACAATAATTATAATATACAATGGCACAATGATGATAGTTCATAAATGGCTGCTTGAGGGATTTAAATATTTAAACTTTGCCAGATGTTAAAGCGCTAGGCTACGGCAGCCTCAGAACAGGTACTCATCGCATACTTCCTCAGACACCATACAGTGTGAAGACGCTGAGTGGCTTCTGGAGGTTTGGCTTGGTGTTCGGTTTTCAAGCCATCTGCGCTCCCATGGAGTGTGTTTTTCAGCCATCGTGATTATACGGCTGCTGCTGTGTTTGGTGGAACAGTCATGCGTGAACAGTGACTTGATTCTGAGGACGTGGTGCTGACCGACTGTAGATGAGAGCTCATTACCATTTGTGTTTGCCTGTAAGCAGGAATGAACTCATGACTTTGCACAGGCATACAGTAAATCCCCCAACTTAGAGGGCGGTGATGTTGAAGGCAGAGCTATAAATGAATGATTTTCATGTTTCTGGGTTTGGAAACCGCAAGTAAACAGCAGGGAAAATGGCACAGCTGATCCTTATGAGATGTTTGTCCGACGCAATAAAAAAAAATAGCACAGCACCCACAACAACAAAATAACCAACATTTCCATCCCTAGTCAGCAGGATTCTCCAAAAAAGGAATAATGAGAAATGGATTCTGCCAATCAGAAGACGGGAAAGTGCCAAATTTACTATTATATAGTTGAAAGCTAAGTAACCATTTATACAAGGCAGTTCTTGTCAACATTAATAAACAACTTAATGTCACAATTAGCACATCGCATTTCTTGTGATACATTTAAATTAAGACTATTTATTAATTTTCTAGCTTGCAAATTAACAAATTAGATAAGAAAATAATCATATTGCCCCCTTGTAATTTAAGCAATATACCTCATGTAGTAATAATAATAATAATAATAATAATGATGATAATAGTTAATAATAATACAAAACAAAATATATATAAAATTTACAAATAGAACATTTTCTTTTTCTTTTCTTTTTTTTTTTTTTTTTTCCCCCTATATGCTTTTGGTTGATTTGGAAAGGCCAGATTTAATTTTAGATTTTTTTTTAATCAAAGATAAACTTTTATAAATTGTTTTTATTTGTTGTTTATACATGGTTTAGTTTTTTTATTTAATTTTTCTATTTCTCGCTTGCTTTTCGACATGAATCTTGAGATAAGGGACAAAACATGTTTTAGAAGTTAGTTTTTATTATTCAATAATACATTATTAGAAACTGATATATTTGTAGACAAAGGTCTCAGCTAATGAACCATGTAAGGGAACAGGTTTTTCTGAAAATGTTTTTTCTAAAAGTTTACATTTATTCACTTCATAACTTAATTTTTGAATTTGTTTCATTTTTAAACACTTTGTTTTGGCAGTTTTACATTGTGACCGCATGCTGAGGACAGGTTAAATTACATGTACAAACCCGATTCCAAAAAAGTTGGGACACTGTACAAATTGTGAATAAAAAAGGAATGCAATAATTTACAAATCTCATAAACTTATATTTTATTCACAATAGAATATAGATAACATATCAAATGTTTAAAGTGAGACATTTTGAAATGTCATGCCAAATATTGGCTCATTTTGGATTTCATGAGAGCTACACATTCCAAAAAAGTTGGGACAGGTAGCAATGAGAGGCCGGAAAAGCTAAATGTACATATAAGGAACAGCTGAAGGACCATTTTGCAACTTATTAGGTCAATTGGCAACATGATTGGGTATAAAAAGAGCCTTTCAGAGTGGCAGTGTCTCTCAGAAGTCAAGATGGGCAGAGGATCACCAATTTCCCCAATGCTGCGGCGAAAAATAGTGGAGCAATATCAGAAAGGAGTTTCTCAGTGAAAAATTGCAAAGAGTTTGAAGTTATCATCATCTACAGTGCATAATATCATCCAAAGATTCAGAGAATCTTGAACAATCTCTGTGCGTAAGGGTCAAGGCCGGAAAACCATACTGGATGCCCGTGATCTTCGGGCCCTTAGACGGCACTGCATCACATACAGGAATGCTAC
Source organism: Coreius guichenoti (assembly GCA_039654105.1). Classification (NCBI taxonomy): domain Eukaryota; kingdom Metazoa; phylum Chordata; class Actinopteri; order Cypriniformes; family Gobionidae; genus Coreius; species Coreius guichenoti. The sequence goes on along the minus strand of CM077185.1, from coordinate 16,638,038 downwards.
TGTAATGGAAATCACAACATGGGCTCAGGAATACTTCCAGAAAACATTGTCGGTGAACACAATCCACCGTGCCATTCGCCGTTGCCGGCTAAAACTCTATAGGTCAAAAAAGAAGCCATATCTAAACATGATCCAGAAGCGCAGGCGTTTTCTCTGGGCCAAGGCTCATTTAAAATGGACTGTGGCAAAGTGGAAAACTGTTCTGTGGTCAGACGAATCAAAATTTGAAGTTCTTTTTGGAAAACTGGGACGCCATGTCCTCCGGACTAAAGAGGACAAGGACAACCCAAGTTGTTATCAGCGCTCAGTTCAGAAGCCTGCATCTCTGATGGTATGGGGTTGCATGAGTGCGTGTGGCATGGGCAGCTTACACATCTGGAAAGGCACCATCAATGCTGAAAGGTATATCCAAGTTCTAGAACAACATATGCTCCCATCCAGATGTCGTCTCTTTCAGGGAAGACCTTGCATTTTCCAACATGACAATGCCAGACCACATACTGCATCAATTACAACATCATGGCTGCGTAGAAGAAGGATCCGGGTACTGAAATGGCCAGCCTGCAGTCCAGATCTTTCACCCATAGAAAACATTTGGTACATCATAGAGGAAGATGCGACAAAGAAGACCTAAGACAGTTGAGCAACTAGAAGCCTGTATTAGACAAGAATGGGACAACATTCCTATTCCTAAACTTGAGCAACTTGTCTCCTCAGTCCCCAGACGTTTGCAGACTGTTATAAAAAGAAGAGGGGATGCCACACAGTGGTAAACATGGCCTTGTCCCAACTTTTTTGAGATGTGTTGATGCCATGAAATTTAAAATCAACTTATTTTTCCCTTAAAATGATACATTTTCTCAGTTTAAACATTTGATATGTCATCTATGTTGTATTCTGAATAAAATATTGAAATTTGAAACTTCCACATCATTACATTCTGTTTTTATTCACAATTTGTACAGTGTCCCAACTTTTTTGGAATCGGGTTTGTAGTTTCCAAGTATAGAGCATGTATTTAATATAATACTAAGAAAATTATTTAAAAATAAAAGCAACGAATGAGTATCCAGACTTCCTTTAGATGTAACTTAAGTATTTTTATTTCTATGAATTTCTTTATTTTTAACATAAAGAGGGCTTTTGTGTATATGCTAAATTTATCAGGTCTTTTTTGTTTTCCCTCAGGTGGTTCGTGGCCTTTTGAAAATTTGGCCCAAGACATGTAGTCAGAAAGAGGTAAGCCTGTCTGATAACTGACTTGATAACAATAATTACAGACAGTAATGAATGCACAACAGTGTATGTTTGCTGAATTACATGTCTGATGAGTTCCTGGGTTCTGTCTCTCTGCTTTATTTAGGTCATGTTTCTAGGGGAAATTGAAGAGATCCTGGATGTTATTGAACCCACTCAGTTCAAGAAGATTCAGGAGCCTTTATTTAAGCAAATCTCTAAATGTGTAGCCAGCCCTCATTTTCAGGTACAGTGTAAGATTTTGATCAGGGTCTGTCAGCTGACCTGTCCAATTTATCACACTATGTAGGGAAAAACTTGTTGATATCCTCTGACTGGATGGAATCAAACTTTGAAGTTAAAAAATCAGAGTCTGTGATCATCATATACTACACGATTTTCTGTGAAATCTGTCAACTCAAATCTGCAGACTGGCTCTGACTGTAAATCTGGGCAAAAGTCATGTAGTGTATTCCAGCCTTTATGCTCAACAAGGCTGCATTTATTTGATCAGAAATACAGTAAAAACAGTAATATTGTGAAATAACTTTACTTTTTTTAACATATGTTTTTTCAGTGTCACATGATCCTTCAAATATCATTCTAAGAAACATTTCTTATCAACTGCTTATTTTTTTTGTGTGAAAACCATATGAAAACCGTTTTTAGGATTCTTTGATGAATAAGAAGATCAAAAGTTCAGTATTTATTTAAATATAAATCTTTTGTAACATTATAAAAGTCTTTAATGTCACTTTTGATCAATTTAATGTGTCCTTGCTGAATAGAAGTATTAATTTCTTTAAAAAAAAATCTTTTGACAGCTGTACATTTCAACACACATTATTGGCTCCCATTATTAATCCGGCTGTCTGGTATTTGCAGGTAGCAGAACGAGCACTGTACTACTGGAACAATGAGTACATTTTGAGTCTAATCGAGGAGAATAATGCCAAAATCCTTCCCATCATGTTTGGAAACTTGTACCGGATCTCCAAAGAACACTGGAACCCGTATGTTTGGGATTTTTTTGGGCTGTTGACATTTGAAAACTGGCACAGATTGGGATCAAAAGTATAAAGGAAATATATAATGGATATATAGGAATAGTACATTATGGCTTTACAGAAAGGTTTCATTGCATAATGTTATTAACGCATTAACTAACATTAACAAACAAAGAGCAATACATTTGTTATAGTATTTGTTAGTTAATATTAATAAATACTGTTAATTAATATTTATGTTAGTTAATAAAAATACAACTATTAGTGTCAGCTCTGCTCAGGCCCATTAAATAATATTAACAGATACAACTTTTGTTTTTAATAATATATTAGGAAATATTGTTATCTACATTAACTAAGATTAATAAATGCTTTAGAAATGATTTTCATGATTCATGTTAACTATTGTAAAGTGTTACCATGAAAATTATATCATCGTTTACCTTTAATGACATTCCAAACCCAAACTGACTGTCTTTTTTCTGTTGAACAGAAATTATATAATAGCTCATAAGTTTGGTGTTGGTATAATTTTTTTTTATGTTTTTGAAAGAACTACTCACCTAGGCTGCATTTATTAAAAAGATCAGTAAAAACAGCAGTTTTTAAATTATTTTCTATATATTCTATATATATTTAATAATGTAATTTATTCCTGTGATGTCAAAGCTGAATTTTGAGCATCATTACTCCATTACTTCAATGTCACATGATCCTTCCGAAATTGTAACATTGTAAATGTCTGCTAAATACAATTATTAACTTCTTCTAAAAGGAAAATTGGTATTTCAACGGTTTTCTTTTGCTGTTTCCAATAAATATAAATGCAGATTAAATTGACAGATATTTGTATTCCCACTGTGGAGATTTTATTTGCTCAATTTACTATGAAAGTCTTTAAATAATTAGAACCTTAAATTCTACATGTACATTTATTTTTAAAGTCTCACAGTAAAGAAATGACATACAGTACAGGTGTGTTGTAAACTCTTTATCTCTACATTGCCTCAGGACGATCGTGGCCCTGGTGTACAATGTATTAAAAACACTGATGGAGATGAACAGCAAACTGTTTGATGAACTGACGGCCTCGTACAAATCTGACAGACAGCGGTAAGAATACGTCTTTACTCTTTGCGTTTTGTTTAAAATGACACTGCTCACGATTGCCATCACTTCTGTCCTCAGAGAGAAGAAGAAAGAGCAGGAACGTGAGGAACTGTGGAGGAAGCTGGATGAACTAAGACTGCAAGAAACATCAGCCATCCAGAATAACAGGCATGAGGTGCAGTTCACCTACAGCAACAATAACAACAATAACCTTCATGATAAGGATGAAAACACAGCAGCAGCCATTACTGACAGAAGTGAGAGCGACACCTGGGCCAAATGACACTGCCCTCTTTCTTTTTATCTTCCTTTACACAGTATTTTGCTGGTTTACAAATGTAAACCAATCTAGAGAGCAGTAAAGGATATGGACCTTGAGCAATAATCTTTACATTTTTAAACAAGAACTTTTTTTTCCCCCGAAAGCCTATGTAAAACTAAATCAAAATGCTATTTTCTCCTGGTAAAGCATAATATATTTTATGTATGTAAGTCTATTTTGGATGTAAAGTGTGGTTATAGTAAATTATATATTTTTTTGTCTAATCAAAGATGTAAGATTTTCACCTACACTTCAGAAAAAAAATATTTTCTTAAAGGTACACTATGTAACTTTTATCCCTCTAGCGGTTAAAAATGAAAACTCTGCATTTTGCGGATGAACATTGTTTTGGTGCGTGACTCTGCGGATGAATATAGTTAAATCCTACTGCTCATAAAACATTCACAACTAGGCTTAAGCCCAAAGTATACTTCGGCCGTCCGCGTTCGTGCACCGTCCGCGTGACGTAATTTTCATCATCAGGAGGGTTCGCGGACGCGTACAACAGCACATGCCGGGAACGGCAGCCCAATTTGAGAGACCGTGCGGCCGGTGCACGTACAACAGCACATGGGCCAGAAAGTCAGAAGAGTCACAACAATTGTACTGCGCATGTGTCGAACTCGGCCATTCGCGCTCATCCGCGGTTGAGTATACTTTGAAAGCTGTGCGGACAAGACTGCGCGCGAGACGCGTCCGGACGCGGAAATTTAAGTATACCCTTAAGACGTAACTGTAGCTAAACCTATTGATAGGTACGGGACTTCCTTAAAAATCAATTCCATCACAGTGCTACAACAACCATAATGAAATGACCTTTCACAATAGATAATGCTTTAAAGTGAACTCTGTTAGAGAGCCACATATGGCAATTTCTGTTTAATAAAATACCTTTCTCACCTGTTGAGTAATAAAAATGCCATCTCTGTGTCACTTTTACAACATTTAAAATCCCTCAGTTCTCGCCATCTCCGAAAAGCCAAGTCCATGCTGATTCTTGTTTTATTACGAGCTCTGTCGCGTTCTCTTTTTGTCAGCAGACTCTCCTCTGTTCGGCGTTTATTTAAAACGGGTGATTCCCCAGAGGTTGTAGATTTAGCTGCTCCATGTCAAGTTTTCTCACTCGTCGTGACAACTAAACTATGCTACTCGCACACCAGTCACGCGTCAAGTAGCCGGAGCAACTTTTCCTTATTTACGGATATGACGAGACCCACGGGCGAGTGATGCATGTACGCAATTTCCCGCAAAAACCATTTCGCCAGGTTTAAAAATATAAACACTTTTAATAGACTTGCCATAGTGAATCAGGGTAAGACTAAATGTTTTGGAAGAAGGATAGATGATGTATTGACTCATCATTTGTTAATTTTGAACAAAAAAAAGTTACATAGTGTACCTTTTAAGGTGTGGTCACATTTACGCGACAAATTTTAAATTTGCGAAATTCAGTCATTTCAATAGGAACCGGAAATTTTGTGTGAGGACGAAAGATTTCCCCACAGATTTCAAGTTAGTCATGTGGATTCACCACGTTGACCAACAGAAAGCTGCTTGGTTTTAAAAATGACAATATTGACTATAGACTATGGACCTTTTTTGCCTATGAAATTTTGCTAATGTGACTGCACTTTTAATCAGTACTTTTGTCTTGTTTTTAAATGTACAGCAAAAGCAAAACTGTATACTATATTAATCAAAATAAAAATTATATAAAAAAAGAAGAATATAATACTATTTGTTATATTATCAGAGAAAATGTCTTGAATTAATTTATTGGTCACACTTTACAATAAGGTTTACTAACATTTACTAACACATTTTTAAGATAAAAAATTGTATCTGTTAACATTAGTTAATGCACTGTGAACAGGTTAATGATGTAAAAAATATATTGCTCATTGTTAGTCAAAGTGGGGAACACTTTAATTAAAGTCTTTATGTATAATGCATTATAAAGGCATTCATTATGTACAATATAATGCATTGTATCATTTAAATAAAAGTTAAAATGCATTTTAAGTATGTGTAGTAATGCATTATACTTTCTAAAGGTGTAACAATGAATAAATAAATATTATGAAGTATTAAAACTGGTTACAATTATTCATGAGACCATACAATGCATTATAAGGTACATTACAAAGCATAATTAATGCATTGAAAATACTTTTATAATGCAATATATAAAGACTTTAAGTAAAGTGTTACCAATGTTACCAAAAAGTAAACACTACAATGAATTGTCGTTTGAAATTTGTTACCATAAATGTGACCTGAGCTGAATATTAATGTTTGATGCCTGTAGTTCACATGATACACAAGTTATACTCCCTGGAAGTGTCAAAAATTAGCCTTAGAAATGCAAAAAAGTGAAACGCCTGCTATTTAAAGAAGCATATATGTAGTGAACCTGGTCCGAAAACCCCGTACAACTGTGAGAACATTCATTGTTTCTTACAATTCAAGCTGAATCTGCCTGATGCATGAAATCTGCATTGAAACAGTGCATCTGTTTATCATCTTTTCTTATGCTTTTTGTGGAAGTTTCATTTGTTTGCCTCATAATACCAGCTTTTGTATTATAAATGCAACATCTTTAAATACTAGATTTTATTAAAAACTCTTTTTGTTCTGTATAGTTTCAGTCCACTGGCTATGCATTTTCATGTTGGGATTAAAACAAGCAGATAGTAGTTCTAACTTGACTCAGGGATAACTAACACTCCCCACATATAATAAGAATGATGACAGTTTTATTTTTTTTTCCCAAAATAGAATAATTCCTAATATTTAAAGAACCTATAGATAAACAATATTATAAATGAGACTCACTGACATTCCATCATTCATCATTCAACATTAAATTTTTCTTTTGCTTCAACCAAATATGTTCTCATTGCTATGCAGTATGTTATTATAGGTGTTCATGTTATAAAAGCAAGGTTTTTTTTTTTTTTTTGCTGTGAGAATGTGTAAAGTAACCTTGTTGTAATGTGCTATCCTGCATTAAAATGCAAGGCTGCTGTTTATTTTTACATGTCATATTAGTGGTCTGTATGCAGTGGTCTCTCTGGTTTCTCTCTCCTTCACTTCTTCATTTACTGTGGGACTCTTATCTTTTAGCCATTAATGAGTGCAGTCACCAAACATAACAATTATTTCAGTGACTCAACAGTAGATTGTAGAGCTGCACAATCCTGGATAAATTGAGTTTTTTTTTTACTAAACAAAATGACATGCAATTTACTAGAGGTTCTGACAAAGAGTTAATTGCTGCAAGCTATTTAAAAAATACTTTAATTAATTTGAATTAATATATATTTTTTAAATGGTTTGAACGACTTCTGTTAATTACTGAATGAATTAAATTTGTTTAAAGGTATAGTTCACCCAAAAATGAAAATTCTGTCATAATTTACTCACCCTTAAGTTGTTCCAAACTCCAAAATTTCTTTCTTCTGCTGAACACAATAGAAGATATTTTGAAGAATATGGGGAACATTGACTTCCATAGTAGGGGAAAAAATTATGGAATTTAAAATATCTTCCTTTGTGTTCAGCAGAAGAAAGAAATTAATTCAGGTTTGGAAAAACTTGAGGGTAAATAAATTTATGACAATTTTCATTTTTGGGTGAACTATTCCTTTAACAGTCACTTGTCGCCACCTACTGGTATAACAATATAAGTTATACAATCGTTATTTGAAGCACCATTACTTTCAAAAGGTGATTTACTTGATACTTTGATAACTTGTTTACACTACTGTTCAAAAGTTTACATTCAAAATTTATTTTTAAAAGAAAGTACTTTTATACAGCAAGGATGCAGGATCGAAATTAACAGTAATGTAAATATTCAATTTTTTAAAAATGTGGTTGAAGCTTTCTCTTCTTTAAAAAAAAATCCTGAAATAAATGTATCACGGATTCCACAAAATATTAAGCAGCACAGCTGTTTTCAGCATTAATAATAATAAGAAATGTTTCTCGAGTATCAAATCAGCATATCAGAATGATTTCTGATGTATCATATGACACTGAAGGCTCGAGTAATGATGCTGAAAATTCAGCTTTGCATCACAGGAATAAATTACATATTAAAATATATTTAAAAAAATAATTTAATTGAATTATAATAGAATTTATAATAGAATGTGTTAGAATTGTATTAGATGTTTTTTTTTTTTTTTTCAAAATGTAATAATTCTCAATATTAATGTTTTACTGTATTGAAAAAAAAAATGCTGCCTTGGTGAGCAGAAGAGACTCTTTCAAAAATATTTTTAAAAAAAAATCTCTTTTTTTTATCTTCAAGTTTTTACGATTACATGATAGTAAGATAGTAATGTGTGTCAGCTGAAATAGAGACAATTTCAATATTTTCAGATGTAATAAAATCCCTTTTTTTTTCCAGTTGTGCAAAAAAGAAAAGTTTTTTTTTTTTTTTTTTTTTTTAATTAAAAATTTTAAATTATCTTTACAGACTATAGTTCTACACTAAAGGTGTTTCTACATTAGACAAGCATTGCGAGTGCAGTGTTTTGTGCAGTCTTTTTAGCTTCATGGAAAACATTTACTTGTCATTTTTCAGTTATCTGATAATTGATTTGTAAGTTGCATTTATTCAAACCAGCAGCCTGTCTTCGCTTGTGGTCCAGTGCTGGTTCAGTGTTAGCATATGTGAAATGATATGGCAAGAACATTTCAAATAATCTTTGCATTTGATTTTCTGTGTTGTTCAGTCCTCCACAATAGTGCAAGGCCTGAAAGGTTGTTTATGCACGGAAGCGACTGGCTCTTTTAATGATCTGGTAAGTTATTGTCATGACGGATGATGGAAGCGATGAGCTGCTTTAATCATGGAGACTTTGAAATAAAGGTCAGTTAGCAGCGAGAGATTAATTCATTACAAATATAACACACTAAATGTCATCCTCTGATGATGAGCAGCTGATTTGTTTAAATAATTACTATATATACTCATATATATATATATATTAGTGCATCCGGAAAGTATTCACAGCGCTTAACTTTTTCCACATTTTGTTATGTTACAGCCTTATATATGGATTAAATTCCTTATTTTCCTCAAAATTCTACAACCAATACCCCATAATGACAACATGAAAGAAGTTTGTTTGAAATCTTTGCAAACAAATAAAAAACGAAAAAAATCACATGTACATAAGTATTCACAGCCTTTGCTGAATACTTTGTTGAAGCACGTTTGGCACCAATTACAGCCTCAAATCTTTTTGAGTAGGACGCTACAAGCTTGGCACACCTATTTTTGGGCAGTTTCTCCCATTCTTCTTTGCAGGACCTCTCAAGCTCCATCAGGTTGGATGGGGAGTGTCGGTGCACAGCCATTTTCAGATCTCTCCAGAGATGTTCAATTGGGTTCAAGTCTGGGCTCTGGCTGGGCCACTCAAGGATATTCACAGAGTTGTCCCATAGCCACTCCTTTGTTATCTTGGCTGTGTGTTTAGGGTCGTTGTCCTGTTGGAAGATGAACCTTCGCCCCAGTCTGAGGTCCAGAGCACTCTGGAGCAGGTTTTCATCAAGGATGTCTATGTACATTGCTGCATTCATCTTTCCCTCGATCCTGACTAGTCTCCCAGTTCCTGCCGCTGAAAAACATCACCACAGCATGATGCTGCCACCACCACCATGCTTCACTCTAGGGATGGTATTGGCCAGGGGCCTCATTTATAACCGTTGCGTACGCACAAAACAGGCCCTGAAAGAGCCGTACGCCACTTTCGACGCATAAGTTGTGATTTATAAAAACAAACTTGACGGGAAAATTTGCGCACATGCACGCAAACTCTGACCCATGCGTACAAACTCTTTTACTAGAGTGAGAAAAATAATGAAGTAGCCGAAGAACCATTTTAAACTCTGTTTTCATTTAGATATACACATTTACATTAATGTTCCAGTTTCATATTTTGCACTGAAATTACATAAAGTCATTACTCAGAATTTAAACAAAAATGATATGAATTTAGATAGACATGTGGATGTGATCACTTTTTCTGTCACACGCTGTTTTAATGACAGCAAGGATTAAATATAGGCTAATTCCAATAATTCCTCTTTAAACTAAACTGCAGATCTCATGTTGTGACAATATGTTTTAGCGAGAACGATGATCAGTGATGCACACTTACTTCGATATTACAGAAACTACACGATTCGGTGGTTGAACGGTCCATTGTCCAGTCTGAATAGGTCCAATGATAATAGCTTACTGTACAACCGCAGCTGCACGGACACGGAGTGTAAAGACATCTTCACAAAATTATGAAAAATACCACTGTATTTGAAGGATACAACTTGAAGAAAAAGTTCCGATTTGCACGTTTCCTTTTTAAAATACTTTGTCAGTGACGCGCAGAGTCAGACAATTGTATTTACACTGCAATAAATAAGTAGGTGTAATGTCTACTGTCTTGGTTTTGTTTCATGTTCATGTTTCATGTTTTCTGTTTGAGTTTAATCAGTCATGTTTCCTGGTTTGTCATGTGATTCCATTGTGCCCTCATGTGATCATGTCATGTGCTTCCCTAGTTTCTTGTATCATGTTGTCATTGGTTGATTTAGTCATGTGGGTTCTCAGTTCAGTTCTGTCATTGGTTCATTGTCTTGATTGTTCACAGGTGTGTCTTATTAGTCATTAGTCTGTGTATTTAAGCCCTCATGTTTGCCATATATTTTTGTCTAGTGTTGTGATTGTTTCCTGTAACTGCTGTTTGGTGAGTTTTGTCAAGCTATAGTCAAGTCTTTGTTTGTTTTATGTTTACTCATGTTTGGATGTAAATAAAGCTGCACTTGGGTTCTATCAACTTGCCTGCAGTGGACTCATTACAGTAGGCCTATCGGTTTCCATTAAAAATAGCCTATACATCCTAAAAGATATGTTCACATTACCAGCAAAACTGCATGAATTTGAATTGTTTAAAATGAACTAAATATTGAATTAAAATACCGTTTGGCCCGTGGAACTGAATGAATCAACTTTATTCTAAAAAATGTATCTGAGAAGTATTTTATTTTAATTGTTTTTATGGATATTTTGATATATTTATTCTAAAAAATAAAAAGGGTATTGGAGGATTTTCAGCAATGTAATGTGTAAGGCACAAATGGCATTTATAGTCCATATTTAATTTTTCAATGTCTTGTACCTTTGACAGTGTTAAACATTGGTGTCACGTGGATGGGAATATTCATGGAAATGATATGCAGATGAAGTTATGAATAGTAAAACTAGGTGTTGTAAGCTCCATATATGGTAATTTCAGGGTGGAGATGCATGTACGCACAATCTTCTGCTGACTGGGATTTATAAAAGGATTTTTGCGCAGGTTCTGGCGTTACATGTTTTATAAATCTGAATTTTGTGCGTACATACACTTTTAGGATGAAATCTACGGAGAATTTTATAAATGAGGCCCCAGGTGACGAGCGGTGCCTGGTTTCCTCCAGACATGACGTTCAATCGGATTGCCAGACAGAGAAGCGTGATTCGTCACTCCAGAGAACACGTCTCCACTGCTCTAGAGTCCAGTGGCGGCATGCTTTTTACGCTTGGATGCAGCTGCTCGGCCATGGAAACCGATTCCATGAAGCTCTCTACGCACTGTTCTTGAGCTAATCTTAAGGCCACACGAAGTTTGGAGGTCTGTAGCTATTGACTTTGTTGGCGACTTCTGCACACTGTGCGCCTCAGCATGCGCTGACCCTGCTCTGTGATTTGTTTTTTTTTTTTTTTTTTTTTTTTTTTTTTTAAAAACGTGGCCTACCACTTCGTGGTAATACCACTAACAGTTGACCGTGGAATATTTAGTAGTGAGGAAATTTCACAAATGGATTTATTGCACAGATGGCAACCTATCACGGTACCACGCTTGAATTCACTGAGCTCCTGAGAGCGACCCATTCTTTCACAAACGTTTGTAGAAGCAGTCTGCATGCCTAGTGCTTGATTTTTATACACCTTTGGCCATATACACACCCCTTGCAAAATCTGTGAAAATGTGAATAATTTTAACAAAATAAGTTGGATCATACAAAATGCATATGTTTTTATTTAGTACTGTCCTGAATAAGATATTTTACATAAAATGTTTACATATAGTCCACAAGTGACTGTATGATTTTGAGATCCATCTTTTCGCACTGAAGACAATTCAGGGATCAAACACAACTATTAAAAAAAGGTTCAAACATTCACTGATGCTCCAGAAGGAAACACAATGCGTTAAGAGCCGGGGGGTGAAAACTTTTTGAATTTGAAGATCAAGGTAAATTGTACTTAATTTGTCTTCCGGGAAACATGCAAGTATTTTCTGTTGCTTCCGAAGGGCAGTACTAAATGGAAAAAAAAATTATATTTAAACAAAATAAGAGAAATTTGGACATCTTCATCCTGTTCAAAAGTTCAAAAGCTAGTTCATAATTTACTGACGTTGTCTTAGATTTACATAAAGAGATAAAAGCATTCTTTTTAAAGTATTTATACCATTTATTTATATTTATACGGAAATCAAAATGACTGAAAAATAAACTTTAAGAGCCATAGATGGTATACCAGATTACAAAATGTGCAAATATATTATAAAAGTGTCTTTGTGGCGTTTCTCTGCTATTTGAAATCCCAAAAGGGACATGTATGTCCTTCATGATTCTGATCATAGGTGACTTTCCCAGAATAATTTAAAAATCGCATGAATACATCACAAACATCAGACATTGTTTTGTCTAAAATATCTAATCACTTGAGAACATTTTTTAATTGCATGAGAAATACTGTATGTCTAACCACTTGTTTACCCAGTGTAGAGTCTCTATAAAGACCTGTATCTCCAGATTTTTGAAATCTAAAATTGTCCAGAAGGTGGCGTCTCAAACCTGCTCTTGTGTCCACATGATGGGGTTTCAGGAAAGTACAGTCATAGCAAAGCCGCTTTAAGACCATCTCTGGTAAAGGCACTATTCGTTTTAGATCAACACCTCACCAAAACAAAATAATGATACTCTGCAGCTCTGAGTTGAGTGCATATCGCACTCTCAATACTATATTCCTGCAATACCAGAGGCTACAGTTCTAGGTCATCTCACACTCGAGATGATTGCAGCGGTAACAGTGACACATACTGGCTCAAAAACGTATTCTCTAAAGGTTGACTGGCCACCTCATGGCAGCCAGTGATGTGGATGATTCTCCACAATGACTATTGTAGCTTTGTGCAGTTCAATTGAATTAACTAAAGATGCTCTAGAGACACAACATATATGAAACTCTTTGACCATTTTTTTTTTTTTAAATGCTATAACTTTTCTTTCCCCCCCACATGTAATCAACGTGTGATGTGACAAATGAGTTAAGTACATTTATTCCATGTACTCCCTCAATTAATTATACATTATTATAAATAATTAGTACATTAAAAATGTAGTTTTAAATTATTTTTGTCATTTTGCACAGCAGGTCAATGTATTATGCCATCCTGAGACTTTTTGTTAATTTATTTTAACGTTATTTTTTATATTAAACTTAATAATGCTCATAATTAGTCATAACTGAGTATTAATGCTCAAAATCAAAGATTTTTGTTCATTATTATTATTAATTTATTATTATTATTATTATTTTCTGTGATTATTATTCACTATAGGACTGAAAAACTACCATCAAATTAAAAACATGCATTCATTAAAAATGTACATACTTGAAAAATATTTTATTTACCTCCTTTTGGGGTCCTGAGTTGCAAAATATTCAATGATATACTCAAGAGATTGCCAAAATACTCTGGGGAGAACAAGTATTTGATACACTGCCGATTTTGCAGGTTTGCCCACTTACAAAGCATGTAGAGGTCTGTAATTGTTATCATAGGTACACTTCAACTGTGAGAGACAGAATCTAAAACAAAAATCCAGAAAATCACATTGTATGATTTTTAAATAATTAATTTGCATTTTATTGCATGACATAAGTATTTGATCACCTACCAACCAGTAAGAATTCCGGCTCTCACAGACCTGTTCGTTTTTCTTTAAGAAGCCCTCCTGTTCTCCACTCATTACCTGTATTAACTGCACCTGTTTGAACTCGTTACCTGTATAAAAGACACCTGTCCACACACTCAATCAAACAGACTCCAACCTCTCCACAATGGCCAAGACTAGAGAGCTGTGTAAGGACATCAGGGATAAAATTGTAGACCTGCAAAAGGCTGGGATGGGCTACAGGACAATAGGCAAGCAGCTTGGTGAGAAGGCAACAACTGTTGGCGCAATTATTAGAAAATGGAAGAAGTTCAAGATGACGGTCAATCTCCCTCGGTCTGGGGCACCATGCAAGATCTCACCTCGTGGGGCATCAATGATCATGAGGAAGGTGAGGGATCAGCCCAGAACTACACGGCAGGACCTGGTCAATGACCTGAAGAGAGCTGGGACCATTAGTAACACACTACGCCATCATGGATTAAAATCCTGCAACGCAAGCCAGCGCTTGTCCAGGCCCGTCTGAAGTTTGCCAATGACCATCTGGATGATCCAAAGGAGGAATGGGAGAAGGTCATGTGGTCTGATGAGACAAAAATAGAGTAGTGTAAATAGTGTTTGGAGGAAGAAGGATTAGTACAACCCCAAGAACACCATCCCAATCGTGAAGCATGGAGGTGGAAACATCATTCTTTGGGGATGCTTTTCTGCAAAGGGGACAGGACGATTGCACCGTATTGAGGGGAGGATGGATGGGGCCATGTATCGTGAGATCTTGGCCAACAACCTCCTTCCCTCAGTAAGAACATTGAAGATGGGTCATGGCTGGGTCTTCCAGCATGACAACAACCCGAAACACACAGCCAGGGCAACTAAGGAGTGGCTCCGTAAGAAGCATCTCAAGGTCCTGGAGTGGCCTAGCCAGTCTCCAGACCTGAACCCAATAGAAAATCTTTGGAGGGAGCTGAAAGTCCGTATTGCCCAGCGACAGCCCGAAACCTGAAGGATCTGGAGAAGGTCTGTATGGAGGAGTGGGCCAAAATCCCTGCTGCAGTGTGTGCAAACCTGGTCAAGAACTACAGGAAACGTATGATCTCTGTAATTGCAAACAAAGGTTTCTGTACCAAAGATTAAGTTCTGCTTTTCTGATGTATCAAATACTTATGTCATGCAATAAAATGCAAATTAATTACTTAAAAATCATACAATGTGATTTTCTGGATTTTTGTTTTAGATTCCGTCACTCACAGTTGAAGCGTACCTATGATAAAAATTACACACTTCTACATGCTTTGTAAGTGGGCAAACCTGCAAAATCGGCAGTGTATCAAATACTTGTTCTCCCCACTGTGTGTGTATGTATATATATATATATATTTTATATATGTATATACAGTGGCTTGTGAAAGTATTCAAACCCCTTAATTTTTTTCCATTTTGTTATGTTCTGCCTTATGTTAAACTACTTTAAATTACTTTTTCACATTACTTTACATTCTATGGATGGGGACCGTCAGTGGACAGACATTTTCAAGTTTCTCCAGAGATGTTCGATTGGGTTCAAGCCTAGTCTCTGCCCAGACAGCAACATAGTGTCGGCCCAGATCCTGCCCACATCTGGTACACGTGGATTCCACACGTACCAGATGTGGGCCGGATCTGGGCCGACACTATGTTGCTGTCTGGGTGTCTGGGCCACTCAAGGACATTCACAGAGTTGTCCATAAGCCACTCTTGCATTGTCTTAGCTGTGCACTTAGGGTCAATGGGTCTCATTCACTAAGCATGCGTACGCACATATTTGTGCGTGAAATGTGCATACGAACGATTTTAAATACAAATCACAACTCACCAACGATTTTGTAATAATTTTTTTTCTAAATTTACAAAAAAATATAGGAACAACTGAAACCATACGTACGCAAAAAGAATTCACTTTGTATGGCTTTATAATCGTGTTAAAAGTTATATTTCATTCTAATAGGACTATAATTACATTGAAGTATATTGCATTAATTGCATTATATAATCCATATACAGGGCTTGACATTAACACCCGCCAACCCACCAAATATGGGTGGATTTCAGCAGTGGCGTGTAACGCAGTCAATCCTACTCGCCACTTTGGCGAGTTGAATTGTATATATATATTTTTTTTTTCTTTTTCAATTGTAGTCTGTTAAAAAGGCATCTGAAATAAACTAAGTGCAATGTAGTGTTGTCAAAAATATAGATTTTTCGATAAATATCGATACTGAAACATTTCCAATACTAATTTTCTGCAGAAAAACTTTACTAAACAGTCAAGTATACACAAAATATTGTCAAAATGCCAGTCTTGGCGAGTATTCACGTAAACACAGTCAGTTATAAGTTATCAGTTTTAAGTGAACGTAAACAGAGTTGAGAAAGAATGTGTACCAGTATAATGGATCCGTGTGTCAGGTCTTAAAGTGACAGCAGCCTAATATACCTGCTGCCAAATTATGAGATAATATTAAAAATATCTATATGGCAGACCACTAGCCACAGTGGCTGGTGAGCAAAAAAGTTAATGTCAAGCCCTGTCCATATATAAAATTATATAATGAAATTATTAAATAATACAATTTAATTTCATATTAATCATATACAGTTAAAGAGTAAGAAAAGCTGCATTATAGCTTCAGCTGCGAGGTTCCTCTGAATAACGCAGATATACGCGTATGTACAGCTGGCTAATGAGAAGTCTGTAATCTGGGTCTTTATAAAAGGTGTTTATTGTGAGAACTGGTGAGAATGGCACACTTGGCATTGCTCGAGGATCCGGGCGAGAGCGCATCTGCGAACAGCGGCAAGTATGACGAGAGTGGCGATAGTGAATGAGACCCATTGTCCTGTTGGAAGGTGAACCTTCTGCCCTGTCTGAGGTTCTGAATGCTCTGGACTATGTTTTTATTAAGGCTAACTCTATATTTTGCTGTGTTGATTTGCTTCTACTCTGACGACTCCGCCAGTCCCTGCCGCTAAAAAACACCCTCACAAAGGCTTTCTTTTGGAAGCTCCACTCTCTCCTCCTGGCCTCTTCGGTGATGCTATGAATGCGGGCATCGAGAGGTTTTAGGATGATAAAAAGCAGGCGGAAGTGCTCAACCGCTACATCCCTCGCCTGGCTCAGGGCTCTGGGGTGCTGGGCGGGAGCAGCTCCAACTGTCAAGCTCCTCATACAGGGCGCAGCAGAAAAAGTGTGTTGCTTCTCGTGCCCCCCCACAGAAAGCATGGGGGTCGGGCGGCACTCTCAGCCACCTAAGCAGAAGGCAGATCTGAGGACCGTCCTTCTTGCGAAGAAGGCTTCAGGGCACCGAAGTGGCTACTCGAATCACACCAGAGGCCAGCCTTGAGAGGCTGGTTCCCTTATTAGACCATCTGGCACCGTGGAAGCTTCTGGCAAACATGTCTCATTGGGTCCTGCAGACTGTAGAAAGAGGCTACAGAATCCAGTTTGGGTCTTGACCACCTCAGTTCAACAGGGTTTTATTCACAGTAGTAGACCCCAAGCAGGCTCTGGGAATGGAGCAGGAAGTAAAAACCGTCTTGGGCAAGGAGACCATAGAACAGGGGGGGGGTTGTGTCTGATTTTAGATCTGTGGCATCTAAATCATTCAGTCAAGAAGCTCAAATTCAAAATGTTGACTTTGAAGCAGATTGTGACTCAAATCAGATCCGAGGACTGGTTTGTCACTATAGATCTAAAGACACAGGAAGTTCCCGAGGTTTGTTTTCGGGGGCAAAGCGTACCAATATCGGATTCTTCCCTTTGGTCTAGCTTTATCACCTCGCACTTTCACGAAATGGCATCCGCATGTTAAATGAATTAGACAATTGGTTAATCTTAGCTCAATCGAAGCATATGGTGGTTTGGCATCTAGATGTCGTTTTTGCTGAACGCCAAGAAGAGTATGCTTTCTCCAGCACAGCGGACCACTTTTCTGGGTGTAGTGTGGGATTCAGTGATGATGTATGCCCGTCTGTCGCCTGTTCGTGTCACTGTTATCCTCACAGCCATGAATGGGATAAAGCTAGGCTGGTCACTCACTGTCAAACAGTTTCAGAGACTGTTGGGTCTGATGGCAGCTGTGTCCAACGCGATACCTTTTGGCCTGCTGTGACCTCTGCAGTGGTGGGATGATCAAGGTTATGCGCAGGTGCCTTCATACCTTGGTAATGTGGAGGAAACGACAGATGCATCCCTCACAGTCTGGGGAGCGGTTATGAAAGGCCACTCAGCTCAGGGTCTGTGGAGGAGTCATCATCTCTCGTGGCACATAAATTGCCTGGAAATGATGGCTGTCTTCCTAGCTTTGAAGCACATTTCCTCCCAGACCTAAGGGGCCATCATGTGCTTGTTCAGACAGACAACACATCAGTGGTCTCTTATATAAATCCTCAAGAAGATCTGAGGTTGCATACACTGTACAAACTGGCACACCAGATCTTCATGTTGTCCCAGGGAGAGCTGTTCTCCCTGAGAGCAGTCTACATTCCTGGCTACAAAAATTTGGGAGCAGACATCCTCTTGAGGCAGGAGCTGAGGCCTGGGAATGGAGACTTCACCCTGAGGTGGTGGAGCTCATATGGAGGGTGTTCGGCCAGGCAGTAGTGAACTTGTTTGCGTCTCAGGATATGACACACTGTCGACTCTGGTTCTCCCTCATGCATCCAGCCCTGTTAGGGTTGGATGCCATGGTACAGACATGGCCGAGCCTATGTCTGTATGCTTTTCCCCCATTGCTCTGCTCCCGGGAGTTCTGGAGAGAGTCCGCCAGGACGGAATCAGTCTACCACTAGTAGTGTCATTCTGGCTGGCCTGAGTATGATTCTCGGACTTTGTGTCCCTCCTCGACGGCTCTCCCCTGGAGATATCGGTCACGAGGGACCTTATGTCTCAGGCAGGGGCACAATCTTTCACCCCCACCCATAGTTATGGAGGCTGTTGGTTTGGCCTCTGAGGGGGCCCAACTCCTAGACTCAGGTCTCTTAACTGAGGTTGTTGAGACCATACTTCACTCCAGAGCTCTCCCCACAAGGAAACTGTATGCATTGAAGTGGAGGGTTTTCACTTAATAAAGGTGTATGTGGCAGCTATAGCTGCCTAGCATGTCCCTTTGGGTGGTGTATCCCTGGAGAGAAACCCATTGGTGGCACGTTTCCTCCGTGGTTCCTTGAGGCTGAGGCCTGCAAGCTACACTAGAGTACCGGCCTAGGACCTGGCCATTGTGTTAGAAGGTCTATTCACGGCTCCTTTTGAGCCAATTGAGACTGTTCCAGAAAAGTTTCTGACTCTAAAAGCAATGTTCCTTTCTAGCTATCACATTTCTTGAAAGAGTAGGAGACCTCCAGGCCCTGTTGGTGTCCCCTACATACCTTGAGTTTGCACCGGGGATGGTTAAGACATTCTTATACCCTAGACCGGACTATGTCCCTAAGCTGCCTACCAATGTGCCATGGCCTATAATCTTGCAAGCCTTTTGCCCACCTTCTTTCAGAGATAAAAGAGATAAAAACAAGGGTTACAATGGTAACTCTAAGTGTTTTTTGTTTTTAATAAATTTGTAAAGTTATCACAAATCTATTTTTTGCTTTGTCATTATGTTGTATGGAGTGTAGATTAATGTGAAAAAAAAGTAATTTAAAGTAGTTTAACATAAGGCAGCAATATAACAAAATGTGAAAAAATGAAGGGGTTTGAAGCCACTCTGTATACTTTATTAGGTTCACCTTTTTAGTACCAGGTTGGGCCCTTTTGCCTTCAGAACTGCCTCAATTATTCGTTGCATAGATTCATCAAGGTGCTGGAAACATTCATCAGAGATTTTGGGTCCATACTGACATGAAAGCATTACACAGTTGCTGCAAATTTGTCGGCTGCACATCAGTGTTAATTCCGTTGACAAATAATTTTCGTAATTTTTTTTGTCTACGACATTTTTTCACAGACGAAAACGAGACGATAACTTTCATCAACAAATGAAAACTGTTAAGTGATGGTTGCATGTAAAAAGTGCACAACGAAGGAGAGTCAAAATAAACAGTCTTTAATGATAACACTCAGGAGAATGTGGAGAAATACAACATCCAACACAAACGAGAACTCAGGGCTTAAATAACAAGGAGAACTAATGAGATAAAGAGCAGAACAGGTGAATGTAATGACTAATCAGACACACTGGGAAAGTGGATCAAATGAAAGGCATAGGGAAGACAGAACTTAAACACAGTGAAAACTAAGACAAAACAGAGCATACACGTTACAGTACGCCCCTCCCGAAAAGGCGCATCCTCGTGCCATAAATGGTCCAACTGAGGTGCGAAAGCGTGGGCTCTGGTGGGGGACATAGAACCGGTGAACCCGAAGACACAGGCAGGACGATGTCCGACCAAGGCAGAGCTGGAGGGACGAGGGAGCCCAGTGGAGCCATATGGGCGATGGTTTCTGATGGAGCTGAGGGAGGGAGAAGCCAAGGTGGAGCCGATGTGTCTAGAGGCCAAGGTGGAGCCGATGTGTCTAGAGGCCAAGGTGGAGCAGTAAACACAGAGGCTGGAGGCAAAGCCAGTGGATCCTCTGAGCTGGATGGAGCTGTGGCCTGAAGACACTAAGCAGATACTTAGTGAGTGTTGGATATGCCGAGGGGCTGAAGGACACCTGTGAAGGCGGGGCTGAGGAACTGCCTGTTTGAGGAGGTGGGAGAGGGAGGCTGAGCAGGCATTCTGGGGACAGAGGGAACGCTGGAGATACAGGGGGTGCTGGAGATGCGGAGATGCAGAGAACGCTGGAGGAACATTTGGTAATGTTCCTCCCCAAACCAGTCAATTATATCCTCCTCAAATAAGTCCTTTAAATCCTCCAAATAGCTCCCAGCAACTTTATTCATCACATCCATGGCCACGGGGTAGTGGGCTGGGCTTCCTTCCCTCCCCTCAATCTCCACTAGTACTCCCCCAATGACGATCCATGGTGTTGCTGGCTTGCGCACCTGGTCAGACACTTCACTGGGCTCAGGCTCCGGGGCAATGTATACACTTGTCCTCCTTTCAGCCTCGGAATGCTCAATCGCAGTCTGCGGTGGGCTCATGCAACTCCATCGTGCCGGTCGTGTCGCTCGTGGATGGTGGCAGGCTGGTCTCTGGAGGCACTGGAGTTGGAGCAGGGCTGGTGAGTTCTTCCTCAGAAGAGCTTAACAGTGTATGGAGAGTCACAGCTCACCAGCACCCACTTGACGAACTCCCGAAGACCCACACCAGGCTGATGTGCATTGAGGCTAATATGATAAAAAACACCCAGCGAACGGTCCGGGTAGGCGGTAAGGCACGCCAGACCGAGGAACGCATGGGTGTGGATCTCAAGGGAATTCTTCCCCTGCTCCAAGCATAGCAGTAATGCTGCAGGTAAAGCCATTTTTGGTTATTTTTGGTCCGTTGTTCTGTTATGGGATGGTTGCGTGTAAAAAGTGCATGAAGAAGGAAAATTAGCACTCAGGAGAACATGGAGAAACACATCCAATACAAATGAGAATGGACAAAGGAGAACTCAGGTCTTAAATAACAAGGAGAACTAATGAGATAATGAGCAAAACATCTGAATCTGAATCTGACCCTACCATCTGAATGTCGCAGCAGAAATCGAGACTCATCAGATCAGGCAATGTTTTTCCAATCTTCTATTGTCCAATTTTGGTGAGCCCGTGTGAATTGTAGCCTCAGTTTCCTGTTCTTAGCTGGCAGGAGTGTCACAGATGTGTCTTCTGCTACTGTCGCCCTTCTGCTTCAATGTGTTGTGTGTTCAGAGATGCTCTTCTGCATAACTCGGTTATAACGAGTGTTTTTTTTTGAGATACTGTTGCCTTTCTATCAGCTCGAACCAGTCTGGACATTCTCCTCTGACCTCTGACAGCAACAAGGCATTTTCGCCCACAGAACTGCTGCTCACTGGATGTTTTCTCTTTTTCTGACCATTCTCTGTAAACCCTAGAGATGGATGTCCGTGAAAATCCCAGTAGATCAGCAGTTTCTGAAATACTCAGACCAGCCCATCTGGCACCAACAACCATGCCACATTCAAAGTCACTTAAATAACCTTTTTTGGACAGTAAAATTACATGTCATGTCATCTGCCCATTTTATTATATTATTAAAGTACTGTATATTGTATACTATATTATAGTGCCATAAATAGAGTATAATTAGCAGGGATCTGCTTCTCATTCCCTGCATGTCAAGTAGCGACCGAAGGACAGTCAGGACCCCTGTGAGTTCACAGACGTCAGCTGTTCCCCTCAGAGTTGCTATATTGATGTTCTCAGGAACCCCATTGCTTTCAATTAACCTTTTGCTTTAGACCATTGACGCAAAAGCAAACGAGATGAGAGGATATTTTAATGCTTCATCAAGGTTTGTTTGTAATAAAAAGTAATAAAATCCAGCTGGACAGCTTGTAATGCTGATTAACTGCTTAGTCCTATGGTAACGTCAAATAAGACATGTTTTGGAAATTATACACTTAAACAAGTCTATTTGCTGACTTTATTTGGTAGGCTATACACGTAGGTAGTTATTTAGAGCTACTTTTA
Source organism: Coreius guichenoti (assembly GCA_039654105.1). NCBI lineage: Eukaryota > Metazoa > Chordata > Actinopteri > Cypriniformes > Gobionidae > Coreius > Coreius guichenoti. The sequence continues at coordinate 16,615,734 of CM077185.1, read as the reverse complement.
GGGCTAACCATGAGTTGTCTCTCTCTTTATCTCTTTTTCACTGCAGTCTATTTATGTATTTGTACTGCTTGACTTTTTTTGTACTTGGTCTTTTAATAGTGCCATAAATTGTGTTTGTACAGACAGTCCTGAAGCTGCAGTTAAAAGGGGCAATTGGAAGAAGAGACTGTCACTTGAAGATTTCCTTCTACTATCTATGAGACTAAAATATGCTTTTGGAATTTTTCCTCTAAATTATCAGTGGATTTACAGCACCACACCTGCTGTGCCTTCTGTTGATTTCAGTCATAACTAATTCTAAAATCTCATGGTAGTGATTGGTATTTCAGACCGTTCCAGGAAAAACAAAGGATGTTGATTCAGAAACATGTTCTGTTGGTGAGCCTCATGATGAACCTCATTCAAACAAGTCCCTGTCATTTAGAGCACAAGGCCTTTATTCATTAATGTGTATTTGACCATGATACCTGATCTGTCAATCATATATATATATATTTTTTTTTTTTTTTTGTGACTTTGGTAAAACAGGAACTTGGGCAGTCACAATCACTTTTAAATGCGCAATTGCATAAGAGAGGACATAAATAATTTGAAAGAATTATAAATTTAATTGATAGGTCACACTTGCCCATTATTCTCTTGTAAAGGTTGAATAAATAATGAGCTACATCAATACATAATTCTTTTATTATTATTATTATTATTATTATTATTATTAATTATTATTTTTGGCATTCAATATGTGACCACTAAGAATACATTTTAAATTACATAATAGGACTAGATGTTGCAATCCCAAATGATTCAGTGCAATACTTGCCTTGAGTGGGTTTTGAGGCATCATCTAAGTTGGAGGGTTTCATTGGTGACCACTTCTTGCTGTTTCCTCCTATACGACACATCTTCAGTTGTGCACCTTGGCTTCTTTGGGTGTTTCGGCCATTTACCACAAGACACCCTCCGCTGAGGCAGGCCCACCACAGGCTGATCAGATTTCTTCTCAACCACAGCCAGTGACTGCTCCTTTCAGCAACTGTGGCAAGTTCTTTGATGGTCTTCCTCTGGGCCTGCCCTCTAATGCCCATTTCCTTTAGAAGCCTTGCAGTAGAATTAGAAATAAAGCCCCTGCAGCCTACCTCCACTGGACACACCTTCACGCTCTAGCCCCTTTCCTCTGCCTCAGCTGCCAAAGTAGCATAGCGCAGCTTTTTCCTTTCGTATGCTTCATTGATGGCATCTTCCCAAGGGACCGTTAGCTCAACAATAAAAACACGACGGCAGGAGATGGACCACAGCACTAGGTCTGGGCGCAGGTTAGTCAGAGCGATCGCTGGTGGGAAAGTGAGTCTCTGGTCTAAGTCGGCTTGCATTTCCCAGTCCCTGGCTACATTTAATGGGCTAGAACCTGAGGGTGCGGTGTTAGCCTGCTTCATTTCCCCTTCTCGGGTGAATGCTATTGGTTTCTGGAGGATACTCTGGGTATTTGGGATGGCATTGGTTGTGACTCAATTGCCGAGGCTAGGCATCTCAACACTTGGTTGTGGAGCAAAGAGATCTTACAACCCACCAAGATGTGTTTGAGGGTTGCTGTGGCTGCACACAGAGGACACGCTGGGTCCTCTCCAAACCAAAGGTGAAGATTTGTTGGGGAGGGCAGAATGTCATATGTGGCTCTGATGATAAAACTTATCCTGTTGGATTCCATATTCCACAGCTCACTCCAGGTGATTTTCCTTTTCTCTATTCCATCCCACCTTACCCACTGGCCTCGCTGGGCTTGAGCAACCGCTTTGGTATGTCTGGCTGCTTCCTCCTGGCGTCGCACCTCCATCATCACCATTTGCCAGTGCTCGGTTGGAGTAGCTTTTTCCCATGTGGGTGTTGTTGTTCCTAACCCAAATTCTCCCCTACTCTGTTGGACATGCCCCACTATATCCCGATGTCTGAGGGTGGCCTTTGCGTCTGCTACTACTGCGCCCGGCTTCCATTTCCTCCCAGTTGCCAAAGTGGGAGCAGCGCCACGTACCAAGGGATCCTGGGACTCAGTGAGTGTCAACTCCAGCCGTACTTTGGCACATTTGTACTCTTCCACCAGGCTTGAGATAGGCAACGCAAGAGCTCCGTTCGCATACAGTCCTACACTGCTCATGCATCTTGGCAGCCCAAGCCACTTCCTTACATGGGCATTCACCAGTCTCTCCATTCGACTGACGTGGGATAGGGTGGCCTCGTAAATGGTAATTGGCCACATTAGATGGGGTAGCAGCCCGAAATGGAAGCACCACAACTTCAATTTGCCTGGGAGGGCTGTGTTGTTAATCTAATTGTGTCCTGCCTGAGTTGTTCCACCAGTTCGGCATCATTGAGAGCTGCATTATACCATCGACCCAGGCTTTTGATGGGTTTCTCAAGGATGGTTGGTATTGGCTCTCCATTGATGCAGAACCTCTCATTGACGAGCTGTCCTTTAGCAATAGAGATGCTACGGGACTTGCTGGGTTTGATCTTCAAACATGCCCAGTTGATGTTATCCTGGAGCTTATCTAGCAGGCGTTTGGTCCATGGTTTTGTAGTTGTTATAATCGTCATGTCATCCATATACGCCCTGATTGGGGGAAGACGCAACCCCCAAATTTCAAATTACATAATAGGACTAGATGTTGCAGTCCCAAATGATTCAGTGCAATACTTGCCTTGAGCGGGTTTTGAGGCATCATCTAAGTTGGAGGGTTTCATTGGTGACCACTTCTTGCTGTTTCCTCCTATACGACACATCTTCAGTTGTGCACCTTGGCTTCTTTGGGTGTTTCGGCCATTTACTACAAAACACCCTCCGCCGAGGCAGGCCCACCACAGGCAGATCAGACCTGGGTGTGTGTCGTAAGGGGACCAAGTGGTCATTTGACTCCTCCTTTCTTCTCAACCACAACCAGTGACTGCTCCTTTCTTCTCCACATCAGCCAGTGACTTCTCCTTTCAGCAACTTTCAGTGACTTCTCCTTTCAGGCCCAGAGGAAGACTGGCAGGCCCAGTCTTCCTCTGGGCCTGCCCTCTAATGCCCATTTCCTTTAGAAGCCTTGCAGTAGAATTAGAAATAAAGCCCCTGCAGCCTACCTCCACTGGACACACTGGACAATAAATAATCATAATATTGAATGTAAAAAATTGCTTAAAAGGAAATGTTTAATAATGATTAATGAAAGTTTAATGATTGAAAATTAATTAGCTTAATAATAATGATAATAATATTATTAATTAATTAAATAAAATGAAAATTGAATGAAATGAAATGTTTTAAAGGAAATATTTAATGAAATTATTATTAGCTAAATAAATAATCGTTTATAATGATAATAATAATATTATTATTATTGGCATTCAATATTTGAACGCAATGAATGAATAAATGAATAAACAAATAAAATAAAATTGTAATATTTAATAATTCAATTATAATAATATATAAATAATTAATTATTAATTTAAATTTAAAGCTAAATTTATTATTATTATTATTATTATTATTAAAGAAATAAAATGCTAACTAAATGAAATGAAATGTTTTAAAGGAAATATTTAATGAATAATGTGTGAGCTAAATAAATAGTTATTTGTTTATAATGATCATAATAATAATAATAATAATAATAAACTTAACTATTTATTTAGCTCATAAATTTATTACCATTCAATATTCACTAAGAAAAAGATAAGAAATAGAAATGTTCTAAGGAAAAGTGTCATTAATTAATATTAAGCTTTATTAAATTATTATCATTATTACTATGCTATTATTATTATTTGCACAGTCATTAAGAATAAAAAAAAGCAGAGTATGTTGTTTTTTTTTGGGGGGGGGGGGGGGGGGGGGTTGTATTTGCATCTTTGCACAGGAAGTGAGGTAGAAAGCATGAACAGGCTAGTGCAAAGTGATCCTGGAGCACATGCTGAAACATCAGTAAAAGTGCAGTCGCAGCGTTACGTAACAGTCTGAGCTGAGGACTCCTGTGGCCGGAGGGCTCTGTCACATACATCAGAAGAAACCCTTACACTGTGAAATGGTCAACAAATGTATAAATGAGCAAAATATGAATAAATAAAAGATGTTTAGGGCGCTGACAAAAAATGAGGAAACTATGCCATTTAGATGTTAGAACTCAATAGATTGTGCATTTCTTATTCACAATATAATGTAATATAATTTTGATTTCAGTTCTCCCTGAAGTAAATGCATGTATTCAGTGTTTATATGTGTCTATATTTGATTTTGTAAGGGTTTTGCTACACAAACACTCAACAGAGTATTAATGATGTGCACTGATGAAAGAAAAAGTTATAAAATACTCAGTGAACTCATAATGTATCATTTATTAAACATTCTGTCTGCCTCCTCAATAAATCATAAACTCGGTCACAGTCTTTTTATTTTTTAATGCCTGCCTAATTTCAGATCCTAGATTTGTCCTCGCCTGAAACGTGAGGGCATCTAATCTCAGCTGACATGGAAAGAGAGTCGTGGTATTGATGCTGATAGAAGCTGAAGTTGGAGGCATATAAGAGGCTCCCAGAGTCCCTCACGTGACAGAGGAATGTCACAGCTGTGTGAGCTGTGTTTGTATTATTTAATCATCCCACAAATCCTCAAGCTCTCCCACTTTTTCAAACTCTTCTCTCTTTGCGAAAAAAGGGCTTTCGATTTTGCATGACTTCTAAAGTGTTTTAAAAATAAGTATTACATCAGCACAGATTTTTTTAGTTATATTAATGTTATACTTGCACAATATAATGGTTACAGATTTTCCATATAAGGCTGCATTATTCATCATTTGTTTGTTGTTAATCATCTTGCATCGTCAACAAGTCAGTCTGTATGAGCATCTTATGCGCAAGTTGCAAAGGTCAAACACGTCAGCGCTGTGGAATGCAAAAACACATTCTGTGTGAACGGCCCCTTAGACAGTTCATTGGCTGTTAAACAATTAAAATACTGTTAGTTCTAATAAAAAAATGTGTGCATATCACTTCAATTCATTTATATAGCACACTATGTGTCACTATCAAAACATGTTTGGTGCAAAATGTTGGTGCAATAAACATTTTAATTTGAATGAATGTCTGTTAATGTGTCTGTTCAGACCTACACGAACATTCACATGCCATCAATGCAACACAATTTGTTTACAGAGAGCTGGTATAATCTCTTTTCTATGGAAGTAATTGCAACCTTTTAAGACACAATTCAGATTTTTTTCTTACAATTCCGAGTTTTTCCTCACAATTCTGAGGAACAATAGCTCAGAAGTGCAAGATATAAACTCACAATTGCAAGGGGAAAAAAGTCAGAATTGTGAGATAAAAATTCACAGTTCAGAGAAATAAAGTCAGAATTGCGAGATATAAACTCGGGATTGCAAAAAAAAGTCAGAATTGTGAGATGAAAAGTCACAATTGTGAGAAATAAAGAATTGTGAGATATGAACTCGCAACTGTGAGAAAAAAGTCAGAATTGCGAGATAAAAAGTCGCAATTGCAAGGAAAAAAGTCGCAATTGTGAGAAAAAGTCAGAATTGCGAGATAAAAAGTCGCAATTGCAAGAAAAAGTCTTGTGAGATAAGTCACAACTGTGAAAAATAAAGAGTTGCAAGATATAAACTTGCAATTGCGAGGAATAAAGTCAGAATTGTGAGATATAAGTTCGTAATTGCGCGTTATAAAGTCCCGATTGCGAGATAATAAAACTGGCCAACCAAAAAGAGTCGCTCTTTGGTCATGTGCCCCATGACACTGCTGTTACTTAATAATTATGACTTGGTGGCATTTATGAACAAACTGTTTTGCTAAGCGAGAATATTTTGCTGTGAATACTAAATTCCGGACTCGGGTATTTTCAAAACCGCAGCTTTTTCTATGCGGTTTGGCCATTCGTCCACACGTAAACACAGTATCCGGTCACTGGAACCGAACTTTTTTGAAAACTCCTGCCTGGGTGAAGATTTTTAGAAACTCCGGTTGCAGTGTTGTCGTGTGGACAGTGAAACTGGAGATTTTGGCTTGTTACGTCAGAACCGGAACCGGCAATAACCTTTTTTTCAGGCTTCTGATTGGCCAACATGGCTTTACGGTTAGGGTTATATCGCCACCTGTTGGTTTGGCATGCTCTTGACAGCGCTTCATAGCGAGATTTTGCGTTTTCATTCGGACGTGATTTTTTTTTTCAAACGGAGGAAAAAATACCTGTTTAAAAAAATCCCTGTATACGTGTGTACTAGGCCTCAGTCATGGCCAACCCGATCTCACGAGAAAATATAACTATTTTAGGAAGTGGCGATTAATTCGTACAGTGTGAATCGTACAAAAATATAGGCCTATGATTTTTTTAATCAGTGAGGCATAAGCAGATCTTACAAAAACGTATGAATTAGATCTTAGGAATTCATACGAATTACCCACAAACTCGACAAAATGTAAAATCGTTAAGAATTGAGATTGTGCTGGTCAAATATACTGGAGACAAACATAATGATATTATTAAAAAAAAGAAAAGAATACAAATAAAATATATCAGCATCTTGATAAGTACAGCAGTATAATATTCTATTTATTTCCATTAGCGCCCCCTACTGTCAGAAAGTAAAAGTGCATTTTCATTCAGCCATTTTTCTCATTGGTTTGAACAGACAAATTACATGCGTAAAACGGACAGAATTTTCATGCTGAACATACGGTTGGCTAAACCAGCTGTGTAGTTTATATCTGTTTGTTTGACCAATGACAGCAGGGAAGGGGGGAGGGTGTTTGGGAAACCTGTATGAAAACAATGATTATTTTTGCTAGGGGCATAGAAATTGGGTGAACCTGGGGGCAAGTTGTACAAGTACACACAGCACAATTTAGCATAGCTGAAGTGTAACTAAGCACAGCATAGAAAGCACTAAAAGCACACACACACAAAAATAGTTTCCAGTGGAGTGTGTTTATGGGAATTTTTGACCATTCTTCTAGAAGCGCATTTGTAAGGTCAGGCACTGATGTTGGACGAGAAGGCCTGGCTTGCAGTCTCTCGGGTTCTATCGGGTTGAGGTCAGGACTCTGTGCAGGCCAGTCAAGTTCCTCCACACCAAACTCGCTCATCCATGTCTTTATAGACCTTGCTTTGTGCACTGCGCAGTCACTGCACCGCTGCAAGAGTCTAAAGCTAGTGCCGTTTTTTCATCTGCTTGTTTCTTGTTGAATGTTGTTGATTTAAGAGAGCTGCAACTGAGCAGATTCTGTGAAAAGTAGATGTAGTGATGTCAGGGTGATGAGGACCCAATAACATGACCCATAACATCATGTTACTGATGAAAGCTCAAGGATTTTTATAGCTCTTTTATAAAAACTTAAGGCCCTATTGCATATCATTGTTGTGTAAATGTACCCTTAAACTGTTGATTGTTAAAATGCAGAAATTGACTGATAATCAGAAGAACTTAGAAGAAGGAAGAGCTTAATACATAGTTAACATCATGTATTTATTGAACAGACGGCTGGGACATCAGTTTATTATGATCGCAAAATACAATAATTATGGTACTTTAAAAATACATCCCTTAAGAATAGCATTTAACAGGCCCATTTCAAATGAATGTTTAAACACAATCAATTCAGCAAGAAATGTTTGAGAATAGAAGGCCAATAATAAGATTCTTGCAACTCTTTACAATGAAGCAAAATTCATAAACATGAACTTTCTATATTCTAAAATCTAAATTTCTTCTCCCTTCCTTCAACTGCAGAAACACAGAAATGTAGCGAATGAATTAACTGGAATTTTTACATTTCTATGTCTCAACATGCATATAAACACACTTCTCAGCTTTAATTTGTGCTCTCCGCCCAACCACTTGTCAAATACTTTCTTTGCCCCTAGGTGGACATATTATGCAGCTTCATTCCCAAATAGAGAAAGAGGCTTGGATGAAGATGATCGGAACTGACAACTTTTTTGCAGGAAAAAGGGAGAAGGGAGATTAAGGAGACGGGAAAAACCCACACTGACTCAACCCTCTGAGGTAGAGTAACATTAGCAGGGATGCTCTTTGATTTACAAAGTAAGAAAGAACAAACAGGATCAAGGCAGAATATTCCATTTTTTGGGTATTACACTCAATTCTATCATGCGATGTGCAATTTGTACATTACGGAACAAACATTAATAGCGATCTAAGGCACCCAGCAAACAGTCAAACTCGTTCTTATAAACATGATGTGACAAGCACCAAAAGATGCCTTATTGATATTATAGTATGCACATAACTATGTGAGACTAAGACGTTAATACATTAAACATTTATACATATTGCTTCGATTATATTTCCTATGTGCTAAAAGTAGCAACAACAAGCACACTTGACATTTCTAAGTAAGTTCATGACAGGTCCATGTGATCTATATGCACATTTTATTCCATTTTATATTTCCAAATGTTTTTTTAATTCACATCCTGAACTGGATATGAGTTTGGATTAGAAAACAGAGATGATAGTTCAAGGTCATTAAAGGGAAAGTGGTGACCTTTTGATTATTTGCTCTAAAATTGCAAATGTGTACAATGTTAGTATAGTACAAGCCACTGATGTTTCCACTTACACAATTAAATATCCAGTTTCTAAAAATTAGTGATGTTATATTCAGTATTTTGGATTTTAAAAGTGCAGTTTAATGGCAGTACATTTGTGCCCCTTAATATATAATTTTACGTATGTAAATACACAAAACTTGCATTTAAACCTGATGCTAAAAAATATAATTTTTAGTAAATTTTCAGATATCAACACCATCAGACCTGATGTAATTATACAAGGTTACAAATTGTGTACAAACAAAAATATATTAAAAACACTATTGCTGTTCAGTTACAGTCAACACAAAATGATTTGCAACCCATTACTTCCTTAATGTGATATATTTTCAAGTACACTATATTGCCAAAAGTATTGGGACACCCCTCCAAATCATTGAATTCAGGTGTTTCAATCACTCCCATGGCCAAAGGTATATAAAATCAAGCACCTAGGCATGCAGACTGTTTCTACAAACATTTGTGATAGAATGTGTCGCTCTCAGGAGCTCAGTGAATTCAAGCGTGGTGCCGTGATAGGTTGCCACCTGTGCAATAAGTCCATTCGTGAAATTTCCTCACTACTAAATATTCTACAGTCAACTGTTAGTGGTATTATAACAAAGTGGAAGCAATTGGGAACAACAGCAACTCAGTCACTAAGTGGTAGGCCACGTAAAATCACAGAGCGTGTAAAGCACGCCGTGACTGGACTCTAGAGCAGTGGAGACGTGTTCTCTGGAGTGACGAATCACGCTTCTCTGTCTGGCAATCCGATGGACAAGTCTGGGTTTGGCGGTTGCCAGGAGAACGGTACTTGCCTGACTGCATTGTGCCAAGTGTAAAGTTTGGTGGAGGGGGGATTATGGTGTGGGGTTGTTTTTCTGGGGTTGGGATTGGCCCCTTAGTTCCAGTGAAAGGAACTCTTAATGCTTCAACATACCAAGACATTTTAGACAATTTCATGCTCCCAACTTTGTGGGAACAGTTTGGGGATGGCTCCTTCCTGTTCCAACATGACTGCGCACCAGTGCACAAAGCAAGGTCTATAAAGACATGGATGAACGAGTTTGGTGTGGAGGAACTTGACTGGCCTACACAGAGTCCTGACCTCAACCCGATAGAACCCGAGAGACTGCAAGCCAGGCCTTCTCGTCCAACATCAGTGCCTGACCTCACAAATGCGCTTCTAGAAGAATGGTCATAAATTCCCATAAACACACTCCTAAACCTTGTGGAAAGCCTTCCCAGAAGAGTTGAAGCTGTTATAGCTGCAAAGGGTGGGCCAACTCCATATTAAACCCTACGGATTAAGAATGGGATGGCATTAAAGTTCATGTGCATGTAAAGGCAGGTGTCCCAAAACTTTTGGCAATATAGGGTATATATATAAAAGCATATTACACTATTATGTTTGATTGTACAAGTGGTCATTCAATAGCAGAACGCTATAGAATGCCTGAGGCCTGAGGTCAAATTCAAATTTGATATTATTGATGTAACCTTTGTTATGCTTATTTTAATCAGCGAAAACATTATCAACAACAGTAGCCCAAAACAAGGCCTAAATGGCTGTTCGGCTGTTGGGCACATGGCTTGGTTTCGTTTTTTAACAATTGGCTTGGCTTGGTTTTTAAAAATAGTTTCAGAAGCAGACCAAGTTATTACATTTTAATCAAAGATTACAACAAAAACAAGCATTTTTTTCTTTTTCTTTGGAACAACGTGATGAATTGTGCACAACAGGACCAGGAATGTGTTTTAAGAAAGTAAATAGGGTCCAATTGGATTACATGTTAAGGGATAATCTGTGCACTCCTGGCTACAACCCTGAACTAATAGATTTAATCTAAAGTGCAACTGCAAGTACAATATATTCCTATGTAATTATATAATCCAGTATAATAAAAAAAACAGATGTTACAATAGCTACAATAACGCAAACAAATAATTATTCAGACAAACAAACATGGTGATACATTAAAATAATAGCAGATATAAAAACAGAAAACACATGGATAGATGAACAGTACAATTCATTGTGAATTTGAGTTTGAATGTGGAAGAAAACAAAAGCGAATAGACCTTAGTCAGGTTAGACGCCATATTGAATTTTACGCAGAAAACAAGACTGTGAGGGATAATATTACAATCTTTACAATGTGCTCTATAAAGGTTATGTAATTTTCTCAACTCACAACTGTTTTTGTGGAGTTTTTGTCAACTGAAAGGTTTTTTTTTTCTTTTTTTCCAGAAAGCGAACAATTGGTATGTTGTTAAATAACTTTACAATCCATTGAACTCACTGTACATCTGTCCCTCACAGTCTTGTTTTCATAGAGTGCTGCAGGGATAACTTATTTTTGTTGGCTAAAACCCGGAAACGGATTAGCATTTTTGCACTCCCGTTTCCATATCCCGAATTCAATGGGTTTTTTGAATGGGTTTGAATGGGTAATGAGGTTTGTGGTGAACACAAGCTCAATATATTTTCATGCTTTATTCTACGACATAAAATACATAGGTGGTCACACCTTGTGATTTAAAAAAAAGCTTTTTACCATTGCTAACAGGTGGCTAAAGGGGACTACAGAGGTTGTCGGGGACATTAAACGTCATCATGGCAAACAGGTAAACTCTTCTACTCACTAGTCCGCTTTCACAGCCTTGTTGTGTTTATAATCGCGCTCTTGCAAACTATTCTAATTTGAACATTCAGGGGAAATATTTTTAAATATAAAAAATATAAATATATAAAAAAAGACTTTGAATGTTGAAGTCATGCAACCGTAGTGTAGTTTGTTTATAGCCTACGCTTAACTTTTTACTTATGGCTTTTATTTAGGCTTCTGAACTAGTATATAGTTGTGTTAAAGGGATAGTTCCCCCAAAAATGAAAATTATCCAATAATTGACTCACCCTCAAGCCATCCTAGGTGTATATGAGTTTCTTTTTTCAGCCGAACACAATCAGAGTTATATTAAAAATACCCTGGCTCTTCCAAGCTTTATAATGTGAGTGAATAGAGATTTTGAAGCCCAAAAAAGCGCATCCATCCATCATAAAAGTAATCCATACGGCTCCAGGGGGTTAATAAAGGCCTTCTGAAGCGAAGAGATGTGTTTTTGTATGAAAAATATTGATATTTTTAACTTTATAAACTATTATCACTGGCTTCCGGTAACGGCCATATGCTAGTCGAGTTATGGCTGAAGGCTGACCTCTGACCTCTGACCTCTGACCCTACGCATGACGTAGGATGTAGGAGTAGCGTAAGCTTAGGTGAGAATAGACGCCTCTCGCGGTTCAAAATAGGGCTGGGCAACAAACTCAAGATCTTCCGACATTTCTCTTTAAAAATTCTTGTTTTAGACTTCTCATTCGTGACCGATGTATTCTTTTGCTCTATCCTCTGAGCTTCTGCGTTCGTCAATACGCCATGCGTCGGGTCAGAGGTCACTCTGCCGCCGGAACTAGACTCACGTACAGCCGTTACCGGAAGCCAGTGATTATAGTTTATAAAGTTATAAATATGTATATTTTTCTTACAAAAATGCATCGCTTTGCTTCAGAAGGCCTTTATTATCACCCTGGAGCCGTGTGGATATCTTTTATGATGGATGGATGCACTTTTTTGGGCTTCAAAATATCAGGTTCTACTCACTCCCATTATAAAGCTTGAAAGAGCCAGGACATTTATAACTTTATAAACTATTATCACTGGCTTCTGGTAATGGCCATCTAGTCTAGTTCCGGCCGAAGACTGACCTCTGACCCGACGCATAACGTAGGATGTAGGACTAGCGTAAGCTTAGGTGAGAGTAGACGCCTCTCGTGGTTCCAACAAATAGGACTGGGCAACAAACTTAAGCTTCTCCGACATTTTTTTTAAAAAAATGTTTGTTTTAGACTTCTCATTCGTGACCGGTGTTTTGTTTTGCTCTATCCTCTGCGCTTCCACGTTCATCAATACATCATGCGTCGGGTCAGAGGTCACTCTTCCGCCGGAACTAGACTCACGTATAGCCTTTACTGGAAACCAGTGATTATAGTTTATAAAGTTATAATTATGGATATTTTTCTTACAAAAATGCATCACTTCACTTCAGAAGGCCTGAAGCCATATGAATTACTTTTATAATGGAGGGATGCACTTTTTTGGGCTTCAAAATATCAGGTTCTACTCTCTCCCATTATAAAGCTTGAAAGAGCCAGGACATTTTTTAATATAACTTCAATTGTGTTTGGCTGAAAGATGAAACTCATATACACCTATGATGAGTAAATTATGGGATAATTTTCATTTTTGGGAGAACTATCCCTTTAATTTGTGAAGATTTTCTTGATGAACCAAACGTTTGTTGGTCACAGAGCTTATTTTCTGCAATAATCCAAAAGCCGATGGAAAAATCCTACGGGTTTTTGTTGAGGGAGCCAGTGTGATGATAACTTCCGGGTTGGCCTCCAAAAATACATCATCACTGCAGAATTCTATTCCTCTCAGAAAGTAAATATTGCGCCACCCTGACTAAGGTCTACACTCATTATTACCCAAGTTCTCATTCAAGATGATTGTTTTTTTATATTTTATTTTGTTTTAATTACTATGATTATTTCATAACTCCTGCAAAGATAATAAAGTATTCACTGTTGAAACGGTTGCATCACAAGAACTATCTATTCAAATCAAAACCAGAACATCCTGATACTTTGGGACTTGTTGATTTTGAAAGACCAGCATTTGTTTCCATTTACCGTTGAGCTCACTGAAGAGCCAGCAGTTTGCGTTTTGCCTTTACTCAAAAACCTCAAAGTGTACTTCAAAAAAATACAGGCCTTTAACCTGTTTTTATTGCACGCTTCTATGTCTCCGGTCCTTAAGCAGCACCTGCTGGCAGGCCGCCCTCCCCCGTCTATCACTACATTACATATATTCGACTGACAGAGGATCCGAGCAGCTTAGAAGCAGCGGTTTTTCAACCCCAAGTATAACAGTGGTTGGTTTTGTAAGGCGAAAGAGATTCACATGCAATACATCCTCCAGCCCTTTAGATGGAGCTGCGGCGTTTTGAGAGTCTTTGGTAATGTGCTGGGCTGAGCAGGCCTGTGTACACTGAACTGGTGCCGGAGTGCTCCTGCAAGGCACTGCACACGCAGCCGTTGGAGTGAAGGGCATCGGAGGTCTCGCTGTGCTCCACGTATGTGTCCGAAGTGGACAGATCGTGCGAGATTATCATGGGAATTGAGTAGCGCATCTTCTCCTGGCTTTTGTACCAGAGACAAGAGCACATGGACTGGAAATGCAGCACTTCGGCATAGACGTTACACAACCCTTTCCCGGACCCTCCTCCATGGGCCGCACCAGATGAGGACGGTGGGTCGGACATGGGTCCGCCGCAGCCAGTCTGTCTGCTACGGGACAGCAACGTACGCTGTTCGGCGTCACGGCGTTCGTCCTCTGCATTCATAGTCATGAAACGCAGAACCACCAGGTTCAGGAAGGCGCCGATGACCGTGAGGCCTGTGAGGATGTACATGAAGCTAAACGCTACGTACTGGGGGTTGGTTTGTAATGCATTATCCTTCTGCAGGGCCACGTAGTCCCCAAAACCAATGGTGGTAAGTGTTATGAAGCAGTAATAGTAGGCATGAAAGAAGCTCCAGTCCTCGTAGCGGGAGAAGGCCGCTGCTCCCACACACAGTGTGCTCATGCAGGATATTAAGCCAATGCACACCATGTTGGCCATGGAGACCTCGGTGTGCCGAAGGCCAAGACACTTTTTGAGACGGTGCAGCAGGTACTTGACGAAGGTGTTGATGCGTTCACCCAGACTTTGGAACATCACCAGGGTAAGGGGGATGCCCAGGAGAGCGTAGAACATGCAGAACACCTTCCCACCATCCGTGCTGGGAGCCGCATGACCATATCCTAGAAAATAGAATGAACATAACTCATTTTTTATACCTATTATAATTTACATTTTCTACTTTAGTGTGTAATGTTGCTGTTTGAGCAAAGCACACTCCATAGGGAGTTATTCTATAATTCTATATCATTAACATTCAAGCATCAAAACCTATTCTAGTAGACCCCAAAAACAAAATCAAGACTTTGTAAAAGGGCATAATAGGTCCTCTTTAAATAATAGGGATACACAATTGGTACTATAGTGGTTACTGGACAAAATTATTTATCGTATGGGCTGTTATTGGATATTTAATTGCATTTTTTTTTTTTTACCATTGCAATCATTTGCACTCACTTTTCAGTCGAGTCACATAGTTATAGTGCTTTATACAATACAGATTGTTTCAAAGCAGCTTTAATAAACAGGAAAATAAGTGTTATCAATTATGAAAAAACAGAAGATCTGTCATTATTTAGCTCAATTTTTTTTTTAGCTCAATTTAGTGTAATGTAGATTGAATTCAGTTCAATAACATTGTCAATGTTGCAAAGTTCATCAATTATGAAACACATTCAATTCAGCTATAAAGCATCTCTACAGAAGGCAGCTCAATTTAGTTTAGTGATGATTGAATTCAGTTTAATAACAGTATCAAAGTAGGCCTACATCAATTATGAAACATTCAATTAAACTATAAAGCAACTCTACAGGAGACAATAGTGTAATTTATACTTATTTATATTTTTATTTATAGCATTGGAATTTTTTTTTTGGACTCAGATTGCTCAATTGTTTCATATAATTAATTTAGTGAATCAGATGCTAAAACAACAGCAAGTGCAAATAAACAGGTTATATTCTTAGAGGAATTTAGTGTGTGAACACAATGGTGAATCTACAACAAGCTTCACAAGCTTTCACCATGTACATAACAATGTACATATTAAGGCTGCTAGTACAAATATTATACTTTCACTGAAGATGCACACAATGTGACAAGGATGTTGATCTAGGCACAAGATCAACCAATTCTTAGAGTGTTAAACTTGAAATGTTCGCTTAAGGTATTACCACAGTGAGAGCATAACTGTAGCAAAATCTGCTAAATCATTAGACCAGGCAGTAATAGGTACAGAAAAGAGAGGTCTTATGCATGTACATTATTTTGCAGTGTACACTAAAGTAAATTATTAATAGAGCATTGTTGCATAATTATAAACAAAACATATCCTAAATGTTCATTGTTTTCATTGTGATGGATACAACTGTATAAAATTGAGGGGTAAAATTTAAATAACTAAAACACCATTAAGAATATTAATTAATAATGATTAATATAAGCTTAACTAAACTCATTTGCTGATGGAACCATCACATGCTTGCAGCAAAAACAATACTAAAAGTGTGAACAAATCCATAATGTGTATTTGTAATATTAAACAGAATATTTAGTTAGGAGGTTTTAATAAAGTTCAGTGTTTGTGTTTTCATGTGTATTTAGATTAAATTTGAGGAATATAGTGTGTTTGTGCTAAAAACAAAGAAATCTGCCTGGTCCAGTCTCTTGTTTAGGCTATCCTTATTTTGCAATGTGGAAGTGAGATATTTTCCGTTAATGTGCAAGACTTATGATTCATTAGCCACTATAGGTAAATAACTAGAAGAATAACAAAGAGTAATAAATGGAAAAATATTTGCGCTACAAACCCAACACGGTCTCACTCGTATTCGTCACATATTGACGCTTGGTCAGTTCCCTTCGGCGTCACTTTTTAACGCACAGGGTACTCCTTTAGCGTCGTTTTTGACGCGCAGTACTCCATTGATTTCAATGAGAAACCTTTGGCGTCATATACAGACGCGTTGGGCATGGTTATCGTCATGATGAAACTATATATTGGGTTATGATTTTGCCATTATGACATGGAGTGTGATTCTCAATTTATTCAGCCAGCATAATTTTACTTACATTTAATGTTATTTTCTTTTTTTATTTACGCTTTTCAGACACGTTTTGAACACGTAACCCAACCCCATCCCTAAACCTACCCATTTGTGTATTATAAAAAAAACAGGATATAACAGGCAGATACGACTGCAGCCACAATTTATTCAAAAAGTACAAATATTCCAAGTGTTCCGAGGCCAAACGATTGATTTGTGTGAAGAAAACCCCAAAAGCGATCAGCGTCTCCATCAGCTGAAGATCATAAACACAACAACACACATTTCAAAATTGCCGCCCGAAGAAACGTTACATCAGCTTTGACCCCATTTTGTTCCTGTTTTCCTGCTCTGTTTATTTTCCTTGGTTACTCATTACTCCCTAATAGATTAGAGGATGTGCGTGAATGGCTCCATAGGAATTCAATGTTCAAATTCAAAATCTTGTTTGTGCAAAATATTCATGTTAAATAGGATGAAAGGGCACTGTAGTACCCTTTTCGAGGTGGAACTATACACTGTGTCATGTAGTTGACACTATGGGAACGTTCCTCGTGAGCCGGTGTCTGAACACTAGTTGTGTGTTATGTGTCTTGGAGCGGTGCACACTCGTTCAGCCCTCAAGGGGGCTGGTTGTTCTCACTGTGACCAAAGTGAGAAAACTCTCCCTCTTTTCAAGGGAGATGGGAGCCAGATGTCTGCGCCCTGTAAATGAGGTCCCCCAGCTGCTGAGGCAGCCCGGCGATAACGATCGTTGGGGTCACAGATGGAATTAGCAGATGAGCTTGAGACGGGTTTAACCCTTTCTCAGGCATCACCTGCTAGCTCCTCAGCTCTCATGCCAGATCCGGAAGCCCGCTCGGTGGCTTCTTCCGATGCATTTTTCCGAGCATGCTATTGGCCCGGAAATCGCGGTTTGGATGAGCGATTCCTTGCGGGTCATAGGCGTCCCACTCCTGTGAGCCTTCCCTTTATCCCCGATCTCCATAATGAGTTTAAAAGGTCATGGGATAAACCATTCTTAGGTGTGTTCACGCCACTCTAGTGACCAGTTACGCTAATGTTAGGGGGCTTGCTGAGCACGGCTATGTGAGGATGCCCCGGGTTGAAGATGCGCTTGCGAGCTATCTCATACCCGGTGTGGCGTACTCATGGAAGGCTCCAGCTTTGCCATCAAAACCATGCCAAATGACATTGAGGCTCATGGGCAAGGCATATGTGGTGGCAAGCCAGGCCGGCGGAACCCTGCACACCATGTCTGTGCTGCAGGCTTATCAAGCCGACCTTTTGAAGGACCTTTATTTGGGTACATCAAATCTTGCCCTCCGGGCCACCAAGCAAGCGGCCTGTGCTTTGGACCGCTCCATTGATCTTTGGTAGTCACGGAGGGGTATCTGTGGCTTAACATCTCAGGGCTCAAGGACAAAGAGCGATCTTTTCTTCTTGACACCCAGATGACGCCTTCCGGACTTTTTGGTACTGCTGTTGAAACAGTGATCCAGAAATTCAAGGAGGCGAGGGTCAAGTCAGCGATGTTCGAGAGGTACATCCCCCACCGCAGTCGAGGACCTACATCCCCCTCTCCTGACCCAGCTGAAGACAGGGTCAGAAGGACAGTGTTGCTGCCCGTGCCCGTGCTGAGGCGGCGACCTCGCAAGAAGCCAAAGGAGGCCTTAAGGGAAAAAAGAGGAGAGCCTAAAATATCTTCCAGGGATGAGAAGCACTCTGCCTGCAGGAGATTGATATTGGGATTTTTCATGGAATGTGTGTTCACCAGGGGGGAACTGCATTAGTCTGGGATTACAGGAGAATTTGCCTGATTAACACATGCAGGGAAGCGGCGGGTTGAGTTTAAGTTACTCCCTCCTGTATGAATATTTTCATGACCCACTTTTCATCTATAGAGTGTGTTCCCTCTGTTAGTAAGAGGAAGTGCCCCGCACAGATGGGGTGACGGGATTTCGCTGTTAGCACTCCAACCCACTGTCTGTTGAGCCCTTTTACACATTGGTGATGCATCCGTACATCTCTGTAGTGTAGCAGTAATGCCAGACTGTTGTAGGCTTGAGCTGTGGAGTTGATATGGATATGCTTTGTGTGGGATATTGCATTTGTAGAGTTGGGCTTTAACACTGTTTCAGCACTGGCACAGCATCCTTTAGGCTAAACAGCACTGGAAGGCCGCTTTAGCATCCCACCTGCTCTTGTGTCGCCTTTGGTGACATGGGGCTGAGAAGCATTAATCTGCTTCTTTAGCTGCGGGCGTAACCTCAGGCTATCTTGTTCTTGGTCATATGTGCGCTGTGTAGCAATGATTTGGCTACAGTTAACCTCCTGGGCAGTTCACAAGCATGGTGAGCAGGCATTTGTTCAGTATGGCGTAGTGGGTATTTCGTTCCTATAGCGTCAACTCCATGACGAATGTTAAAAGGGAACATCTCAGGTTAGGACTGTAACCATGGTTCCCTGAGAAGGGGAACAAGACACTGTGTCACGTTGCCATACTTCAGGCATGATTGTATGTCTTCCTTCAGACAATTAAAGTTGAGGACATCCTCTCTAGGCGCCCCTGTGACGTCACCTGACTGTGGTAGCCAATCAAGATTGGTGTGTAGCACACGTGCTTCAGACACAGGCTCACGAAGAGTGTTCCCATAGCGTCAACTACATGAAGCAGTGTCTTGTTTACCTTCTCAGGGAACCATGGTTACAGGCGTAACCTGAGACGGTACAACAATATCTATACTTTCCCTGCACCTGTTAATGTTCTATAATTGAGATTCACATTGCTTCTTCTCATAATGACCATCTGTAATTGTATTTGCATTGCGCTATGATGGAGTCCAGTTGCTCCTATTATAGAAGCAGCATGAATTATTTCTTTGAAAGCGGCTCAGTCAAGCCATCTGCACATACAGGCTGCTGTTTAGAACTCATTTTCATGTCTCTGCTTCTCTCCATCCATTCAGCTTACATCTCCTAAAATAACTCCTTTTTTTCTGAATTATTATTTCACCTTATCATCAAATGTGCTGCAGTCAGTGCAAATCCATTCAGTAGTTGAACACATTATAAAGGGGTTGGGGATTAAATACTTAGAGAAGGTGTGAGAGTATGAGTGTGCGGTGTTGGGGGAAGGGATGGTGTGAAATAAAGGATTAAAGATGTTTGCTATTGGTTAAATTACAATATAAACCATATTAAGGGACAAACATAAGTAAGGAACAATGATAATAAATATAAGGGACAAAATGTTACATATACCTGTATGTGTATGTATGTGTGTGGGGGTGCATGTGTTTGTTAAAGGCAGATCAAAGGCTGATCTGGGATGCATCCACCTTTATTAGAATTACATCAGTCAGCTCACCAGCCCTACGTCTAGGATTAATGAAATTATTAATAATCAGATTATCATATGGCACGCATAAAACTGTTTTACAGGACTCTCCACTGATGTTGCGGGTATATGCAGAATTACAGATCCATGTGTATATATATATATATATATATATGATAATTTTCATCTTGTGTCTTGTAGTTGTCGGTATGTGTGCACATGTGCTGAGCAGTTATGTTTAGTAGGCTATATGTAACTCTAGCAGTGTTTTAGGGGCTGACAAGACTCTGGTCAGATGTCCCGCTGCTGTCACTTTTAATCTTTCATATCTTCTTGAAAAACAAGATAGGCTAACCAGTGCTGCAGAGTCGTGTGATTATATAATGCTATTTGTTTTTCTCTTTTATGTAAGAAAATCATTTGGTTACATGATTATAAATGACTGATTGTTTTTTTTATAGAATTACTGCATTTAAATTTTTTATAATTTTTGAATACATTTACATAAATACAAGTCTCATGCTCACCAATGCTGCATTTATTTGATCAAAAATACAGTAAAAAATATTTTGAAATAATGTTAAAATGTCGATTTAATGTCCTTACATTGTGCTTCATATTTAGACCAATAATTATGAAATATTTAGTTTATCTATAGATGATATTGTTTTCCAACTTGTCCTACTCATGTCCTTTTCCAAATGTCATATGCTTTGTTTTATTCTGATTTAAACATGTGTCACTCACAGTTCGTAGTTTCATTATCATGTTCTGTTTAGTTTCATTGTCATGTTCTGTTTCGTTTTCCCTGTCACCATTTGTCTCTTTTCATGAGTTCTAGTTCATAGCTAGTTGTCATGGTTTCTGATTAGTTACTTTTTTTTTTTAAGTGTGTGTCAGTCAGCCTTATCAGTTCGAATTAGATGTGATGATGCTGTAAGAGTTATGTTGCATTTAAATGTTTTTCTTAGCCTTCCTGATGCGTTGCTGCTGTATTGTTCATCATTGCCGAAATAGAGAAGCTCAATGCGGTAAAAGATCTTGGTTATGTCAAAACCGTAACCAAGCTGTTCACACCGAACGCAATATATTTTATTTATAAACATTATTCTAAATGTTATGCACTTTTTTGTACAGGCAGTCATGTTATTTCATTTCTTTGAATAAACAATTTAATGCAGTGCATTAATATTTTGCTCATTGCATTTGTGGCCTCAGGTGTCACGGGTGGTTATATAAGTAGCTCACGAAGACGAAGGAAGCAGAATTTAATACAATAACTCACTGAACAGACAGGAAAAAACAGACAGGACAAAGACTGCAGGATCACAAGGAGTTTAAATACTAAACCAAACAAGGAACTAATGAGCTAATTAATGAGACAACGGGTGAACGGGATAACTAATCAGACACACTGGGAAACTGCGTCAAAATACAGGCACAAGGAAAACAGAACCAAAACACAGAATACATGTTCACCCCCTCCCGGGAAGGTACATCCTTGCACCGAAAAATAACAACTGAACAACTGTCCATGAAGGGAAAGCTGAAGATTGAGGTGAAGCTGGTGGGACTGAGGACGAAGGCAAAGCCGGGGGGAGATGGAGCTGAAGTTGCAGGCAGGACGATGTCTGACCAAGGCAAAGCCGGTGGGACGAGGGAACCCAGTGAAGCCGTCAGGATGATAGTTTCTGGTGGAGCCGAGGGAGGGAGGAGCCAAGGCGTAGACGATGGTTCAACAGGCCGCAGTGGAGTGATAGTTACTGAGGCTGGAGGTGGAGCCAGGGGATCCTCCTTACTGGGCGGAGCTGGTGACTTGAAGTGCTGAGGCAGATCCTCATATAATGGTGTATGAGATGCAGAGGGGCTGAATGGAACCAGTGGAGGAGGGGCTGAGGAACTGGCTGTTAGAAGAGGGGGGAGGGGCGGCTTGGAGGGATCACAGGCAGCATAGGGCTTGGCGGAACGAGCGGGGACACAGGAGAGTCAGGGCTGGGCGGAACCAGCGGGGTTTGGAGAAACAAGTAATTTTCCTCCTCAAATGCCTTTAACAAATCCTCAAAATAATTCCATCACATCCACAGCAGCGAGGTTGTGAGCGGGGCTTTCCTCCCAGCCCTCAAACTCCAGTAATACTCCCTCGACGATGCACAATGTTGCCGGTTCACGCACCTGGTCAGACACTTTGAGGGACTCAGGCTCTGGGGCAATGACTCCTTCCATCCTCTTCTCAGCTTCGGGCTCGTCACTATTAAGTAACTTTAATTTTAGAAACTATATTGCATATTGTTTTTGCTTTATTTTGCCAATGAAAATAGTTTTAAAACCGCAGCAGAACTGTTTTGTGTCTCTGAGCAACACATAGGCTGTGTCTGAAATCGCCCCCTCTACCCTTAAATAGGGCGCTATTTGAGGGGACAGCCATTCGTAGTGGTGTCTAAAACCATAGTGGACGTGAATGAATGAATTCTTGCCAGAAGATGGCGTCCGCAGCTGAATCATCCATCCATCCATTTACCAAACGTCTAATGTGGCTACAGTTTAATATCATACAGGTATAAATTCCTTTTTAATTGATTATTAAATTGTTTAACTGAGGTTTATAAATGCAAGTTTCCATGATAGAGTTCAAGATCAATCTTTTCATTACTACTTTTCATTACTTCAAACTTGCCGCCACCTACTGGCGGTTTTAGTTTCATATTTAAAGTATATTTTCAATTTTAAAATAATTTCATATATCAATTTTCAACATTTTATTTTTAAAACTTTATTTATGAATTTGTAACAAAAACTTTAGGAGTCAGTTGTCCACAGGAGTCCTAAACCTGCCAAGGTACCATCACAATAACTCACTCAGCAAAATATTGTTTAATTATCATTATCGACAAAATTACACAAAATATTGAGAATTCATTTTTTTTCAGTATCGCATACCACTAGCAGGACATAATAATAATATAATATAATATAATATAATAAGAAATGTTGTATTATGGTAATATATGTAAGGTTATAGAGCAATATAAGGTCACAGCTTTGTTTAGATTCAGAAATGCTGGGGGTCTTTAATGACAGTGATTGTCCATGCAAGGCACCAGTGATGCTGTCACTACTGGGCAACTGGCCATGTGTCACTTTGTGAAAAATGTATCCACATATACAGTATACGTAAGCATCTTGCACTGTACAGTCATGCCAACAACATCACAAGGACATGTCTTTCTACTCATAAAGTGCTTAAACATCTCTTTCTCAGATATCCAGTAGATCAGTGCTCCGCAAACTTTTTATCTCAAGTATCTCATCCAAAGCATTATTCAAATATTGTGCATCTAGTGACGTCTATGGTATAATAAAACATCTGAGAGACAACAGCATAATACAAAAATATTTGGATACAATATTGATGGATTAGATTGTAAGAAAAACTAAATTAGTTGTAAAAATTTTATCTCCGTTTAGAGGTACACTGAATTATCAGCAAATAATGATTTTTCTGTTTGTATTAAGGCAGGAAATTCAGTGCATTGCATGTTGTAATCGCTATATAACTTCCTTTATAAGTGTGTTTTAGCACCACGTCATAAAAAGGTCTGACCAGGTGGCTGGTGAACTGTAAATATGCTTTGGGGAAAGTGGCATATAAAAAATGCAGCAAATAAAAGTCCTTCATAGTTCCTTCATTGTCCCTTTGAAACATCAGTTGGGACATTAGAGTTGTCAAGCTGATCAACAGATTCTCTATGTGAAAAGTCATCCAAAATGTATAAAGGGCAAACAGCCACAGATTCCGACTGATGTATGACCTGCTGCTCTGATGGCCAGGAGGGTATTTATTTTTTCGGTTCACATTCTTTCCATCCAAAACACTCCTTCCCTGCAGAGGAGGGCAGAAGAGGTGCTAGTGTCCTGCTGTACTGTCGCTGGACCCTGGAACTGTATTGATCCCACATCTTTCACATCAACATTCTGGAATTAAAAGTCCCTCAGAATCTGTGCTGAACAATTGATATTTTCTTTCAGCATATTACGTCAAGAGTTCTATTGCTCAGTGCTATTGATATTAGTGATGTGTAAACTAATATTATGAACATTCTTTCAATTGCATATTGTTAAAACCAATGGGTTGGCTGAACAGTTGAATATACAGTCTTCAGGAACTGTATTATTAACCTGATTTCAGGTTTACCCAACTCCTGTTGGATATTTAATTCATTCCCTAATTAGAAGTACTACAAAATCACTTTATGATAAAGGGGTCCTGAACTGAGAAATTTTATTTTCCTTGAGCTTTTGACATACAAGAGGTCATCATACTATAAGAATATACTGTAAGTTTCAGAACTGAAAACTTCCTTGTTATTCCAAAAACAGCTTTTTTTGAAACCAAGCCCAGAGAACGACTCGTTTTGGAATGTGCCTATAGATAAGTGAAAGACTGCCTCCGCAGAAGAAGATAAACGCCTACTTCTACATCGTTACCACTGTAGCCCCGCCCACTGATTCGCACATGACAAGTAGTAGGTAAATAACATATGTGACGCTAACACTGGATCCAGCAAATAAGCGATAAACATGCCTTTAAAGAGTGCAAAATGTTGTGCAGTGCCAGGTTGTGGAAAAACACAGTCGCTGCATAACCTTCCTTCTGACACTGGATTTGCAGAGAGACTGAAATTAAAAAACAATGCTGTGACTTCTATATTGGATCCGACAGGAATGGCGCAACACACTTACAAGTTTTACTGTGTCACTATTGCTTTGTTACAAATCGTTTGATATGTATCTGTTATTTAAACTGTGATTAAATTATATATAGAAAGCGATCAAAGAATGCTCCCTTTACAATCGCTGGAGCTATCAATCACACAGCGCGTTTTATCAGTGACTGAGTTCTGGACTCTCGCCAAAACTCCCGTTATAATAAATGAATCTCTTATTTACAGTGTGTTTGCACTGTTAGTTATGATGAAAGCAAAAACGTGCTAAAAGTTTTCGAGAGAGTTCCACATGTAATACTTAGCTATTTCATATGCAAAGATGTTAGCCAATCACAGCAGTGGGCGTTTACACTGAAGTTTCACAGCAGACGCGCCCCTTCAAACAGAGCGTTCAAATCAGAGGGCTAGGGTAGGAAAAATGCATTTAATTTCTAAATTATGATAATTTTTGATGTAAAAATCATTATAACATTATATATGCACACCAGGAAACATAGAATAATAAAATTAATGCAGTTCATGACCCCTTTTAAACTATGTTATTATAACCGACAATGGGCCAGATTTACTAAACTGGGCAAATTAGTGTGAGAGCACAATTCCATAAAAGCGCAGATGGGAGTGGAAAGTTCTGCGCATGATCTACTGACGACGTGCAAATTAAAGCACACAAACGCATCATTTCCATAATGAAAAACGCAATATACCAGTTGGCGTCTGGTTTAAGACATGCTTTTTCTGGGTGGTATATAATGGTGCAAACACCAGTAAATTGACTAGCGCACCTTAGTAAATCACCTTGGATGATTCATTTAAATACTCTCCTCCCAAAAATGTTGCGTCTGAAAGGGAAACTCCTACAAATGCATATGCAATAAGTTCAGCCACAAAAATAACTGTGTCCATGCCTTTTCAGCACTATTTTTTCCCTGTGTGTCTTTGGTAAATCCTGACAGTAGTTTTTTAACGGCAAAAGAGGGTTTGCACTGGTGCAAATTGTTAGTAAATCTGGGCAATGTCTTTTAAATTCAACATAGGCTCACTGTAAAAACGTGCCACTACCTATACACTTTAGAAAAACTCCAAAAGCTTATAATTATACACATAGTTTGCTGCAGTTTTCAGCTGAAACAAAAGGTAGGGTTTAGTGTAGGTGGTACATTATTTTCAAACGCAATGGAGCATTAAACTTTAACTTTTTAATTTCATTTCTGAACTGATGCGATATACATATATATATATATACACACACACTACAATTCATTTCCATCTGTTTCTGGAAAACTTGAATGTGCTTTTAGTGCCACTCACTGGGCATTTTTAACTTTGAAAATGTCGTAAAATGAGCAAGAAGCAATGTAATATCATTTTGAAGAAGTGTCGCCACCGGCACGTTTTTTGTCTGAAGAGTTGTTTAAATTGTTTTAAATAATTGTTTTATTTAAAGGGGTCATGAACTGGCTTTTTTAAAAAAAAAATTATACTGTTGTCTGAGGTCAACTAATGACGTTCGTGTGGTTTTTTACATTCAAAAACATCATAATGAATAAGTAATAGGCTATTTTCTACCCTGGTTTTGAGCCTCTCTCATGGAACGCTCGGTTTTTATGGGCGTGCCGCATTGAAGACTTGGAAGTAAACGGCCACTGCTATGATTGGATAAGCTTTGCATATTATAATGAGCTCCGTCTCCCCCATGAGTACACATGAGGAATTGTTTTGAAAGCGTGTGGGAAAACGGCAACCGGAATGATGATTCACCCACAGGGCTCGTAAAATGTCTTTATCAAACAAACACAATGATTTATCTCTCATCCATCCTCAATTAACTGGAATGTTATTTTTTATTACTTGGCCCCCCGATCGGTGGATATAACCGCGAACCGTGCATCACTAACACTAACACACACACACACACACACACACACACACACACACGCACAAGCCTCACTTCAGAGTTAGACAAATCAGCATGATCAAAACTTCCGCGATTGTATTTTTCCTTCAAATATCAAGTCAAAAGAGTGCACAACGCACATCAAGAAAGGAATGTTATTTCACTATTTAAGATTCACCGGCCTGCCGACGGGCTTACGTTTTGGTAGCCCGTCTGGAAAACACGTAGCCCCAGGACGTGGGACGTTTGCGAGCCCTGGCCCATACATGTTCTAGTCTGATCCCGAATCGCAGCACAATGAACCAACAACACCTCAAATAAAGGATTCTCCAGCCTGTGACAGTGTGCTAATGTTCAGTTAGACACGTACACATAATCAATAGATATCAAACGATCTGTAACAATGCAATACTGTCACATATAAAAAACATTTTTTACTCACATTAAGTGTGTTGCTTCATTCATTCATGTAATCTCATCCTGTCTGCAAATCCAGTCTCTTGTTTACAAACAAATCTGTGGTGAAATGAAGGAACAAACGTGCAATGTCTTCCCCACGTGAGCTGGATCTTCATTAAAAATAAAGTTCAACCATGCATTCATAATATTAGAATCCGAAGGAAGCTTTTGCAGCGACTGTGTTCTTCCACAACCAGGCACAGCGCAATATCTTGCTATCTTCGGCATGTTTATTGCTCGGTAGCGCGATCCGTTTAGCTCCACGAAGGCCCATGTTATTTATGTTACATTTCTTGCACGAGTTGGTGGGCGGGGCTACAGAATCAGGCGTACTTCTTCTGTTGAGGCGGCGTTTCACCACACGCTTACGTCATGGCTTGGCACATTCTGAGATCGAGCGTTTGTTGGGTCTGGTGTCAATAAAAGCTTTTCTTTGACTAACAAGGAAGTTTTCAGCTCCGAAACTTACAGGATATTCTTATATCACGATGAACTTTTATACAGTGCATCCGGAAAGTATTCACAGCGCTTCACTTTTTCCACATTTTGTTATTTTACAGCCTTATTCCAAAATGGATTCAATTCATTATTTTTTTCCTCAATTCTACAAACAATACCCCATAATGACAATGTGAAAGAAGTTTGTTTGGAATCTTTGCAAATTTATTAAAAATAAAAAACGAAAAAAATCACATGTACATAAGTATTCACAGCCTTTGCCATGGCACTCAAAATTGAGCTTAGGTGCATCCTGTTTCCACTGATCATCCTTGAGATGTTTCTGCAACTTGATTGGAGTCCACCTGTGGTAAATTCAGTTGATTGGACATAATTTGGAAAGGCACACACCTGTCTATATAAGGTCCCACAGTTAACAGTGCATGTCAGAGCACAAACCAAGCCATGAAGTCCAAAGAATTGTCTGTAGACCTCCGAGACAGGATTGTATTGAGGCACAGATCTGGGGAAGGGTACAGAAAAAATTCTGCAGCATTGAAGGTCCCAATGAGCACTGTGGCCTCCATCATCCGTTAATGGAAGAAGTTTGGAACCACCAGGACTCTTCCTAGAGCTGGTCGCCCGGCCAAACTGAGCGATCGGGGGAGAAGGGCCTTAGTCAGGGAGGTGACCAAGAACCTGATGGTCACTCTGACAGAGCTCCAGTGTTTCTCTGTGGAGAAAGGAGAACCTTCCAGAAGAACAACCATCTCTGCAGCACTCCAACAATCAGGCCTGTATGGTAGAGTGGAGTTTGCCAAAAAGCACCTGAAGGACTCTCAGACCATGAGAAACAAAATTCTCTGGTCTGATGAAACAAAGATTGAACTCTTTGGCCTGAATGGCAAGTGTCATGTCTGGAGGAAACCAGGCACCGCTCATCACCTGGCCAATACCATCACTACAGTGAAGCATGGTGGTGGCAGCATCATGCTGTGGGGATGTTTTTTGGCGGCAGGTATTGGGAGACTAGTCAGGATCGAGGGGAAGATGAATGCAGCAATGTACAGAGACATCCTTGATGAAAACCTGCTCCAGAGCGGACCTCAGACTGGGATGAAGGTTCATCTTCCAACAGGACAACAACCCTAAGCACATAGCCAAGATAACAAAGGAGTGGCTATGGGACAACTCTGTGAATGTCCTTGAGTGGCCCAGCTAGAGCCCAGACTTGAACCCAATTGAACATCTCTGGAGAGATCTGAAAATGGCTGTGCACCGACGCTCCCCATCCAACCTGATGGAGCTTGAGAGGTCCTGCAAAGAAGAATGGGAGAAACTGCCCAAAAATAGGTGTGCCAAGCTTGTAGCGTCCTACTCAAAAAGATTTGAGGCTGTAATTGGTGCCAAACGTGCTTCAACAAAGTATTCAGCAAAGGCTGTGAATACTTATGTACATGTGAAGTTTTTCATTTTTTATTTTTAATACATTTGCAAAGATTTCAAACAAACTTCTTTCACGTTGCCATTATGGGGTATTGTTTGTAGAATTGAGGAAAAAAATCATGAATTTAATCTATTTTGGAATAAGGCTGTAACATAACAAAATGTGGAAAAAGTGAAGCGTTGTGAATACTTTCCGGATGCACTGTATATCAAAAGCTGAATGAAAAGTTGATTTCTCAATTCATGACCCCTTTAAGTTAGCTTACATTTTGCAAGTTAACTGCTTAGACTGCTGGTTCAATGTTTGTTGTTTTTAAATGTGCTTTATAAGTAAACTTGAACTTGAACTAGTGTATTAGTTTAGCATACTGCTAGCATAACAGCATGCCAATTTAGCTGGCATATTACAGAAAACAAAAAGTTTGCACTTAATTAAGCGTGCGTAGCTAGAGACGTCTGAGTTCACAT
This sequence comes from Coreius guichenoti, assembly GCA_039654105.1. Taxonomy (NCBI): domain Eukaryota; kingdom Metazoa; phylum Chordata; class Actinopteri; order Cypriniformes; family Gobionidae; genus Coreius; species Coreius guichenoti. The sequence continues at coordinate 16,586,509 of CM077185.1, read as the reverse complement.
ACTTGCCTAGAGTATTTTTCAGGTTTAACAGCTTAACTTACCAGTATGCTATCAGCATCCTAATGACAGCAAAGCCACTAAAAATATCAAAACTAAAAATAATTCAAAATCCTAAAAAAAGTCAACCTCACTAATTGACTAATTGGTTCTAGGACAACTATTTAATCGGCTGACCATCTTGAACCATCCTCAACTGATATACATCACGACTGAAGTGTTAGCTAGAAATGCTATCATTATCAACAGAAGTTCAATGTCAAAAATAAGTTAGTTCCTAAATGTGGTAAAGTCATTGACTTAAGAGGGCTGAAGCTTTTTGAGTTTGTTCGGAATTTTCAAGGTACAGGCCGCATTTAGAAAAGCTTTAAAACATTTAAATGATCTATAGATTTATTTTTGTGGGCGAGTCACTCGCTATAAAAACTTCCTATCTTTAAATCAATCGATCTGGTCACCAAGCAAAAAGAAAACTAGCCTGATGGCAATAAGGATGTAACCAAATATTCAAGATATCGATTGACCACTCATATTCGGGAGGACATGTCTTTCTCAATATCTATGGTGGTTATGTTTCTGTTTGATAATGGGCTGAAAATTGCAGCACGAACTTCCACTAGACTAATGGATCAGGTTAGCTCAGTGTACTAAGCTGATACCACAGACCACAGATAGTAAACAGTTCCTTGTTTACAGAGTGTCCTGCATTGACAATAAGGTGCTGGCAGGCTGATTGCTTAACTGATGATTAGATTACTCATGGCAAGTGTACACAGAAACCTGATCTATAGCAGACACATGAAACAGACCAGACCATGGATGTGTCTGATAAGAGGAAACGCAGCATACATGACAATGGAAACATTAATTGAGTTTTTGTGGATCCTAAAATGGGGTTGAGATTTTATTATGATTTACAGTCTATTACATAATGATCTGGGTTGTATCTATAAGGACCCTTTTGCAAAAGAAGTACACTTTAGTAGTACTTATGGAAATAAAATACTTGATACTTAATTGCATGTTAATTCCAATTAAATGAAAATGTATTATTGTTTAGATTTATATTAAATACATTTACATGAACTTTAGAGTTCTTTTGTGACCCACTTAAGTAGGACTTAAGTGTGTCTTTATGTATTTTCATAATTGTCTTTGAAATAGTTAAAGTGCATTTTAGTACATTTAAAATATATTAACTTTAAATGTAATATCAAATAACACACTACAGGTCAAATTATAATCAAGTACTTTACATGTGATTTAAGAATTAGTCAACACATCAAAATAAGTATTCTTCTTTAAACCACAACACAACTATTAAAAATTAACTTTAAAATAAACCTTCTAATTTGACATTTTTACAAAGTGCACTTTTAAAAGTGTACTTAAGTGTTAAGAAACAGATAAAAGTGTACTCTCTTTAAGTGTCCTTTTATTTCATTAATATATTATCCGCAAGTACGTTTTTTTTAATATATACTTTTAAAATTTGAAGTGCACTACAGCATTCAATACAATTAGGCATAAGGGGAACTTTGATTTAAAGAGATAAAGAGGACAATATTTAATAATAAAATGTCATTTGGGTTGTTGAACATGAATTTTTAAGTTAAAAATGTAGCCTATATGTATGTTTATATATGCATATATAATACAAATATATGTATTAAAAATGTATAGGGGATGTCCCCATTTATTTATTTTATTCCTTTTTAGCTGTGGTGCCATAGCCTAAATTTAGTTCTATTTAATATATGTAGTACAAATATTTAATGAGGCCATAAATAAGCAACTGTAATATACAAGAATTAGAAAGATATGTTTAATGTCATTTTAGATTAAGTACAGCAAGTCACACATTAGGATAGTGTTGTCACTACCCATTTCCTATTGCTGAGACACTGAGGCAGACAGATGAAGGCTGGTCACTGAACACGGTCTGTTGATCTTTGGATGAATTAAAAAACTTCCCTGTTCTGTTGGCAGTGTCTGTTTCTTCAAGAGCTGTCCAGTGTCACACATACGCCTCCAGGAAGTATACAACTTTTTCTGAAGGCTGTGTAAGTTTAAGTACACATAAACTATCCAGGTCTCTGCTGGAAAATCCAGTTTAAGATGGTTGCAGTGTTTTGAAACATAGTAGTTGGCTTCTAGCTGGTTTAAGATGGTCATTAGCTAGTAAAAGACGGTCATTAGCTGCTTGACCAGCAACCTTAAGCTAGTATGACCAGCTGGTAGAAGATTTGTTCCTGGTCCACAATGATATACCAGCTTCGAACAGCTAATGACCAGGTTAGACCAGCCAGGACCAGCTTAGACCGACAAATGACCATCTTAGACCTGTCTTGACTGGAACAGTTAATTGCCAGTATACACCAGCTAATGACCAATTAAGAGCGACTAACAGCCAGTTTGACCAGCTAATGACCATCTTGGCTAGAATTTCGCCTGTTCCACACACAGCTATCTTAAACTGGATTTTTCACCACTGTGTGTTATTTTAAATACTCCCAATATGATTTACAAGGCTGTGAAATTAATTTACACGTTGGATTAATTCAGCGTAGGCTACACAATATGTGGTGTGTTTTTAATATTATTATTATACATTAAATGTCAAAATTAAATTAAATTGACCGTTTTACCAATCAAACTTACATAAATACGCTCACGGATCACGCATGTTGTACAACATGGGCGACCTAAAACTAATTTATGATTTATTATGTTCATAACGCATATCTTGTATGAGGAACCTGAAAATGAAAAAGTTGTATGAAAAAAATAAGTTGATGGAGACGAGATTTGAATGTCTGACATACCTATAGTGGTGATAACCGTGATGGCGAAATAAAAGGAACCAGCGAACCTCCACTGGACTCCAGCCTTATGCGGCTTCAGCTGCAGCACGACCCGCTCCAGCTCGTCGAAATTGACTTTGCTCAAGTTGTACTTGTCCATGAGCTCTCGCTTTCGATCGTCCAGGACCTTCTTTTGGGTGATCTCCATCTTGGACTCTAACGCGTCAAAAACAGCCGCTCCGACGAGCAAATACGTGAAAGTGCAGATGATTAACACGAGGGTCCTGATGTTTTGTCTCTTCATGGTCAGAGCGAATGAAATGAGCCACAAACTTTGAAGACTGATGGTGATGCGGAAGCACTGGGCTGTTTCATTGCGACGGGGCTCACTGAGCTGTTCCTTCAGCACCACGGGTGCACATGTGCCTGTTGAGTCAACAGATCTCAGCCTTGCTTCATCTTCATAACCTCCCAGTGGTACAAAACAGACAGTTCATTTACAAAGAGATTTTTTTTTTTAAAAAAAATTGAGGATTTCCAAAGGGAATCATGTTGTAGCTCTTATTAAAAAAAAAGTATTATCTATAATATTGTATAGGCTACATTGTCAAGGGTGGCTTCCACAAACATCAGGTAAAGTGGGTCAAATAAGATTCATCAAAATAATACATTTGTATGACATCATCATAGTGGAGGTGATCAAGCTAAAACTGATCTCACAAAGTACATGAAAAATCCACCAGCACTAACTCTTCTTAAACATAAGCCTCTTTAAATAAATCAATTATTCAACGACTGAATGATCAGTTACAAAAAGTAGGCCTATGTATTGTTGCAGAATTGCATTTTATTAACAGGATCTAACTGAAGTGAGACAGTAGCTTTCAGGTTAAGCTTTTAAAACTGTTCAGTTTCTAAAACTGTCATAGACAAGGCTTAAGCTACAGTCCCAGACTAAAATGCATGTTTGAGCTGTTTTAACTGAAAGCAACTTGCACTGGAATATCTTAAAATATGTCAGTGCCACTGTTTTGTCTCAAGATGCAGGATTTTTTTTCTTCTAAGGTATATTTATAAAAGCTATTAAATGTCCTAATTGAACTAAGGCCCAATCCTGGCTTAATCTAAGCCCTGTCTATGAAACCAGGCCATTATGAACCATATCATACAACAGTTAGAGTTTGTATATTTCCTGATATCTGGAATGTTGTGCTATATGAGGTCAAACTGACAGTAAGTGGTTTTACATGGTTTCTAGCTACAACACGCCAGTCATTTCTGGTCATGAACTGATCCAAAATAATGGATTAGCTGGACTACCAGGTTGTGGGGCTGAAATCAAGCTGATCAAGATCTTGACTGAGCTGGTAAAAGCAGTTCCATGTTCCAAAAAAACAACAACAGCAGCATGAAGTCGATGAGATAGGCATTTCCAGCAGGGCCACAGACTTAACAACATTATATAATTATTGTAATTATGCATATAAGACAATTGTTTTGATTGTTTTGTAGTATTTCATATAAATTAAAAATCACCACTTTAGCCTAAAAACATTTAAAGTGAAAAGCAGTTAGCTCAATTATCACATGAAAATTGCATTAAATAGTCTAATCTACCAAAAACTGTCCTAGTTTTGCACACCACACCATATAATTAAAAAAAAAAAAAATAACGCTTTACAGAAATTGATGTTGATCAATAATTGAGCTTAATGTAATGACCTCTCTTTGTATTCATTCTAATTAGATTACCCCGTATCCTGAAGGATGCGGTAAGTGAAACTAAATAAATTAGGAATGTGATACTGTCAGCTCAGATAATCAGCCCTGCTGGCTCTGCCTAAATTCAGACAACATGTATCACATGTATTCCATAATAATGATTAGCTGTAAAAAACTGCCATCTTCATATGGATGGGAATACAGCTAACAAGATGCTATTCAAACTAGGGTACAGGTAAACACAGGTCTTTTATTTATCATTTTTTGGTTTATGTTGATATGCCAAAACAATTTAACATTTCTTGTTAGGTCATATAGCCTAAAGACAGAAAGTTAAATGTAGGTACTTTTGATGACTGAATGGGCCAAAGTCTACTATCCTTTACAATAAGTTTGTTGAAAGATTAAGTGTACATGCGGCGACTGTCCATGAGAGGACGTAGTTGCGCAATATATCCATAACACGCAGTAAAGTAGTTCCAAGCCTTTTACGCATATTGAGGTCATCACAACATAATGCACCAATTCATATGGAATGTCAGAACGCATTCAGTTATTTATGGACAAAGAAAGGCTTGACACTTTACAGCATATTTTACTTATTACATCCTGATTGAAGCTTTGTTTGTAGCCGTTTTGTCATTCAAATTACAAATGCTATTAATGCAAGCACATTTCCAAACCAGTTCAAAGCTTTTACCTTAGGGTGAATCTAACACACTCTGTAAGAAGAAAACTGTGGAACTTGGTTAATTTATACTTTCAATTTATGTTTGATTTATCCAAACAAGTGTTTTTTTCCCTCCAGAAAACAACTGCTGGCCTGATTTACCACATATGGTTAATGAGAATAATCTTTCGCAAATCAAAGACGGTATGATGCATTATATCGACAGATTAGCCTACAAAAATAATTTCAGTGCACACATTCGCCCCAGTCGACTGCCTATTCCCGGGTTTAAATATAATTACACAGAAGCAGAGGGCATGTGCTGCCGCTCATGTTACCTTTGGTAGACTGCAGCTGGGCGGTCCTTTCACCACACGAGCTACAAAGTCACTAGAGAACAAAGTTTGAAATGAGTTCCTACGAAACAAACCTGTGCAATACACACTGAGCGCGCGATCAATAATGGATTCAACCAAGCGGGATGAACACATGAGCGAGCACGCCGCCAACCTACTGGGGACAGGACAGCGGTCCAAACGGACACAAAACGCCGCAAAAACAAAGTCAAGATACGTAAAAATCCTCTTTGCGGTAAGAAAAGTCTCATGGGACAGTATGGGGGGAAATAAAACCCGGTGTATGAAACTAGGTTAAACAAGCAACTCATGACTGACAGTGCTACTCATTTAACCTTTACGCTTTCATAGTTTATGTAAGGATAAGGATATTTTATTATTTATTTAGCCTATTTGAAGTGAGTTTACATACACTCTTAAAAATAAAAGTTCTTTATTGGTATCTGGTTCCATGAAGAACCTTGACATCTGTAACCAATTCCATTGCACAAAAGGTTCTTGTGGAAAAAGCTTCTTTAGAATATTAAAATGTTCTTTACACTAATAAAAAAAGAAAAGAAAATCTTTTAAGAACTGTTCACTGAAAGGCAACCAAAATGGTTCTTCTATGGCATCAAACTCTATGTTGGAACCCTTATTTTTCAAGAGTGTATCTTTCCACAAGACCAATGTATAGTATAGTGTAAACTAGTATAGCTGAGTAGCCTATATGGATAGATACTGAGGCACTTAAGTAGTAATTCATCAAAAAAGAAAAGAAAAATGTGTATTTTTTTAGATGTATGTGTACATTTTAAGGAGAATTATATTGTATGTAAAGTTTTGTGTCGTTTCAACTGTTTTTGTAGAGTATATTTAATTATTTGTGCTGTTAAATGTAGGCTAGTTTAGATAGCTGAGATTTAGCTCATCATTCATCATCCTTTTTGGGGGTTCCCACAGTCAGTGAAAGCCTGGAAAGATAAGGGAGTCATGGAAATGAATGAAATCTTTAAAGGTCATGGACATTTCTATTGTGCAGCAAAGCAGTGAAAACAAGTAACAACTGGCTGCACCAGAGCTTTGGAGAAATGTTGGTCATTAACTACCTCTAGAAGCCAGTGTTACCTCACTGTGTAATATAGCATTACAGCATCCCTTTGAGTTGAGCTAGTGGCGTTTTCATAAGGTTATTCCCTATGAGGCTTTTTAGGGCTGTTAGTTGCACAATCCTTTGTTTTGATATTTCTAAACAATTCTCATTCCAAATAACCAGTCTACCAGATACATTCCAACATGTGCAAGTTTAAATGTGTGGCTGGTTTGTGCAATTCTTATAGTTGATCTTGGCAGCTTTAGGTTAAACTTTAAACATTAGACTATGCTAGTGTATTGACTCAAATGCTTCCTTCACCCCATTCAAGCAAATGGTTGTCACCAACAGATTGAATGCTTGTTATGCATTGCTGTTGGAGGAACCATTACTGTAAGAATACTAAACGAGTTGACAGACCTGATTTTTGTTTAGTATGACATTCTAAATTCAACAAAGCTGTTTAAGCCTTAGGCGTCATGTAGTGCATGTTTTAATTCTGATCTTATGTTTCAGCAGAGGCCCAGCCGTTTATTTAAATTGAACTATTTACATTAGTTCAATTTAAAAAATGAAAAGTGTGTGCAAGTTCAGTGAAATCTTGCTCCCTTTCGTTCACTGCACAACAGTAACAACAGTTTGAGACATTCAACACTGTAATACCTGTGGAAATGAAATGAAGTGTGTGAAATTTACACACAAAGAACTGGAATGCTGTTGCACTGTAGCTAACAGGGAAAAAATCATTTCCTGAGACATGCATGACTGCTGTTTAGAAATTACATTAAATCATAAAATATACAGTGCATTTGTTAATTTGCTATTTGATTTTTTTCAATGGACTTGAAGTCAAGGTATAAGGTATTTATAATAAGAAACATGTCTTCTTATTATCAGCATTGAAAACATGTGCTGCTTAGTATTAATTTCTTTTTTTATTAAATCAACTAACCCTAAACTTTTGAATGCTACTGTATACTAGCATTCAAAAGTTTGGGGTTAGTTGATTTAATAAAAAAATAAATTAATACTAAGCTGCACATGTTTTCAATGCTGATAATAAGAAGAAATGTTTCTTATATGCTTCAAATCAGCATATTAGTATAATTTCTGAAGCATCATGTGACTGAAGACTGGAGTAATGAAAATGTATTTAAAAAAAAAAAAATCCCAATATTTTTTAATTTACTGTAATTATGATCAAATAAAAATATGAACTTTGAACTAATGTGTATGTGTCCACAGGAATTGAACCCATGACCTTGTTGTTAGTAGTGTAATGCAAGTAGACAATTTCTGCTGGTAAAGTTGAATGTGTTTTATGTTCTTTTTTGTCAAGAAATATATTCCTATCCCTACCCTTAACCATTAACTTTTCCTAAAATCCAAGCAAATTATATTAATGCAATTATAATAATGATTCATTCTTTACTGAATCTTATAACTGCAGTTGGACTCTCTTGTTTTTGTTTCTCTATAGGTCCTTCTGCTCGCCTTGCTGGCTTTAATTCTTGCAATCATATTTATACTGAAACTCCGCTGCAGTGATAAAGGTACAATATCAGTTTGCTGTTGTTTTTTTGGTCAAATGAATTTAGGTCAGCCTTTGACTGAAATATTAAAGATCACCCTTTATAATCTTTTATTACATATTACATACACTCATCGGCCACTTTAATAGGTACACCTTGCTAGTACCGGGTTGGACCCTTTAGAACTGCCAATTATCATGCTCAAGAAACCAGTTTGAGATGATTTGAGCTCTGTGACGTGTGTTATCCTGTTGGAAGTAGTCATCAGAAGATGGTACACTGTGGTCATAAATGGATGAACATGGTCATCAACAATACTCAGGTACGCTGTTGCGTTTAAACAATGCTCAGTTGGTACGAAGGGTCTCAAAGAGTGCCAAGAAAATATCCCCCACACCAATACACCAGCAGCAGCCTGAACCGTTGATACAAGACAGGATGGATCCATGCTTTCATGTTGTTTACGCAAAATTCTGACCCTACCATCTGAGTGTCGCAGCAGAAATTGAGACTCATCAGATCAGGAAACGTTTTTCCAATCTTCTGTGGTCCGATTTTGGTGAGCCCGTGCATATTGTAGCCTCAGTTTCCTGTTCTTATCTGACAGGGTGGCACCGGTGTGATCTTCTGCTGCTGTACATCTGCTCTACATCTGCAAGGTTCGATGTGTTGTGTGTTCAGAGATGCTCTTCTGCATACCAAGTGGCTATTTGAGTTACTGTTGCCTTTCTTTCAGCTCAAACCAGTCTGGTCATTCTCCTCTGACCTCTGGCATCAACAAGGCATGGTTGTGCATTAAAATCCCAGTATATGCAGTTTCTTTAATATTCAGACCAGCCCGTCTGATACCAACATCCATGCCACATTCAAAGTCACTTAAATCTTCTTTCTACCACATTCTGATGCTCAGTTTTAACTTCAGCAGATCGTCTTGACCATGTCTACATGCCTAAATTCATTGATTAGCTGCCATGTGATTAGCTGATTAGATATTTGCGTTAATGGGCACTTGAACAGGTGTACCTAATAAAGTAGTCGGTGAGTGTAAAAAGTATATAATCTATAATCATTGTGTAGTCTTTAATCCATTATGTAATCACCTTTAAATGTCATTGATCATAGGAATGAAGCCCTGTATTGTTATTATGTTTGACACATTATATTTGAGATATCATTCTGTCTACATGCTCTTTATTTTGTGTGTTTTTTGTCTGATAGTTACTGATAGCTGTAAAAATCGCTGCATGTCCAAAAGCCGTGATGCTAATGGAGCATGCCACTGTGATTCTGCATGTGTAAATGAAGGCACCTGCTGCCGGGACTACGAGGAAGTGTGTGTGGAACCAAGTAAGTAACATTTCTCATTCTTTTGCACTTTCTTTAACTCTCTCTTTCTCAAGGCCGTGATATACTCACGGCAAAGTTGTTTTCCGTTCTTTGCTTAAGGCCAAAAAGAAGTTCGAAATACCTTTTGGTGACTGTTTAGCACAGTTTAGTGCAGATATATTTTCACTCACCTTCTCTCATCTTGAACACTCTGACTGAACCCTTGAGACTTTTACTTGAGACTTTCTCTCACTATTGCAATGGATGCACACTTTTCACAGCATATTTGATGCACTGTAAACTGTAGTGTGAAGGCACCAGACTTGCCGTCGCTTAAAGCGCTATGTGTTTCTCTCACAAATGCAAAGAGAGAGCGAGAGAGTCTTACATACTACGTAGAATTGACACGCTACATGTAAATTATATTCTTTGTTCTATTTTCCTGTCAAAACAGCAGGTGCTGCCAGAGTTCATTTGGAATTATTCAGTCTTTAAGAACAAGCAGAAGCCACTGCCGGGTTATTCGGTAGTGGGTGGAAGTAATGCGCAAGCGTTCACCTATTACCCTCCCTGTTTTGATTTCAAAATTTACTAGCCAATGGCAATTCTAATGCCAAGATGTGCATAGATGGTTGAACCAGATCTGCAATTTGGTGTTCCAGTTAAGTTACATAGTCATGTAACTTAACTTATATTAAGCAGCCTTTGTGGGTAATACATGCTCTCATTCCGAAAGCATGGCCATGGGAACGTTGCAGTTGCGACTTTCCCGGTCCTTCTGCTGGTATGCACAAGAACGCGGTGGCAAACACTGAGGGCAATTGGGCAAATGGAAGGGTTCCCACCGGGTGAATCCCCATGGGCCTTCCATTCCTCAGCACGCTCGTTTCTTTCGCGGATGAGTTAGGCAGTTCCCCTGTAAGTGAACTTAAAGGGATAGTTCACCCAAAAATGAAAATAACCCCATGATTTACTCATCCACAAGCCATCCTAGGTGTATATGACATTCTTCTTTCAGACGAATACAATCAGAGTTATATTAAAAAATGTCCTGGCTCTTCCAAGCATTATAATGGCAATAAACGGCAGCCCAAAATTTGAAGCCCAAAAAAGTGTATCCATCCATTATATAATGAACTACCCCTTTCATTTCTCATCCGGTGCTCGAGATGAGGATGAGTTGTCAATTGCAGCATCGGAGGGCACAATTTTGCCTTCTGATGTGGAAGACTCTCCTGGGCCCCATCATCAGGTGTGGTTGCACAGACTCTGATGCTGAGTTGGCTGCTGTGCTTGCCCGGGCTGCCATGAACATCAGGCTCAACCCTGCACCGAATGGCTCTGAATGCTGCTCGCAGCTGCAGTCCACCCCAATGCCTTTCTTCCCGGAGGTGCACAAGGAACTCACAAAGTCACGTCACGTCATCCATGATTGCAAGAGCTTACAGCACTGCTGGACAGGCTGCCTTCACCCTGCCAGTGCTCATGGTGGAACTGTGCTTAATGAGGGTCACAGCCCAGGCATTCAGTTGGGCGATGTCCACCCTGGCTATGGCTCAACTTTGCAGAGAGAGATGTTGAGAAAGTACGCACCCCACAGGAGGGCACCCCACAGGAAGGTGATGGTGCCTGACCGGCAGACCAGACCGCAGACCAATCCATTGCGGACTCTTCGAACAGGGTAGGTGTCTCAACATCTTTACAATCTCAGCCAGGAGATCTGGAAGCAAAGCTTCCCGACGTGGCGGTCTCTGCTCTGCCTCGCCACGATGCAGCCACTACAGGTATATCAAAAACTGTTATTCCCTTGGTGCCCCTTGGGCGGAGCTTGGGTGCGTGGTTAGTGCTTCCAACCCATCACACTGGCTCATCAGAACAATTTGGCTCGACTACACGTTTCAGTTTGCCAGTTTCAACGGCATACTTTCAACTTTCGAGGCGAAGGCACTTCTGTCCTGTGTGTGGAGATCGCAGTTCTTCTGCAAAGGCCACAACAGAGGCTGTCCCTCCAGCCAAAATGAAGCAAGGGTTTTACAGCCCTTCATCGTACAGAAGAAAGGTGGTGGGTTGCGGCCAATCTTAGATCTGTGAGTGTTGAATCGGGCCCTGCACAGGCTCCCGTCTAAAAGGCTTACGCAGAAACGCATTTTGACGTTCAACATCAAGATCGGTTCGCGACGATAGGCCGGAAGCACACATACTCTCATGTCTTGATTCTCCCTCAGCACAGACTGTTCCTACGGTTTGCCTTTGAGGGACGAGCACATCAGTACAAGGTCCTCCCCTTCCTCCCCTCCCCTTTCCATTACATGAAAGTGAATAGTGATCATGCGAAACTATTGTGTGGATTCTGAAGATTTGTAATATAGTGAACAAGTCACAAGGATGACTTTTATGATGCTTTTTGTCATTTTTTTTGGTTCCTCTTTTATGTTCCTCAGAAGAATGCAACTCACAACACCAGGAAATGACAAATTTTTCCAACCTGACTGTTATTTTAAGACAAAGTTTAAATCCAATCATAGCAGTGGGCGTTTACTTCCAAGTCTTCAGTGTGGCACGCCCCTAAAAAAAACCAAGCGTTTTAAGAGCTAGGCTCAAAACCAGGGTAGAAAATAGACTATTACTTATTCATTATGATGTTTTTGAATGTAAAAACCACGCGAACGTCATAAGTTGACCTCAGACAACAGTATAAAAAAATAAAAAAGCCAGTTCATGACCCCTTTAACAATAGAGATTCTTCTGTTTAAAGAAATTGAGAGTATTCCCTTTTTAAGAGAATTTTCCCCATAATTTTTGGGATGCATAGAATTATGCTCTTATAGTTTGCAGAAGAGGTTCTAATGATAACACAAATAATAAATGTGAGCGAGGGCAGCCTTGTCTTGTGCCCCTCTGCAACTGAAAGGGTAATGATTGAGAGGTGTCTGGGATCGCAGAGGCCAGGGTATCTTCATATAAAGTTTGTATCATAGAAATAAATTTTGGACTGAATCCCAAATGTTTCATTACTGCCCACAGGTATGGCCACTCTAACCTGTCAAAAGCCTTTTCAGCATCCAATGAGAGCACTGCACATTGAACTTGAATTGTAAATGATTCTGCCATATCCACAATATGCAGCAATCTATGCACAATATCTGCTGACAAATGACCCCTAATAAAGCCTGTTTGGTCGTGATGGATTTATTTATCCATTACCTTACTCAAGCGTATCGCAAGAGCTTTGGCGTATAATTTAGCATCTCCACATATCAATGATATGGGATGATCAACACGGTCTCACTCGTATTCGTCTTGGTCAGTTCCCTTCGGCGTCACTTTTTAATGCACCCTCCCTTTAGCGTCGTTTTTTCGACGCGCAGTACTCCATTGATTTCAATGAGAAACCTTTGGCATCATATACAGACGTGTTGGGCATGGTTATCGTCATGATGAAACTATATATTGGGTTATGATTTTGCCATTATGACATGGAGTGTGATTCTCAATTTAATCAGCCAGCATAATTTTATTTACATTTTAATGTTATTTTCTTTTTTTATTTACGCTATTCAGACGTTTTGAACACGTAACCCAACCTCATCCCTAAACCTGCCCATTTGTGTATTATAAAAAACAGGATATAACAGGCAGATACGACTGCAGCCACAATTTATTCAAAAAGTACAAATATTCCAAGTGTTCCGAGGCCAAACGACTGATTTGTGTGAAGAAAATCCCCAAAAGCGATCAGCGTCGAGTCCATCCGACGAAGATCATGAACACAACACATTTAAAAAATTGCCGCCGGAAGAAACGTTACGTCAGCTTTGACAGCATTGGCTGTCGTATGTCTCGTGACCAATTGCGTCATTACGTCAGCTTTGATTGTAAAATGCCATTGGCTCGTGTGTCTCGTGACCGATCGCGTCATGCTAAAGAGTCGTGTGTATCTTTTGAATGAGATATGAGTGTGTGTGCGTTCACGAGTGGCGGGATCATCATTTCAGCGATTTAAAACATTAAGATCAACTCTGTTCTTCACATAAAGAATATCGTATGACTTCAGAAGACTTGGAATGCAACATGAGTTAATACTTTTATACTGTTTTTGCAATAAATACCTGTGACTGTACTTTTATTTGCCTGTTACGTGTTTTATATTGTTCAGAAGTGGGTAGGTTTAAGGTAGGAGTGGGGTTAATTGCTCCAAAATATAAAAGTAACCTATAAATATTTATAAAATCATGTCTACTTTTACAAATACAAAGAATTAAATGCGTCTTGATCTGACGCATTGGGCAAACAACTGAAATCAATGGAGTAACTTACCCTGTGCGTCGGAAAACGACGCTAAAGGGGTACCTTGTGCGTTAAAAAGTGACGCCGAAGGGAACTGACCAAGCGTCAATATGTGACGAATAGGAGTGAGACCGTGTTGGGATGATAGCTGGAGCATTCCATGGGGTCCTTTCCAACTTTTAATAATAATGAGCAGTTTTCTGATCCCTATGAAAAGTTTTATGCTCTAGTGCATAGTTAATAGAATCTAATATTAAAACTTTAACTATGTCCCATATGGCTTAATAGAGCTCTGGCGGAATTCCATCCGACCCAGGAGATTTTCCCTTTGAAAAAGACTGCACTGCTATCTTTAACTCATCAACTGTTAAGGGGTCCTCCAAAAATTATATATCAGCGAGTTTTTCTAATGGAATTTATTGAAGATTGTCTCATTTTGTTTTAATTTCCATGTCAATAATCATCTACGTGTCACGGTTGGTGACCCAGGAACAGGCTGAAGACTCAGAAGATCACAATCAAACAAACTTTGATCTTAACATCACAGGAGCATGCAGACAGGCAACGGAAACACAACCTTACATAACAGTGACTAGACAAAAACGTGAACAAGAGGAACTTAAATAGCAGACAGAAACGAGATAATTAACTAAACAGCTGAACAGAACTAAACTAACGGGGGTAACCTAGGAAACAGACAAGTGGCGGAAAACTAAGACAAAGGAACATGTGACAGAATCAAAACACAACAGGAAGACCAAACAAGCAGACAGACAAGGCACCTTAAGCTCAGGGGAACATGGCGGCTCGGGCAGTTCAGGAAGCCATGGAGGCGCAGGAAGTTCAAGGGACCGTGGCGGTGCAGGAAGTTCAAAGGACCATGGTGGTGCAGGAAGTTCAGGGGACCAGAGAGGCATGGCCTCCAGAGCTATGAGGTCATGGCCTGGAGCGGATCTTGGATGCTGGTCGCGGGCTGGAGCAGGCATGACGGTGGCCCTCTTGGTTGACGACGCTGAAACTGGGGATCGGAGAGGAAAAAAATTCCTTCATGGTTGCCCTTACGGAGGTGAATGCAGGATCCGCCACCGCCGCTCCCAGGTCTGCAATGTTTGATATGAGCTTCCGGGCTCAGGGAAACACGGGTGGCCCGGAGGGAATGGAACCCTACATGGAGTGCCTACATGCTTTCGGCGAGGGACTGGATGATAGTAATTGTCCTCATTAACAGCATCAATTACAAAAGCAGAACCATTACACCAGAGGACATAGTTAAGAAAGTCAATTTGGGTTACATAGCATCTCTCAAGAGGAAGAAGGTGATACAATCCAGACCCTCCCGAAAACATGCATTGAGCATTTGATCGCTCCATCTCACCAGGTGGGACAACTCACCAAAATCCTCCACATATGCCTCGAAAGGTCGTCCATCTTGTTGGAGATCTAGCAGTCTCTGAGTCGTCTCCAAATTGAAAACGATGGACATCAATAGCTTTTAAGTGCATCTCTTGAATTAAAGTTATGAATATGCGTATACTGTGTAAAATTCCAAGCGTCTTGTGCGCTTGATAGTCCTCAATGAATCAGCTTAAATTCCTTATTCCACGATTTCTTAACACACCATCGTGTTCAATTCAAACTCATATATTATATATGTTAATAGTCTTTAAACAAACAAAATCTTAGCGTCCAAGCAATCTGCTTCATTCTGGTAGCGTTCTGGAGCTTCACTCCTAGGGAACCGACGCAATCATCTCATGCCCACCATCTTCCCAGGAGTTCCCATTGACCCTGCTCTTGATGACTTCTTCAGTGGTGTTTCCAGGGTCTCATTAGAGTCAAGGAACTTCTCTGCTTTCTTTGGAGATTTAAAGTTGAAAGATTTACCATGGTGTGTCAACTTGAGCTCTGTGTAAATGAGGAATGACTTGAGACCAAGGGCAATCATCTTCTTCCAAGTTTGGTTGAATTCCATCTGCTTCCTTGCCGTCTCATTGCTGAAGTCAGGAAAGAAGGACAGGAACTGCTCTTTATGCTTCACAGGGTAAGCCTCCCTTGCACCTCTCATAATTGTCTGGCAATCCACGTAATCAAGAAGTTTGAAGATCAAAATGCGTGAACGCAAGGATTCCGTTTACCTCCTGCTGTAAAGGCGATGTGCTCTCTCTCATCCAGTCAGAGAGGGTATCCATATAGGTAACCACATCTTGGGAAACAATCAGATCCGATCCCTTTTCAGATTCTGGTAAGCCCACTAGCCTCAAGTTCGACCAGCATCTTCCATCTCTGTTATTTTGTCAGAGAGTGATACAATCTGTTGGTCATGATCTCTAATGTATTACTTGTGAGCCCGTACTGTTGCGTTAAGGCTATCAAATCGGGAGTTCACTTTTTGCAAAGACCTGCCCAACATCACGTCCGAGACGGCTGACAGATTCGTTAGCCTGCTTGACATTTCAAATATTTTTATTGCGGTATCACCAAGTTATCCACAGCCCCTTTAAACGCAGCCAATACTGACGCGTCAAAGTGCTCTTGTTGCTCTGTCAGGGCCTGTTTCACAGCTCTCAAGATGGCGTCGTTGAGGTCTTCAGTGGAAACGCTTGTTGTTTCTTTCGTTTTTTTCTCAACCGGGGAACTTACACATTCCCTTTTTGTTGCAGATCTGCTGGACGACATCTGATAATCAAATTAACACATTTCTTAACACGGAAATTCTAAATTTATAAACTTAATGGGGATTTGAGGACGAGCCTAACAATCTACACCCACATCGCTGGTCGAGGTCACGTGACTCCCACTGCTGGTATTTATGAACAGCAGCAGAACTGAAATTTTCTGACATTATTTTTTGCATTGCTGTTTAAAGTACATTATGATAAATACTTTGTTCCATTTCCCTTCAAGATTTCAGCTGTAAATTAACTATAGCTAGAATATGTTCACTACCTGTTTATCAATGCATGTTTATGCTGAAATATAATTGAATAACGGTTTGTTTTTTCAAAACATCTATCGCGTGTCATTATGTGTGGTGGGTTGACTCTTTAAGGGAACATAGTGAGCATCCATGCTCCCTGGTTTTCATGGTGCATGACTTTTTAGGGAGCAAACATTTCAGTTCACTGGAAGGATTTTGCGACTGAGAAAGCCCTTACAATGCTCTGACTACTGACTTAAAATGAGTACAGCTGTCCAAATTCTAAATATTGGAGAGAGTTGTTTTCCCCCACCCCCGCCTCCTCAGACTCTACGCTCACATGGGTTGCCAGATTGAGGACTTCTTTTCAAACATTATAAACAGCAACTTAAACAACACCCACACTCTTTTTCCAGATCCACACTCTACTGTAGAAAGACTAACAAACCCCACCAAGTCACATTCCCAGTGAATAGCTCTCCGAAAGCAAATGCTTTTTATCTGAGAAGATCAGTAATATCAGAAAGGCGATCAGCATATCCTTGTGTCGTGCTGAGGTCAGACAGACCTCACTCACAGAAATCAGTCACTACTCAAATTAGTTACCACTTTAACCATATTCTGAAGATGATAGAAGTAATAATGAAATTACATATAAAGATGTACTTAAGTCCTACTTAGGTGGGTCAGAAAAGCACTATTAATTGCATTTGAACCAAATATAAACTATTTTTCATTTAATTTTAATTGTCCAAAAACCTTACATTCATTTCGTACTTAACTATTCTTTTAAAAGCATGTTAATGTCTTCTACTTTTCACAAGGGATGTGAATCTCTGATTACCTGATGTGCATTTTGAGTAATTGGATCTTAAGACATTTTGTTCACACTTGTATTTAGTGCTGTTCTCTTATGAATGGATCACCTGAGACGGTTATTAATAATAGGTGTAAACTCTCCCTTGGGTCATGGTACTGTAACATCACACTCCCACTCTTCAGTTTGAGGAAGCCTTAAGTTATGTTTTGTTTTTCGGTAGCCCTGCAAACCATCTGTGTTTGTGTGTGTCTGAGATAGAAAAAGGGAAAATGAAGTTATTTAAAGTGTGTGTACAGACACCATTTATGCAGGTCTGGAACAGCCCAGAAAAGGCCTGACTTTGCAAACACTGGGAACAAGAATGTCTGTACCATCAACACCCACCTGTTGACATTCCCTCAGTACAGCGTTAGAGTTCTGCAGAGTTACTGGGTGTCTCCGAGTTTGAGCTCAAAGTCACTCCCTGTAGTGTTTTCCACCCTGATGTTTTAAATTTGTTCCATTTTCCAGCACAGTAGCCAAATGTTCTTCTCTGTGGCGCCTGCTGTGTGCACTGCATGTGTAGAAGGGGTGGATTTTGCTTTCCTTTGGTGAATTGCACATAAAGGATCAGTGACTTTCGTTCTGCTGACACAGACTCTTTTCCTGTCTCGCTGTGTCCTCCTGTCTCATTTCACATTTACTATACTCTAGAACTTAACAGCCAGTAAAGCAGCTGCAGCTGTTACTGTCATACATACAAAAAACCACAGACCTAGTTTTTGTTGCTCTATCTTGTGTAACATCTTCTTTCCTTGAATAAAGATTCACGGATATGTTTCAAGATAAGTACCTCTACTAGCTGCAAACACCACTGCACGTAATCCTTATTTTGCCAGCAGATGCTAGACCTCAGTGTTTGTGTTTAAAAAGATGGTTTCTTTAAGAATTCGGTCGTTTACTCACCCTCATGTCTTTCCAAACATATGTGACTTTGTCTATATTTTGTCTGTGGAATATATTTTAAAATATTCCTCAATGTTTTTGAAAGTCATGCTGTTTTTGGACCCCACATGACCTTCATTGTGTGGACAACCAGTTGAAACATTTTCAAAATATCTTCTTTTGTATTCTAGGAGAAAGCAAGCTGGGATATGTGATATGTTGCTAAGAATGTTATATCATTATTTGAAAGCATAACAACCAAACCAGCATTTTTATGATACAACTAATAGATAATATATCTTTAATATAACTTTAATAATAGTTAGAACTAAATACTAATAATAATAATAATTATAATTGGTAAGAAAGAAGAACTAAAATTTCAGAGTTTAAAATCTCTCATTTTCATTGAGTATAACGATGTACCAAAATAACTAAAACTGAAATAAAAATTAATATAAATATATTAAAAACAACTAATAAAAATGACCACACACACAGCAAAATTACTTCAACTTTAATGAACTAAAATTAAAAACATTCAAAATATTAATAACAACTATAATAGTACCTCAATGATACTAAAATAGCACTAAAATATGGTTGAAAATTTTCATAATAAAATGAAGAAATATCATATCATTTAATGGTTGTGCATGAGACATTATTGGTCACTATTTGTTCCTTTGAAAAAAACCTGATATTACAAACTTTACAAAATGTAAAATATTTGAAATTTATTTAACAGCATTAACCTTTTTTTCCCTGTGCGTTGTGTTTCTTCAAGTTTAAAGTTAATTCGAATTTCGGTTGTTTTAATACTAAATTTGATAACACTTATTTTACAGTGTTCTTGTTACACATGTTGCATGTAGTTACTATAGTAATAACTATAAATAGTTATAAAGTTATTCTTTAATCAAATGTCTGTTTGTAAATATGCTGCATGCTCTTATACACTCCTTTATACAGCTCTGAAGGCTTGTCATACATACCAAATCCTCAGCGGTTTATATCTTGATACTGCACTGAAACACACATTTTCTGTCGAACTGCTTTGAAACAAAATGTGCAAATCACTATACAACTAAACTTGAATCGAATACTCTCATAATCTTCCCACATCTCTGTCGTGCTGTTTATCGTCGGTCATTGTGTTCCAGGTCAACGCTGGACGTGTTCTAAATTCCGCTGCGGTGAGGAGCGCTTGATGAACGGCCTCTGCTCCTGTTCTGCAGACTGTGTGAAAGTGGGTGACTGCTGCTCGAACTACAAGAGCACGTGTGAAGGTACATGACATTTGCTCTGTATTCCATAGCTGCATATTCATTAGTTGTCATTTATGTTGTGTAAGTGAAAATAAGAACATTTTGGGTTGGTACAATCCCAGAAGGATTGTATAAAATCCTCAAGCTGGTTAGGTTTATTTCATAGCTTTGAACAGACATGTATCTGTTTTGTTGAACGGCTCATAGCGTCTGTGAAGTTGTGATAGATCTGAAGGGTTTCCCTGAAGTTATTCGGGCCTGGAGTTCATCTCCCCTCAGCAGGATAGAGAGCAGTGGAGATTCCCTACATGGTGTTTTCATTGCCAGTTGTTTTTCTTTTAAATATTTTCATAAATGTTCAGCTGATTGTTTTAGGTCACTTTACGGGTGTGATGGACAGAATAGTGTCCAAATAGTGTTATAGCAGCACTATTGTTTTATACTAGTCATTCAATTCAATTCATTTCACATTTATTTGTATAGCGCTTTTCACAATACATATCGTTTCAAAGCAGCTTCACAGACAATGCATGCGTCTACATTACAATTTAAAGTGATTTGTTATCAGAGGAGACTGTGTCCAAGTTATGTATTTCAGAAATGTACATATACAAAGCACACCGTTAGCTAACAATGTATTATTAATCAATGTAAAAATAAATTAAGGCACAGACAATGGGCTAAGTGAAATAAGAATATATGTTGTTAACAATGATTAGGGTATATAGAAAATTGAGCATGGGTGCGTGTTAATGCATAGTCATCACACATTTACTCCAGTAAATAGGTTTATTTTTGAAAGCCAGTTTCTGTATTGGATCTTAAAGTCTTGCACTAAAAGATATTAAACATTTCCACTTTTATTACCTTGTAAAAAAAGAGACAGTTTATGTTGTCACACTATGTGTAAGGTAAGTTGTCATATTGGGAATCTGCCAAATAGCCAATTATAGACTTTTCAGTAAACTTTAAACAGCCCAACAAAACTACCCTTTTGAAAAAGACGTGTGTTGTATTGAATGTGCATCGTATTTCAAATCTTAAGTGTACTTTAAAAAAATAGTACTCGCAGACAATATCATATTAATAATTAATACATCACTTAAATGTACTTACACTTTCAATAATGTCACTTTATAAAAATTTAACTTCAAAGTACATTTTAAATCATTGCGTTTTAATAATATTTTGTGATGTTTTAAAGAAGTACACTTATTTTTATGTACTGACTAATGTGTAAAGTTCTTGATTATAATTTTAACTGTAGTGTGCTGTTTTATATTACATTTAAAGTTCTACACACACACGCATGTCTGGTTTACTATCTTTGTGGGGACTCTCCATAGACGTAATGGTTTTTATACTGTACAAACTGTATATTCTATCCCTGTACACTAACCCTACCTCTAAACCTACCCATCACACAAAAACTTTCTGCATTTTTACATTTTCAAAAAACTCATTCTATATCATTTATAAGCTTGTTCATCATGGGGACCTCAATTTTGGTGTTTTCAAGTGTCCCATGAGTCAGTGTGCATTCAGGTTGAAGTCCCCACCGGGATAGAAAAACATGAACACACACATTGACCTGACATGGAAAATATGCTGTAATGTTACTTTGGAGATCTGCATTGCTAAAAATTATTTTAAATTAAGAAAATAATAATAATAAAAAAACACTACTAGAGTTTTTGTATAATAGGAGTTTTTACTCAAAACCTTTTGGATAATGAGATATAGCCCTTGTGACAACTAGCCCTGCTGTCCTTTGTTTTAAGATATCACTGTAGCTGAAATTAAAACACTGGAACTGAAGTTTGAACTGTTTGAAAACACAAATTGCTCACATTCAATATGATGTATGCGTTAACCTTTTTAGATGTTGGCTGTGTCAGCTCATAATTTCACTAGTTGTCTTACTTACAGTAACGCTTATGTACACAATCACAGCCATGTTTGTTCCTGTGGGTGCATTAGCCACTGACAGCTAATTACTATCACTTGAAAATAAGCGCATGGACTATGTCAGTTATTTTTTTTTTTTTTTGTATCTTTAGAAGGCTGTGATGAAGTTCCAGTATTTTTTTTTTTCTTTACTTTGGCTTCTTTCTTGATTGATTTGGTCTGAATGTGTGTGTAGTGTTATCATCTTACCAAGGCAAGCAAAAACAAAAAAAAACTTTTTTGAATTATTCCTCATTGCCCTTTCATTTCACTTTCTCACTGTTAAGTCAATGTAAACTTTAGAAAATTTAACACTGAAAGAACAAATACACCTGGCCAGAGTTTCAAGTTACTGATACTTTCTTTCTCTTGTTTCTTTTTTCACAGGTGACAAAACTTGGCTTGAAGAGGACTGTGAGGACATCAGGACTCCTCAATGTCCTGCTGGGTAACAGACTTTGTTTATAAATGAGATATGTGGCTCTGTGTCAGGTTATTATCCTTAAGTCAAAACATAGAAATTAGCATTTCCATTTTTAGTTAATGAGGCTTCGAATGTTTTCTAGACACATTGTGTGTGTTGGCCACCACGTCCCTTTGACAATATGTTTTTACCACAATATTTAAAACAATATTTGTTTTCTTTGAAAATGATATCCCTAGCTGCGTATGATCGAAAGCTAAAACAGCTGCCTCACTGTTGGTTAGCCAAAGAATTCACAGGCAGTGAATTTTTTTTTTTTTATTTTTTTTTTTTTTTTAATATAAAAATCACTGGGAAACTGGTTTCAGAGAGTCTTTTGTCCTGTCTAATGATATACAACAAATTCAGGTGAGCTGTAATCATGACCAAGCAAATATTTAACTTAATATTTTTAAAAATGTGACCTGTGTTGGCAAAATGAGTCACAATGAGCAAATTTTCAAAAATGTGTTATTGTTATTTTCACATTATCTATTCTATTCTCTAATCTTCAATGATGTATGATTTGTTGGAATTGGACAAAAAAAAGAGCTACACCTGTTTGAATGCAATAGAGTAAGCAAAGTCAATTTTGAGAAAAATCCAGTTAAAGTTTTCTGAAGGTTCCAAAACAAAATCACCTAGCAACCATACCTTAAAATCCCTGGTAATACCACCAAATTTGGCACACATCAAGTCAAAACCCATATATATATATAGAAAAAATATATATTCAACTTTTGTTTTCCATGATAGCACAATTGTTTGATTAACATTGAGACAGACAGCCTATATATTAAGACCTAGTGTAATGTACACGTCAGATGTTTTTCCCCAACCGTTAACCAAACGTTAATTTAAGACATAACAGATAATGTTTGCGTGAATACTCGCCAAGATGGATATTTTGAAATGCTGTAATTCTGTGTATATGTGTATATCGGGATCAAACGCTGTCTGAGGCGTCTTTGTGGGCACGCTCTGGATCAGTCAGCGTGAGTAAGATCGTTTTGTTTACATCAGCATGAGTTTGGAAATCACATTTCATTGTTTTGGACTCATAGAGAATAGAGAATAGCCATAGAGAATTTGCTATGAATATTCACGTAGTTGGAATGCTGCACATTACGATACCAAACTTGCGCTGAGGGGAAGTGCTAGTCATCGAGAAGCGAGCAGAGAAAAAACTGATTTTTCATGGAATATTAAAACAAAGAAAAGATTTAGGAAGGTACACCTCTCAGAAAACGTACAAAAAAGATAATTTTAGATGTTTGATTGCTATTTGGAGCATTGGGATCTTTAGATGAGGGCTTAATGAACAAATTTTTGTGAACCTCAAATCCAATTCCCTGTAGCTTGTAATTAGCCTGTGCGCATTCCGACTCATTTTGCTAGCACGGGTCACACATATATATCTAGAGTTTAATGACAGAACTTTGTTAGCGATCACATCATTATCTACATAGTGCAGCTGATTGGTTGCAGTGACATCAGCAGCCAATGAGCTTGCTGCTCAAAATACTTGCCATTGTTTTGCTGTTAGCAGTTCTGTCACTTTCAGAAACCCTCCACCTTCCCCAGCTCCACCTGTATAGATCTGTTACGGGGTTATTTCATGTATGTTATTTGTGCAGCAGCAGCATGCTCACAGCAATGTCTGTGAATGTATTGGTAGTAGCAAGTCTCTGTACTTGCTCTGAAGCAGCAGCATAAATCAACAGCAGCAGCAGAGTAGCAGATCTATTCCGCCAAGACCAAATACAGTAACATTGCCACATCCATTACCATGCCAATCTCTCTGAGAGTTGTCATGACAGAAATATATTTCAGTGTATGACAACTCTCACACCGTGTCTTCACCAGACGCAACAGTCGACGCGCCGCGCTGCGCCGCAACAGCTAGAAGCTGTCTTCACTGGACGCGACAAAGCGACCGTTGCAAATCCATTTGTCCTTCCTATGAGAAGCTTGGGGTACATCATAAATAGAACGAGGCATCAGTTTACTGTCGGGGATTTGTCGTGTTGCACCGCATCCAGTGTAGACAACATCACTGATTAGAATGGGTTATATTGTCTTTAGTCTTGTCACATTGCGCCGCTCGCGTTCGGTGTAGACACAGTGTCAGTAAGGTTTTAGCATGAATATAGCAAATGTTAATTTGGTCTTGGCGGACTAGATCTGCTACGCATGGTGCTGCTGCTGTTGATTATTTCTGCTGCTGCTGCAGAGTAAGTATGGACTCGCTACTGCTAAAAGATACACAGACATGCTGCTATAAGCATGTAAGATATGCTGCTGCTGCATAAATAGACATACATAAATCCTGTAGCAGATCCAGGCAGGTGGAGCTGAGGGAGGTGGAGGGTTTCTGAGGAACTTTGATAGTGCACTGCAGGACTAGCCGACAGCAAACAACAAACCAGACTATTTAAATGTTGAGCATGCAATCTCATTGGCTGCAGGCCAAACAGCTCATGCCGTGTGGTAATGATGTGATTGCTTGCAGATTGCATGTAAAGGACCCATTAGCCTGCATCATCTAGAGCTTCATGACTAAACTAGATACATGCCATTCAAATGTCTTAGTCCATTGCATTTTTCTTTATTGAATAATTTAATGTTGTTGTTGTTATTTTCATGACGAATTATATGAGCATCAGAGAGGGAAAAGGGAAAAAAACACATGGCAGTTTAACTGAAAAAAAATTAACATGATTTTGGAAATGTCCTAGTATTTAGATCACCAGTGTACTTGTTTGATTAGTGGTCTAGAAATAGTATTTTTTTCTTGTATATCATAATTATTTGTTTTATATTTTCAGCATCCTAAAACTTACTCAGCCTTTGCAAGTTTAAATTAGCTTTTAAATCACATGTGGACTCAGACTTTTAAATGGCACTGTATATAAATGCATCTATTTAGATGCACAGAGAGATGTTTAGGCGTGTGTGTTTATGTCTGGGTAAATGAACTGTGTGGTCAGTGTTGTCTTTTCCATTAGCTATTAAAAAAGTCACTCTGAAACACATCCAGATTTGCCTGTAATGACATTTACTGGCATAAACACAAATAGACAACCTAATGAGCCATATGCTCTGTTGAGAAGACTTTAAAACAGTTCTTGCGCTGATTGCATCTCATCATAAAAGCACATTATGAGGTGTAGTGGGGAGCCATAATAAATAATATTCAGGAAAATTGTGCGTTGTTTTACAGTAGGCTTGTACATTTCGTGCCATTTCCTTTCATTTTATAACTTATTTTATTATAGTTTGAAATTGAGTAGTCTCACAACATATTGAGTTAATGTTTTATGCATAATTCTGTCTTTATAACGGCACAATCTTTTCAGTTTTGAAGGATATGGTTAAGGATTGCTAATGGGATGGCTTTTAGGAGATGTGTTGAAGCAGAAGGGAGTGCTAATGTAACTTTATAGTGTTGCCATTACATAAGTGTTAGGGATATTGTGCCTTTGGTAATATTTTGGCACTTAAAGTCTGTCTATTAAATCACTCATCCAAAACCATTTAAATGATCAAAACAAATAGAGAATAATAAATACAAATAATACATTTTATAATATCAACCGTTAGAGCATGCAAGCTTGTTTCTTACTGAGAACTTTTCCAGCAATTCAAGTCAATTTCAAAGCATGTTGGTTGTTGGATTTTGCGTTTTGGGTGTGACATGGTGTTTTGGGCTCTGCCTGTAGACATACACCAACATCTGCTCTTCTCTGGATGAAACTGTGCTCATGTTTCCTATTGCTATTTTTACTTATGCAGGGGTACTTCAACTAAAAGAGGAAGCTACTTTTTTTTCATGGCATGATGAGCATTTCAAAAAAGCATCATCTTTTTCTTTAGGTTTTCTAAACCGCCGCTGCTGCTGGTGTCTTTGGATGGATTCAGGGCAGGATACATGAAAGCATACAGCAGCCTGCTTCCTGTCATCAGCAAACTCAGTATGTTACATTAACTCAAAGTTTGACCCTGGCTATATTAATATGTCTCTCATATCTGTTAGGAGCATGTACTGAACATTGTGGTAATAAAACGTTTACTTCTTATATTAATCCAATTTTGATTAAAATATATTCGCATTTGGCAGTCTGAAAATAATGAGTCAAATGTCAGTTCAAATAACTGAATTGGTCTATTAAAACCAACAGAAACATGTCTTCACAAAGTCAAGACAGATAAATTGTGATACAGTGGCTGTGGTTAATCTAAACCAGTGGTTCTCAACTCTTTTTTGCTTGAAGGACTCCCCATTGTCCACAACAATATTAAATTCCCCATGTAGACTAATAGGTTTCCTCTGGTACATCTGCTGTAATAACGGAGTTTTGTTTTACAACACTTTTTTTATTTACCAAAACTAGGAGCATCCATAGATTAAAATAAGTGATAATAATTCATAAATAATTATAACTAAAACATAAATAAAGTTTCAGAATTCCAGAAATTTTAAGAGCTGAATGTTCTTCAGGGATCTGACTCTTTTAACTGTTGAATTTATTTGAATTTTCCAGTTGTTCATGATTTACTAGATAAAAGGATTAAGCATAAGTATTTAAAAAAAATATTGTTTACTCACAATTTCTACTTTTCCAGGTCTAGAAAGCACATTTTCTAAATTAGGCTACCTTATACAGTATATCCAGATTATCCACCTTTTTTGTCTTATTTTAAATTATTGTCAATTATTATTATTATTATTATTATTATTATTAAATTATATTCAAGTCATCTTGAAACCCCTTTGGAAGTTTGCTGAGGCCCCCTTGTGGGCCCCATCTTGGTTGACAATGACTGGTTTATATTAACTAGTATACCAGATTAAGTGGTTGAGGTAATGCTATGTTTTGTTTCTTCAGAGAAATGTGGAACCTCCACGCCATATATGCGACCTGCTTATCCCACCAAGACCTTCCCAAATCATTACACCATAGTGACAGTAAGTGACAGGTAGAAATTAATCCACAATTTCTCATGAAGAACTACACATATGCATCAAAATGTAATGACAGTTGTTGATTTCT